>JAMXBD010000241.1:0-668408 GCA_024138025.1 Combretum micranthum | reverse complement strand
TGATATTTACCTTTAGTTTATATTGTTTCTCCTGAATTCATGTTTAATGTCTGTAACTATGGAGAAATAATTATTTTATCTTAGGGTTTGCGAATCCAAGGCTTGATTCATGTCATTTCAATGTGCTTTTAATTAAATATTGTTTGGGTACTTGTAATTAGTAGTTTGAACTTTAATTTTTAGGTTTATGTGTATGCACTATGTAGATCCATATTTGATTTCAACTGAATAGATTAAGAAATCGTTCTTTTGAATAGATTTAGGTTACTAATGAAGTTGCTTATAACTACCAAGAGATCGAAGTGATGAAACTTTCTGTCATTTGATTTTAAATTTCTTAAATTAGGTTTCCATCAAAGGATTGTTTATCTTAATGCGAAGTTAGGTTGATGATATCTTATGAAGAGATTCTGGTGGTCTAATCTAGATCTAGAAGTTCTTGATTCATGAAAGAGGCATTAACGTACACTAGTGAGTCCAACAGTACAAGCTTACCCAATAAATAACTCTCTAAGTTTGTTAAAAAATTACGTAATAAGGGCTTAGTGAAGCAAATCCTAAGCTCGTTCTTGTTGTACAAACTTATCTTATAAAATTTTCCTTGAAAACATGTATATACGTAGAATTAACCTTAGCTTGTTTGTAATTTTCTATTTATCAGATTTTGCTGAATTTTCTTTGGCTAGATAATAGGTTAGAAGTGAGTGCAGTAGATGCTAATGACCCCCAATGAATACGGTGTAATATTTTATCTGCTACTTTAGTAGTTATGCTTTCATAAACGATACTCGTGACCGAAGTTAAATAGAACATTCTAGTATTTTTATAAATTTTTGAAAACAACTTTGATGTTCGATTTGAACTTAAATGAATAGATCAAACAAGTTTCATGGGGCCATTATCAAGGAACGCCATTGAATTTATGTTTTTGAAGCTCAGTGAAGCACTAGTTGAAAGCTTTGATGATATTATTCTAAGCATTCTTGTATAATATTTTCGGTTAGTTTGATTTTTTCCTATTTCTATTTGATCTGCTTTTTTTTGTTGTTTTTGTTGGTGTAGATAAGTATAGAGAATGAAATTTCAAGAATGATCTAAGAACTTGAGGAACTTTCATTGATGAACCATGGAATTGTAGAAGGGGACCCTCATTTACACTGTTTTGATCTTTATAGAAACCCCTATGGGATTCCTAATCAAAATTCCTTGCCATCTTATCTGAATATAGCTTGGGATCATCAATAAAACTGGGATTATTGCCATCCACATCTAACTTTGCAACAAGGATACTCTTATTTTGGATGTCAATAGCAAAAGTCCTGCATGGAGGAGTTATTTGTATCATTTATCAATAATTCTAAGATTCATTATCAACAAACTAAAGTTGTGCTCAAAAGTCATGTAAACTCCCTCAAGAATTTAGAAGTGCAGATGACTAAGTTGTTAAGATACTCGAGGGGGAAGTTTAAGAGAAGGTTGAAGCAGTTACTTTAAGAAGTGGGAAAGAGTTATAGAATTTAAAAGGAAAGGAGAAAAATAAAGAGAAAGAGAAGGAAGTTTCTGATGATGAAAGACAAGCTAAGGCATAAGAGGAGGTTGTGAAAAAGAAAGAAGGTGAAGTAGTCGAGGAGAAGTGAGAAGAGGAAAAGAAGGAGACATCCCCTATCAAGCCTTATAAACCACCACTTCCCTATCCAGCTAGAGCCAAAAGAAGAAGAGATGAAGAATAGTTTTAGAAGTTTTTGGAACCTTTTAAAAATCTTCACATGAATCTCCCTTTAGTGGATGCTCTCTCACAAATGCCCAAATATGCAAAATTCTTGAAGAAACTTCCTTCAAACAAAACAAAATTGGAGGAGATTTCTATGGTGACTTTTGGAAAGGAAGTTTGGTTGTTCTCCTTAACAACTCCAAAGGAAAATGAAAGATCTAGGCAGCTTCCTCATCCTTAATTTAATTGGAAATCTACCTGTTGAGAAGGCTTTAGCTGATTTACGAGCTAGTATAAATTTGATTTCATATAGCATATTTAAAATGCGTGGATTAAGAGAACCAAAGGCTACTAGAATGAGTCTTCAATTAGCCGATAGATCCACTAGATATCATAAGAGGATCATAGAATATGTGTTGGTAAAGGTGAAGGATTTTATTTTTCCTATTGACTTTGTAATTTTGGATATGGATGAAAATACTGATGCACCCCTCATTTTAGGAAGACCATTTTTGGCTACAGTAAGGGCTGTAATTGATGTTAAAGATGGAAAGTTAGCTTTGCATGTTGGAGATGATGAAATGATGATTAGATTTTCAAAATGTGCTAAGCAAACTCTAACCAATGATGATGACTGCTTGGCATTAAATGTTTTAAACCTTAAAATTTCTGATGTAGTGCAAGAAGCAACCCCATTAGAGTTATGTTTGAAACAAGGAAGTAAGGATAATTTGAACTCTGCTCATGTAAGGGAAGTAATGATTCATCTTAAAGCAATTGAAGAATTAGTGAAGGATCAATTTAAAGAAGTTATCGATAGGAAGGATATTAAGAAATTTAAACTTTAGTCGAAGAACCATTAGAATTAGAGTTGAAGCAACTACCTGAGTATCTAGAGTACGCATTTTCTTGAAAAATACTCTAGACTGCCTATCATAATTTCTTCACAACTCAATTGTAAACAAAAGGAGAAATTGCTAAGTGTGTTAAAGCAACATAAAAGAGTAATAGCTTGGAATATTGCTGGCATCAAGGGCATAAGTCCCTCATTTTGTACACACAAAAATTTTGATGGAGGATAATTTAAATTAGTCGTGCAACAATAAAGGCACTTGAATCTGAATATGAAAGAGGTAGTAAAGAAGGAAGAACAGCCCATAGGTGAGTCTAGCTCAGGTTGTACTAAAGAAAGGTTAAATGATGGTAGTACCAAACGAGAAGAATGAGCTTATTGCTATGCTAACGTTCACAAGTTAGAAAGTGTGCATTGATTATAGGAAGTTCAATGATGCCACAAGAAAAGACCATTTTCCACTCTCCTTTATTGACCAGATGTTGGAAAGATTGGCAAGACATGTATTCTATTTCTCTTGGATGGCATGTTAAGCTATTTTCAAATCCCAATAGCACCTGAAGATAAAGAGAAAGCTACTTTCACATGCCGTTATGGTACTTTTTCCTATCAGAGAATGCCGTTTGGTTTGTGCAATGTTTCAACAACTTTTCAACAATGTATGATGGCTATCATTAAAGATTTAGTGTAGAATGTGATGGAATTTTTTATGGATGATTTTCTGCTTTTAGCTATCCTTTTGATGGCCGCCTCATGAAACTGAAGAGAGTCCTCTAGAGGTGTTAAGAGACAAACCTTGTGTTGAACGAGGAAAAATGCCATCTCATGGTATAGTAGCGCATTGTCTTAAGGCATAAAATAGCAAGTTAAGGAATCAAAGTTAATACTGCCAAAGTTGAAGTCATTGAGAAGTTACCACTGCCAACTTTAGTCAAAGTAATCTAGAGTTTCTTAGGTCATGTAGGTTTTTATAGAAGATTCATCAAGGATTTCTCAAAGGTTGCAAGACCCTTAACAAAACTCATAGAAAAAGATGTTGCATGTGATCTTAGCAAGGATTATACGAAAGCATTCAACTCATTGAAGGAAGAGCTAATTAATGCTCCTATTATGGTGGTACCAGATTGAAGTTTACCCTTTAAGCTAATGCATGATGCTAGTGATTCTATTGTTGGATCTATTTTCGAAAATTGAAGGGACAAAAACACTTTCAACGAATTCATTGAGCAAGCAAGACATTGACTCCAGCACAAGAAAATTACACAACAATACAAAAGTAATTGGTCTCAGTGGTATTTGCTTTTAATAAATTAAGATCTTATTTTATATTATCTAAAGTCATTGTTTATATTGATCATTTAGCTTTGAAGTTTCTTTTAGCTAAGATAGATTCCAAACCACCCCTCATTAATGGGTGCTGCTCCCGTAAGAATTCAATCTAGAGATAAAAGACAAGAAAGGATAAGAGAATTTGGCTGTTGACCATCTTTCTAGGTTAGATAATCCTTTCTCAAACCAACTTAAGGAAGAGGATACTAATGATGAATTTCCTAACTAAAGGCTTTGTTCCATTTATACTACAAATAATGACCCTAAGCCTTGGTTTGCTGATATCACTAATTATTTGGTCGATAAGGAGCTTCCTATGGAACTAGATTACAAATAAAAGAAAAAGTTCTTTTTAAAATTGGAACATTATTTTTGGGAAGATCCATTTCTCTTACAAGTTTACTTTGACCAAGTAACTAAACGATAAGTTTCACATGAGAAAGTTTGTAAAATTTTACACCACTATCATGATGGACTAATAAGTGGCCACTATAATGCAAATAGAATAGCTCAAAAACTTTTAGAGACAGGGTTTTATTTGCCATCAATTTATAAAGATGCTAGGTTATTGGTTGTAAATTGTGATAGTTGTCTAAGGATAGGAAACATTTCAAAAAGAGATGAAATGCATAGAAAGTTCATGTTAGAATGCGAGGTGTTCAATGTTTAGGGTATGGATTTCATGGGATCATTTCCTAACTCCTTTGGAAACAAATACATCATAGTAGTAGTGGATAATGCTTCAAAATGGGTAGAAGCTCAAGCACCTGTCACGCCCCAAAGGGTACCCTAAACGTAGCAGTCCGCCGTACACAATATTAAAGCCTAAGAATGACCACCTCAGTCATGCGAAGGCTTCCATACTATGTACAAGACGTCTAACACATAAAGGAGACACATCGGAATGATAAATTTTTGTTGATACAATTGAGTAACAATGTAAAGGAATACAATCACTATACTTCCGATGCAAACACTATACTTCATAATACAAATCATTAAACTTCAATTACATCATCCATGACTTCCCTACATAAACTTTAAAGACAAATCATAAACTAGCAGATAACTTCAAACATTCTTATTCTTTGCCGAAACTATCGAAGTTATTCCGACTCCAACCAATTCGGTCCCCACTTTGCATTTGAGATACCTGTTCATTTAAACAACTATTGGGATAGTAACACTAGCTTAGTAAGAATTTCCTTAATTTCGTACCATAACAAGCAAGTTATAATCAACCATATTCTATGCATGACAAACACATGAGCAAAATTATGCATGGGTATCTGGAACCCACACAGAACGGATTTACGCCCTCGTATCTTGGGTTAAGGATGGTATTAAAGTCTACAGACTGCTTAGTCCCCAAGCCCTCGGCTCATAGCACTCGCCTCGGCTAGGTCTCACACATGGAATGCATCCCCGATGCGCCTTAGTTTCTATGAATGAGCTCTGATCCGGGTCTTATTATCCAAACGAGTCCTCGGACCATACGATCGACCTGCGTAGGAGTAGCACGCTACCAAATGCAATATGTTCGATGCGATGCATGAATTTACTTTTTGCTTAGGTCAAAATACTTATACATTCTTTAGAGTGACTAGCCAATATCATACACATAACACAAATAATATGAACAGTGCAGTTATCCAATCAAATCGTGGTTTCGATATGCTTTAGTATTCTTTGGCGTACATTCATCACAGCCTCATCATATATCTCATCCCCATTCGTATCGATTTTTATCTTGTTCCTACAATCTAATGCAACTAACTACAAGCACAATCAAGGTAACAAAACAAGGAGAAAACTCACTCGGCCATTGGATCACCAGTCTTTTAGTAATAATAACCCGGTGGTAGGGAATCGTCGAATTCGGGATCACCTAAAAAAGAAGAAATACTCTAATAAGTATTTCAACTCAAACTAATCCAACGACTTCATACGAATTATCAAATTCGTAATTCGCGTCCTAAGCGGGAATTCCAACTTAAAACGGCCATAACTTGGTCATTTTAACTTGGAATCTCGCAAATTATATATCGATTTCTATCTACGTCGAAAGATCTATCTAATTCTAACATTATATTTAAGTTTTGAAAACATTTAGGTCTCAGAACAAAGGGATCAGATCTGATCAGTAACGGTTTCCGATTCCGAAAAATAGTTTTGTAAATGTTTGTAATGTTTTTATTATATAAATTAGCCATACATGCAATATGAATGATTTCCTAACATGAATGGCATGAAATGAGTTTCATGTATGCATGGTCTTGATGATTTTTGGTAAAGAAAATTTTAGAACTCTTTATTTTGCAAGATTTCAACTATAACTACTTTTTGAAAAATCTAGTTTTCTAACTGTGATCATTTCCATTTGTTTTGGATTTATTACTTAAGAAAATATAATTATTTTTGTTAAAATTGAGTCTTCATTATATATATTACTTATGACCTTCATTTCTACATAAAAATTTCCATTTTACACTTTGTAAATATGTTTTCTAATATGATTTACTCAAAAATCCGAATTTTAGAAAATCCACTTTTTGAATGATTCATTTGGGGAAAACTTGTTTAAAGCATTAAAATTTAAGGCTTTACTATAGTAATTACCTAAGGACTTCATTTAACACATAAAACTTGCAATTTGAACTCAAATACTAAGTGATTACTTATGCATCATCTCAAATTACGAATTTGACAATTGATCACTAACTCAAAATTTTTCATTTTAATTCCATTACTTGTTTAACACCTTACTCATGCCTAAACTTATTTTAACTTGTAAAAATCATTGCTTAATGATATTTATTACCTATATACTTCATTTTTCACATAAAACATGGGTTTTGGAGTTAATAAATAGATTTTAAAAATTGATCTTGATTGGGATCCGAATTTACAAAATTCATTTTCGGATATTCCTTTTGATAAAATCTATCTAAACTTATGAAAATCCATTCCTTACATATCCTATCCTAAGAGCCTTTCATTTCTTAAACAAAAACTTCATTTTTGAGTTGGAAAACATATTTTTAAAATATGCCTTGGCCAAAATCCGAAAATGACATTTTTATTTTAAAAATAACTTTTGAAAATCATATTAGATTCTTGTAAAAAGAAGTTTTGATGATATACATATATTAAGCCTTCATTTTCTTAAGTAAAAATTATATTTTGACACTTGAAAGGTGGTTTTCAAATATTGGTCTTACCAAAATACGAATTTCACAATTTTGTTTGAGTTCATAACTAAGATCTATACTTAATATGAACATAAACATAAAACAAATGCATGTTATCAAGCTATAAACATCATGGATCTAAACTTTACTTATCAAAATTTTTCATTTATGGTATCTATACCCTAAGCCCTTCATTTTAAATGAAAAATACACATTTTGAAGTTGAAAAACCACTTTTCTAAATATGGTTCCACTTTCATCCGAATTTTAAAAATTGATTTTTGTTGAAAATAAGATAGATCTTGAGTTTCTTACAACCTTCCTACCATCATCATGCTATCACAAGTTGCTCATGAACATAAAACAAAGATCTAAAGCATTTTATGAACGCAAAACTCTAGATCTAGTTTTCTAAACTAGTTATAAGTGCATGAATTTATGTGGATGATAGATCTATGCATAAATCATAAGAAATAACAAATATAACAACTTAAATAACAAGATCCATGGCATAAACGAAAATCGAAGTTACAAAAATTTAGATCTACAAAATATATCAACTTTAAACAAGAAAATAATTGAAATACAAGATAATAAAAGTAGAGAAAAGGAGTGTTTCATCATTGGCATCATCATCCTAAACTTTTAAGCTTATGGAAGGTCATTTGATGCATGAAACCTTCATTACACTTTAACTATATCACCTATGGAGCTTTGGAAAGAAGATTTGTTTAGAAATCTTTAAGAAATAGGTGTGGAAGCCATGGAAGAAGAAGGGGGCAGCTTGTTCATTGAAGAAACAAGAACAAGAAGAAGAAAGAAAGAGAGGAAAAAGAGAGAGAAAAGCTAAAGAATGAAAAAGGAAAAGGAGTAAATGAAAGGGAGAGAGAAAATGAGTGTGTTAAATGAATGAAAGAGAGAAAAAATAAAATAAAACAAGGCAGCAAATGGGAGGGGGCTGCTGTCCAGTGAAAAGAGAAGGAGGAGAGAGAGGGTTTGATGAAATTTGACTTGAATTTGAATTGTGTAATAAATGTGTAATGTAACTTTCTTAAGAAGGAGTGGAAAAATAATTAATTTGGTCAAAATGGAGTAAATGAAGGACCATGGCAGCCATTAAGGAGTCAAAAATTCTGCCAAGGAGTGTGGAATAATGTGTAGAAAGATTGAAGTGAAAAGGAAGTGATATGTGTAAGGTGTACTTGAAGGTATCGGTTGTAAAAGTACATTATTAATAAAATAAAATAAAATTGGAAAATTTATCCAAATAATTGTAGCAGATTTTTCATAATTAAAATTAAAATAATTATTTGAATTATTTTAGTATTTTAACAAATATGTTACCGGTACGGTCAAAATACGCGAATATGGGCTATAAATTTATTTTTATAACCCGAAAAATTCTAAAAAAATATTTTATGAGAATAAAAATATTTTTAAAACATTTTTCAATTATTAAATTAATTTATTTTATTTTTAATATTGGGTCTTAAACAGAATCTGATCCCGTAAAAGCCCGAACTAACTAATTTTTAGAAAAATAAAATTTTCTATAATATATAAATTATTCATCTAAAAATATAAGGCTTTATAAGAATAATAAAATTTTATAATGAAATAAAAATGAATAGTGCCAAAGGCTAATCAATTACCGATAATAATGGAAATACGATAAAAAGGTTATAACTGTAACTTTTATAACCCGAAAAATTATATAACTGATATATTTAGAAATCTTAAGAAATTACGAGTCTAACGGTACTATTGGTATATTTTTTATGTCTCGAGCCTCGGGACATGCTTTTCGAAGTCTGTATCCGAACGGGTTCGAAATAGGTCAAAGATTTACCAATCTGATATTTTTAAACAAACTCATATTACTATGAGCTATTCTATGTATTTAAACTACATCTCGGCCTCTAGGGCTAGGGGCGCTAGATTGCCGGACTTAAGCTATTGTATTCCGGTTAGGGTTTCCAAGTGATTTTCCGGGTTAGATCCTTGCCAATTTGAAAACTGGTATTTTATGTTTATACAACATATTTAATTTGAGAAATTTATCTTAAATTTTATTTTCGTAAGTATTTAATATCTTTTAACGTTTTCAGAATTTTTGAATTGGGTTTCATTTCCGAAAGTTAATCGTTATTCACATTTTAGTAATTGGTTTTTGGAATCTCTATTACCCGATTTCATAAATCGAAGTTACGTATAGAATTTGTCGTACGTAGTGGTTTTGGAATTGGAGTATGTTGAGTTCTTATTTTGTTTTTAAGAATTCTTGTTTTTCTCAATATTCGGAAATTTCTAGATTCACTCGTGTTTTTGGACTAGTTGAAGTTCGGTTTTAATTTAGAGTGATTTTTAGGGTTTATTTTCCAAGTTCATCTAGAAATTATTTACTGAAATTTTATGGGGCTTACAGCACCACCTACTAATGATGTAAGAGCCATCATAGAATTTATGAAAAAGTTGTTTTCAAGATTTGGATGCCCAAAGGCTTTAATTAGTGACAAGGATACTTGCTTCTACAATGCATAACTCGAAAAAGTTTTGAAACAATATGGAGTACATCATAGAGTGTCTACCTCTTACCACCCTCAAATAAGTAGGTAAGCTAAAGTCTCCAATAGAGAACTCAAGCGCATTTTAAAAAAGATGGTTGCAACTAATAGAAAAGATTCGGCCCAAAAAGTTAAATGATGCACTTTAGGCCTATAGAACCACCTTTGAAACCCCATTGGTAACAACACCTTATCGATTGGTTTATGGAAAGGCATGTCACTTGCTAGTAGTGACTGATTGTTCACAAAGCATATTAGGCTATTAAATTGTTGAATTATGATCTCACACTTGTTGGCAAATATAGATTTTCTTAATTGAGTGAATTAGATGATTTATGGTTAAATACTCATGAAAACAATAGGATATACAAGGAGAAAGTCAAAAGATGTCATCATGCAAAAATTAGACGTTCGCATGAGTTTAAGGAACGGGACATAGTTCTGTTGTTCAATTCTAGATTAACTTTTCCCCAAAAAACTCAAGTTAAGATAGCCAAGTCCTTTTAGAGCTAAGAAAGTTTATCCCTATGGTGCTATAGATGTTGAACACTCATACAAGTGAGAGTTTAAGGTAAATGGGCAAAGACTTAAACTGTATCAAGGAACATGACAAAAATAAGGAAAAACAGAGTAATTGCACTTAGTGCAAATCCCTAAGCTTTGAGAGATGATTTATCAAGATAATGACATTAAACAAGCACTTAATGGGAGGCAACCCATATCTAACTTATTGTTTTTGTTTTTGTAAATAAGTTTTTAGGATGAAAGCAAACTTTGATCAAAGGAAGATGTGCAAGTGATGATAGAATCAAATTTTGAGTCCACAAGTGAAAACTTACCTAAAGGTACATCCAAAAGAACGAATGGCTTCAATCCACATGATAATTTTGGGCACAGTTAACCCCACGAATAATTCGCCATGATTTAATTATTTTTATCACTACCTTAACCACGACTCTCATTGAGCCCATGGTTTGAATTGATATCAATTGCCTTGTGTTGCCTTAGTCTTAAGCAGATTAAATCAAGGTTTAGATGGAAGCCACAATTCATATATCCCCCAACCCATAAATTGAAATAGAGAAGTTTTCTAAGCTATGGGGAAAGGATTAAGCAAGATTAAATGGGGACTAATTAAAGGGTTGATGAAAAATCTTGAATTGAGTAACATGTACTTCATTAATCAATTTCTTTCCACAACTATAGGAAAATAATGAAATAGTAAAAATTTAACCAAAATTTTTCGATTTTTGAGATGATATCACTAAGTAACTCAAGTGAGCTTTATACTAAACAGCATCATCTTACATTTGAGTTAACTTTACTTTGTGAAAATCACTTTATAGTTTTCATATGGAGTAGTTTTACTTGTTATTTAATTCAAGAATCTTGAGCTGTGATTGACTTAAGGTCTCTAGTAGGGTTACTCAATTAATTCTTAAAAGCATAAATGATATGCATGTTTTTCAGTTTAGTCATTTTGAGAGCTTTATAGTCTTTAGGGAAGGTTCAAATGATGCTTATAACTTGATGATTTTTATTTATGCTAAATCTAAATTGAATTGAAATAAAGATCATGGGCTTATGTTATACTTTATTTCATTCATAGGAATTTAGGATTGATTTGATCAATTTTTAGATTAATTCCTATGAATTTTGTGCTTTCATTATTGTAATGTTATCTTTTAGGTCTTAGAGTCAAGAAAAGAGAAACAAAGCATTTGGATCATATTTGGAGCAAAACAAAAACAAAGTTCAAAGATAGATTTCCATTGGTGCCTTCAAAAATGCCTGTCGAGGGAAAAATTACAAGGCAAAGTCCTAGTCTGCCCAAAACCGAGCCTTCGACACGACCCTCAGTTTACACTGAGATAATTGAGCCTTGAATTTCATGACACTAATTCCATCACGCCCTAAAGTTGAGCGCTAGATTCTACCCATGATTGAAGTTGAGCCAAAATTCAAGCTTCTGAAGAAAAAATATAAGTTAGATCATGGTCAAACTTTGAGCCTTAGATCAGACCCCTGAAAAGTGCCCTATCTAGCTGTTACGAATTAGCTGGTTCAATGACACACGTGTGAGAAAAAAGACAATTTCCATCATAAAGAATCTGCCATGTCAACAAATAAAATATTCATGATTTCTATGCCTATAGCCCATAAATAAACGTGCACAAATGTCCAAAAAAAGAGAGGACCATATGTAACAAATTACTAACATAGAATAGAAAGAAATCTTTAGCGAAAAAACTATTTCTTCTTGCTAAGGAAATTCAAAGTTTTCTAGGTAAAATCATTTTAACCCATTGTTTGTATTTTCTAGATTCTGAAATTAATTTGCAATATTCATTTTTAATTCCATATTATTTCTTTTGATTTTGTGCTTAATGTTTGCATCCATGGAGAAATAATCATCTTAACTTAGGGTTTGTGAATTTAAATCTTGATTCAAGTGATTTCAAATGCACTTTTAATTGAATATTGAGCATCAATAAATATCACAAAATAAAGAGCTCCAACTATTGATCTATCTTTCATATAACACATATTTATATGAACTAAGCCAAGTGCATGAGATGTCCTAATAGGTGACTTTTTATGGAAGGTAACCCTATATTATTTGCCATCAAGATAAACAATTTAGGTCTTTGTAGGTGTACCTTTCACGTCAGGCAAGTGTTTCTCCTTTTGAAGTTCTTTCTTGTGTCACGCCCTAAAGGGTACTCTAAACGTGACAGCCCGCCATACTCAATATTAAGACTCAAGTATGACAACCTCATTCATCCCTAAAGTCTCCATATCGAGTATAAGGCGTACATTCACGACCATAGCGGACCAAACTTTGGATCAAGCCATTTAAGTAGTGATACATCATAACAATTAGGAAAGTAAATCATAACAATAAAATCACGGTTCTTCAAAGATGTACTGGGAGTCTTATAACTTTAAGGAGCATTCCCCTATCAAACATCTAATTCCATCAAAGTCTATTTACATTTGATGAGTTCCTACTAGGAAATCTATTTCTATAGCTAATTATTGAATTCTAACAAAAAGCTCTTGGCTTCCAAAAGGCATTACTTGGGTGAAGTATCCCCTGGGCTCTAACCAAAGATGCGAGTACTGCAAGAGATATCTAAGAGGGTATAAGCTACGTGCTTAGTGAGAATTATTTCCACAATTAAACACTCAATAACAATTAATCAAATAAGTTTATTTAAGCAACCATATGAAATGCACAAGCACGTGAGTAAACAATCTATACGATTTTCCAAAAATCATATGTTTGAATATATTTACCCCTCCATTCGGGGTTAGGGATTCCAGATCGAATAGACCGATTTTTATAAATGTAATTTTTTTTGTAGTATTGTTCAAGCTACTACCCAATTGTAAATCATGATTTCATATGGTTGTTTTATTTCACTGTAATTTAATTCAGACAATCTCTCAATGTTTTATAGAGTTTATGGGCTCTATGAACCTCCTTCCTATACCTTTGTTCCACCAAGGGCATGGTAATAAATATAATGAATTCACCCAATGATATGCATGGATTAATTTAATTAAATACTCATGGCGTGATTTAAATATTTTATAGGTGATCATAGAATTCGCAAACAATCATTCCTATATTAGATCAAACATTCATTATGAACAATTCCTACCTCGATATACTTAAACGTAATTTCAATCATATAAGTAAAGCACATGCATCTTTCCATTTTACCTTTTTCCTAATGCTAATGCCACTAATTTTACAAGCAAAATCATAAGTGCAAAATGTAAGAAATAAACTCACTCGACCATTTGTGCGAAACTTCTAGTCAAAGAAATCCTTCAGATATGGAAAATCCATCTCTAAGTTACCTATATAAAAGAAAAACAAAAATGAGCATTTTTTGGAAATTCTACTTAAACTTGCTAATTCTATCTTGCTAAGTTCGTACAAAAATCAAATAGAGAGAAATTCCAACTTAAAACGGCCATAACCTACTCATTTTAACTCAAAATTTCGGATATAATATACCGTTTTCTACCTACTCGAAAAGATCTATCAATTTCTAAGATTATTTTTATCATAAAAAGTTTTTTGGGTCACAAAATGGGTAGGTACAGAATCTCTACGAAAATCCCAATCCTTAAAATACAATTTCCGAAACTTTCCTTTATCCAAAAATCCTTTACTACAAATATAGATATTTATATGATTAAAAAATTCTTTGAATACATACATATGTATATATATAGGCTCATAATGTTTGTAAAATTTAATGGTGTTGTCTTAATAATTATTTTTCGTAAACACTTTGTCTTATAGTATTGAAATTTTGAATCTTAATAATTTCTTTTCTAAGTGTTTTGAAAGAACTTTATGATTTCTTATGTTATTATAAGGAGTATATTCTTATTTTTTTCTACTTTCTTTTCTAAAATAAATTAATTTTTCTTAACTTTGATCCCCTACAAATTTTACTTGATAAAAAAAATGAAGTTTCCAAAATTGTTATTAAGTTGTTAATAACCTATAAATATTTGAGTTGTATATATTTTCCATAAAAAAATGGTTTTGATAAAGATATCTTTTTCTTCTTATATTTTTATTTCCTAACTTCTTTAAAAATAATTTTATTTCTAAACTTGGTCTTTTAAGTCTTTTACCAATTTTACTTGAAAGGAAATCATGTTCCAATATTTTCTTAAGTTGTTGATAATATCTTCTTTTTTTTTTTTTTTTTGAAATTTATCATGTTTATATTCTTTTTATTCCTTGGAAAACGGGTGTATCATTTAAAAACTTGGCAACCTTATTTTTATAAGTAAGTTTATAAATTAATGAGTTGATTTTATCTTAACTTTGAAAACTAACCTCGTTCTTGGTTTTTATTATGGAGTTGATAAAAATCCTACAAGTAGGTTTTTAAGTAAAATTTGCTTATCAAAGAATTATTAACACTAAGTTTTACTAAGCTTTATGTTACTTATTATGAAAAGAGAGTGTCTTCTTAGTTAATTTCTTTGGAAAATCATCGCTATTGACCTCTAATAAAATTTCATGGTGAGTTTAAAAAAAAGTTGTAAAATAGTTTTTCTATATGTTTGATAGCAAAATCTTGATTTTAGTGACAAGGATATATATTTAGAGAGTTTAGTCTCATTTTCCTTTATTAAAGAAAACTCTACTTTAAATTTTGTTGAGACAATATCATTATGATGATTCATATATATGAGCATGTACGTAGTATGAAAAAGATGAAAATATAGGAAAGATATAAGAAGCACAATAATAAGCAAGATAATAAGATAAAATATTGGGAACCTTAACTTCATCAAGGTATTCTGATCAAGTATTATGAGCCTTAGCTTCATTAAGGCAACCCGGAACTAAGAATAGACTAGTCCCAAGAGAAAACAAAAAAAAGAAAAGAAAAGAAAAAGCAATAATAAGAGCAATAATAATAATAAAAGCAAGTTAGAGAGTTAATAAACATTTAAGCTCTAAGAAATACATATATATAGGTAATAATATATATACAAGATCAAGTTAAAAGCATAATAACAATAATAACAACATAATATTATCATAATAAGAAGATAATAAAATCAGAATTCTTGGAATGTGCAAGAACAAAACATGAACATGTTGTTGCTTTTACAACTCATATGAGTTTTAAGAAACAACACCATGGTCATACTGTCACGCCCCAAAAGGTACCCTAAACGCGACAATCCGACACACTTGATATCTAAACTTAAGTATGACAACCTTAGTCACTCCAAGAGTTTAAAAACCGGGTGTAAGGCTCACACTCAACAGATAGGGAACCATTATTTGAATCGAAATAGCTTAAGAAGTCATACACAGCGATAAGAATGTAAATCATAGCAGTTATAACCAGATTTATCTATTACAAGATCTAAGGGGCATACCTTCAACTAGAAGTCTATGCCTAACATCTAGGTCCCGATTTCTTGAAAAAGTTCCTTAAATTCCAAAAGATATACCTGCGAAAAGTGGCCTCTCGAGGATAGCCACAAATAATCATACTACAATAGAAAACTATAGGGGAATAAACTTACGAACTTAGTGAGTTTCTTTTCCAAATTAAATACTTCAACAAGCAATATATATATCAGGTAAGTTATATTAACAACGATATTAGATACATAAGCACGTGAGCATACAATACATAATACTTTCCAGGAGTTTTATGTTGAATGGATTTACGCCTTCCATTCGAGATTAGGTGTTTCAGGCCCATACGACCATAGATTTCAATTTTTCTCATTTACATTGTGGTTGATTCAGTGCCCATCCATACACAATTTTATAGTTGATACAAGTGCTTACACCACTACCATTTCAATTCCGACCATTACGCCAACATTCGAGTTTACAGGCCCCTCATTGCCCAGCTATTATGCCTTCTTCCCACAAAGGTATAATAACAAATGCAATGTGACTCAACATATGGTATGTATGGTCAGTTAGATTATAAGCTCATGGCATATTAATTAACAATTTATAGGCGATCATAGATATTGCAGACACTTCAATTCTATACTAAATCAAACAAATATTTATAACCATTCCATTTCGATATTCTTATCATCAATTCAATCATATAGAATTCACATGCACATTTCAATTTTATCTTGCCCTAAATCTAATACCACTATCATTACAAGCACACTCATAAGCATATAATTTAAAGATAGTGAAATCACTTTATCATGGCGCGAAAATCCACTTAATCGTAATAGTCATCGGGAAGGTCTAGTCTATCTCCCAAGTCTCCTAATCAAAAGAAATAATCCAATGAGTATTTCTATGAAGTTTGAGTGAACTCATAAATTTCTATTCTAACAAGTTCGTCAAAATTTATGTAAGAGGAAATTCCAACTTAAAACGGTCATAACTTGGTCATTTTAACTCGGAATTTCACATATTATATACTGATTTCTATCTATTTGATGAGAGCTATCTATTTCTAAAGTTATTTCCATCAAATAAGGTCATTTAGTCTATGAACAGTAGGGTACAAAATGCTATACGAAATTCCAATCCCACAACTCAATTTCTAAATTCAATCCAAGCATCAATCCAAAGTTTTAATAGATACTTAGCTATCATTATATCTTGAAAGACTCTATTATATACATATATAACTCAATATCATACATGATTCATGGGTGTTGGTAAATCTATTTCCTCATGTACTTAGATAATGCTTAATAAGATGTATAAGACACTATTTTCCTAACTTTGTTTCTACCAAGTGCATTATATGTACAGGCATTACCTACAAGTCATTATCATAAATGTCATGAGATGAGCTATCTATATGTATATCATCAATGACATGTTATCAAGAATTCTTTTTAGAAAACTTTTGCTTTGCAAAACTTTTGAAATGATTAGATTTAAGAAAACTACTTTTATTTATTGCAAAATCACACTTGCTTTTATCAAAACTCAATCTTGATGACCCATATACCTAACACCTTTATTATCTTAATCAAATTCTTCATTTTGAACTTGGAAAATAGATGTTTTCATATGGGGTTTACCTAGTTACGAATTTTACAAAATTTTTAAGGAATGAAAACGTTGTTTAATCTATTCTTTCAAACCTTTCCTTATTTTAAGATTATACTTTGATAATTTTCATTTATCCTAGTTAAAAATTGGTCTTTATTACATGTATTCCCTAGGACTTCTATTTTTCCATAAAAATCATCATTTTGGCATTTGGAAATAGGTGTTTAGATAGTGGTCATTTTCAAATATGAATTTTGAAATTTCCATTTGAGATTGTTTCTTTGGTAAATCTCATTGAATCTTTTAAAAACTAAATCCTAATCAAACCTACTCTTTAAAGCTTACATTTCTTTAATAAAAATCTTGTTTTGGGGTTGAAAAATAGGTTTCCACACATCAAGCTTCCTTCATTACGAATTTTAAGTTTATCATGGGATTGAAACATAACTTTTGTAAACTTTTCCTTATTTTGAAAATATCCCTTAGTAGATCTAAGCTTTACTCATCAATATCACTTATTTATGATATCTATTCCCTAAGCCTTTCATTTTGAATGTAAAATATACATTTTAAAGTTGAAAAATAGCTTTTCTAAAAAAGGTTCCTTTTTTATCCGAATTTCAAAAATCCATTTTTGTTGAAACTAAAATAGATCTTAAGCTTTCTAACATTTTCCACTATTTTCATGCTATTACAAGTTATTTATGTGCATAAAACAAAAACCTAAGGCATTTATGAACTCAAAACAACTAGATCTAGTTTATTATACTAGTCTTAAATGCATGAATACTATGATCATTATGTGGATATGGTTAAATGATGAATACATGCACAAAACATTAATAATAACAACATAACTTAATAGTAAAGTAAAATAATAACAAAACAACATATATAACAAGACCTATAACATTGTCATGGCAAGGATTTCATGTTCAAGTGTTTCCACATCCCTAGCTTAAAGATCATGGGGATTTTTGAGTGGATCCACACATATATGATCTTCTCATAACATGTTTTATGGTAATACGATCAAGATCTACTACATACGAAATGTTCGGAACAAGAATTTTGAAAAGAAAAAAAAATTAAATTGTGTGTGTGTGCGTGCATGTGGTTCATAGCAAGAAGAGAGGAAAAGAGGGAGAGAAAAACCTTGTTCCAAAAGTTGGTTTTTTTTGTAAAGAAAGAGAGAAAGTGAAATGAAGTTGGTATAAAGGGGTATTTATAGAAAAGTGGATTAGGGTTTGTGTGTTAAATAAAAGAATAAATAAAACAAATAGAGAGAAAATAGAGGGAGGGGGGCATCGGTTCTAATAGGGGAGAAAGAGAGAGTTATTTGTGTTGTGTTGTGTAAGTTTCAAAATTAAATTAAGTAATTTAAGTAATAAAAGTTGTATTGGAAAGGTAAATATAAGGAAAATGATGAAATGGTAAGAATAGGATGTAAGGATGTAATAGTAGGTTATGGGTAGTTATACTTGATGAATAGTAGATTATAAATAAAAAAGTAGATTAGACAATTAAAGTATCGGTAGTAAAGAAAATACGATAAAAAGGCTATAACTGTAACTTTCATAACCTAAAATATTCTATAACTGATATATTTAGAAATCTTATAAAATTATGAGTCTAACGGTACTAATAACATATTTTTAATATATTGCGCCTCGGGACATGCTTTTCAAGGTCTTTATCTGATCGGGTTCGAAATAGGTCAAAAATTCACTAATATGATATTCTTAAGCATCCTAATATTATTGCAAACCAAACTACACCCTTCACTCGTATTTCGACTTCTTAGTTTAAGAACATAGGATTGTCGGATCTAAACTGCTAGGGTTTCATGGGGATTTGTTGACTTAGAGTTTCCAGTTGACTTTCCGGTTTAGGGTTTAAGCTCAAATTTACCTTAAAAGTTAGGGGTTTACACATGCTAAGGTTACATGAATTAGGTAAATAAATAATGGTAGAAGTTTACCCAAAAGTGTTTATGTGATAGGAAGGAGATGATGAATGTAGGACCATGTAGTTAGTAATATGTGGTAAATGGTCTACGTGTAGGAAAGTATTTTGGAAAGAATTGGTTGAAGAGAGTTTTGGTAAAGAGAAATTGTGTTGAGAGGATTTGTGAAGAAATTTTGAAAGAGTTTTGTTGTGTGAAAGAAGTGAAGGGAAAGGGGGTATTTATAGTTAAAACTGGAGGGAAATTTTGTGTAATAAAATAAATTAAAAAATAAAAACAATAGAGATGAAGAGAGAGGGGGAGGCACCGGTTTGCATTGGGAATGGGGGAGAGAAATGATTTAATTTGTATTTTGTAAGAAAAGTAAGTAATATGCAAGATGTGATTTGATATAAGATGTATTGGAAAGGCAAAAGGTAAGAAAATAGGTATATGGGTAGTAAGAAAAAATAGAGATAGATAAATAGTAATAAATAGTAGAGAAGTACAATAAATAGTAAACAAGACTAATAATTTACAAGTAATAAAGAAAATACACGTATAAATGTGATATCTGTAATTTTTAGTTACCAAAAAATCATAAAATTGATATTTTTGGATTCCTTATATTATTATAAATCTAATGGTATCATCAGAATATTTCTACCGTCCGGTGTACCAGGGCATGATTTTCAAAAACAGATCCCGTTCGAATAAAAAAAAACACTAGAAATTGGTGAATTTGGTATTTTTAAGCTTCTTTATATTATTACGAACTATTATAAATCGTTAACTTAATTTTTTTTGTTTACGGTTTAAGAACGTAGAATTGTCGGATCTAAATTCTAGGGTTTGATATAGATTTTGTTGACTTTAGGGTTTTTTGTTGACTTTTGGTACTAAGTTTTGAGCTTAAACTCAAAATAAAAATCTACGGGTTTACATCTTGCTTATGTGACCAAGTCATTTATTCCAAAGCTCTATTAATGGCTCATCAACCATGTTCACATCTCATTTACTTAGTTTTATAGACATTAAGTAAAGGGTATTATTTTTCTTCCCTATAGCCACTATAAGAGAGTCATTGGTGAGCTTTTATTTACCTTTATGAAAATGACTATCATATCCCTCATCATCTAATTTTCTTATAGATATAAGGTTTAGGCAAATATCTAGAGCATGTCTAACATTTTCAAAGATGAGCTTGCAACCAATATTAGTCTCCAAAATAATATTTCCAATGCCAATATTCGAATATGTAGTGTAGGTTGAGAAGAATTCACCATGTGATGTCATACAAAAGGAAGCACTAGCGTCAATAACTAAGTCACCATAATGACGTATGAGACTAACAAAGTCATCATCTAATGCAACAATAATCTCATTATCTAATGTTTTAGCAATCATGTCATTACATTTTCCATCAACTTTACCTTTCGCTTACTCTCTCTTTCATATTCTACATTCTCATCTCAGATATCCTAGCTTATCACAATGATAACACTTAGTATTTCTTCTTTTTGATGTGTTTCTTACCCTAAATTTGTTAGATATGCTTGATTTACTAGATGAGCCTCTAGTCCTACTTCTTCCACATCTTTCCTATTTCTTAGTATTTAGCTGGAGTTTTAAAACATATACAAAGTTCCTTTCCTCCAATTTCTTTGTTCATTAAGCTACCTTTCACCATTGAAACATTGAGCTTTCCTTTTAAAGCAGAATTACTTATTAATACCACAAATGTCTCCCAACTATTAGGTTATGAACTCAAAAACGGTAGTTTCTATATCTCATCACCAAACACAAGTTTTATAGGAAATAGCTGATTCACAAGACCTTGAAAATAATTCAAGTGCTCAATCATATTAGATCCATCCTTATACTTCAAATTCATTAAACCCTAATTAAGGAAGTTTTATTTAAGGCAGTCCACCTCTCATATATAGACTTTAATTTCTTCCACAGAATATCAGCTCTAATTTCTTGAGCAACATGATGATATATACTATGATCAACCCATGCTGAGTATAGCAGATGGCTTTTCTATGCATGATCACCCAATCTTTGTCAAATTTATCCTTTGGCTTTGCCTTATCATTGCCTAAAGGTGCATATAGATATTTCATTATCAACTTTCAAATTGAATAATTTAAAGATTTTAATTTTATCATAGTAAATGATTCTGTCATGCTTATCGCATAAGGAACAGTTTTTTTAACCCTACTCTAATACCACTTGTTAAGAAAATGATAATAAAGTATAAATAAAGAACACTAGCATTTAACATGAAAAACCCTAACTAGGGGAAAAAAAAAACCACGAGATTATAGTATAAAGCTTCCACTATCAACAAATAATGAGATTGCAATATTTTTCTTCACTGATTATACTAGTGGATAACTAATTTTTCACCAAAATGGTTCATATCAATAAAATCTTGAAACTATTTAATTAGGAAAAATGCAAAAACATCTCTTCAATTTCGAAAATTGAGAAGAATTAACAAGAAATGAAAATAATCACCTTGTAGTGCTCTATACCGCGAATTCAACTGAAGAAGTTTCGCCACAATGGTGATTTAATAAGCTTTTTTATTATGCATATGAAATTGTTTACTAAAAAACATGATCTCACCAATTCATCATTGGGGGAATAGAAGAGGCCTCAACTTTTCAATATTTGTATACCGATTGGTCCTGCACTTCTAGGAACATATGGAGCTTTCTCTCCTTTTGCTACTGATGTGGTTTCTTATTTCAAGATAAAGTCTTTTTTTTATGACTACGACTACGACTGCAATTCATTTCCTTCTCCATTTATCAACCTCTATGTTCTTTTCTTCATATATATAAATCTATAAGATATTATATATATATATATAAGATATCATAAATCTATATAAATGATATACTCAGGCTTATAATTATATTTGCAATGAGCTCACATAGGTTGGACCCAAAGCCCAACAATATATATATATATATATATATAATATTAGAAAGCTTTTCTTCATCTAAGATAGATTGCAGAATCAAGCAACAAGATCCTGCAATCTAGCTTTTGTGTTCTAGAGTTAAATGGAGTTCAAAAGATCAAATTTCAAGCTATTCATACATAGATCTTAAAATAGTGAAATTGATGCTTTAGTACTTTGTGGCTTATCACAAATGCATCCACTTGTTAAGACTATTTGTACCTTCTCTTAGAGCCCTCTCTAAGTTATCCTACATTGCAATTGTCATCTTTACATTATTTAACTAGAGGTACATCACCTATGCCGTGAGCATGCGCCAACGTCTACCATATTTCCAAATTATGCTCCATGGCAAGGGTAAAGAGATCAAGACTAAATGTAATCACCCCAAAATTTATATAATTAGAAAATAATAAACACTAAGATAATAACATAAAAATTTTGGAGAAGTTTTAAGAAAGTCACAGAAAGCACTCTTAATTTTTCGTAATCTAAGAATATTACAATGTAAATAAATTAATGATCATTTAAAATTTTGAATTGTTATTTTTTTCTCAAGATAAAATTCTTCCATAACTTCTCGATAAAATTCTATAAATATAACAAGGATAAAATTAGATATATACATAAATAATCGAAAATGAAATTTAACTAAGTGATAGTAATAACCAAAGTTATAATAAAACATTCCAGATAATTAAAGAAATAAATGATAAGTAAATAAATAATTATAACAAAATGGTACTAAATTTAAATAAAGTAAATCTTAAGATATTTTATAAAAACAAAAATATTACAAGAAATACCAAGTCAACATAATAATAAAAAATAAAACAATATAAATATATAATGCATGTAATAAACAAATCTAAAATACAAAAATAATTACAAAATGATATCAAGTTTCAATATGCTTTAAATAACGTAAACAACAAGAAATATCAAATAAATCTGATAATCAATACAGAAATATAATATATAAACTTAGTAAATAGTAGATTATCAAATAATTCAAATTGCAATGGAAGTGAAGCAATATCAAATTTTAATATAAATTGATTGGAATAATGCAATGGAAGCATGAGTAAAAGAATAAAATCTTAAAACGATTAAAAGCTTTTGAATTATAAAATCAAAAGCTAATATATAATGTCAACTACCAATAGATGATTAATCTTAAATTTTGTTTAGAATGAAATTTAATAATTAAGCTTGAATGGTTTAAGTAGAATAAGTAAATTGGATTGTAGGTTATAAATGGATAGATTAACAAAATCAAATTAGTAAAAAGACTTAATTGGAATTGAGATTTCAATTGCCCCTTGCTAATCTTCTATCTATTTCAAATATTCATTTCCTCAACCACATTTCTTAAATCTTTCTAATTATCCAATTTAAACTCTATTTCCTTCAATTTATTTATTCACTTCAATTATTCTTCGAACAAATCAAATTTTATTATCTTATGTAAATTTCAAACTAAACTTCTTTTCCTTTAATTTCAATGTTAGGTAAGTTGTAAACCCTAGACTTTAGTCTATAACATAATTAAGTTATCTAATCCTTTTCAAACATTAATTTAAACTCCTTTTCTTTAAATTTATAAATGACCCAAATTTCTTGAATCCAAATACTTAGGTTTATAAAATGCTAAAACCTAGCCCCATTAATCTAAATTCTATATTTTTAATCCTCATAAATTTTGAGTTTATCTACTTACTTAAAAATATTAGTTTCTAAATACAAACTCAACTAATTATCAAGTTTTACAACATTAAATTTCTAAACTAGATTCTCAATTCAAGTTATTGATTTTATTTATAAATATGCTAAAATTTCCTTCTAATTATTTTTAGTACTTAAGATAATGATTTGAAAAGCTTAAATCAAAGCCCTTAATCATAAATATCTTTTATTACCTTTGTCCCTATCCTGGTTAATCCTTTTTTCTGCCCCTTTTGCTGCCATTTATTTCCTTCTTTTCTTCTTTGCTTCTCTTTAATATTACTCTTCTTCTTCTTCTTCTCCGTTTCTTATCTTTTTCATTCCAAAACCAACTCCAAGTCTCAAATACAAAGAAGATTAAAGAGAAATGAGGATAAGAAACAAGATAAAAGATGAAGATTAAGTTGGTGGAAGTTCATTAAACAAGATAGAGTAGTATTAATGAAGAACAAGATGGTTAAATTCATCAAACATGTGAGTATGCTTATTTCCTTTGTGTTATTTGTTATAAATGCATGTAAATGATGTGTTAGTGTTAGTTATAAGTAAAGTTCAAGGTGAAACTTGTAAACATGTGGTATATATAAATTTGTACCTTAAGACCTAAGCATCTTATGTTCATAAATGGACTAGATAATTGATGAGATGATTTAAGTAAATAAGATATAATGATAGGTGTAGAAATGTTATGAGTTATGGTGCTAAGCACAATGTTATTAAAGTGTTGTTGATGAAATTTTGTGAAGGGAACATGTAGAAAAATGGATTTTAAGGAGTAAAGAAAAACAGGAGATGTCATCTGTGTTGATACACCCTCCGCTACGGGGCATGGAAGCCCATGGATCCCCTTATCTAAGCTAGCACGCCCTCCACTATGGGGCATGGCAAGAGGTGTGGTAGCCCCTGTTGTAAACCCCTAAATTCTTGGAGAAATTTTTCCCAGAAAGCTTGAGAGTTTAATATAGTGCAGATTTCTTATGTATCTCTCAAGAAAGTCATAACCTTGAGCAATATGAAACAGAGTAGATTACTATAATATGCCACGGAGTCATACGAGCATAGCGAGGAACTTAAAAGGCAAGTGTTTCTGCATGGTTTAGAGGAAGATCTCCAAGTCAGATAAGAGAAATTTGATATCAGGAAATTTAGGGACCTTGTGGAAAGAGCCAGAATTGTGGAGAACGCAAGAAAAAGAAGGCGAGAAATGGTGGAAAGAAATATCACAAAGTTTGAGAGGACACCATTTTATGGAACAAGTTCAAGTGCCAAATTTGAAATACTCCAACCCATTAATGGTTTGAATAAGGACAGGAACTCAACTATAGAAGAGATACAATGTTGGAAATGTGGAAGGAAGCATTATTCGATGTAGTGTCCGCATCTACAATCTAATTGTTACTTCTGTGAGAACCGTAATCACAAAATTCAAAATTGTCCCAAGAAAACCACTACTACATGCGTTGTCTGCACAAAAACGAGACATTTGGCCAACACTTGCCCTGGATGAAATAACCTACACATCAAGGCACCGCATTCATCTAGAAATAGAAGGAGATATAATAAGAATGGAAGTAACAACAAAAAGAAGAAAAAGAACCACTTAGGAACATCTTCACCAAGAACAAACATACAAAACATACATGAACAGTGGATTTATGAAGAAGCTAGTGATGAAGAAATGGAAATCACTGCTACGAGAGATGAGGATGGCTGTGGATGCGATTCAGTATCAGGTTAACTTCATACCCTTAGATGTTCGAATATCTTTGTACACCGCTAAAACTAGAGGAACGGTTCGTTGGTTAGTAACACCAGTAGAATAAATAATCATTTTAACTTAATATAGAATGGATAGATATAAGATCGACAAAAATTTAATACATATCAAACATAGAAACCAAATCAAACGTCATCCCCCTTGTCAATGCTAAAATCGCCAAAAACGAAGTACAGTAAAAGCTTGAATATTTTAAATGTCGTCTAAAAGTCAGAGCTATTAATAATAAAAATTCAAAATACAGTTCCACATAATTTTCGCAATCAACAACATAATCTTGACTTTAACCTTGTCAAGATGACCACGTAAATAAAGTTATAAAACAATGATATCTTTAATAACGAAAAGAATATGAAGACAACATATTTATTATGCACAATGTCATATATATATATATATATATTCATATAAGAATGGAAAAGCGAGCCTACAACCTTCTTTTGTTGAGTCGTTGTATCATAACGTGTCCTCGTTGGTTTGGAGTTAAGTTAAGTCGAGTGTCAATCGTCCATCATCTTGGTTGAGTCTGAGTCTTCTAAAAAAGGGTCGAGTGAAGGTTGAAATCGCTAAACCAAATCTTATTGACATATATATGCTATATTGCATAAGAATATAAAAAATACAGAACTAATGAAATATTGGAAAATTCTCAAAATCACCAAGTTAAAAAATAAAGCAAATAACTAATGGCGAAAGGAGAGATACTAAAATGACAATAACTCTCAATCCTTTTTCGTGGAAATGAAACTAACGAGAAATATCAAATAAATGGGGGCAAGGAAAGAAAACAATGCAATCGCAATATCTATAAGAGATAAACTTAACAAATGTAAGTATTAAACAAATAAAAGTACAATGAATTCCATATGTCGGGAATGCTAATGAAGTATGACATAAGTTTTCTCAACAAGTTACACACGCGTAACAAGTTTTGGGGACAAAACTTTCTTTAAGGGGGCTAGGTTGTAAACCCCTGAATTTTTTGATACTCTTAGAAAATAATCTTAAGTTACATACCAAAATTGAAACCCTAAAAACTGACCAAAGTTAAAACAAAATTCTAAACACGATCAGATACGAAATTTCTTAACCTTAAGAATGAAAGGAGCTTCAAAAACAAGATGGAAAATCTAATAATCATTTAATTGAAAAACCGTATGTGAAACAATTCCTCTATCTGATTTTTAACACATAAATCAAGACGATATATCCAAATAACACTCAACGGCAAAATACTAAAATCTTAAACCCTTTGATAAATTTAGAATAAAAATTTTCAATTACCACCAAAAGTCAAATAGCATCAACCCATAACCCTAGACTCGACTAAACAATCAAGAGAATTGTTAAATACAAAAAAAATCATAAAAATAAAGTAAAAACTCAAAATTTGAACAAAAAATATAAAACAGTCATAAATCCAAAAATTTTACAATCTTGCGAGTAAATCTTAAAATTGGAATTAAAACTGAATCCCTAAAGGTCAACTAGGCCAATAACAAGTCCTAAAAAGATTAGATCCGGTAATCCTGCACTTTTAGCCCTAAAGCAATAAAATTGAATTAATAATATATTACAGTCCGTAACAATATAGTGAAGCTTAAAAACATTAGATTCGTCAAAATTTGGTTTGTTTCGAACTCGAACAGGATCAGGTTTCAAAAACCATGCCTTGGTGCACCGAATGGTAAAAATATTCTGACAACACTATTGGACTTGTAATAATATGAGGATTCTAGAAATATCAGTTTTAAAATTTTTCTGCATTTAAAAACATCAGGTATAGCCATTTTATTCGTATTTTCATAACTACTGGTTTTTATTTGTCTAGTCTACTATTCATTGTACAATTTTTACCATTTGTTACTATTCACTTATCTCTATTTTATCTTACTACCTACTTCTTATAACATATAAACTTATTTCTTACATTTACTTTTTCAATATTACTTTTTACTTAACTTCTCTTACACTTTACTTACTCTTCATTATTAAAATTAATATTTTATCACATTCCCTCCTCCTCTCTTCTTATTGCCGTCCATCCCACCTCTCTCTTTACCTTCATTTCTTTTCTTTTTCATTTATTTAGTTAACTCATAATCCCCTCTACATTTATCTATAAATACTCCTTCCCTCTTCCACTTCTTACACACTTTTCTTTTACCATAACAAAATTCTACCAAAATCATTTCTCAACTTCTCTCTCTAATTTTTCTCTCCAAAGTTCTCTTCACAAAACTATCAACCACATATTACTATCAAAACTTCATCTCATCTTTAACCAACAAATAATTTTAGGTAAAGATTCCTACACTCATCTTCATGTCATGTAACTTAACATGATCATAGTGTATATTTCCTAAACCCATGGGAGTTATGGAAACAACAATATATTCATGTTTTGTTCTTGTTCATGCAAAACTTTTATTGTTATGTTGATATAGCTCTATTTATTGCTTCTAATCTAACTTCTATATGTTATTAAATATATTTATGTGTATATATATTTCTTAGAGCATATAAGCTCACTAACATAATATTTATTTATGCTCATGCAATTTGTTTATTTCTTTCTTGCAATTCATTTATTTATTTCGTGTAATTTATTAAGATTAGTCTTAGACTTATCCTCATCAAGTCAAAAAAATTTTTCTTCTTTCTTTTTGGACTTGTCCATAATCTAAGTCGGGGGGGTGGGTAGGGGTGGGGTGCCTTGAAATAGATCTAAGACTCTCGTCATTTTCTTAGTTGTTTTCTTATTTTCTTAAAGGACTTACCCATGTATAAGTCCAGGAAGCCTTGATACAAGCTAAGACTTCCCATTACTTGATTTTTATTATGTGCTTATTTAATTTCTATGTCTTTTATCTTTTATATGAATTATTTTTGTTTACAGTACTTAACTACAAGTTCATATTCATGCATGATTATATTGTTGTTGTCTTAATAAAAATAAAGATGAGTTCTTTCTTTAATAAAGAAAAAAAGATTTAAACTCTCTTTAAAAATAAATTTTTGTTACTTAGAAAAGATTTTCCATAAAAAACTTAGAGTTTTGTTTCAACAAATCCTTTTTCAAAAGTTAGACAAGTTCATCATAAATTTTAGTGATATTATTATGATTTAACTAAGTAACTTCATTACACACTCTCTTTTTCAAACCAATAAGATAAAAATTATTGTTTCAAAATTTAATGTTGATAATTCTTTGTTATGTAAATTTTTCTTAAAACTTATTTATAAGATTATCACCAACACTTTACAAACACTAAGAACCAAACAACTTTTCTAAGTCAAGTTTAAAATCAACTCACTAGTTAAAAACCCACTTAGAAATAAATCGGTATATAACCTAAGGAATTAAGTTTTAAGAAGTAAAATCCATTTTCTTTTAAGAAATTAAGGAAATACAAATAATAGTTATAATAATTAGACAGTCACTTGTAATAAACTAAAGATTTTTCCAACAAAGGTGTATTGAAAAATTATGGGTTAGAAAAGAGCTATTATGAGAATAAGAATTTAAAAAAAGCAATTCCTTTAATTTTCCTCACAATCTAAAACTTAAAACGTTTTTATATACAACTTAGAATTATTTTCCTCATAACCACATAAAGTTTCATGCTTTGGAAAATAATTAGCTAAAAGAAGTTTAATATAAGGATGAAACATTTGAAAGCTCAAAATAAATATTATATCATGATGTTTTCTATAATTAAGTTTCATATTTACAAAATCTAAGAATTTAGAGTTTCAATTATGAATCAACTTAAGAAAATTTCTATAAGGAAATATATTTAGAGTTTCATACCATCAACGAGTAAAATCATGTCTTGTAAAATAAACTATTAAATATAATTCTTTTCAAATATGAGACCTTTGGGATTTCAAAATATAGTGAATCATGATTTCCTTGTTGATTGAATCACATGTTTACAAGCTAGCAAATTTAATCACAAGTCAAAGAGTGACTTTTCATTAAACTCTATCTTTCACAAAGAATATTTAAAAATTTTATTTTTAAGTAAACATCACTTAAATCATGCATATAATATGAGCCAATGTATATATTAAGAAGGATTTTTCAAACTATGTATATATTTATGTGTTTGCTATGGATTTAGAATTGAGAAAAATTACAAATTGAGGCTAAAATTTTCGTGCTAGAGCTGTACCGACCCATTTTCGAACCCAAATGATTAAAATAACCTTATAAATAGATAGATCTTTTCGAATAGGTATAAAATGACATCTTATATGCAAAATTCCGAGTTAAAATAAGCAAGTTATGACCATTTTTAGTTGGAGTTTCACATAATCTGATTTTTAACAAAAATCATGAAATAGAATTAGAAAGTTTGAGTATAACTTCCATGAAATACTCATCCCGGGTATTTCTTTTGTCTAAGTGATGAAGAATACGGGATTTCCCTTCCTGTGGATTATTATGACTAAGAAGATTGCGATATGGACGAGTGAGTTTTCCCTCTTAATTTCATTACCTTTCTTTTACTTATAGATAGTTGCACCAGATCTATAGATACAATATAAAATGAATATGTATGGGGTATATGTTTATATGCATATGCTCTTATGCATATATGACAATGAATACTAAGCATATCGAAACCTACAAATGATTGTTTAAGTATATCGTTAATATTACATGTTGTTTATGTGTGTATGATGTTTGTTTGATTGCCCTTAAGTACATCTTAATCATACTTGGCTTCGATATAAATTAAATGGATATGCATTGCATCCATTGAGTCACATGTCAAAAGTTGTTACTCTTACGTGAAGAATCAGAATGTCCGAGGCCAAGATAGCCTACGGCCATGCTCATTGTAATATACAAATAAATAGATCATAGTGAAGGGTAGTATTGTAATATATGATGGTTTAAGATGTTAATTTTGTCATGTAACAGTTGAAATTGAACCCAAGGAAGTTATTGGGAAAGGACTAGAAGCAGAAGAAGGTTGGATCAAAGCCACTAACTTAGGAAGGGAAAGCTGTTGGCTTTGGCTGGAAAGCCATCGGCGTTGAAGCATATTGGAGATTCAATCAACAATTCAAAAGTCGTGTATAAGTTACCAGCATGAAGGGAATGCTAGCCTTAAGCCGCTAGCATAAGCATAAAGGTCGTCGTCATTCATAGTGAAAGCCACCGACTTTCTATCGGCTTAGTTGGTTCTATTGTTTGATTCAAGTCTAAGCCACCTGCTTGGGTCCAGCTTATATTTCCAAGAAATAAAACATCTTTCTTTGTGTTAGGGTTTCCTAATTCTTACATATATATACCTCAGGGTCTTTAGTTCTCTCTTCATAACTCAACTTGAGGTAAGTTCTAGGTGAGAATTCCTCGCAAATCTCTTTTGGTCAAGTTTTGATTAAATCTTGGTTTCTAAAGGTTTTTTCTTTGATTTGAGGAATCAAGTTGGTGGAGACAATATTGTTGGAGATCAAAACCCTAAGTTGTGATTGGTGATTTGGTTCTACAGTCAAGAAAGTATGAGATCTAAACCTTTGGTTAAGTATTGAATCCGTTCAATCTTTGTCATTTTAAAGATGAAATCTTTTCTAATAGTTGAATTATTGATAATTGAGGATTTTAGAGTTTTGAGGAGTCTTGGAGAAATCTACGTTTTAGGGTTTCGTTGTCTAGTGATCTTACAAGACAAGTGTGTAGATCTAATGTTGTACGTCTTATGTTTTAGATTGTGGAGTTTAGGGTTAGGGTGAATTTTGATTTTATATATGTTAATGATCATGTTTCTGATGAAATTAGGGTTTATAATCTTTTAAGAGGATTTGTTTATATTGGAGTTTTGTGAAAGAGCTGATTTAGGTATGACCTTACCTTACTTGCTATTTATGCTTGTAGGGTTAAAAAAATAAATTGATTAAATTTTATTTGGAATATAATTGAAAGTGTGCTGTTTGTGTTTAGCTTTGGTTAGTAAAAACCACAAAGAGTATGACATTAACGAGGCGCCCTGATTATCTATGTATGAGGGTGTCTTAAGTGGACTCGTGCATAGAGATGATTCCGATGGATTAAGAGTCGTGCCAGCTTAATTGTGGTATGCAACGATGTTTGAAGAGTACCCAACATCAATTTACGTATATAAAGTATTTTGTATAAAGGCTTATTTATCGAGGTCATGAGTTACTCCGGGTTTAGGACTAAATGTATATGGTTCTAAATTGTATTATTTATCTGACTAATCAAAGATAATAACCTATATTTGCTGCATTAGTTTTATGATTGTATGTGATATCTGTATATTGTATGTTCATGCGTATTGGTTTGTGATATGGCGTAATGGTTGTTTTCGCTCATTCCATTATTTTTTAGGTATAGGTGAAAACGATATTGTTTAGAACTTGTCTAGGTATGATATATCTGTTGATCATGGGATGGCGATTGTAAACCCCAAAGTTTTGTGATCAATTAAGCTTAAACCCTAATTAGAAGGTCAACCGGAAACCATAAAGTCAACCAAACCCTAGTCAGACGTAACCGTTCAAGTCCGGCAATCCCGTGTTCACAACCCTAAGTGAATAAGTGAGAGATTAGTGTGTAGAATAGTTCGTAATAACATGTGAAAGCTTAAAAATATCATATTAGTTAAACCGCGATTCGTTTTAAGCACGATAGGACACAGTTTTCAAAAAGCGTGTCCAGGGACTCAGAATAGTAAAAATATTCCGAATATACCGTTAGACTAGTAAAAATATAAGGTTTTCAAAAATGCTAGTTTTATAATTTTTCGATAACTAAAAATATCAGATATCGCAATTATACTCGTATTTTCTTACTATCGGTACTTTAATTGTCATGTCTACTTTACATTACACTATTTATTACCATTCTACACTATTTATCTATCTCTATTTTTTCTTACAACCTACTCTTACACCCATACACCTATTGCTTACAATTTTCATTTCCAATACAACTTCACATCTCTCATATCTTACTTTTTATTAACAAAAATACAAAAAAAAAATTTCCTCTCTTTCTTTCCCTCATATTTGCGCCAGCCACTCCCTGTTTCCTCCTCAATTTGTTTCATTTTTCAATTATTTAAGTAACACAAATTTTCCTCCACTTTTTCCTATAAATACCACATCTTCCTATCATTTCCTTCACACCTTCCATACACTAAAATTACTCTCTCAAAATCTCTCCATAAATTCTCTCAAGTTTTCTCTAGTTTCTACTTCTTCTATAGGTAATAGTTTTAGCTTTTTATATGTTCATTTACTTAGTATGAGCATAGTGTGTGTTTTCTAAAACCATGGAGGTTAAGAAAGCAACAATATGTTCATACTTTGTTCTTGTTCATGAATCTATTTCCTTTACGTTGCTTTCATATATATCTAACTAAATATATCTATGTAGTTATATATATCTTTTAGAGCATATAAGCTCATTTGTTTTGCAATTTATTTACTTTCCTTGTAATTTATTTATTTACATTGCAATTTATTTACTTTCAAGATGTTTTAAGACTAGTCTTTTTAGTCTTAGACTTATCCTCATCAAGTCAAAACAATTTTCTTTTTCTTTTGGGACTAGTATATTCTTAGTCTTGGGATACCTTGATGAAGTTAAGGTTCCAATACTTGACATATTTCTTTACTAGCTTATTTCATTAATTATTATATCTTTCTTATGTTTGCATAATTTCATATTCATAATCACATATGAACATATTGATTTTATCTCAATAAGATATATAAGAAAATTTTTTCTTAAAATATAAGTTTTTCTCTAAAAAAAAAATGTTGTTATGAAGGAAGTAATTTTTTTCATAAAAAAAAAAACTTAGGAATTTATCTTAACAAACCTTTTCTAGAAATCTAGAGGAGTTCATTATAAATTTTAAGAACACAGGAAATTTGTTAAACAATACATACATTCACCTTCCAAAGTCATAAAATGGAAAGGAATTCTTGATTAGACAAAAAGTTTTGCTAAACTTCACTTTTCATCAATACTTTGAATTTCAAATAAACTAGTTGACAAACACCAAGAATTTTCTTTCATAAAAATAGAATGATCTTAAGAAATAAGGAAATCATTTCTTTAAATGTAGAATTATTACTACTTTCAAAAAGTATTGGAAACTAAGCTTATAAAATGAAAATCATTCTTTTGAAATTTAAAAGACTAAGAAAATGGAATTAAGGAAAAGGAAAATACTCATTTAGAATAACTTGAGATATTTTCTAGCAAGTTAAGAAGAAATTTTTAAAAGTCTCACTTTTCCAAAATCCTTAGAAGACTTTACTTTTACCAAAAGTTCATGGTTGAGACAACTTCATTTATTTTATGCATTTGATATGAGTCAATAAATAAATAATATATATATATATATTTCAAAGGTCTTACAAACTATTATAATATCTATCTCTTTGATATAAGTTTTTGTAAAAAGAAGAAAATAAGTTTTGTGAAATTCGTGGTGAATCTGATCACCACTATTTCGAAACTCAAACGACTTAGTTTGATGAAAATAGTTTTAGAAATAGATAGATCTTTTTGAGTAGGTAGAACATGCTATATAATATGCGAAATTCCGAGTTAAAATGAGCAAGTTATGGCAATTTTAAGTTGGAACTTTCTTCAAATCCGATTTTACCGCACATTGAAGATAGATTTAGAATCTTTAAAGTAAAAATTCTATGAAAGACTCATTTTGGGTATTCCATCTTGTTTAGGTGAAGAAGGAACCGATATCGCTTTCCCGGAAGATTACTTCAACTAAGAGCGATCATCATGGAGTGAGTTAATCCCTTACTAATTACATTTCATTGATTGTGCTTGTAAGTAGTAGCATTAGAGAATAAGGAAAAAGATAAATGAATAAATGTTGGTGATTTGGATTCATGATTGATTGATATCGTTGTTGAATGAAAGCTAAGAATATCGAAAGAGAAATGGATGAATAACTTATGTTTTCTAGCAAAGGTATGATAAACATTATTTTGATCACTAGTAACTTGAATTCAATGATAATTGAATAACTCTATATTGAAAACACTTCATGCATATCATATTTGTGAGTCACATTTATTTTTCGCTACTATTCTTCATGTGGGGAAACGAGGAGTTGTAGTAGTGGCAAGTAGGAGCCGGTAAGTCTGCAAATATTGATGCCGTATGGGCCAGTAACCACCCAACCTACGACATGGAGGGCGTAAAATCCATGCTATAAATGGTTTCTGGTTAATCGCGTGTATTTTGTTTACTCATGTGATTGATGCATTCTCATATGATTGTCTAAATACTTGTGTGTTTTATGGAAATGTTTTATAGATAGGAGTTATCTCACTAAGCTAGATTTGCTTATACCCCTATAGCTTTTTGTTACAGTATGATTACTTGTGGTTGGCACCAAGGAGCCCCTTTGGTCAGGTACGAGCCAAAGCAATTAGGAGTTTTTAGAAGAAATTTGTATATATTTAGTTTTGGATATAGACTTCTAAGAAAAATTTCTATAGTAGACTTATGTTATATTTATGTATGTTTGGAAGATGACTTAGTTGAACAAGGCTATTAGAACGAGGGAATGTCCTTAAGAAGTTGTAAGAGACTTTTATTCTAATGAATATTACATGTTTATCTATATAAGTTCTTGCATGCTTTTATTATCTGCTTAAACGTAATACCCCTGTGAGTCTCCTACTATCTTGGAAGTATGTCTTGCACGTGATATCGAAGCTCCTGTGTGACTAAGGTTGTCATTCGTTAGCTTTAATATTATGTGCGGTGGACTGCCACGTTGAGAGTACCCTCCAGGGCATGACAGTGATAGTGGACTTGACTATCCAGCTGTGGACCAATGGACCTTGGATAATGGAAATAGGAGAGAGATATTAAAGACTTTATGGAATTTCATGTTCGAATGTTATCAGTTATTGAAAACTTTATCAGACTAGTTTATTAGGTTTTATATGGGATGATATGTAGTTTCGGATTTTTAATAGTTAATATTTTCCAGAAAGATTATTTTAAGTGATGTTTTAAAGTATCTATGTGTGAGTTTTGGTGATTATCTTTTGTATAATTTGTGGTTTAGTGTTTTATAGCTTTGGCGTGTTCTTAATAAGATAAAGATATGTGGCAAGTAGTGATGCCTTTAATTTAAGGCGTTGCACTCATTCTTAGGAAACTAAGGCGTACCGATGATACATTTTAAGGATAAACCGCGTCGATCGATCGCTAAGGGTAGGGTATGCTCAGAGACTAGTAGCAGAAGATCGCAAATAACTTCAATTACCATTCCCTAACTCTTGATACAAAGGGCTAAATCCATTCTATATATGGTCTCTAAATAACCATATATATTTGTGTAATCATGTGATTGTTACGTAGCATGCATAATATATGCGTGAAAATAAATAAACCTATTTGAAACCACAGTGTGAATAAAAAAGAATATCTCACTAAACTCGTTGTAAGCTAGGCTTTTGTTGAAACAGGTATGTTTGCGGTTACATATGAGGATTGGATTATTAAGGAAATCGATGGCAAATCTTTGAGCTCTTATGGAAGGAGTGGGAATCTTTGAGCTCTTGTAGAAGGAGTGGGAACATAGGATGGATTTACTTTCATGAAATTTTTTTATGAATTATATATGATATGTTAATGTTTTGGAGATACTAGAAAGTGTATTTATGTAATCATGGAGACATTAGCAGGGGCATGCCCCTAAGAATTATAATTGACCTTATTTATGTTAATATCAAGTATTCCTCTTGTCTTGTTATTCAATTGTTATCAAAGTAAATTGCATTACTTTGATGCATTCCCTCTGATGCGTTGTATGCTTTATGCATGATATGAAAGCCTTTGCGTGACTAAGGAAGTCATTCTTAGGCTTTAATATTATGTACGGTGGACTGTCATGTTTAGAGTACCCCTAGGGGTGTGACACCTGCCCCCCTTGTATTCTCATATGCCCCTTAGCATGGGGCATGGCAAAGGTTGTGGTGGCCACCACCACCCTTGACACACCCTATATGAACCCAGGACCTCTTCTATTCTTCTTTTTTGCTTAATTTGATCATAACTTCCTCAGCCGAGCTCAGATTAGGATGATTCAAAATGCTTTAGAAAGCTTAAAAATGACTCTATACTTTTCATGTCTTAAGTTTTAAGAAATTCTAAAAACACCAAGGCTTAAGATATGTTTGTTTCAAATGACAACATATAAGCATAAACAATAACAAAACAAAATAAGTCCAAACATAATCAAGTTTATAGAGCATTTGGTTCATTGGTTATGTATATGTAGTTGAGTATAACATTTCATGATTTCTTAAAGACCATTAGAATAAGAAGTTTATAAAACAAGATTAGAATTCTTAGACTTAAAATGACCTTAGTTAACAAATCTAAGTTTAACTTAACTTAATCTAGTTTAGTAACTAAATTAGACTTAATGTGGCTTTTGTATATCAAGTGGACTAGTTAATAGACTTAAGTTAATATGATTCTAGGAAACAAAATGAGATAGTGATATAACTAAAGTCAGATTGACCTAATAAACTTTGCTAAGCTAAAATGTATTAGATGGTTAAGTTAGATTAGCATAGACCTAATAAATAAATGATGCATATGTAATGGTAATATGTTAGACTTAAAGTAATAAGGAGAATATGTTGTTTCAAATATATGAATTTTAAGCAATGATTATTTATATATAATTTTTTCAATGTTTTTGTAATAAATGATTATAAACAAAGAAAAAAGAAATACTTTGACAAACAATGGAGAACTGTTTGTATCTTAGCAGGTCAATTTTAGCAGCCAAGGCGGGGTTCCTACTTAGTGTCTGATCAAATAAGATCTTAAAATAAGTTTAAGTTTTTTTATAGATATTTGCCTTTGTTATATATTCTCTGAAATATCATCTAGCCAACCTTCTATTTTTGTTTAGATTTTAGTTTGAAGGATGATGCTTTGATGCTGATGATAATGTTGTTGATGAATGGATGGTTGAGGGGATGATGCTCTGGATTTCGTAGAGAGTTGTTATGGCTTAGCTTGGATGACAGGTGAGTAACAATAACCGTACCACATTGTTTGTGTTTGTAATTTAGTTGCATTTATACTAATATAAATGTAATTAGCTATGTATGGGGAATTGGGTATTCATGTGTTGCTTAGTGATTGTTTTGTTTGATAACTCACTAATTCTAAAGAGATCACACATTGTTTATAACCATTGAGTTGTAATTATTGATGATTATTTGTAAATTGATTGGTCACCTTAATCAACGAACTTAAATACTAGTTAACCGTGTAATTAAATGGACATGTATTGTACGACGACATACTTGTATTAACATGGTAATCATGTCATATATTAATATTTCAATTCTGTAGTAGTGCCTTTAAGAGTCTATTGAATCTGGCTAGGGCTACAATAGGGTTGTCGGCTTCACAAGAACTAAGCAGGCACCAAAGGACATCGCCCATGTCGGAGTCAGCTTTAGGGATTAATACTTGGGGAGTTTCTGAGGTTCTAAGGGAAATGGAGGTTATGTAGGCCATATATATATATCTACAAGACAAAATGAATTTCAAAATGAAATCTTCCCTCCTTAGTCCCTTTGAAGAAGAAATTAGAGGTTATATTTAAAAAAAATGAGTTACAAAAGAAATTATCCCTCCTTAGTTATTGCTAAAGGGAAGTTTGAGGTTATGTTTCACTATAAATGAGTTTTCAAAACGAAATAGCTACACGCTATGAGCTAAATGCATTAGGCCGAGAGAGCAATAAGCTAAATGCTTTAAATTAAGGTGCACCCCTTTCCTTACTTCTCAGTTCTCCTAGGCATGAATGACTTAAGCTAGTCCTTCAACCCCTAAGAGAGGGCATACATCTCTATTGGTTTGGATTCTAATCATCCAAACCATACATGTCATACGATTGAGTGTTGCATTACATATGTTTATTAATAAAACTTGTTTGACATTTGTTTGATGTGTGGCTTAGTTATGTTATTCACTGAGCTATGGTGTAGCTCATGCCCCTGTATTTTTGGTGCAAGAATATCTGAAGGATCGGGAATAGGCTAAGTCTGTATGGAAGAAAACCCTTGAAGATAGAAGACAAGTTTGGAATAAGAAATAAATAGATAGTATAGTTTATTGAGATTTCATTTCATGTAAAATAAGTTTAGATTATGGATTAGATTTGTGGTGCTATAATTCAAAATTTGTAAAATGTAGATGATTTATCATATTTTATTATTTGGCGGGACATATCGATTCTTTATTGCTTCGATGGACTATAGGAAATCAGATTTCCTATATTTATCAGAAATATATTTATATATTAGAAATTTGCAAAATAATTATTCAGGTGGTGTCTTGCAAACTCTCACTTATAAGACGGTTCTCATATTGCTGGGATACACGTGATATGAAGACTTCAAGTTATCTTTCTAGGTCCCTTTTTAGGCCCGTGATACTAAACAGCTAGTTTAGCATGCTTTAAAGGACTTGCTCTAGAGCATCTATGGATGATGTGAAGCATGTAAGGACATCATGAGTAGGGGGTTACTTTGGTGTGCTTTAAATGACTCACTTTGAAGCACACATTGATGCTCTGAACTAAATAGGCACATGTGATTTTCTTTGGTAGTTTGTATATTTGCAAACTTGTAAATTATGGTGTCAAATTTAAGTTCCTAAAATAAAACAATAAAGAAAAAAAGTGTTGGGAAAAATTACAAGTAAAGGGATCAATATTTGGAGGAAAAATCAAATAAATATTTGAACTTTCAATTTGTAATTGTCAAAATAATATTGACGCTTACACATTACTCATTTGAAGATGTGGTGAGTTAGTATTAATAAATCTATTTCAAATCGTAGATGTCAAGTAAATGTAACTTATTTCCCTTGCCATTTCCATCACTTAGTTTTGTTCATTTGCTAATCTTTACTAGGGGAACATGAGATAAAGAGTAGAGAGAGTGAGGATGGTGTTGGTTTGGCAAAGTTTACTAAATAATGTAAGGGACGTTTGCTGGTGTTGCCCATTATGAGATGCAGAGACTGAGGGGCTCGTCGGTAGAGTGTAAGATGAGAAAGAGAGTAAGGGGCGAGTGAGAGATGTGAAAGAAAAATAAAGGGTAGAGTGAAGTGATGAGAAAGATAAAGACAAAGAATAAACTAATGTTTACATTATAGTTTAGTTTAAAGAGATTTTGAATTTATAACTTTTAAATTTTAAACTTGAAATGCAGTTATTTTTTATGAATTTGTAATATGTCGAATTCTTATTTTGTCCCTAAACTTAATAAGGTTTTGAATCATGTCTCAAATTAGATAGGGTGAGGTGATTATCTTATAAAGATCCACATCCTCACACTGTTAATCATTACCAAACCTTCTATTTCTAAATTTATCAAAGATCTACCCATTTATGTACCTTAGGACGATGGTAAAATGAAAAGGTGACTGAGGAGGGGGAGGAGAGGGAGGAAGTCAAAAAGGTTGATTTATAATAGGAAAAAAAAAAGAATAACTTATATGTAAAGCAGCCTCATAGTTACTTCATGGTTCTACAATCATTAATAGCCTAATAACTTACTAGTGTTACTCCATCAAACTAGAGAATAAAATATAAAAGCATAAAAAGAATTTCTTGTAGCTTAGGTTTAAGGCAAATAGTCTTCCTTATGCATGCATCAGTGTACTTGAGGAAAGGTAGAGGCAAATAGATTAATCTAACAATCTCTGTTCCAACATTACCAAGCTAATTTTTCGTAGCTCATTGAAGTGTATCAACGAGATTCTTGAACTTGTTACTAGCTTAAGAAGTGAAGTCTAGAAGATTAATGAGCTTTGCTCAATATTATAATATACAAATTTTAACTCATCTATGCAATATTTTCTTAGGAAGGATTTGTTTTATAAGTGACATATTCTAGATTTTTTTTTATCCACATTTTATAATCAATTTTTTAGAGTTCTTAATAATTATTTTAGTAGTTTGAGGTGAGCAAGTAATCAAATCATATAAGTTAACCATCCATACTTTGTTTGACCGAGTTGATTCTATGTAAGGACTGGGGATCCACGATAAGTTATAGTAGATGGATTTTTTTTTTTTTTAAATATGCTCTTATAAGCTAAGTATAGTCTATGAGGTTTTTATGCCTCATATCTATCTTGAAATTTATACTCTAAAGTATCCATGCTTTAGAAAATTAGTAAATAATTTTTGTAAAAGAGAAACAATAATAATTTAGTTTTTCTTTTATTTTCTTTACCTATATATGCATATATTAATTAATATGTCACTTAAACTTGAGATAATGAAGCTAGTGAGAATTAATTTTTTAATGTCACAAATTTTAAAAGTGGTTCACATAGAAGTTTTAGGTCGATTCCACTTCTTAGGGATTAGATGATAGTTTTCGAGTATAAAATTTAAAAGTTTATACTTTATTGGAAAGAATACAAGTCTTATATGTAACTTTGTACTTAATATCAAGGTGCAACATCAATTAGTGGTTTCTAAAGTATTTTTATAATTTGGCAAAAAAAATGGTATTTTAATTGAAAATGAAGAATAATATTTCATCTTTTCAAAATAAGGATCATCTTTATTATTTTATTATTAATGATTGCAGTGATGGTAACCATCGGGACTTATCTATTATTGCCTTCACTCCTGCCATGTGCTGTCACTCTCAACGATAAAAGTAAGCAACTTTTTGAATTTTAATTAATAACAAATATAAAAAGAACTCACCAAGCATATTAGACCAGTCACACACACGCTTTGTTGATTTTTTTTTTTTTCCCCCCTTCCTCTCCATTACAACCGGTATGGAGATTTTTTTTTTTTTTTAATGTTTATGAAGAAGGTGGATCCGAATCTACAAATTTTTACTTGAAAAATCAAGAAAATATTACTAAATTATAATAATTAAAATAAAAAATTTAATTTTATACATTTTACTTAAGAAATTAAAAAATATATTATTAAATCACAAAGTCATTAAAGTTGTTGTGTGCTAACATATATTATTTCAGCGATCCAATTGTTGCTTGTTCCGGTGCCTTTAAAACAATTAATAACCATCTAATGACATCTCGCATGCATTTCCCATTGTTCTGATGTTTCTTTTCTTCTTTATCGTCCATAATTCTAGTGTAATAAATTGAAAGTGGAAGTTTACTAATCAGCTCTCACTCAATCTATTGCTGATTGTCCTACCTAAAGCCATCGTTTTATATTAGAAACTGGTTGTACGATTAATCAATTAATATAAAGATTTTCAGACATCGTTTTTGTTATAAATTATAACCAAGTCGAAGTTCAACCGAACCCGGAATAGATTTGATTTAAAAAAAAAAAAGGTCATTGTCAAATGGAAGATAATAAAATGCAATTATAGAATGAACTGACGTTAATTACCACATAATCCACCGACACTATTTTTTAGTGTTTATTTTACTTCGCTACCTACTTCTAAATTCATAGTATAGAACCATTTTTTAATTTTTATAGGTGATTTTAAAAAAATTAGGGTATGTATATATTAGAGATTAAATTAAAACATAGTAAGATCGATAACTGAAGATTAAAAGTTTGTGTTTAACAGTCAAATTCAAATCTTATTTACTTTTTGAAGATATATTTATTGCTTAAATAATATTCTCTCTTCTCTCTCTTTCTTTTACAATAACTAATAACATTAAATTTATTCATTATAAAACTATATTTAACTAAATAAATTATCTTAAATTGTTATTTTTAGTAGTAGTATACTATAAATAATAATTTTATTATCCATATTACCAATGTTTTATTCGATTTTACCAATTGTTAGTAAATTTCACTAATTATATGCCTTAGCAACAATTTTATTTATAATGAATGTTATGGCGTAAATTATTAAATGATGGATTGTTGACTAACTCATATTCAAAATGAATTTTTTTAATATTGTTAATTAAATAAACATGAAAAGTTGTTTTTGAAAAGAAATTATAGAATACCAATAGTCATGTAAATTTACTCTTTTTATTCTACTTGCAATTTCTTATTCAAATAATTTTTTAATCTATTTTTGTTGAAAAAATTATGTAAATTTTATGTATTAATTTTTTTTCAATAAATTGACAGTTAAATATCAATTAATATATATATATATATATAGTATAGTATAGTGAAAAGGTAAAAAAAAATATATAAATAAAAATTCTATTAGCAATGAATCCAACCCTCAACCATTTGATTCTGCATCCTGATTTATATGAAAGATCTGTTGTAGATCGATGTATTATTAGAATTGCTTTACGTTTACACCTCAACTTTATGACTTTTTTTACAATTATACACTTCAAGCTTTGACTTGTCAATTTGGACACTTAATTAGATGTTTAATTGCTATGGTGTATATTTTGTCTCTTTATATTAGCTGTTATAATCTCTATCATCATGACGATCAATCACAATGCGACACCTGTAATATTTTATTTTGTTTTATATACTAATATCAAATTATATTATCACATAATTGGAAAAATCCACATCATCAATATAAAGCAGAAAGATATGAGATATAAATAGTAGCAACTAAATATCTAACTAAGTGTACAAATTGACAATTTAAAACTTCAGATGTCTAACTATATAAAGTCATAAAATTAAGGTATAAACTACGATATTGTCCAAAAGATTGTTAAATCATTGTCATGGTTTATACCTCAAAATTACTTCTTTTACAATTATACACTTTAAATCTTAACTTGTCAATTTGTATACTTAATTATTGATTAAATATTTAGTTGCTACTATATGTACCCCTTCTCTTTATGTTACTTGTTGTCATCACTGTCATGATGGTAGCTAATCACAATGTGGCACATCTAATGTTTTACTTCATTTTATAAATAGATAAGTTATACTAGAAGGTTATAACGTTTGAGCATAAGTTTATTTCATATCACAACGTTTCGAAAAGTGCAAAAGAGGTTACAATATTTAGTGAGTAAGTTCATTTTAGGTCGTAACATTTAGAGAAGTGGGTCAATTGAGGTCACCATTAACTTATGTCAATAGTATAACTATTTAATTAAAACTCAAAAAACCCTTCTCTTAAGGTCCTATTTACATGTTTCAATAAGAAAAAGACTTAATTAAATCTCATAAGACACTTTTCCAAACGTTATGACCTCTATTGAATTTTTGGAAACGTTGTGATCTAAAATGAATTTACCATTAAAAGTTATGACCAACCATTAAAAGTTATGACCTTCTGATGTAATTTACCCTTTTATAAATTGATGCTAAGTTATATTGTCACATAACCAAAAAATGCACATCATGAAAATAAAGCAAAAAGAGACAAATAAATAGTGTTTAAAATTTTATGTGTATAGTTGTATAAAGTTGTAAAGTTAAGTTGTAACCTATGACATTCTCCTAAAAATTATCACTATATTTATCAATATACCACAACATAATGTGATACATTCTTTTTTATTTTTTCTTCTTGAAAAATTGGGTAAAATTAGTTCAAAAAATTGAAATTTGATGAACTAATGACAAAATAGATTTTAATAGACGCAAAATGACATGTTAGTATCATCATAATAGAAAAATTGCTTGGAACTCTTAAACTCAATAATCTTTCTTTTAAGAAAAAAAGGAATATACAGTACATCATAATTGTGAGGGGACAAAGTAGCTCTATTGACATTACTCTACAAAACCAATGAAAAATTTAACTTAGTGGTAAGTCTTGGTCTTGTTGTTGCAACACCCATGTTACTTTAAATCTTAAAAGGAGATTATGAATTTTTATGCAACAATGAAGTATGAACTCAACTACCATTATGCAATACTACTAACATTACTCTGTAAAACCTATAAAGGTGTAAGTTAGTGGTAAGCCTTAACCTGGATGTTTTGAGCATTCATGTTCTTTCAAACCTTAAAGTAAGGCAATAAACAAGCTAAGCTATTTTGAGTTATTTCAACTCATTTAGTAATTGAATCAAACTCGAATCTAAATTAGAGATCATTTATCTAAAAGAGTCGAGCTTGATATCTTATCTAAACTAGTGAGTCAACTCATGAGCATACTCATTTAGACTTATAAACAGACTTGTAAAATACGTATATTATATATTATGTGTATAAAATATAATTATGTGGACGTGAATTATTTCTATATAAGAATCATTAACTGTGTAAAAATAGGACTTGTTTCTATATAGGAGCTATTGACTATGTAAAAATAGTAGTTTTTTTTTATAGGAAGTAATTATCGGAAGACTATATAGTATTTCCTAGAATAGGATTCTTTTCTTTTTTCCTAAGAATATATGTATACTAGTGGAAGAAAGCACCCGTGCTGCATATGCAAAAAAAATAAAAATATAATAAAATAGTTATTATAATAAAATAAAAATAGTATTTGATCCTTTGTACTACATAATTAAACAATCAAAACATTAATCCTTTAATATATAATATCAAATGTTTGATAATAAAAATGTTTTGTATAATTTTGATGTAAATAGATTGCATTTTATTATTTAAAATTGTAATGTAAGTTTTTAGAAGAAAAAGGGAATGATAGAGAAATTCATTAGAGTTTAGTACAAGAAGGAGAGGTGGGAGGTTATTATTTTAAAATGTTACTTATTATTTTAAAAAGAAAGAGAAGAAGGAATATTAAGGAGAAAAAAATAGTACCTATAAAGCAAAACAATTATTGCAGACTATAGAGAGAGAATGAATGGGACAGAAAATGTGTGAGTAGAAATTACTAAAAATACCTTAAAGATGGTAAAAACTATATTTTTTACTTTAGTAAAATAAAAAAAAATAATTTTAATTCAAGGGCAATGATTGGAAATAAAAAAAAAAAGACACCAAACCTATTGCTCCCTTTTAAATAATATAGATATTTACCTTCAATATGAGAGAAATGCATATACTGAATTCATAAATCTAAAACATTGTTGTTAACATGGTATCAGAGCAGTGTCGAAATTAACAAAATTACTCTAACATTCTTATTCCTTGAAACTCGTAATAAAAAAAAAAAACAAATGGATCGATAAGGATCTCTTGTTCCAGCAACAACAAATAACATACCAATTATTATTAACAAGATGATTATACCTTTCCCATAAGTATCATTTTAAATGAGATTAATTATTCATTATGGTCTCAACTTATGGAGATGCGCATTAGAGCATGCAACAAGACTAGATATCTCACCAGAGCAGCAATAAAACCTGCATCTGGAGACCCTAATTCTGGGACATAGGTTAGCGAAAATCAAATGGTGAAAAGTTGGCTTATTGACTCAATGAGTCCATCGCTAATGCAACGATTTATTCATCTCCCTATAGCAAAAGAAATATGGGAGGCTGTATAAAAAAATTTCTATGATGGATCTTATGAGACTTCTCTACCAGACAAGATGGTAGACCGTTATCTACATATTACAATGAACTTGTTGCTATTTTTCAGGAAATTGATCACGGGTAAATTTATCAAGAAGGAACTATTGAAGTAATAGTCCAGTTACATTCAACAATAGCTAGACTTCGAGTTTATATTTTCCTAAGTGGACTTGATTTTGAATTTGATCAGGTTAAGGAAGAAATTTTATGCAAAGATCCAAAAATGGATTTGGAAAGCACATATGCATATATAAGGGGGGAGTATCAATAAAGACAAATGATGAGAGGCCCTCACTTAATTTCGAACACTCAGCTATGCCGACAACTAAAACCTGACAAAGATCATCATTTGGTCTTGCAAGAATCACAGAAAATCAATCCAGTGGAAAGTTTAATAATCTTATGTGTGATCATTATGGTAAATTAGATCACTCGAAGCAACACTGTTATGAGATCATTGGTTATGCTTAATGGTATGATTTTTCAAAGAAAACCATGAAAGAAGGCTGTTGGAAAGGCAATGGTGACAGCTGTAATTGAAGCGGAATACCATGATGAGGAAAAATCATTTCCCATGGCAAATATTATTCATTCAAGTATTGTGGGAAGGATAATGCTCTCTCTACAATTTCTATGAATAACAAATGGATTATTGATACAGGTGCATCTGATCATATGATTAGAGACTCTAGTTGATTACAGTTTATCTATCCTTCTCCCCAATCAGTTATTTCAACGGCTAATGGTACTACATGTCCTGTTGTTAGGCAAGGACCTGTCACCTTGTCTAATACTCTTACACTGGATTTTGTTTTTGTTGTGCCTTCTTTCGAAAATAATCTATTGTCGGTTAGACAAATTATTTCTACCCTTAATTGTACCGTAACTTTTTGGCCTTCATTCTGTGTTTTTCAAGATATTCTAACCAAGAAGACTCTTGGTTATGGTGTTAAATAAGGAAACTTGTATTACTAGGAGTTGACAAAGAATGGAGGACAAAAGTCTAGCTAAGAACATCGGACTAATAATAAAAAACACAACAAAACAACTATCTGGCAATGGCATCGACAATTGGATTATCTTTCTTTTGGATATCTTAGGAAATTACAACCTCATCTCTTTTTGAACTTAAGTAATTTGAATTTTCACTGGCATATTTGTATATCACGTTTCAAAGGGTACACTAAACATAACAGTCAGCCCCATACTAAACGAGACTTAAGAATCTATAAACCCCTAATTTTTAGGGTAATTTCAAGCTTAAACCCTAAGCCGAAAAGTCAACCAAAAATCCTAGGTCAACAAATCCTCAGGAAACCCTAGCAGTTTAGATCCGGCAATTCTGTGTTCTTAAGCCGAGAAGTCGAAATATAAGTGGAGAGTGTAGATTGGTTTGTAATAATATTATAATGTTTAAAAATATCAGATGGGTAAATTATTGGCCCATTTCAAGCCGATCGAATGCAAACTTTGAAAAACGTGTTTCGAGGCTTGAGATACAAAGAATATGCTATTAGTGCCATTAGAATCGTAACTTCATAAGATTTTTAAATATATCAATTATATAATTTTTTGATTTATAAAAGTTTGAGTTATAGCATTTTTATCATATTTTCATTACTACCGGTAATTTAATTGCCTAATTTATTTTTTTATTTCTAATCACACTATTCACAAGTACAACCACTTATACCCTATTCTTACATCCTTACAATTTATTCTTACAAACTTATATCATTTTCCTTGCAAATTTACTTTTCTAATATTTTTTATTACTTAAATTACTTAATTAAATTTTAAATTTTATTGCACAAAACAGCTCACATCTCTCTGTCTCCCCCATGCTCAAGTCCGACGCCCCCACCCCACATCCCACCCACAACCTCCCCCTCCTCCCTGGGCCCCCGCGGCCTTTTTCATGCCTTTATTTGTTTTATTTTTCTTCAATTTATTAATCCCACAATACCCTAATCTATTTTCTATAAATACTCCTTTTTGTTTTTCACTTTTCACTTTCTCTCTTTCTTTACAAAAATTAAACTTTGGAAAAAGGTTTTTCTCTCCCTCCCTCTCCTCTCCTCTCCTCTCCTTGCCGTGAGTTTTCACATACACACACAACTTTTTATTTTTCAAGTTTCTTGTTCCATACACTTCATAGGTAATAGATCTTGATCCTATCACAATAAAACATGTAATGGTAAGATTATACATGTATGGTTCCACAAAAATCTCTATGAGTTTTATGCTAGGGATGTGAAAACACTTAAGCATGATATCATTGCCATCACAATATTGTGGATTTTGTTATTTAATTAAATATATTATGTAAAAGATCATAGGATCCATGAAACTTAAAAATATGTAAAAGAATTTACATTATAAAATTTTAAAAGAAATAATAAAATTATTTAAAAAATTCCTTATAATACTAACGTAACATTTTAAGATTTTATTCGAATACTTCAAACGTCAATGTGATAGCTGGGAAAAACACTGTTTCTTCTCTCTCGCCGTCGGCTGGCATCCTTCTTGTTTATTTTACCAATATGATTTCGAAATTTCTTATGTCTGGTACGGTATTGACTTGACCCTGTGCTATATATGCGCCCACAGAAAACAGGAGTCCAAGTCAACCTCGTTTTCTAGGTAAAAACAATTTAAAAAGACCTCACACTCAAGTGATTGTCACTGTTATTATCATAATATTATCCGTTGCTTTCGGAATGAAATCAATAAAACAATTTTTTTCTCTCTTTCTCTTTTTTATTTTAATTTTTTAACCTGTTTGTTAAAAATCGGTCCAAATCCATTTGGTTATTTTGATTTTTCGTTCTTGAATTTTGTGTTATTGAACATTGGACTTAGTGTCCGAATGTTCGCTGATTAGAACAATGGAAATCCGGAAAAAAAAGAAGGAAAAGAAAAAGAAATACCTCTAGAATTTCTTCAAATGTTTAAACTTCAAGTTGACTGGATTTCGTACTTAATATCGATGTTTGATTTTCGTTTAACTAAGTTTTTGTTTGATCAAGGTTTAATTGTGATCATATTGCCAATATATATATATATATATATATGACAGAAAGAAAAATGTATAATTTATTTTATGTAATAATTTCAACGCGATTCTAGTATTAGGTTACTGCTTGAACCATAAGGTCCTTTAATCTACTATTTCACTGATAAAATCTTCATTGTATTAATTTATATAGCTAACTAAATTTTTAAATCCAACGAGTTGAAATTTTAAAATTCAAGATTACTTTGAATTCAACTAAAATTTTATAAATTTTGAGTTCAATGAAATCATGATTCTCTTGTTGGCAACCTAAAAAAAAAAAAAGAATAAAAGGCAAGAAAGAAAAAAAAAAGTTTTAAAACTTTGAATATAACAAGTTTAAGTTTGATAGGATTAAGTTCATTGAAGTTTGGTTTATCTAAATAATATCTTGTCCTAATTATGATAATATAAGGAATATCTAAACTTGATATAAATTTAATTAATATTTATATTGGACTTAGGATTTGTAAATTAGTTGACTCAAACATTATGAAGCTCGGACTTGACATAACCATATAGCAGTATTCAATTCAACTTCAACTTACATTGTTTTGGAATTGAATTTAGATATTAAACCAAATTCAGTCAGCTTAAAAATAATTTCTGTCATTTTCACTTCAAATTGGATAGTTAATTGAATGCTTACGTGAGGAAGAAAAGATTCAATAATACTAATAGGAAGATGACCGGATGGCTTTTGAATAAACAGTAATAATAATATATAGTTTGTATTAAATTAATCAGGAATAATTTTAATGAATGTACCCAACCCGGGCACCTCTTGTAGGCCGTTTTCATAAGTAAAATGCAGGTATGTTGGGATGTCACATGTCAAATTGGAAAATCCTCTTTTCACGCAAAAACTTTTATTTTAGGTCAGTGGACCGCAAAGGCCTTGTCTGATAATTTAATTTAATTGATATAATAAATAATATAAAATAATTTAATTATAACTATATGTATAAATCTTAATATTTAATAATTTGTGGACCGATCCAAGATAGGTTGGGCATACTTTATATAAAGAAGATAATAATTTCATCATACATGAGAGAAAAGATAAAGAAAGCAAAAGAGTCAGACGGGGAAGGAGACTTTATTTTTTTCTTTTGAACTTTATATGATCAATATATATAAATATATATATATATATATATATAAAACTAGGATGAAAGTTTCTCTTATATTTTATTTGTTTAAGATGGTGAAGATATAGAAAGATTGATTAGGATATCATACGTTATTTTGATAATCATGCAAACTTTTATGGTCCCTCAATAACATTAATCTTATCAATTATTTAATAAATTAAATTAATTATTATTAATAAATTAACTAATTTTAACAGTTATATTATTCAATATTAACATGTTACTTTTATTTCTTTTAAAAAAATTTATGGTAGCTTCAACTCCGATCACCACTATAGGAAATTATGACTACTCACCATCATATTTTGTAGTGAAAATCATAAAAGCCATACCATATTCGAATTTGGATGGGACAAGTGACTTATCAATAGCGTTTTAATATTGATAATGATCAATCTCATCCTAGATACAAGGAGACACCTTTAGTTTCAGTAAAAATCGATTTTATAACTACTGTGGATCATGTGTTGGAACCTCACAAGCTAAGTTAACATCTACTGATATAACATGTTACTTCACAATATGTTTATGCTCTTTTTCTCTTTTCCTTTAGAAAAAATAAAGACAAATAAAATAGTCTAAAAATATGTCTCGTCTCCACTTTTTTCTCTAGATTTCCAACCTTTTTCTATCCCACTTTTCTTTTAAACATCCAATGATTTCTGTCGATTTCCACAGCCAAACACATGGATACGTTGTAGGAGTGAAAATAGGTCTTTATTTTGTTTGTGTGTAGATAATACATAAATGTTTTTAAACAGTCTATTTATAAAAAAATACATACAGCTAAAATTTATATAATTTTATTTATAAATAAATCAAACAAATTAAATATAAATAAAACACAAATAAAAATCATAATTCCAAACACACCACCAGGCAAGTAAATAGTTGCAATTCCCATCAGAGCAACAATTTTCCAAATACGGTACACAAAACATTTACGACTCTGCTCTGCTCTGCTCCTCCGCACTGTACTTTTTGAATAACACTGATGAAATTCCAATCCATTTTTTCAATATTCACCATATTCTGATTCCTCAGAACTTCATCCACAGAGTCATGTTTTTGGGAATCTTCTGACGACATGGCTGCTTTTACTAAACTGTCCATAACCATCATCTCCATACATAAGAAGTTCTATCCTATGTTAATTCTTTTATCATCATTCCTCTTCTTTCCCGGGCTCTGCCATTCACTTGAAGACCAAAAGAAGCAATCTTATAGTACTTATACTGTTTCAAGCTTTAGCTACCCAGAAAGTAGAGTCAGGCCGTATGATGTTCGGTATATCAGAGGTGTATTACTGTGTTGTTGATATTTTGATGATTATTTCGTCTATGTTGTTGTTTGAATTTGTTGAATTTGCTCGTGTTTGTTTGTTTTCAATTCTGGGTTTTTTTTTTTTTTAAAGATTTCATCTTGTTGTGAAAGGAGTTGTATTGCTTTGTGGTGTTGAATTTTTATGATAATTTGGTTTATGCAATTGTGGAAGTTATTGAATTTTTGTTTGTTTTCAATTCTGGGCTGTTTCAAGATTGCATCTGTATATACTTATTGCGCGTAGTGTTAGGAAATGGCTGGAATTGCTTTGTAATGCTTAATTTCAATGATAAGTTTGTTGAAGAGAATTGTTAATGTTGTTGAATTTTGGTTGATTTTGTTTGTTTTTTATTTTGGTTGTCTCACGATTGCATCTTTATTAATTTAATCTATGAACATATTATCAAATGGGTGGTATTCAATGTTTAAGATGATTTTTGTTATATAATTGTCAAAGTTGTTACTTTATTTTAATTTATTTTTTGTTTATATGGGTTGTCTCAGAAATGCATCTTTACTTTGATTCTGTAACATATTATGAAATGGGTAGTCTTGCTTTATGAAAATGTAGTGTTATTTTATGCTGGCGATGTTGTATTTATGGTTTTCACAAACTTTTGTGGGTTGTTCAATCTAAGTTATGTTTATACCTATGAATGAACCTAAGGTTGATTAGCTTCCCCCGTGAAATTCTTTTAAAGTCGCGTTGTGCTGTTTTATATATACTGCTCTTTGCTATTCGACTCTTTTGCCTACTTTCAATTTTATTGCCACAATTCTTATTTCAGTTTTCTATGACAAAAGTAAAAGCCAGGTTATCTAATTATAAATTGTTTAAAGGTGATTCAGTCTCTATTATTTGGAGGAAATTCGTAAACCAAGCAATAGGGACAAAGGTTTAGAATTAATTTTGCCTTGTCATGTTTTAGAGCTTACAAATATTGGTGATTATGTGCTTGCAGATTGTAATGTGCCCTATGATGCTGTTATAATTATTTTTTTTTGTTGCTACCTGTGTTAGCTTACCAGTGTTAATCTTGCATTCTTGCAGTTGATGTACCACCATTATTCTCTTCCATGTCTATAAATCTAAAATCAGATGTGGACCTTGTAAGTATTACTCGTGCCATGTGGATCATATCTGCTCTAGTTTTGTCAGCAGACACCATTTCCTTTTTACCCAAACCGATGATTTGAGTGTTTGCTGTTGTTTAGCTGGGACACGTTTTCTGCCTCCTTGGAAACATACTATGTTATTTTTGTTGCTGTCCATTTTCTGGTTGTATGTCTTAAATTTTTAACACACAGGATTCTACTTTTCTGTGTTAGGTTTTCCTTCCCACACCCCCCCCCTTCTCTCTCTCTCGAAGATTTGGGTATATTGCCGTGGATGTTTCATATTTCATTTTGTTCATGATCAAATGTTGCAGGACATGCAGAGTGTAGACCAGGCTGCAAAAAGCACGTTGCCAATAATTTGCTTCAGAGATGGTAGCCTTCCCCTTCCTGATGCATCAAATACTTCTTTGAACAGTTTAGGTATTTTCACCATTGACCTTGCTGTTTGAAAAAATGGTTTACTAGTGAGTTAGAGGCATTTGCCTTGATGTCCAATTTAATAGCTTTGCTATATTATTGCCATTATATAGTTATGGCAGAGGTCACTTCCATTGGTTGAATTTAGCTCCATTATGATCGGTTGGTTGTGGGTATACATTCAACATATTGGAGCAGGTGGTCCCTCAGCATTGTCATTACAATTCGATTTAAGCAAACTGCTCACATGATGGGACAGGGGACTTGGTCATAGTCAGAGCCCACAATTGAGGGAAAGCATTAAGTAATGAATCTAAAGCCTACACCATTTGACAAGCTTATATTTGTGTTGTGGGTCTAAATTCAATATGGTAGTAGAGTAGAAGATAAAAAATATAAATTTTTACTCTGTTATTCCGACCCTATTTAAGTAAGTGATCTACTTGACGAGTATCAATTGAAAGTCTGAATCACAATTAAGTAATAAATATAAAAACTACACCATATTTACAAGTTTAACTTTTTAGATTAGTTGGCTGTTAAGCTAAATTTGATGCATTGAATTGTTGCGTTGTACTCAATGTTCTCACATCTTTGTAATGAATAGTTTTATATAACTAATGAGTCCTGACTGGAATGTTTGGTCATACATCTTATCTTTGTGTTCAAAGGAGAGAATTATGCTTACTCCAGGCTTTAAAAATTTGCCACTCAAACTTTCTGCTGCGCATTGCATTTTGTACCGACCTAGATTTTTTGGCTCTGCTCTTTCGCCCCGCCCTGCTCTAGGGATTAAAATGAGATGAGATGCATCTAGTTTCATTAGCTTAGGTGGAGTTGTGAGCTTTTCTCATGGTGCAGTGTTAGGTAACTTATCTAATGGATCTCTTGAGAGGTTACAAGGGCTGCAAAACATCGAGCAGTGTTATCCTATGCACAGAAATATTTCCATGGTGTTGACCAGTGAGCAGGTTTGTTAAACACATCTGCTCAAGTTCTATTTTAGAGAAGTAATTGGTATTTTGGGTGTCAACTTTTCTATATATAAGAGTAATTTATCATGTAAGCCATGTACTTACCCTAGGTTGACCGAGATGAAAGATGGACTTTGCTTATGGATTATGTTTACGTGCAAAAACCTTGATATAGAGTTAATGAAGAGTAAGAAAAATGAGATTTTAGTTTCATAACATGTGAGCGAGAACTGGCTGTTAGTACATATGGCAGGTGATATATTTTTTCTGGTCATTTTAGGAATATGATAAGAAATGTCTTGGATCCGTTTTCTCACAGAAAAACTTATGTGCTTGCAAAAAGAAGATACAGATTCTGAATGCTTTTTGTTGATAATATATTTTAGCAACTGAGATGATATAAACAAATTTTATTGTAAAATTTAGGTTGAATTTTATCTAAATTAAAGATTTTAAGATTCAATTTTGTGAAAAGATGGAGGGGTTTATATAAAAATATTGATGCATATTAGAGGGTCCAAGGAAAATGGATAAAACAAAGATATGATGCTAAATCCTTATGTGATTGGGATGCCACTCTTGTCTATGCTTCAATTACATAGGATAACAGTAAAGTGACACTGCTTTATGGGGGTAGAATGTTGAGTAATGTAAAATAACCACAAGAAGAATATTGAGATTTTTTTTTTGCAGCAGCTGGAGATATACTTAAGATAGTTGTAAAAGTAAAGCTATTGATGCTATGAGGTTTCCATTAGCAGGCATAGTTAATAGATCATGACACTTCAGTTTCAGCCTTCTGAAAACTATTTGTTTATGTTTGCCAAGCAAAAGGTGCTAGCAAGAGCTGGATTATTATTCATTGCCTAGTAAACGTTTTGACAACCACAATTTATTTTGTCTTTCTTTTTCCGTCGTTTTCATTTCAACTCACAATGTTGTTGTCAGATATCTCCGGGAGCTTGGTATTTTGGTCTTTTTAATGGCATTGGAGCTACAAGGACCCAATCAAAGATGGTAATGTTTAACTGCGTGTGATTATTTATATTTGTTTTGATCACAATTACGCTGGTCTTTCTTCTGTTATGAAATTGCTGCACCAAATGTGTTGTTATTACTTTGTGGATTTATGGTGCATGATCCTCTTATGCATTTGCCACCAAGCTTCTGTGGTAGAAAAATAATGGCTTTTTTAAATCTATTTGTCTTTGTTATATATCAGAAAAAGTCTCTGTACTTGAGACACTTTTATAATGGAAGCCAAGATTAGACCAAGATTTCTGTTTTTTTTTTTGGTCCTATTTTTATACTCAATTTATTAATGTGAAAAGTGGTTTGATGTCATATAAATTCTGGTGTTCCAGATTGTTCGAGGGTCATCCTACTCATTTAGTGCCAATGTTAGTGTTGAAGGGTGTACAGCCTCTATGATGTGGGGCCAGTATTGCAACCAGACAATGGACTTTCTTCTGTGTTCTTATTCAGACAATGTGAACAATACGGAAAATTTCCCAGGTCTTACATATAATTTGACAACTGAAAGTTTGGTCTTGTGTAACAGCTCGTTCATGACATGCCTTTCAGATAAGGAACAAAATCTTTATTCCCTGAATGTGGTAGGAGTAGTGGAGGAGTTGATTATTACAGCAACAAACATCAACCTTGGCCCAATTTCCTCAAATATCTCTTCAAATGTTAGTGGTGTTAACTTAATGTGTTATGTCCGGCGTGGTGCCATACCTTCAGCAGGTATTCATGATTATGCCAGTATCCTGGATAAGCAACCTTTGGTTGTTCGTGCACCAACAATTGGGCAGTGGTTCATATCTATCATTCCCACTAGTATCACAGAAGGACAAGGGGATAGTCAACCCTCTAATATGAAAGTATGCTATTCTTTGCAAAGTCTTCTTATTGAATGTCCTGCTGGAATGGCTGGACCTAATTGCCTATGGAACATATATGTGCTTCAGGTGAGGTTTTAGATGTATACTATCTCTCTTTCTCTGTTTTTGTGTATTGAGTCTTTTATTTCTTCACATTTTACTTTTATGTATTATAAAATGATAATTGCACTTAAGGGTGTGGTTGTTTCATGGAAAGCGATTTCAAACTTATTTTGGTATTTGCGTTTTATTAAAATGTTAAAAGTTATCAAATACCATTGTATTAATCTTAAGAAGTTGCAGCTTCTATTGACTTTTAACAGCAAGTGATGATGATGGGAGAAGATAGTAGCTGTTGGCCAATGATGGTGGTAAATTTTCCCGGAAAATGTTCATAGAAAATGAGAAAAATAAGTTCTATTTATTAAAAAGAACATTTTCCTCAATTTCCATTGGTATTTTTTACGATCATTGATCACCACCATCTAAAGCTGATCATTGCAGTTGCCTTCAACTATTATTATCACTAAAAGCTACTTGGATTTGCAACCTTGAGCTTACTTCTATGGTATTTGATGATTGTAAAACTTTGCATGTAACGAATATCAAGAAAAAGTCTGAAATGTCTTATGTGAAACAAACGCATAAGGCTGCTTGTTGTTGCAATTACTGATTAGTGGTTATACAAATTTGTTATAGGATTGAGTTTTTCTTCTATTTTTACCTATGTTGACCGTAATTCCGGGCTCGTTAGAGAGAACCCAACGATCTCTTGGTTAACAAGATAACCTGGAAAATTTTTAAGACAAGAAACTGCTGTTCTTTATTTTCACCAGACCAACATTATTTATTACAATTCCTATGACAATTATCTGATAACTATCACTTTATTCCCAAGTCACACATTTGGCAGAAACATAACTGCCTCACAACAGTACATCTTAAAAACAGCACACCTGTCCATACACACAAAAACATCAAACATTTTGACACAACAATAAAATAAAACACACATGCACACATTTTTCTTCTGTTTTTACCTATGTTGACACTAATTCCAAGCTTATTAGAGAGAACCTGATGATCTCTTGGTTAATAAGATAACCTGGAAAATTTTCAGGAAAAGAAATTGATGTTCTTTATTTTTACCAAACTAACATTATTTATTACAGTTCCTCTGATGGTTATCTGATAACTGTCACTTTATTCCCAAGCCACACGCCTGGCAGAAACATAACTGCCTCACAACAGTACATCTTAAAAACAACACACCTGTCCATACACACATAAACATCAAACATTTTGACACAACAATAAAATAAAACACACATGTGCACAACACACACACATCAAACATTTGCTGTTGTCTTCTTTTTCTTTCGCGAGTAAACCCACTCAAAGGGAGTAATATTTGAATCTGAACTGGTTGTAACGTTACTCCCCCTTTAAAGAGCTCACTTGACCTCAAGTGCGAACAAGGGATAACATTGGGTGATCATGTTGACATACTCCCATGAAGCTTCCTCTAGAGAATAGTTATCCCAGTACATTAGAACCTCTGTAGCAGACTGGTTCTTGCACACATCAAGAACTGTACATGAGGAACAGTAGGCTCTACAGGTAAGTGTCCTATGAACTTCTTGAGCAAAGAGACATGGAACAGTGGGTGTATCTTGACATGGTCTGGAGAATGGAGTTTATAGGCAACATTACCAACCTTCGCTACGACTTGGAAAGGATCATAAAATCGTGGTGCCAATTTTTGATTGCGGCGTTGAGCGACTGAGGACCGTCTGTAAGGTTGTAACTTCAATAAATCCCAATCCCCTTCGTTAAAAGTGACATCGTGATGCCTTTTATTATACTGTAGTGATGAAATTAGAAAGTATTTGAGAAGTATTTTTCATATCTAATTTGGACAAGAATACATCTATTTATACAAAAAACTTGTGACTATTGGTCTACCTTACCTACCATACTATTAATTACATTGTTATAGGAAATATAACACTAATAATATTACACGTATATCAACACTCCCCCTCAAGTTGGAGCATAGATATCACACATGCCCAACTTGCAAACTAAAGTATGATAGGTCCTGTGACACAACCCTTTAGTAAAACATCAGCCAGTTGCTTATCAGATGTCACATGATGTAAATTCAAGGCACCATTATCAATTTCTCTTTGATGAAGTGTCGATCAATCTCTATGTGCTTGGTTCTATCATGTTGAACTGGATTTTGTGCTATATTAATAGCAGCTTTATTGTCACAATACAAGGACAGTGTATCTTTGCTCATAGACTTAATTCTTCTAATATCTTCTGTACCCACAGAAGCTCACAAACCCCTTGAGCCATAGCTCTGTATTCTGCTTCAGCACTTGATCGAGCAACTACATTTGTTTCTTGCTCCTTGTTACTAGATTTCCTCCTACAAAAGTACAGTAGCCAGTGGTGGATCTTCTATCACTTGGAGATCCAGCCCAATCTGCATCTGTAAAGCATTCTATCTGAAGGTGACCATGTTTGGCAAATAGCAGTCCTTTTCCGGGAGCAGACTTCAGATATCTCAAGATGCGAAATACTGCTTGCATGTGTGATTCTCGTGGATCATGCATAAATTGACTCACTAGACTGACTGCATATGCAATGTCGGGTCTAGTGTGTGAGAGATATATCAGTCTTCCTACCAATCTCTGATATCTCCCTAAATCAACTGCATCACCAATTCCAACTTGTAGCTTATGGTTGTTTTCAATAGGAGATTCAGCTGGCTTACAACCAACATGCCAGTTTCTTCCAGGAGATCCAGAATATATTTTCTCTGAGAAATGAAGATACCTTTCTTTGATCTGGCAACTTCAATTCCTAAGAAATATTGCAGTTTTCCCAGATCCTTGATTTCAAATTCCTGGGCCAAAAGTTTCTTCAATCGAGCTATCTCCTTTTCATCATCTCCTGTCATTACTATGTCATCAACATAAACTATGAGAATAGTAATTTTACCCTTGTTATGTTTAATAAATAGAGTATGATCTGCATTGCTCTGTTGATAGCCGAAAGAAGTCATAGCTTTGCTGAATCTGTCGAACCATGCTCTGGAGATTGCTTTAATCCATATAATGCCTTTTTCAGTCTGCATACTTTCCCATGTGTTGTTTCAGTATCAAATCCAGGAGGTCTCCATATACACTTCTTCTAAATCTCCATGTAGAAAGGCATTTTTCACATCAAACTGCTGTAAATCCCAATCAAGATTGGCTGCACATGATAACAAGATTCTGATTGTGTTCATTTTTGCTACTGGAGCAAAAGTTTCCTGGTAGTCTACCCCATAGGTTTGAGTGAATCCTTTAGCCACCAATCTAGCTTTGAACCTATCAATTGATCCATCAGCTTTGTGTTTTACAGTAAACACCCATTTGCAGCCTACCAGTTTCTTTCCAGGTGGAGAGGTAACAAGCTCCCAAGTCTCATTCTTAGTCAAGGCTTTCATTTCTTCAATCATTGCTCCCTTCCATTTTGGATCATTGAGTGCTTCCTTCCAATCCTGTGGAATAGACACAGACGAAATGGACAAGGCAAAACCTCTATAGGTAGGAGATAAAGAATCATAGGAAACAAAATTAGAAATGGGATGTTTAGTACAGGCTCTAACACCTTTTCTTTGAGAAATAGGTTTATCTAAATCATCAAAAAATAACTCACCAGAAGAGGATGATTCTTGGCAGCAGAGAGTAGGTTGCACGATGACTTCTTCTGTTATGTCTTTGTTTCTCCTTGAGTACCTCTTCAAATCAGGTTTATTAAACGTCCAATTTTCTCCCCCTGGATTATAGTCTCCTTCTGATCATCACTTTTTTGGGGTAAGATCAATGAGGGTCACAGTACTAGGTATCATCTCTTCCTTTGCATTATTCTCCCCCTGAAGAGATGATGGAGTTGGATTGTAGTAAGGTTCAGTTTCTCTGAAAGTAACATCCATACTCACAAAATACTTCCTAGATGGAGGGTGGTAGCATCTGTAACCTTTTTGTGTCGGTGAGTACCCAATAAACACACACCTAAGGGCTCTTGGATCTAGTTTCCCAGCATCCTTAGTATGAACAAAACAAACACATCCAAATACCTTTGGAGGGACAGTGTATGTGTTATGTCCTGTTAAGGTTTCTAAAGGACTCTTGTAGTTAAGGACCTAAGAGGCATTCGGTTGATCAGATATGCAGCAACTAGAATTGCATTTCCCCAGTAAGGCTTAGGAAGATTCATGGTAAACATAAGAGACTAGCAACTTCCAAAAGATGCCGATTCTTCCTCTCAGCTACCCCATTCTGTGCACTTGTATAAGGACAACTAGTTTGATGAATTATCCCATGTGACCCTAAATAAGAATCAAATCTTTCATTCATGTATTCAGTGCCATTATCAGTCCTAAGAATTTTTATTTTAGCATCAAATTGGGTGCAAACCATCTTATGAAAAGACTGAAAGCAAGAAAACACATCACTCTTAGCCTTAAGTAAATAGACCCAAGTCATCCTGGTGCAACAATCAATAAAAGTGACAAACCATCGATTACCAGACAAGGAAGTAGTCTGAGTAGGACCCCAAACATCAGAGTGAATAGTCATGAAAGGAAACTGGCTTTTATTATTAATCAAAGGATAAGAGTTTCGAGAATGTTTTGCATATTCGCAAGGATCACAAACTAATGAATCAAACTGAGTCTTTGAAAACAAACTAGGAAATAATTTACTTAACACAAAAAAGGAGGGATGTCCCAAACGCCTGTGCCATTGCAAGATTTCTTGATTAACATCTTTATTTTCCCCATAAAAAACCTGTTGGAGACTAGATCCTTGACTTTCATCCAACATATATAAGCCATCGTGCAATCTACCACTGCCAATCCTCTTCCCTGTTTGAAGATCCTGAAAGACACAATGATCAGGAAAAAACTCAATTTTACAGTTGAGATTTTTTGTAAGTGTACTGACAGATAACAGATTGACAGGAAATTGAGGGACATGAAGCACAGAGGATAGTTTGATATGGGAGTACAGAAAACAGAACCTGTTCCAGAAACTGGGTAAAAGAGCCATCGGCTATTCGGACATTGTCCTTAGTTAAACATGGTGAGTATTCAAGAAGATTTTTTGAGGAGCCCGTCATGTGTCTATTCGCACCAGAATCAATAATCCAATGATTAGTATCAAGGGTAGCAGAAAAAGCATTACCTGACTGCACAAAGTTGGATTTGGCACCGGAGGAAGATTCTTTATGAGACATCAGACGCTTGAGATACTGAATCTCATCAGGAGAAAAGAAGTCAGAGGGAGTCATCTCAGGAGTTGTTATAGTTTCAGACAAATTTGCCCGAGTAGAATTAACTCGTTTGCCTCCACGACCTCTCGTTGGGCGTCCATGTAACTTCCAGCAAGTCTCTTTAGTATGACGTGGTCTTCCACAATAATCACATCGTATGATCCTTATTAGAACTTTGGTCTTTAGCTGCTCAGATGAATCACTAGCTGCTACCAAACCAGATTTTTCAACTGTGGGATATATAGCATGGTATTGCGTCTGCTCTCTTCCTGCTGAACATAGGAGTATGCTTCCTCAAGAGAAGGAAAGGGGTCTTACCCAGAACATGAACTCTAATCTGATCAAATTCATTGTTCAATCCGGCCAAGAAATCATAGACCCTTTCTTTTGCAAGCAGTTTCTGAAATTTGATTGCATCTCCAGTACAATCAGCCTGAAAATCTTGATAATAGTCAAGCATTTGCCACAAGCCATTCAACTCAGAAAAATACTACGAGATTGTCATCTCTCCTTGCTTCAGACCATGAACTTTGTTTCGAATCTCATAAATTTAGGCATCATTTCCCACTTGTGAATAGGTGAGAGTAACAGCATTCCATATTTTTGCTGCTGTGTCAAGCAATAAGTATGTCCTTGAAATTTGGGGCTGCATGGAATTGATAAACCATGGCATTATCAACGAATTTTCAGAATCTCACTGGTTGAATGTTGGATCAGTTGTTGCTGGTTTGACTTTAGTACCGGTAATATAATCCTGCATTCCTCTAGCTTTGATAAACAATAAACAAGACCGTAACCAGGCAAGGTAATTATTTCCATCAAGCTTGACAGGATTAATTTGCAGTGAAGGATTATCAGTACTGATAGCTGCAATTTTTTTATCACTTTCCATATTGAAACAAAAAGAAAAGGAGATACTAGAACAATCCAAAAATAGATCACGTTGGAATAGTGCACGTCGGAACAGTAAGTCGTCGGAACAGTGTTGGTGTCGGCGGAAAAACGGCGAGCAATGACCAGAATAGGGCTGTCGAGCCAAACGCCACTCGTCGGAGGTGGTTTTGACCTCCTACGCGCCCTCACGCGCTGGTGTGTGAGGAATTTCGAGAAAGAAAGATCGGCACGTGAGTCCACGCGCGGCTTCCGACAGCGGTCGGACTTTTAGGATCAGCCGATCAGGGATGCTCCTCCTTGTTGTAGCGGCAGTGACAAAAAATAGAGAGAGGAAACTCGACCTCTTTTAAAAAAACGAACGAACAAAAAATGAAAAGGAAAAAAGAAAAAACGGAAAAGAAAAAAACTAAAACCTAATGCTGTGGAGAGAAGAAAACTCGCCTTAAATGGCTACGAGGCTCTGGTACCATGATGAAATTAGAAAGTATTTGAGAAGTATTTTTCATATCTAATTTGTACAAGAATACATCTATTTATACAAAAAACTTATGACTATTGGTCTACCTTACCTACCATACTATTAATTACATTGTTATAGGAAATATAACACTAATAATATTACACGTATGTCAACATGTAGTTACATATGGTCTTATGCTTGTAACAGTTGTTGTCGTAGATTAGACCAAATTTGATCTCGTTCTAGCAAGGTGGCCTTCAAGGAAGTGTGGCAGCCAGTATTATAGCAGTACTCCGCCCAAGACACCCAATCAACCCATTTCTTGGGATTGTCTCTAGTAAAACACCGAAAATACATCTCAATTGTCCGATTTACCACTTCGGTTTGTCCATCACTTTGCAAATGGTAAGCTAAAGAAAAAGCTAATTGAGTTCCACTTAATTTGAATAGCTCCCTCCAAAAGGTGCTTGTAAAGGTTACATCTCTATCACTAACTATAAATTCCGGTAGACCGTGTAGCTCGAAGACATTATCAAAGAAAATCCTTGCAACTGTAATAGCTGTATAAGGATGACTCACTGGAATAAGGTGTCCATACTTTGAAAATCTATCCACAACCACCACTAATACCGATTTCCCATGAGAAGATGGCAAACGGTCAATGAAATCCATTGAAACATTAGACCAAGTCTGTGTTGGCACTGGCAATGGTTGAAGAAGGCCAACAGGCAAGAGTTGTTGTATTTTGTTCCTTTGACAAGTTAGACAGACCTAAACAAAGTCTTGCACATGCTCTTTCATTCCAACCCAATAGAAGTCTCTAGAAATTCTGTATAAAGTCTTTTGATAGCCTTCATGATGCATATTGTGTAACGCTTCTAACACAGCTGGAACAATTGGAGACTTTTCATCTAAATGCACATGTCCACAGTAGAAAATTAACCCATCTTTGACTGATCATTCTATGCCTTTCTGGTCATTTTGTATGTCCTTGCACAAAGCCTGCAATTGCTGTGAATGCACAATTTCTTCCTTAATCAATTCAAAAAGATGGATGTGGGAGGCTGGAAATGGCACAAAATTCACCTAAACTGATGTCTTTATGGGAGAGGGCATCGGCTACCTTGTTTCCTTTACCAACTTTATACTTAATAACAAAGTCAAATTCCAGCAGTTTGCTAATCCAATGTTGTTGTCGCGATGTAGTAACTTGTTGTTCCAATAAAAGGTCTATTTGGATGGTCTGTTTTTCACTTATGTCTGTATCAAAACGATATGTGTAAACATATCCGATTTGTATCTATATTTTATTTTTTTTTTATCTATTTGATATTTTCATGTGAACCGCCAAATTTTTTTTTATCTAAATTTATTTATTGATAAATAATTTGTTAGAAAAAAAAATTTGCAAAAAAGTGTCTGTATTTGCCAGAAAAAGCCAACCAAATAGACCCCAAAATTTGAGGCTATAGTGATCCGTTCGAACGATAAATTTTTGACCCCATAAATAAGAGCACCAATGTCAAACAGCCTTCTCTAACCCAATCAACTCCTTCTCATATGCCAGTAGTTTCATATGATGTTTAGCAAATGGTCTACTATAAAAGGACACAGGTTTGTCCCCTTGCTGTAATACAACCCCGATCCCCATCTCAGAGGCGTCACATTTCACTATAAACAATTGAGAAAAGTGTGGAAGTGCCAATATAGGTGCTTGTGTCATGGCTGCTCTGAGTTGTTTAAATGCCATCTCTGATTGAGTAATCCAAATGAATTTATTTTTGTGGAGCATTTCAGTTAATGGTTCTACTATTTTTCCATAATCCCTCAAAAACCATCAACAATAACTCGTAAGACCTAGTAATCCACAAAGGGCTATAATTGTGATGGGTTTTGGCCATTTTAGCATTGCTTCTACCTTCCCTGGGTCAGCCTTAACACCTTCTTCAAAAATAATATGTCCTAGATATAATACCTCATATTATGCAAAATCACATTTGGTACGTGATAAAAAATAGAGATTGGAAAAATTGCTTGTTTTTTTTATTATTCACAAAGAGTACATATATATACACAATGTAAGATTAGAAAAAAAGGAAAGAATTTCCTATTTTCCTAATTAAATCCCATAATTTTGGGATGGTCAAATTTTCTAGGATTACAAAATAATAAACTTCCTAATTTAGTATTTCCTAATTAAGATATTACAAAATAATAAACTTCCTAATTTAGTATTTCCTAATTAAGATATTACAAAATAATAATCTTCCTAATTTAGTATTTCCTAATTAAGATATTACAAAATAATAAACTTCCTAATTTAGTATTTCCTAGTTAAGATATTACAAAATAATAATCTTCCTAATTTAGTATTTCTTAATTAAGTATCTTCAATCTTCTGACACTCCCCCTCAAGCTGGTGAATGGATATCATACATTCCCAGCTTGGAAATAATTGCTGAGAAATCAGGAGAACTTAGCCCCTTTGTGAAAACATCCGCTAGTTGTTCTTTTGTAGACACATAGGGAGTGCAAATCAGCTTGCTATCCAGCTTCTCCTTTATAAAGTGTCTATCTATTTCTACATGTTTTGTCCTGTCATGTTGTACTGGATTGTGTGCAATGCTGATGGCTGACTTGTTATCACAATATAGTCTCATAAGTTCCTCCCACTTTATCTTCAGATCTTCAAGGATGATCTTTAACCATAAGAGTTCACAAAACCCCTTGGGCCATAGCCCTGAACTCGGCTTCTGCACTTGACCTAGCTACCACATTCTGTTTCTTACTTCTCTAAGTGACTAGATTGTCTCCCAAGAATGTACAATAGCCTGTTGTGGACCGACGATCAACTGGAGAGCTAGCATAGTCAGCGTCTGTATAAGCTTTAAGGACAAGTCCTTCACATTTCTTAAACAAAATTCCCTTGCCTGGACTACCTTTCAGATAGTGTAGTATGCGATTTACTACTCGTAAATGGATCTCCTTAGGATTGTGCATGAACTGACTGACTATACTCACAACATATGCAATGTCTGGTTGTGTGTGGGCCAAGTATAGTAGCTTACCTACTAATTTTTGAAACCTCTCTTTATTCACAGCCTTATCATCTTCTGCCTCTCCTAGTTTGTGATTGGGCTCTATTGGTGTCGAAGCAGGTTTACGAGCTGTCTTGCCTGTTTCCTTTAGTAGATCAATTACATATTTCTGTTGAGAGATGAAAATACCTTGTCGAGATCTAGCTACCTCTATCCCAAGGAAATATTTAAGTTTCCCTAGAATTTTAATCTCAAATTCCCTTGACAAGCAGTCTTTTAGGACCTTGTTTTCTTCCTCATCATTTCCAGTAACAATTATGTCGTCGACATATACCAAGAGTGCTGTTATCCCCCTTAAGGTCGTATGCTTGATGAAGAGAGTATGATCTCCCTGACTTTGCTTATATCCAAGTTTGAGCATTACCTTAGTAAACTGGCCAAACCAAGCCCTTGGTGATTGCTTAAGTCCATACAATGCCTTTTTTAGTTTACATACTTTGTTCCCTCTCATTTCTCCTCCAAAGCCTGTTGGAATATCCATGAATATTTCTTCCTCTAGATCTCCGTGAAGAAAGGCATTCTTTACATCAAATTGTTGTAGATCCCAATTGAAATTTGCAGCCAGTGATAAAAGAATCCTCACAGTATTCATTTTAGCTACTGGTGCAAAAGTTTCCTCATAGTCTACTCCATAAGTTTGTGTGTATCCCTTAGCAACCAACCTTGCCTTGTGTCTCTCTAAAGATCCATCTGACCTGTATTTCAAGGCAAACACCCACTTGCATCCTACTGTCCTTTTATTTTCAGGTAGCTCTACAATTTCCCAAATTTTGTTCTTCTCGAGTGCCTCCATTTCTATTCTCATAGCCTCTCTCCATTTTTCATCAGATAAAGCTTCAGAAAAATTGTTAGGGACCTAGTTAGTGTTTAAGTTGGCTAAGAAGCTCTTGTGAGACGAAGAAAATCTATGAAAGGATAATGAATTGGCCAATGAATACTTCGGCTGCTTAGCACACTCTCGTGTCCCCTTTCGTAAGGCAATAGGTAGATCAGAATCAAAAGAAACAATGGGGGAAAAAGAATCTGTGCATACCTCATTTCCAGGGTTAGAGTCAGAGTCTTGGCTTTGCATAGGATCTGGTTCCAGGACCCTTCTTCTTGAGTACACCTGTCCATACCTCCTGCTATCAAACTTGTCATTTATAGATACTGTTTCAGCAGGTTCAAGATTTAATCCTTGTGGGGATGATTCGGGTTTCTGTTGTGAAGATGAAGTGGAAAGAGGCCCTGAAGGTTGTGATATTGGTAGGTCAAGAAAAGATAACTCATCTGCTTTGTCTTCTCTGATAGAACTAGACTCCCCTTGAAGGTAAGGCTGAGAGAAAAAAGATTGGTCCTCCTTAAAAGTGGTATCAATAGAAACATAAAATTTCCGTGTAGGTGGGTGGTAGCATTTGTATCCCTTCTGTGTTGGGGAATATCCAACGAACACACACTTGATTGCTCGAGGATCAAGTTTGTCTCTGTTGTGGTTAGATATATGAACAAAGGCCGGACACCCAAAAATCCGAGAGCTCAAATTGTTTTTAGTTCTAATATTGGGGTAAAATTCAGAGAGAAGATGCATTGGTGTTTTATCCCCTATTGTTTTGGAGGGTAGGCGGTTTATGATGTGTGTAGCAGTAAGAACAACTTTCCCCCAATATGATTTTGGAACATTATTTTGAAACAATAAAGCCTGTGTCATAGTAAGTAGATGGCCATTTTTTCTCTCAGCTACTCCATTTTGTTGGGGAGTATCTACACAAGATGACTCATGAATTATCACTTCCTGTTGGAAATATGGTGAAAGGACTTTATTGAAATAATCCTTGGCATTATCAGATCTGAATTTTTTTATTTTTTACGCCAAATTGATTATTGATCAAGGCAATAAAGTTTGAAAGGATGGTAGTCACATCTGATTTATGTTTAAGTAGAAATATCCAAGTGACTCTAGTACAATCGTCTATGAAGGACACAAACCAATGAGCTCCCGTAATATTAGGAATTCTACAAGGTCCCTAAATGTCAGAATGAATCAAATCAAAAGGTAAAGAACTTCTATCATTACTTATTGGAAAAGAGACTCTTTTATGTTTGGCAAATTCACATACATCACAATGAAGGTCTTTGACATCAACATGTTTAAACAAAGCAGGAAACATTGTCTTTAGAATTGTAAATGAAGGATGACCAAAGCAGAATGTTGACGCCAAATGGTATTATTTGAAACAGAAAAACAAGACTTCAAGGGAACATGTTTGACAGTCGGTATTCATGGCAGATGCATCAAGATAGTAGAGACCGCCCTTTTCCTCAGCAACTCCAATCCTCTTCCTCGACACTTGGTCTTGGAATACACAACAAGAGGGATAAAATAAGGCATTACAGTTTAAATCATGAGTTATTTTATGAATGGACAGTAGGCTAGAGGATAATTGAGGGACATGAAGTACATCCTTTAGTAGTAAGGTTGGACTCAACTGGATGTGTCCAACACTAGCCACTATGGTGACTGACCCATTAGCAACAATAATTTTCCTATTGCTAGGATAGGGTGAATGGGTTGTAAAATGAGTGGGTGAGGGTGTCATGTGATTTGTGGCTCCTGAGTCAATTATCCAATAATCTTGTATAGGTCTATCCGAGGCATGTAATCCAAGGGAAAGAGGCTTACCAGAGAGAGCTAACGAGCAAGAGGAACTTGGCTTTTCTAGTGACCCCAACAAGTTCCGTAGTTTTTCTATCTCAGCCAGGTTCAATTGGGTAGTGTTAGTTTCTCCAATCAACTGTGAATTTGAGTCAGACTTTATGCTGGAGGCTTGGTGAGCTCGCTGTTGAGCCTTTGGATCACCCCTTTGGCCCCATTCTTGACTCGAGGTGGAGGGCTTTCCATGTAGTTTCCAACAGCGTTCCTTAGTATGTCTTGGTTTCTTGCAGTAGGTACACCATAGGCTATCACAAGAATCACCTTGAGATATATCTCTCATCCTACTGTGGTTGTTTCTTTCTTGTGTAACCAAAGCTGATCCTTCTCTGGTGCTAGCATAATGTTTCTACGACTCTCTTCAACCCTAATCATTGAAATAACCTCATTAAGGGAAGGAACATCATCTTTTCCCAAAATTTGAACCCAGACCTGGTTAAACTCAGCATTTAAACCAACCAAAAAATCATATACTCGATCTTTCTCAATGAACTTCTTCAAGATCACAGCATCTTCGGGGCATTTTCTTTCAAGAACTCGATTATGGTCGAGTTCTTGCCATAAGTTTTGCAGAATATTCGCATATTCTGTCACGGTTTTGTTACCCTGTTTTGCAGCAACTGTTCTTACCTTAACTTCATATACCAGAGTGGCATCATTAGCCTTTGAGTATGTTTGATGGAGAGCATCCCAAATGCCCTTTGCAGAGGTGAGAAACATGCATGTATCGCTGATTTCAGGTGTCGTTGAACTCCATAACCAAGACATAATCATAGAATCTTCTGCATCCCAAATCTTAAAGTTTGGTTCATTGGGGTTAAGTCCTGAACCAAGAATATGGCTGATTTTTCCTTTGCCATGTTCGGATAAGCTGGGACCACTTCAAATAGTTTTGACCATTGAGTTTATAGGATTGGTGTATGTTCTGGAATTCACCAATAGGAAGATAGGGTTATGTGGTTTCTTCGCCGGATTGGGAGTAGGTGTTCGTTTTGATGTCAAACATGGCTACCAAAGAGAGAGAACGGTAAAAAAGGGTTTGATGCAGATTAGCAATGAAGGCCAAGCACAAAATTGACAATGAAGGTCGAAAAAGTAGAATCCCAGAATTTCAAAAAATCCTAGGGCTCTGATACCATGATAAAAAATAGAGATTGGAAAAATCGCTTGTTTTTTTTTATTATTCACAAAGAGTACATATATATACATAATGTAAGATCATAAAAAAAGGAAAGAATTTCTTATTTTCCTAATTAAATCCCATAATTTTGGGATGGTCAAATTTTCTAGGATTACAAAATAATAAACTTCCTAATTTAGTATTTCCTAATTAAGATATTACAAAATAATAAACTTCCTAATTTAGTATTTCCTAATTAAGATATTACAAAATAATAAACTTCCTAATTTAGTATTTCCTAATTAAAATATTACAAACTAATAATCTTCCTAATTTAGTATTTCCTAATTAAGTATCTTCAATCTTCCGACAGTACGTTTGAGGAACGGTTGATGAAGTTGCAGCAGGGAAAATGTTTTAAGAAGGTGTTGTAAATTTTCAGTTCACGTTTTGTTGTAAGTGAGAATGTCATCAAAGTACCAAACAAATTTCTGTAAAACACCTTTAAATATTTCATTCATCGGAGCTTGAAAAGTCGAGAGAGAGAGCATTGTTAAGCCTAAATGGCATGACGAGAAATTCAAAGTGCCCATGATGGGTACGGAAAGCTATCTTTTCTATGTCTTCTTCATTCATTCTCACTTGATGATAACCCGAACTCAAATCTAATTTAGAGAATACTTAGTGCCATGTAATTCCTTAAGTAACTCCTCAATAACCGGTATGGGAAATTTATCCTTTACCGTCTTTTCATTAAGAGCTCGATAATAGGCACAAAAATGCCACGATTTGTCTGCCTTTTGAACTTACAACACCGGCGAAGAAAAAGGGGACTAACTTGGCCTGATGATTCCCTTTGACAACATCTCTTCACATTATTTTTCAATCTTATCTTTTTCTGATGTGGATATCGATACTGCCAAACTATTACCAGTGCTCTCCCCGGTAACAATCAGGTTCTGTGATCACAAGTGCATGGTGGGGGCATGCCCATTAATGGCTAGAAATTATCGTCAAACTCGGTTAAAGTAATTGCATTTCCTTTTGTCGTTCAACCTGTAACATGGTTGCCACAACTGCTGGTTTAAGAACCGGTTCTTCCAATCCCATTAACTCAAATTTGTTCCCCTTCCATATCAAAACATATCCCCATTGCGCGAAAATCCCAACCAATCACCCCGAGTGACCTTAACCAACAGACCCCTGGTACAGCATCAACTCCACACAATTATAGTGTATACAAATCTATCCTGAATTTTCTGGAACCAAGTAGGATTTCCACATTCTTACATATTCCTCCACTCCTTATGTTATCCCCATTTGCCACCAGCAGTTTAAGACATTCCTTAGGTTCCACTGTAAGTGAAAGATAGGGAACCATGGAGACATCAATAAAACTGTGGGTACTTACTGGGTTGACTAGTATCGTTATATCCTTACCCTTAATTTCTCCCTTTAATTTCATTGCCTGAGATCTTGCTACCCTAATCATTGCTTGTAGCAAAATTTCCAGATCTTGTTCAAGGGCTCCAACTACATTATTTCCTTCCCCGCCACAATCCTCCGTCTCCTCTAAACATTTTAACCAAAACAGCCTCTTACAACGATGCCCGATAGTAAATGGCTCATCGCAATTGAAGCAAAGCCTCTTTTCCTTCTTTCTTCCATCTCTGCTTTACTTAGACACTTGACAAAAGGGGTTTTTGTCAGTGGTACTGTTATGCTAGGTTTTTTCTTAATAAATTCTAAGTTTTCTTTCACAGCAATCGCTTTCCTCTCAAAAATCTGTGCTAAAGCTATTGCTTGCGTTGGATCCTTAGGTTTCAAGAGCCTAACATCTAGGGCAATATACTCTTTCAACCTGCTTGGAAACAAGGTGACTTCCTGATTCGACGAAAGTGAAAACGTCTAGGCTGCAATCTGTGTAAAGCTTCTCTGATATGCCTCTACTGTACTCTTTTGACTCAACTTTGCCAACTCTCCCAGTGGATTGTCTCGTAAAGGTGGACCAAATTGGCATGATAAAGGTCCTTGAATTCCTTCCAATCCAACCCTGGCCTATCACGTTCAAGTTTCATGAACCACAATTGAGCATCACCCTCAAGATGATATACCATAATTTCCAACTTTTCCTTCTCGGGTGTCTATTGATGTCTAAAAAAATGCTCACAGCGATTTACCCACCCAATAGGATCTTCCGTTCCATCATACTTCGGAAAATCCAATCGTGCCATCTGAGGAACCATCACAGCCTTTTCCCTACTTCCACTCGGGTTAAAGTTGCCTTCAGAACCACTAACACCACTGGTTCCCTCTTGTTCCATGCCTCTCTCCTTTCGGGATGACACTTCTTTTGAGAGATCCGCCAATTTCTGTGACATGGCTTCCATTTACACCCTATCATCCCTGTACATAGTCATAAAGGCTTCAAACTGATGCTGAAGTTGTTTAATTTCTTCCATGCAACCTGGCTCTGATACCAACTTCTTATAGGATCGAGTTTTTCTTCCGTTTTTACCTATGTTGATTGTAATTCCGGGCTTGTTAGAGAGAACCCAATGATCTCTTGGTTAATAAGATAACTTGGTAAATTTTCAAGACAAGAAACTAATGTTCTTTATTTTCACCAGACTAACATTATTTATTACAATTCCTCTAACAGTTATTTGATGACTGTTATTTTATTCCCAAGCCACACACTTGGCTAAAACATAACTGCCTCACAACAGTACATCTTAAAAACAACACCTGTCCATACACACACAAACATCAAACTTTGACGCAACAATAAAATAACACACACATGCACCACACACACACATCAAACATTTGCTGCTGTCTTCTTTTTCTTTCGTGAGTAAACCCGCTCAAAAGGAGTAATATTTGAATCTGAACTGGTTGTAACAAAATAAGTTCAAATTATGGGATGATATGGTCCTTCTTAAGGTAGTCTGAAAGGATTAGAGTTACTTGAAAAATAATAACCTGGAATCACAATGTACCTTGACACATTTTCTATCAGATGTCTCAAGATCTTACATAAAAAATAAATTATTAACAAGTCAAGACTGATTATCTGCAGACAATTCTCAGGATATTTGTCCCTTTTGAATCTTACTATCTACCAGTTTCTGAGAAAACATCTTCCGACTCTGCCAGTTTTTCACTGAAGCCCCTTCTGAGCAACTTCTCATCCAGTGAGTCAAAAGATACTTGGACATATTTTCTTATGGACTTACCTCATGGAGCAGCAGGAGGAAATATCCATGTTCGACTAACACAGGCTACAAAATTAAATTATGAAGTATATGCTAGATTTGGTGGGCCACCATCTTTATATAATTGGGACTATTATTATGCAAATCGGACAAGCAGCAGTGGTGGCTCTATGTTTTTCATGCTTAACAATTCCACTGAAGATAAAATCGACTTTTACATCCTTTATGCTCGAGAAGGTACATGGGGTTTTGGAGTCAGGTATCTGAATACCACTGATACCACTCCTGATGATCAGAGTACAATGTCTATTTCGCTTGAAAGATGCCCAAGAAGATGCTCATCTCATGGAAGCTGCAAAACTGCTCTTGATGCCAGTGGATTAACATCTTACAGGTTTTCAATGCAGATTTACTCGTGATTTGTGTAGTATTTTCCTTGTCAGTATCCTTAAAATTGTCTGATGATGTTTTACAAGTGCAGTTGTTTATATGCATAGATATTTTTTTACTAACTTTTACTCAAATTTCTCTTCAGCTACTGCTCTTGTGATAGAACCCATGGTGGCTTTGATTGTAGCATCGAAATAGTCTCTCATCAAGGTATAAGTGATACAATGAATGCTATCATGCCTTGTTTGCTCTATCTATTCGCTGCAAATAGCAAATTACAAATTCATTTCCAAATACTTCCTGTAATTTTTTAAAATATGCATTTACCTTTTAAATCATCATTAAATCTCCAAAAGCATTGCTACTTCAAGGCCTTTTTATTGATAGTTTGGGAGTTTTAATAGCGGTAACTGCATGCTGTTAAAAGTAATGAAGAGGTGAGTGCATGTTTTCATTGTGTATGGGTACCGCACCTTATTAATAATTATAGGGGTGAATTTGCATCTATCCCTTACTTTGATAATCTTTTTAAAGTCTTCCCTATCCTTCGAATATATTAGTTTTACTGTTTGAGGAGAGAAAAAATCTCTACTCAATCATGATGTTGGGCTGCTCACTTAGGAAAAAATCTGCAATTGTATCATAAGGGGAGAGCCCTACACAGCTTTTCTACCTAAAAGGATCCAAAGTTTTTTGCAGCATTGGTCATTTAATGTTGCTGATGCAATGAGCTTGACCTGGAACCTGTATCTGGAGAACTGATAACTAGGATATATTGAATGAAATTGCTGTTGCCAACAATTGCTCAACTGAATCTACTTTGATGCAGCAATATGCTTTGTGGGGATAAAAATAATAATATATGGAGGTCAAAAACTTTTTTTGCATATGTAATGGGTAAAGTGTTTAGTGCTTTAAATATTGCATTTGTAGGTTAAATGGTAGCTTTATTTTGGAAATTCTGGTAAAAGAATTGAAACAGAGACAACCTTAATAGTATATACTTATAATAAAAATTTGTGTATTTTTACCCTTACTATCTTACATTTGATACAGGACATGTACTTCAGTCAGTGTTTCTTATTGCATCAAATGCTGCTGCAATTTTTCCTGCATATTGGGCCCTCAGACAGAAGGTACCAAAGTTTTTCCTCTTTGTTTAGTGCTGTTGTTATCGAAAGGATCGGTGTTGGTGTTTGGAACTGTTAGGCTTTATATTTTTACATGGAAATGGCTATTTAACTTCCTTCCTATGTCATGTTTACTGATGCAGGCATTTTCAGAATGGGTGTTATTTACATCCAGTGGCATTTCAAGTGGATTGTATCATGCCTGTGACGTTGGTACATGGTGTGCATTATCATTCAGTGTCTTGCAGGTATAAATGTTGCATGAGTTATGCCTACCTTTCCTGAAAATGTATTGAAATGCTTGTTTTATTAGCCTAATTTCATCCCAAACTTTTATAGGGAATTGTCTCTTTCGTTTCAGTACTTTCTAGGGGGTGTCAGTATAGTTTTACCAAAATATTAAGTTTCTATTCTCTTACACTTTCTTGATCTTATTAAAGTTCTTGATTTCTCGTCACTTGTAATGTTACCACCTTATCATAATAATGGTCCAAATGAGTTCTATCAGGAAGATAGAAGAAAGCATGGTGCAAACGAATGTCTGAGATGTATGGTTAGCAACTTGGCAACAATATGCTAACACTGACAAAATTTGACAAGATTATAAATGGCTACGGGGTGAGAAAATATGACACGAATTAAAAATTGGCTTGACTAGTTTGGACCCATTTATAATTGTTTGTAGGTTGGTATTTGGCGTTTACATCCTGATACAAAACTGTTAAACAAACAGGTTTCTATAAAAAGGTTCAAGTTGAACCCACCAACTGTTTGACATTGAAGTTCTTTTAATTGTTTAGAACTCTATACAGTATACATTCTTTATTCTTTAATCGATCTTGAAATGATCCCCGCCCAGTCTCTGTCTGGAAATTTTAATTTAATGACGACTTTTGTTCTTTTATAACTTTTTAGTTATATCTGTTTTTTAGATTTATTTTAGATATTTTTTATGGATAAAAGAGTTCAACCCACAAACTCCTTTTATTTTAGTTTAGGATTTCATACACAATTAATAAATAAGTTGTGTTACAGGTTAGGGCTTTTGGATATGAAGGGGTTTAGATTCAGTACTGAATGGAAAATAGGATTAGTCATCCAAGTGTGGTGCACTATGCTGGTCTTGCATTTGAGTTATCCATTCTTTCTCACGAACTTAAGACTCAAATCATATTATGCCCTGAAATTTGTTTCAGTTCATGGACTTTTGGCTCTCCTTCATGGCTGTTGTGAGCACATTTGTATACTTGACTACTATCGATGAAGCGCATAAGAGGACGATTCACACTGCTGTTGCTATTCTTACAGCACTGATGGCCATAACTAAAGCAACCCGGTATCTGAAATTTCCCATCAAATTTGTCAGTTTGATTTTCTCAATTCTCTAAATCAGTATGATAGCTTATTTAAATTTGTACAGGTCATCAAATATTATCCTTGTGGTGGCAATTGGAGCTTTGGGTCTTCTCATAGGATGGTTGATAGAATTATCAACAAAATATCGATCATTTTCATTTTCCATTATCCTTTCTTTGAATATAATTGAAAGGTGAGTTCCAACTTCATTTCGTTGTTTCAGCAACAGTTCTTAATGTGAAATTGATGCTAGGTCCAATTAGGGCTCGTCTTTTGAGTGGACTGAATAACTATCTGAAATTGCAAAAATGCATATATTTAGACAAATTTGGACAATAATAATTTTATCAAGTTATATTGTTGAACATAGTGTTGCTTTTGAGGAAAAGAATGATGCAAAATAGCTTAGGCCTCGTTTGTTTCAAGATAAATATTTTCTGGAAAACAATTTCCTTTATTTTTCTTTGTTTGTTATGTGGAAAAGAACACTTTAAGTAGAAAACATTTTTTCTTGTAAGGGAAAATAACTTCCACTAAAGAGCAAATCCTATTTTTTTTAAGAAAAATGACTTACTCTTTTCAAAATGGAAAATCATTTTCCGAATTAGCCTTTGCAAGGATTCTAACTCTAAGAATGTGATAATTATTAAATTTTTATCGTAATTAACCAATAAATTATATTTTAAACATGAAAATAATTTACTAGAAAAAAGAAAAATGAAAAATCATTGAAAATTATTAATATCAATTGATAGTTTGTAAATAAATATTGTAAAATAATATATATTTTGTACTTTTATTTTAAATAAAATTATTTGGCATAATGTACTTATATAGTAACTTGTTAATAATAAATGGTTTACATATTACGATGTGTTATATAATATCAGTAGGTCAAACACCAAAAAATTTTTTCGATATATTTTTGTAAATGTATCCAAACACATGAAAACATATTATTTTCAGGAAAACATTTTTACGTAAAACACTTTTCTTAAATAAGAGACATTTTCTTTGAAACAAATGGGGCCTTAGACAGATTTATTGCAACTTTCCACATTTGTTTCAATATTGTTCAGTAATGGTCATGGCCTGTTGGTATAATTCAGGGATTTATTTGGTCCATTTGCAGAGTTCAAAAATATATTTGGTTCATTCATAAAATTTAAGGTCCTACTCGATCAAAACTGAAGCATCAACCAAATTGATTCAAGAATTTGTTTGTAAAACTTATTTTCATTCAGCTTCGACAAGTACACATCTCATGAAGAATAGATGGTGGTTAAGTTACTAGCAGTAAGGCATCAAGTCAGGGATTGCCTATGTAGTTGTGCTTTCTATTTTCTTACTATCTTCTTGGCACTGGTGTGAAAGCAGTTGTTAATAAGCTATCTAAAAGATGATAGTATGTCTGCATATTTATTACTATCTCAATACAAATTACTTAATAAAGTCCTCATAAAAATATATGTTCCAGGATTGAGTCTTTCTTCCCTGATTTCCTATGTTAATAGTAATTTCGGTCCTGTTGGAGAAAACCGGACGTTCTCTTGATGAATCAAGATTAACGTGGAAAGAAGTTGAGACAAAAACTGATGTTTTATTTCGCAAGAAAAAGTCTGTTTTATTACAAGTTACATGGTGGTTATTTTGTAACTGCCAGTCTATTCCAAGCCCTACACTTTGATAGACCCTAACTGCCCTTAACACATATTGTAATATAAAAACATCACACCTGGACAAACAACACAACATACAGTACAGTTTGGACACCTACACACTCGACCTATACAAGCCATACACCTAACTATGGAATCCACTTCACAACCCATCAAGCAATTGTTGTCTTCTTCCTTTTTCTCGAATAAATGTGGCCATAAGTAATGATACTTGGATTGGAGTTGCTTGTCAAGCAATATACTTATTTATCCTGGCTTTTGTAAGCTTTACACAATTAAAGGTATCTTTTTTCCCCAAACTAACTTTTTTCCAGGATTGTCTACCCTTAAATCGTGCATCTTCTCTTCCTAATTTTCATTTCCCAATCCCTATAATAATAATAATAATAGTAAGATCAAGATGAGATGATGCAATTAAGGTCTGTTTGTTTAGTCAGTACGTAGATGTTTTCAACCAATTTATCTATCAAGAAACAGATACAAATGATAAATAGACATTTTTACTCATAAAAAAAATCAAATAGACTAGATGTAGATTATATTCAAATACAGATAAAAAACAAACCATCTAAACAGATCCTAATGGCCTATTCATTTCGTGGAATGAATAAGGCTGTAATGAAATTCCTATTACTGAGGAATTGATAAAGCTATAATAGGATTTTTCTTTATTGTTTTTTTGTTTAAATTGGGGTATTTTAGAAAAAAGACAATTTCAATATTGAATTGCTATTCATAAGTTTGAGAAAGGAATGACGATTCAATGTTTTTTGTGATAGGGAAGTGAACACTGTAATAGTCATTCATAAGGAATAAAACTGTAATGGAATTATAATTATAGCGAAGCGAATGAGCTATAAGAGTCATATGTGAAACCAAAATAGGCCAGATACATATCATATCATTTTCTATATATTAAATTTCAAGTACATATTTGTTGATATACGTGTAATATTATTAGTATTATATTACCAATGTAATTAATAGTATGGTAGGTAAGGTAGACCAATAGTTACAATTAATAGTATGGTAGGTAAGGAAAACCAATAGTCACAATTAATAGTATGGTAGGCAAGGTAGATCAGTAGTCACAAATTTTTTGTATAAATAGATGTATTCTTGTACAAATTATATATGGAAAATACTTTATAATTTCATCATGGTATCAGAGCCTCGCTGCCATTAGAGGCGAGTTTTTTCTCCCTCCGCAGCATTAGGTTTTAGTTTTTTACTTTCCCATTTTCTTTTTTTTCCGTTACCGTTGTTCCTTCTCTTTTTTTTCTAAAGGAGGTCGAGTTTCCTCCCTCCATTTTTTGTCACCGCCGCTACAAGGAGGAGGAGCATCCCCCGATCGGCCTATCCCAGAAGTCCGACCGCCATCGGAGGCCGTGCGTGGGCTCACGCGCCGATTGTTCTTCCGAGGAATTCCTCACGCGCGGCGCGTGAGGGCGCGTGGGAGGTCCGAGCCACCTCGACGAGTGGCGTTCGGCTCGACAGCCCAAATCCGGCCTTTTCCCGCCGTTTTTCCGCCGACACGACTATGTTCCGACGACTACTGTTCCGACGTGCACTATTCCGACGTGCACTATTCCAACGCGATCTATTTTTGGATTGTTCTGGTATCTCCTTTTCTTTCAATATGGAAAGTGATAAGAAAATTGTAGCTATTAGTACTGATAATCCTTCACTGCAAATTAGTCCTATCAAGCTTGATGGAAATAATTATCTTGCCTGGTCACGGTCTTGTTTATTGTTTATCAAAGCTAGAGGAATGCAGGATTATATTACCGGTACTAAAGTCAAACCAGCAACAACTGATCCAACATTCAACCAGTGGGATTCTGAAAATTCGCTGGTAATGTCATGGCTTATCAATTCCATGCAGCCCCAAATTTCAAGGACATACTTATTGCTTGACACAGCAGCAAAAATATGGAATTCTGTTACTCTCACCTATTCACAAGTGGGAAATGATGCCCAGATTTATGAGATTCGAAACAAAGTCCATGGTTTGAAGCAAGGAGAGATGACAATCTCGCAGTATTTTTCTGAGTTGAATGGCCTGTGGCAAGAGCTTGACTATTATCAAGATTTTCAGGCTGATTGTACTGAAGATGCAGTCAAATTTCAGAAACTGCTTGCAAAAGAAAGGGTCTATGATTTCTTGGCCGGACTGAACAATGAATTTGATCAGATTAGAGTTCATGTTCTGGGTAAGACCCCTTTTCCTTCTCTTGAGGAAGCATATTCCTATGTTCAGCAGGAAGAGAGCAGACGCAATACCATGCTCTATATCCCACAAGTTGAAAAATCTGGTTTAGTAGCAGCTAGTGATTCATCTGAGCAGCTGAAAACCCAAAGTTCTAATAAGGATCATTTGCGATGTGATTATTGTGGAAGACCACGTCATACCAAAGAGACTTGCTGGAAATTACATGGACGCCCAACGAGAGGTCGTGGAGGCAAACGAGTTAATTCTACGGGCAAATTTGTCTGAAACTATAACAACTCCTGAGATGACTCCCTCTGACTTCTTTTCTCCTGATGAGATTCAGTATCTTAAGCGTCTGATGTCTCATAAAGAATCTTCCTCCGGTGCCAAATCCAACTTTGTGCAGTCAGGTAATGCTTTTTCTGCTACCCTTGATACTAATCATTGGATTATTGATTCTGGTGCGAATAGACACATGACGGGCTCCTCAAAAAATCTTCTTGAATACTCACCATGTTTAAATAAGGACAATGTCCGAATAGCCGATGGCTCTTTTACTCCAGTTTCTGGAACAGGTTCTGTTTTCTGTACTCCCCATATCAAACTATCCTCTGTGCTTCATGTCCCTCAATTTCCTGTCAATCTGTTATCTGTCAGTACACTTACAAAAAATCTCAACTGTAAAATTGAGTTTTTTCCTGATCATTGTGTCTTTCAGGATCTTCAAACAGGGAAGAGGATTGGCAGTGGTAGATTGCACGATGGCTTATATATGTTGGATGAAAGTCAAGGATCTAGTCTCCAACAGGTTTTTTATGGGGAAAATAAAGATGTTAATCAAGAAATCTTGCAATGGCATAGGCGTTTGGGACATCCCTCCTTTTTTGTGTTAAGTAAATTATTTCCTAGTTTGTTTTCAAAGACTCAGTTTGATTCATTAGTTTGTGATCCTTGCGAATATGCAAAACATTCTCGAAACTCTTATCCTTTGATTAATAATAAAAGCCAGTTTCCTTTCATGACTATTCATTCTGATGTTTGGGGTCCTACTCAGACTACTTCCTTGTCTGGTAATCGATGGTTTGTCACTTTTATTGATTGTTGCACCAGGATGACTTGGGTCTATTTACTTAAGGCTAAGAGTGATGTGTTTTCTTGCTTTCAGTCTTTTCATAAGATGGTTTGCACCCAATTTGATGCTAAAATAAAAATTCTTAGGACTGATAATGGCACTGAATACATGAATGAAAGATTTGATTCTTATTTAAGGTCACATGGGATAATTCATCAAACTAGTTGTCCCTATACAAGTGCACAGAATGGGGTAGCTGAGAGGAAGAATCGGCATCTTTTGGAAGTTGCTAGATCTCTTATGTTTACCATGAATCTTCCTAAGCCTTACTGGGGCAATGCAATTCTAGTTGCTGCATATCTAATCAACCGAATGCCTCTTAGAGTCCTTAACTACAAGAGTCCTTTAGAAATCTTAACAGGACACAACACATACACTGTCCCTCCAAAGGTTTTTGGATGTGTTTGTTTTGTTCATACTAAGGATGCTGGGAAACTAGATCCAAGAGCCCTTAAGTGTGTGTTTATTGGGTACTCGCCGACACAAAAAGGTTACAGATGCTACCACCCTCCATCTAGGAAGTATTTTGTGAGTATGGATGTTACTTTCAGAGAAACTGAACCTTACTACAATCCAACTCCATCATCTCTTCAGGGGGAGAATAATGCAAAGGAAGAGATGATACCTAGTACTGTGACCCTCATTGATCTTACCCCAAGAACAAGTGATGATCAGAAGGAGACTATAATCCAGGGGGAGAAAATTGGACGTTTGGATAAACCTGATTTGAAGAGGTACTCAAGGAGAAACAAAGACACAACAGAAGAAGTCATCGTGCAACCTACTCTCCGCTGCCAAGAATCATCCTCTTCTGGTGAGTTATTTTTTGATGATTTAGATAAACCTATTTCTCAAAGAAAAGGTGTTAGAGCCTGTACTAAACATCCCATTTCTAATTTTGTTTCCTATGATTCTTTATCTCCTACCTATAGAGGTTTTGCCTTGTCCATTTCGTCTGTGTCTATTCCACAGGATTGGAAGGAAGCACTCAATGATCCAAAATGGAAGGGAGCAATGATTGAAGAAATGAAAGCCTTGACTAAGAATGAGACTTGGGAGCTTGTTACCTCTCCACCTGGAAAGAAACTGGTAGGCTGCAAATGGGTGTTTACTGTAAAACACAAAGCTGATGGATCAATTGATAGGTTCAAAGCTAGATTGGTGGCTAAAGGATTCACTCAAACGTATGGGGTAGACTATCAGGAAACTTTTGCTCCAGTAGCAAAAATGAACACAATCAGAATCTTGTTATCATGTGCAGCCAATCTTGATTGGGATTTACAGCAGTTTGATGTGAAAAATGCCTTTTTACATGGAGATTTAGAAGAAGAAGTGTATATGGAGATCCCACCTGGATTTGATACTGAAACAACACATGGGAAAGTATGCAGACTGAAAAAGGCATTATATGGATTAAAGCAATCTCCTAGAGCATGGTTCGACAGATTCAGCAAAGCTATGACTTCTTTCGGCTATCAACAGAGCAATGCAGATCATACTCTATTTATTAAACATAACAAGGGTAAAATTACTATTCTCATAGTTTATGTTGATGATATAGTATTGACAGGAGATGATGAAAAGGAGATAGCTCGATTGAAGAAACTTTTGGCCCAGGAATTTGAAATTAAGGATCTGGGAAAACTGCAATATTTCTTAGGAATTGAAGTTGCCAGATCAAAGAAAGGTATCTTCATTTCTCAAGAAAATATATTCTGGATCTCCTGGAAGAAACTGGCATGTTAGGTTGTAAGCCAGCTGAATCTCCTATTGAAAACAACCATAAGCTACAAGTTGGAATTGGTGATGCAGTTGATTTAGGGAGATATCAGAGATTGGTAGGAAGACTAATATATCTCTCTCATACTAGACCCGACATTGCATATGCAGTCAGTCTAGTGAGTCAATTTATGCATGATCCACGAGAATCGCACATGCAAGCAGTATTTCGCATCTTGAGATATCTGAAGTCTGCTCCCGGAAAAGGACTACTATTTGCCAAACATGGTCACCTTCAGATAGAATGCTTCACAGATGCAGATTGGGCTGGATCTCCAAGTGATAGAAGATCCACACTGGCTACTGTACTTTTGTAGGAGGAAATCTAGTAACATGGAGGAGCAAGAAACAAAATGTAGTTGCTCGATCAAGTGCTGAAGCAGAATACAGAGCTATGGCTCAAGGGGTTTGTGAGCTTCTGTGGGTACAGAAGATATTAGAAGAATTAAGTCTATCAAGCAAAGATACACTGTCCTTGTATTGTGACAATAAAGCTGCTATTAATATAGCACAAAATCCAGTTCAACATGATAGAACCAAGCACATAGAGATTGATCGACACTTCATCAAAGAAAAATTGAATAATGGTGCCTTGAATTTACATCATGTGACATCTGATAAGCAACTGGCTGATGTATTTACTAAAGGGTTGTGTCACAGGACCTATCATACTTTAGTTTGCAAGTTGGGCATGTGTGATATCTATGCTCCAACTTGAGGGGGAGTGTTGATATACGTGTAATATTATTAGTATTATATTACCAATGTAATTAATAGTATGGTAGGTAAGGTAGACCAATAGTTACAATTAATAGTATGGTAGGTAAGGAAAACCAATAGTCACAATTAATAGTATGGTAGGCAAGGTAGATCAGTAGTCACAAATTTTTTGTATAAATAGATGTATTCTTGTACAAATTATATATGAAAAATACTTTATAATTTCATCAATATTAATCAAAACACATAACATTTGCATATAAAATATGGATAAGAAAAGGGAAGCAACTAGGGTTTTGGAAAATGGTTCGTTTCATTACCTATTCTGTTGCCGTTTGTGGTTGCTTATGATTATTGTTATTACAGATGGCAAATCATCAGAGAATGGCTAGGCAATCTTGTCAAGACACTTATTCGGCGCTTCCACTGGGGCTTTCTTATTGCTGGCTTTTTAACATTATCCATGGCCGGAATAAGCTGGAAACTTGAGACAAGTGAAAGCTACTGGATTTGGCATAGGTCTGTTGCGAACCTCCCCTTCCTTATTCTTCCTATCTCTGTCATCCTCTCAAAATTTTCTTTCATATCTGTTGGTTTGCAGCATCTGGCACGTTACAATATACACATCTTCATTCTTGTTTCTCTGTTCCAAAGCCACCATGAGTAGTGATACTCAAAGACGACCGGATGGAAACTATGAGTTGACAAGGCAGGATTCTCTGCCTAGAGGTGTAGATACAACATAAAATTGAGGGACACAGATAGTACATACAAGGTAGGTAAACTAAGCCTCGTACAAATGGATTGAGTGCTAATGGAAGCAAAAAGAATGCTGCTACTTGTTTGGCGTAAGCTACAGGTTGTGGCAAAAGTGCGAGTTCTAGTCAGAGGTGGAACCTAGGATTTTGCTTATGGTGGGTGAGTTGCAAAATATAAATTACATGGGCGATTATAAATTATTAAGTACATAGAAATGTGCTAGTTATGTGCAGCATCCCAGCCGTCCTATTTGAATTGCATCCGTGCTGTTTGGATTTCAGAGGTCTCGACGGCTTGTTTATATGAAGTGTTTCAATGACAAAGATAAAGTTCCCAAAAGACTGCAGGCAATTTTGGAGTTATAGTATGGAACTCCTTAATAATAAGGTTTGTTTACATTGTGATAGGGCGTAAATAGGTAGATTGCAGTCTCTTTTCTATTTTATTCCTCCCTTTTTTTATTACTTTTGCCAAAGTTCTGTAATAATTCATAGGCTGTTCATATGTGCAAAGTTTGTAGATTTTCCTAATCTTGCTTGCATTAAGCGCCCATTTTGATTTTGATGTTTTCTATGTCTTCTTTTTTCCCCTTTTAGATAGAGTATATATTTGCCGTGTCTTGTAAAATCAAGCTGACAATACAGAGGATGAATGCCGTGCTAAATCTGAGCATGGAATTTCCAAGGACAGATTGTTGTATTAAATGTGGAAAGATTCAGATTTCTCTAAATTAAATTAAAAAAAGATCAATTTAAAAAGATCTAGCTTTGGGACCCAATCATTCTGTGTCATGATTTCCTGGCTTGATTTTGAGTCAATGATGATCTTCAGGATGATTCTTCAGGAATTAGCTGTATTGCTGCAGTATATAGGAAAATTCTTACATGGACTGGTCTGTGAAGATTAGTTATAAAAAGTCCAGTGTATATACTTATAATTTTACTAAGAGTTTATACTTAAATCATTTTGCATTCATTTTATCTAGAAAATCATATAAAAATTAAAATTATAAACTTAAGTTCACTTGCGAAATGCGAGCTTATTGGCATATCTATCTCTCTCGGGACTTTTCCCTCCCCATGGTTGGGAGAGCTCGTCCCCTCTGCTAGGAGTTTTTCACCCGAAGTGGGTGCTTTTTTGGTTAAGGCTATTACACCTATAGGCTATAATGGTGTCTCTCTCCCATTGTGGGAGAATTAATTTAAAATAAAATAATATAAAAGAGTGAAAGTTAAGCTTGCAATTTTGGCAATCATCGTTATACTTGATGTTTTGCCATTTGTTGTGCCCGAGTTATTAAGCACTTGATATGGACATATATGGTCAGCTTCTAGATATATAAAAAAATGATGATTGAGCGAATCATAAGGTGGAGACCCATGGATATAATTACATCATTAATTCTAAGGACACTTGGCCCCAGTTTAGTTGCAAGAATTGATTGATCTGATTCGTGCCAAAGAGTTATCTGAATGAGTTGTTGAAAGAAAGGAGCACAGCTCATCATCTAGAAAGTTTAATTTATTGTCCATCGCTGAAGTATTACATTGTAGAAACACGAGTTCGCACCGTGTCCACTCGTAGCAAGAAGGAATTGTTTTTTGACCCTCGGCAAGCTTGGATTGTTACAGGATTGAACTTAAATAATTAATTTTTGACTTGTTATGAGATGATCCAATGATCTCGTGATTCGAGCTTGTTTGGAAAGAATCCTAATATTTATGTAAGGCTCAATTAAATAGAGTTTAAGATTATTTTGGAAGCAAATTTGAAATTTTCTAGAAAATGATATTTGTCTATTATTTTCACTGAGTATTTTTCTTATAACACAATATAAGAAGTGGTAGTTACTTTATATAATAACTGCTCATTTTCTCGCTCAAATAGCTACTATATATTTAAATTACAAATGAATAACCACCACGCTTTTTAATACATACACATTAGCACACAAGATGCTTCTTATGATTATCAAATAACATTAAATGTACACATAAGGATACAATGATTATTTCATGTTAAACTATTATTTAAAAAAAATATATAAATACAACTTGGATAAAAATAATTATATAATTACCATTACTATATCACATATTGAACATGTAACATAAGGTTTTTTGTGTATCGCATGTTGAACATGCGATATATGTGTAATTATTCAATGTGTATGGTATGATCAACATGTGATACACATCTAAGCGTATGTCTCTTTTCCAACATGCAACATAGTTATTTTTCTAAGTTTAACTTAGTAAGGTCCCTAGTATTTTCTCCAACATGCGATACATATAGAGACTTTTTATCTTTGCTTCAACATGCTATTTAGATATAGTAATTTGGTAATTTTTTTTCTCCAACTTGTATTTTTATAATTTTTTTTTCAAGAACGGTTAACATTGCTTTCATTCATAAGGATACATCCTATCATAATATTACTGTATTTTGCACCATACATAACCTTTATAGAATTATGATCTTGGAGCAACGTTTTGCACAAGTCTGCCAACATTGATTCTTACTGGATTACCACTTGTTCGATTGCTTCCAATTAAGTAGTGTCTAGGCCAGAAGCAATCATCCTTGCTAGGGTTTGTTCATGAATGACTTCAAATGGTATTGCGATTAAAGTTGAATTGTATCTTTGCACCAGACTTTCTCCTTAGCCAATCTCTCCTCTAGTTGCTCCTCTAACATTACTGGTAGTAATGTACTTTTCTACCATCTTTCCTTGCATTATCACTTCCTTAATCTAAGGTGCAAGTTGGATGGATAGTTTCTTTTGGAATGCTTGAAGTTGCTGCTAGTTTTCCTTACACATGGGGAGGAAAGCCTTTAGTTGCTACTATAGGGTCTCGAATTCTTCCATAAGTATTGGCTGGCTTTCTACTAAATGTTACAAGATTAAATCGTATAACAAATTTTAGGCTTGTTAAGGAAGAATCAATGACCTCATGATTAAGGCTCATTTAGAAAGAACCCTATGATCTCCATTTAGAGTTCAATTAAAAAGAAAATCCCAAATCTCTTTAAAAAAAAAATCTAAAATTCTTAAATAAATGATATTTGTTTTTTTCATTATATATTTTCTTTGTAACATAATATAAGAAGTCACAGTTATTGCTATAATAACTGCTGTCACACCCCAAGGGTAACCCTAAACGTAATAATGTGCCACACTAGTTATTTCCAGAAGCTTTGACATTAAGTGTAAGGCGTGCTCTCACAAATTTAGAGGACCATACATGGAATTATGAAGCTTAAGAAGATATAATAACAAATTAAGAAAAGAGGATTCATAATATTCATTTGTTCATATCAATAATCTTACAAAACTTAGGGGCATTCCCTAGTCACCAATCTATTACAAGAATACTTCTTCATCTTATCCATCACTAAGCTACATTTAGAGATTCCTTAATCAAAAGAAAAATACCTGGCTGCAGGATCCACATGGCCTCAACCACAAATAGGTGAACTGCAAAATATCTATAGGGATATAAGCTAATAGGCTTAGTGAGAACTATTTTCATAAATGACTTCTTGAAATGAAATTCAAACAAGTTATTTGAGCAAACAAATAAGATGCAACATACAAGTGGGCAAATAAGGTATATAGTTGGATTTACCCCCTCCATTCGGGGTTTGATGATACATAACCTCAAAACAAGTAGTTTTAGACAAAAAAAAAAAAAGTTTTATGCTTTCGACCAATATCGCTAAGCATATTAAGTCTACTTGAATTGAGACCTGCTTCCGGACTTTCCGCCAAGCATTTCCTTCATGTCACCAAGCAATCGCTTTCGGTTACTCCACCAAGTGTTGCTTTCGACTTGAGCTACAATCCTTCTCACTTAAAGATAATAGCCCAATGCAATGTGACTCACTTCGTGGTATGCATGAATCAGTTATTTATGATATCATAGCATCATTATTATCAATTTAAGGTGATCATAAAATCTCATACAAATCAAGTGTTATATTAAAACAAACATTAAATCAATTCCGGCCTCGATATTCTTAGATCCTTTCAACAAATTATCTTATATACATATCCATTTGTCTTTTCTTATTCTAATGCAACTAGATTACAAGCACAATTAAGTAAAGCATTAGGAAATAAACTAACAATACCATGTTGACAATTCTCTAAACGGATGAGTCGTTCACACAATCCACTTAGTCATAATAGTCCTCGGAGTATAGGTATCCTTCCTGGGAATCACCTAGTCAAAGAAAATACCCAAAATGAATATTTCTTGATGATTTTCTTGAATTTTGACAAAACAATGTCATAAGAACGTTAAAGTTCGTATAAAAGATAATTCAATTTAAAATGGTCATAACTTGGTCATTTTAACTCGGAATCGCGCATATAATATATCGATTTCTACCTACTCGAAAAGATCTTCCCATTTCTAAAACTATTTTTATCAAAATAGGTCATATAGGCTTTGAAACAGTGGTGATCAGATTCATCACGAATTTTTCTCACCCAAAAACAATTTGTTTCAATCATTCAAAATTCGTTTGATGAATACTTAGTTATCTATATAGTCGAAAAATTATCTTTTTATAGCTACTTAGCTCATATTTTATTCATGCTCAAGTGTTTGTTATCCAATCATGTTTCTTGAGTAAAACAATGTCAATTAAGAGTTTTGAAAACTATAGTTTACAAAAATCCATTTTGTAAATCTTTTAAAATGAATAATTTGATTCTTTTGGTTTTCAAAGAATTACTTTATGTTTGACTTATTATTTTTCCTAGATGACCTTTTTCAAAAAGTAATTTTCTTCTTTTCTAAATTCTCTACATTAGTGCTACTTTTCCTATTTATTTTCTATACAATTTTTCTTTGACCATTTGTTTGAAAAGATCTTAATTTGAAAATTTTCATTCCTTTCTCATAAGGTTTCCTTTATATTATGTTTTCAGAGAAATCATTTTGTATCAAAATCATTTTCTTTTTAAAAACAAAGTGATATAGAAATGATTTAAAAAGCTTTTCAAAACAAAAGTAGCTTCTAAATTGTAGTGAGTTCTTCTTATAACTTGGAAAGGATGACTTTATTTTTTTTAAACCATAGATTCTATATTTCATAATAAACTTATTCCTAAGTGATAAAATCTCCTTTTTATCAATATTTTTAGAGCTTGGAAAAATTTGAACAACAATCTTAATGGCATGATTTATGAGAAATATAGCAAGCAAAAATAACATAAATAATAAATAAAGTCAAGTATTGTGAGTCTTAGCTTCTTCAAGGCTCCCGGGGTTAAGAAGTAGACTAGTCCAAAAGAAAGAAATAAAATAAAAATAAAAAAAAAGAATTGTTTTGACTTGATGAGGACAAGTCTAAAGACTAGATACTAGTCTTAAAATAACAAGAAAATAAATTTTGCAATGGAGAAATAAATAAATTACTTTGCATGGAAATAAATAAATTGCAAGTGAGTTTATATGCTCTAAAGAATATATATATATAATATACATAATATACTTAGATATAATAACAATAATATGAATAAAGTAAAACAATATAAACATAAATGGATTTTCATGAACAAGAACAATACATGAACACAGTGTAGCTTCCATAACATTTAGCTTTTGGAAACTCACACCATAGTCATGTAAAGTTACATGACATGAAAAGAAGAAAATAAAAAAGTTACCTAAAGAAGGTTTTTGAAGTATTGGTTATGTTTTGGTAGGTAGAATGTGGTTTGAGATTATTTTGAGAGAGTTTTGAGAGAGTATTTGGAGAGAGTATTGAGAGAAAATTTAAGAGAATTTTTGTAGAGAAATTTGTGAGTAGTAATTGTGTAAAGAAGTGAAAGAGAGGGAGTATTTATAGGAAATGAGGATGAATTTTTGTGTGATTTAAATAAGATAAAATGAAACAAAATTGAGAGGAGATAAAGAGGGGAAGGGTGTGTGTGCACCGACCATGGTAGAAGGAGAGAGAGAGTTTTATTTTTTATATTTTGTTGATTTAAATGAAGTAATAAGTAAGTAGATTGAAATAAAGTTATAGAAAGGTAGAAAGTAAGGTTATAGGTTATGGTGTTGATAAGAGTAGGTATTAGAAAAAGTAGAGATAAAAGAATAGTGTAGAATAGTAGTAAATAGTGAAATGTAAAGTAGATATGACTAATAAAGTTCCGGTAGTAAGAAAATACACATATAATTACGATATCTGTTATTTTTATTTACTGAAAAATTATAAAACTAATATTTTTGAAAACCTTATATTTTTACGAGTCTAACAGTATATTTGGAATATTTTTACTATTCCGAGTCCCAAGACACGTTTTTCAAGAACTGTATCCATTTAGGTTCAAAATGATTCGTGGTTTTACTAATCTGATCTTTTTAAGCTTCCTTAGGTAATTACGAACTATTCTATATACTAAACTCTTATTTACTTTCTCAGGTTTTTTATTCGAAATTGCCGGACTTAAGCTATTATGTCTAACTAGGGTTTTTGGTTGATTTCTACATTAGGGTTTAAGCTAAACCGATTCCAAAACTTTGGGGGTTTACAACTACTCCTTTTCCCTATCAAATAATTGCTACATATTTAAATTACAAATATATAGCCACTACACATGTTAGCATATACACATTAACATACAATATACCTACATGTGACTATCAAATGACACAAAATACACGCATAAGGATACGTCCCTATAGTAATACCTACATGTCCCATATTGCAATAAAAAATAATAATACAAACACACATACACTTGCTATACGCTAAACACATTAGCTACCATGAATGTATACAAAGCCATTTTCCATTAAGGAATTGCAACAACTAAAACAACAATTTGAAGCATTTATGACCATGTACAAGGAAGATAAAAAATGCTTAGCAACAAGAAACGAAAATGGCCATATAACTTGCATGTATGACTTAGGGGTAAGCTATACATGATGGATACATGAAGCACTGCCCATACTGTACCTATAAAGTATAGATAATGTGTTGGTCCCGAAAAGATAACCAAGAGGGGGGGGGGGGGGGGGGGGGGGGGGGGGGGGGAATGGTTATTTTTAATTTTACTTTTCAAAATTAAAACAACTTTCACCCACTTGGTTATTCACTAAAATGGCTTTAAAACTTTCTTAAAACAATAATCTTAACAAATAAAAGCTTTAAGCAAAATTCGGATCAAAAGTGATTCAAGACTTTCTCACTTAGAAACCTTCTACTTAACTCTCTGAGTAAGAAAAATATGAATGATTTACTCTCTGATTAACCTTCTGAGCATATATCACACATATACAACATCAATAATAAATCACGAAATTAAAGAGATAAGAGAAGAAAGTGCAAATCCAATCAAATCAATGAAAGTTACAAAAAGTTCTTGCTAATCCTTTGGCTACAATTCACTTAGCTTGATTCTCTCAATCAATCAATCAACTAAGCCTACTCGTAACTCTCAACTCACACTAAAAATGTAAGATCAAATCAAGAAAAAAATTAAGTTTCCTCAAAACTATTTGCTCAATGAACAGTAACAATAGAATATGACAGTTTCTATCGTAAGAAAGCTTTGATCAATGTAGCAATCTGCGTATCACTTTTGTTGTTGATATGTTGTTCTATTTTGCTCTTTTTCTTTTTATTCCCATTACTCTAACGGCCAGAAGAACGAAAGGATGAACTTGTTCTAGATTTTCGTGCGTGTAATCCTCGAAATATTAGCTCACGCTTATCCTATTGTTGACTTCCTCGAAATATCGGCTCACGCTTATCATATTGTTGACTTACTTTGATTTTTGAATTCTTGAGATAATCTTCAAAATCCCAGCTTTAGAAGATAAATCAAATAACCAACAACTTGTATGTTTATCTTATACTAAAAAATCGGACTTGGATTTATCCTTCGATGCACAATTTCATTGTCTGGTACTGTTCATGCTTTCTCAAGCTTCCATGTTCTTCGTATGATTAAAAAATTTTTGGGCTCTTTCCATAAAAATCTTAATTGTATTTTGTAAATACTTCATATTATGCACACTAACTTTCTCCTCAAATATAATTTGTTTGTATAATTTTGAATTTCACTTCTAGGCCATATGAACTTCAAAACAATCATTTATTCAAATTTTAATCCCTGTGGATTTTGAACCAACTTTATGGAACACATTGAGCATAATACCCAATTTATACTCAACATTGGAGCTAAGTCTTCATAAATTAAATCTGAATTGGAAAACACGTGATTCTCATAGAGTTTATAAACCTTCTGACATTCCCTCTGATGAATAAAAATATCCTGCAATTCTCATTGGAACCTTCTGATGAGTAAATATTGTTTAAAGAAAAACTTCCAACCTGCTGATATACTTTTTGATATAGTTTTATTTTAATAATATCTAATGCTGCACATTAAACAAAATATGTAAAAAATCATTTAACTCTTTTTGTTATCATCAAAATCATCTTTTCAGAGAAATCAACATATTAAATCCTACATCTGGAATATACTTTGTGGTACCTTATACCCACCATGTACCTTATAAAACTTGTAAGGTGGAAGATTTCCTATGGAACTCGAAGATTTTTCTTCGAAATGTTTATATATTTTTTTTCTTTCTTAAACTTCAAATTTATAGTATTAGATATAGTTTCGTGTAATATAAAACTACCTTATTGTCATATATTCGTTGTAAATAACATATGGAAAGTAATTTGTTAATACCATAAGTTTTCCAACATATCAAATTTGTTTGTGTAAAATTTGAAAAATGTTACAAATACATGTAAAACCTATTTATTTGCTATTAAACAAAATTGTAGATTTTATAGCAAATTCAAAACTTAAATATTTTTGAACTACTTCTATGTTAATCAATTTTAGAAGATAAGCAATATATTTATATAATTTAGGAGTTCAAGTACATACGTATAATCAAAGTTCTTCTAAAATAGAAATAAGGGATAATGTCATTAATGGTATTTGAAATTTAGCAAAATATACAATTAAGTACTTAAACTTTGAAAGTGATTAATTTAATACCTGAACTTTGCAATTAAACAATTTACTACCTGAAAAACTTTGAAATTGATCAATCTAGTACCTAAGTGAACTTGAAAGAGGTATTGTTGGTATGCACGAAAAGTTCTTTAAAGTACTAAATTGATCAATTTCAAAGTTTAGGTATCTAATTGCATATTTTATCAAAGTTTAAGTACCATTTGTGAGATTAACCCTAAATATCATAAGTTCTTTCAAATTAAAAGAGTACAAGTGTTTCAATAATAAAAATTTTCGAAATGTAGTCTACAAATAATAATCTTGAATAAAAGTAGTTACAAAATAAAACAAAAATAAGGTATTATTATTTACGTCTTGTATATTAAAATAATGCTATGATATTAAATAGAAAAAATGCAGGATAACCTGGAAAATATATCCTTTATATATTAGAGTAAATGTAGGGATGCTACCAAGATTGGTTTGGGATGGATCATATAAAACTCGAATCTACCTTTATACGGTCTCTCTATTTTTTTTAATGTTATTTTTGTTTGTTTTTATTTTTAAAAGGATTTATGTCAAGGTGGAAAAACCTTAGATCATGTAGATTCGATGAATAAGGTATTTTGTTTTCAACACTCATTCCATCTTCTTTTTTATTTCAATTGGTTAAAAGGAAAAAGACTATTTTTAGTGTATATTAAAAAATCTAAACAAGTTGATTTATGGTATAATTAAAAAGGCAAGATGAATGTTAGGAAATATGGATGCATGGAATGTTATTGTTTAAACATCTAATTAAACAAAAAAAAATATCATCTCAAAAAATAATCTATGCAATCAAACTATAAAAATGCCATCTCAATAAATAATCCTTATGATAATCTTCTACTAAAATTACGTATTGAGAAATTTTGTTTCTTAAGGTTTCTTTTTTCAGTTTAAATTAATTTTATTATAATTTATCGGGCTGAGTTTTCCACTAGATCATAACTATGACTATGACTTACGATTCAACTCTAAATATTATAGGGTCACAAAATTTTTTTCAAAACTCTATAGGGTTTGACAATATAAGGTTTTTATTTTTTAGCATATTGGATACCTTATAACAATCTGCTTGGTTATATCCTTATTTGTGAGAGTAGGTTTTTGATAATCTATAGGGCTGTTTATTGAATTGAACCACAAAATGTGAATTTTTTATATTTCAATTTGGTTTGCGGTACGATTTTAGGAAGATCCTAAACGGTTACAGTTCTGTTCTAGGGGTCGAACCAAATAACCATTTGAACCCAAACCAAATCGCTTCATATTAAAAGAAATAAAATAAATAAATAAATAAGAGCCATTTTATTTATTTATAACTCTTGAGCATTACATATTAAGACTCGTATTACTCTAACATAAATTTAACAAATGCAAAATTCTTATCATGGAATGCATTTAGAAGATTAAGTTTTATACTAGGTTGCAACATCTACAGCTAAAAACATTGAGATAATTTAGAATTTAAACTAATTAGTACAATAAAAATTTAAATACATTATAAAGGAAGAATATTATAAGTAAATGTGGAATTAATGTAAAAGAATCATTTTCTTAGTTAATGTTATAGATTTATTAAAAATATATGTTATTTTAAATTTGCAGTGAAAAATATTTTTAAAACAGGATAATATATGTCTTTAAAATTTTTAAATATATGGCTTGATATGATGATAAGTGACTTTAATTTTTGTGTGACATTTCTCAGTCTAAACCTTTTTTTTTTAGACTTTAAAGACACACACCCACTACCAATGTGGGACTAAGACCCATAATCGAGGTCTCATGTTGAACACCTGTGTTAGGTGTTTTAACATGGGTTTCCCCATTCCTTCTTCTTCTTTCCAGTCTTAGTTAAAAAAAAAACATCTTTCTTTTTTCCTTGCAAACTCAAATGACTATTAATATTATTTATTAGAACTAAATCTTTTAAAAGTAATTCGAACCAAACTGAATCGAATCAAACCAAACCGCATGTAAAGCGATTTGGTTTAAAACCCCAAACCGTTAAAAATGGTTCAATTCATTAAGGGTTTGAACCAAATCATTTTGAGTGGGGTTCGGTTTGGTTCAAACCCTAAACTGAGCCAAACTGAACCATGAACACCTCTAATCTATAACAATACTATCTTGTAAGCCTTAATACCCATCCAGACCCTACTTGATTGAGCGGGTATGAGTGGATAACTGTACAACAAAGTTACAAAAATTTTCCCCAAACCTTATAAGGTTTGATAATAGTCTTTTTACTTTTTAACAGGCTAGATACCAATAACAACTTACCTAGTTACACATCCACTTGTATGACCCCTAGTATGACCCCTCATGTCAATAATCAACGACTAAAAAGATGGCAAACAGTATAAACCAATATGATGGCATGAAGATTGATGATTATTCAAGGGCTAAACCTAAGTCCAGAAGAGATAAAAGACACCAAGTTCAAGTCTTTGAAGAAAGGCTCTATAGCTTCTTATTGCAAATCTGCAAAAGAAGAATCTTCCATCGAAAGGGGCATCGTGGATGGTGAGATTAAGTACAATGATGATTGTGGGGAAAAAAAGTGCAAGATAATGAGAGCATTATTCATGAGGAGATTTGTGGCAGACGACAAACGGAAGGATAGTCTTGATCACAAGTAAAATCAAAGAGGTTAGAACGTGAATTTTTGGTTTAAAGATTTTGTTCCTCCATTTGATTATTGGTTACCACAAGAGGGGATGCAATATAATGTGCTCTGGTGCAAGTAAAAAACTAGAGCCTAGCAAGTAACATAATATATGGAATTTGTAACGCCCTAAGTTGTAAGTATTACAACTCGCCACTTGTCCTTCTCTTTAAAATCACAAAGATGGGATGGATCCACACTTACCTAAATCTTGCAGATCTTACTTGAAATAGGATCCCAATTCAATCAATCTTTTGACATAATCAATTAACTATTCTTAATTGCTATAATCATATTCCTATAATCTATACATCTTAGAAATCACAAAACTATAATAAAGATCTTACTTTATCTTGAATCGAAACCACAAATCTCCAAATCCACTTTAGGGTTTCTTCACTAGATCTTGAATTCCTTCAAACATATGAGAAGAACCTTATACCCACTTACCTAAGGTTTTGACTGAGGAAGAGTTGTGAGGAGGGAACAAAAAGGTTGAGGGGGTATTTATAGGCTTTGGGAAAACCTAATTTTAAATATTTCATTTATTGTCCTTCTTTATGACATTCATTGTCCTTCTTTATGATTTATTACATCTCATAAAACCCTTTTATTTATTAGCGTATCACATTCGTTAACCTTCTTTATTATTTGATTTGAATGGACTATTTTGACATCTTATTTAACAACATATGACATTCCTTACCCTTATTTTAATTTATTTATATACTTTAGGGTTGACCATAAAATCCTTTTATTTTATATCAAATAGCATATTTGTCTTTTTTTTTTATAATTTATTTATCTCTATATTACAGAATTGCTATAGCAGAAATCCATGTACAGGCAACATCACCTATAATGATAGACAATGAGCATTAGGCGCTAAATATAAAGTAATTCAAACATATTCTCATGTCACTCATTTCTATACTAATGTAACATGCAACAACTTAAGTTAATTAAATCAAAATCATATGAGCAACCTATTTATAGCATCCTAGAAATATGCAAACACAAGGGTGCTATGATTCTAACAAAAGCAAGTTGGGGGAGGAAACGGGTCTAAAACAAGTAAGGGTTTAATAAGTCGTGAGTCCTACCAAGAAAGAAATTTGTCGGGAACCAGGAGGATATTCGCGCTTGAGGAGGGAGCCATGTTAAAATAGTTTATTCTTTCGATGCCGACGTGTACCACTGTGCATAGTATGATGAGTGTTTGTATGTAATATTTTTGTAAAAGCGTGCTGCGTCTTACGTTTCTGAAATAAATGGCAGTTAAAATGCCATTAGTGGGTAGATTGCGAAGTTGCGTAGTTGTTGTGTTAAAAAAGGAACGGAATTAGGAACGGCAGTATTCTGCCATTAAAAGGTAGCAAATGAATGGAAAAATAAAAATAAAAATAAAAAGGTCCTATTTTCTAAAAGAAATTTCAAATTTATTTCTGAAAAGATTTGAGACTTTTTATAACTAAGCCTTAAAAAGAGATCATCCATAACGAGCCCAAAAAATTAATTTCAATTCGATCCTGTAACTTGATCATTTGGAATGCCTTTTAGAATAATAAACCTATAGACCATAAGATCTAAATCAACCTTGAAGAATAGCATGTTCTCCTCAATAAGAAAGAAAAAATGGAAAACAGAGACAATGCTGATCTTTCTCACTTGCAAAATTTAAAACGCAAGCCACAAAAAATGATGATGTCCTAATACATACATACATATATACACACATACATACAGAAGAAATACAGGGTTATGATCCTATGATGATTTATTTCATATACAGGTTATCCCAGAAAAACAATCAATGGCGCTTGAAAGCACGGCATGATTCATATTCCTCCAGCAAAAGTCCATAAGTGCTTAACAGCAATACCTATGTGCAGGTAACATGTTCATGGGAGTCGGAAGTGAGCTTGAAGTTGTCAGCTCTTTGCTAAAGCCTTAGCATTATTTTACCTGCGATTTGACATATGCAGGAAAAGAGTTTGCATCAAAATAAGACCCAATAACTGGCTTATTCTTCTTTCACAGAAGCACTTCGTTGGGAAAGGGAATGCAAGCTGGAGGCTGAAAGTTCTCTGTAATCCTTCCGGATGCTCCAGAGGATCTCTGCGCATTTCCTCATGCTTGGCCTTCCTCGCCTACTTGAAGCAAGGCATTGTAAGCTTAACTCAAGAATCTTCTCAGTAGCAAAATTGTTGGATGAAGTTCTATCCAATCTTGGATCCAGTATGGAAACAGCATCTCCATCTGTAAACTTCTTCATGGCCTGCACTTAAGGCAAATAATGGTCAAATGAAACACAAACATGGTCTTTCTGAAGAGAAAAGAGCAAATTTCCTTTATCTCCAAGTCCAACAAAACAGAAATTCTTTGAAACCACAGATACAATAAGGAACATCGCAGAGGAATAGCTATGAACAATGGAAAGAAGAAGCTCACCCATCTTGCAGTTATCCGCTCTTTGATTTCCCTTTTTGGTTCAATTGGACGCCTTCCGGTGACCAATTCGACCAATAGCACGCCAAATGAATACACATCGCTCTTCTCAGTAAGTTGATAGGTTCTCAAATATTCAGGGTCGAGGTAGCCAGCAGTTCCTTTAACTTGGGTTGAAACATGAGTGGCACCAGATTCGGTATCGGCTGCAAGCCTAGCAAAACCAAAGTCTGCTACCTTTGCTCGAAAGTTTTCAGTGAGAAGGATGTTGGAAGACTTTATATCTCTATGTATGATGGGATGATCTACACGACAAGCCACGGTGCAACTCTGTCTTAGAGACCGGAACTAAAAGTTATAACAAAAAGAGACATAGCCAGTGCCCGCTATCTACGACAGCACAAACCTGTATACATGTGAAGATAGGTCACAGCATGGGCCACATCGATCGCGATATCTAGCCTCGCTGCAAAGTCAAGGACATCCCCATGTATACCTGCATAAGTTCTTCTTTCCTAATTATTGTATCCCAGCTCAAAGGTTCATTGCACAATCCTGTAGATGTAGATTCAGAATTTCATTTAAAAATGAAGTACAGGAACTCACAATCCAAATGCTCTCTGAGAGTTCCATTGGGAACATACTCCACAACCAGTATTCTTTCATCTTCATGCTCTAAATACCCATAGAACTTCACCAAATTCAAATGCTCCACTCGTTCTAGTGTACGAATCTCACTCTGAAACTCCACTCCCAAGTGCTTATCATACACACTCTGGAAAAAAAACATCAATCATATGCAGATAACACCACATTATACATAATTTAGTAGATGAACTGCATGATCGTCCATTTTAATCCCTCTTTTGTGATGAAATTCTTGATTTTGAGGCGAGTAAGAACTCCAAGACCAATAGGGATTGTATCACTTTGATTTGGATCCACTCCATCTAATATACAAGCTGATCGACTCCATTACATTCCTACCTACCCACTACTCATCTATACACATGGCATAATTCCAAGGATCTTTTCTTCAACAACATACACATGCTCATCTCGATCTTCTTTCCCTCTCAAACACAACCAACAAGACAAAAATCAAATGTTCCATCATATTTATCACTTAACATGAATACGAATTTGGAGTTAATATGACAATCATCTAATCTAGAAACTTAAACTTATAACTATGATGTAAACTATTATATATTATATATAAAAACACTAGAAGTGAGAATGTAACAAACCTTCTTCGCACGTTTCACTGCAACAACCGTTCCATCCTCAAGTCTACCTTTGTAAACAGTTCCAAAACCACCTTGTCCGACCTTAAAAGTCGGGGAGAAGTTCCTAGTAGCAGCATATATCTCCTCCATTGTGAATTTTAAGCTTCCTGGCTCTTTTTCTTGTGTGGAATTATACGAATGTACATATGCACCGCGACCCGAACCTCTCAATCTCTCACTGCTACTTCTGGACTCTGTCGATCCTACTAACAGTGCGGGGGAAAAAAAAACACTTACCTACCAAATTAGCGGAGAAAATAAAACAAAGAGCAGCAAACGAAACTTTTCTGTCCGTATGCCGTTCTGCTTATATTCTCACCAATCACATGCTGTGAAGTAAATTCCAATATTTAATAGACTCTACTTTTATGTCCATTCGATTATTTATGTAGAACGAAGAAGCATGTGATCAATGAGTACATGGAAACTGATTCTTACCGGAACGAGATTTGAGATCTTCAGAGACTGGGAAGCTCTTGCAGCTTTCAGTCTCCGGAGGCGTGAAACAGCCGGAGAAAGCATTAAGAATTGATCTGGTGGCGATTGAAAACGATTTATGGCTCGATTTCGATTTGCTTGATGCGGTGGTAGTGGTGGAGGTGGTGGACACGGAGTAGGCTGAGGTCGGTGAATAAGGGAATTTCTCTGGCGTTGACAGTACATCGGAAGATGGTCTCCGTACATCGAAAGATGATCTCTCTACATCGGAAGATGGTCTCCGTATATTGAAAGATGGTCTCCGTACATCGAAAGATGATCTCTGAACATCGGAAGATGGTCTCCGGCTACCGTACATCTGTATGGGACGTTCTTTGAATTTACTTTTGAGAGAGAAAGAAGAGAGAGAAAGCGGGAGATTTATGGCGCGTCCTTGTTGTTGAAACTCTGTGTGAAGGAGCAAGAAGACTTTGATTATTTTTTATTTTTAATTTTTTTTAAATTGTCGGCTAGCCACTTGTACCAAGATTTCCAAGTTGGTTGGTAGTTAATGATTTTTTTTATTAATTATTAAAAAAAACACGCAAAGGAAAATGAGACGTAATACAATTTTGAGAAATTTACAGTCAATTTACAAAAATTAAAATTTAAGTGTCATAATGTTGGGATTTTTCCATGTCATATAAAAATAATACTATGTTTTAGATGTTATTGTAGTACATAAAAAAAAATTGAAAGTGTTAAAAAACATAAATAAATAAATAAAATCTAAATTAAAGGAAAATAATGGTGGCTACCCTCCATGATCCTTCAGAAGCCAATGATAGCTGCTCTAAAGACATATTAAAAATGAGGGTTATTTCTAAAAAAAAAATTAAAATCAATTAACCTAGGTGGATTGTGCCCTTGGAGTTGATCACGATCTACCACCCAATTCAACTATTAGGTTGCGCTCACATTCCATCATCATTAGTGTACAATGATATTATTTTCTAATTTGTATTTATATCATATTAGTATCATATCAATATCATATCAGTTTAGTAAGTTTATGAGTAAAACTGTTAATTTTTTATTGGTATTATTTTTTTAACAAACATCTATTTAAAAATAAATAAAAATATGATACCAAAATGATAAAAATATAATGAGGCAAACAGTAGTAAATATGCAACTAATGAATCTCTAGAGTAATATGGTTCTTTTTAATATCTATAGTACAAAATACAAAATTTTGATGAAACCATCACAATTCTAATAAGAAGAATATCAAATAATGGGTTTTAATATTCTAAATATCAATAACAAACCGTAGCAATAGTAGTAACTATTACTTGATCAAAGCTTCATACTAGGGTGTGCATGGTACGGTTTGGTTTGGTTTACATCTCGAACCAAACCGTACCATATTTTACGATTCGTTTTTTTTTTTTAAATTCGAACATAATAATAATTTTCAGTTCATAATTTTTTTGAACGAAAAAAAATTCGGTTTGCGGTTCGAACATTTTTACTTATAAAATAAAAAATATATTCTATTGAAAAACTTCAATTATATACTTATTATTAATGCAAATATAAATAGCAATATTTCAAATTAATCATTTACTAAATAAACATGCAAAACTTATAAGAAAGAAGAGATTTCATTCATTATAAAATTATAATTATGACTAGTCTCTTTTTTTTTTTTTAATTATCTTAAACTATGATGGTATGCTAGACTTTATCCCAATATAAGACATAAAATTTAATTCGTTGTATTCTTTTAGCTAACATATTACCAATTATATAAATTAATAAGTAACTAAATAATAGAAGTAGATTAATTAGTAAGACAAATGGAAAAAAATATGCAGGAGTTAGAATACTATAAGCTAAAATCTAAAATCTATCTTATTTGTAGACAACACAACAATTAAAACATATTATAAAAAATCTAATTTTATTCTAATGAATAACATATATCTAAGTCATAAATTTTAAAAACAATTAATTTTTGCTTTTTAAAATTTGTGACTTAGATATGTATCATTAATAAAACAATTAAGAGTAAAAATAATATGTTTAATTTTTTTAATAAATAAAACGATTCATTCGATTCGAACTATACGGTTTGTTTTATGGTCCCGAACCGAATCGTTTCAAAAATGAACCAAAATTTCGGTTCGCTCCGATCAGGTCCGGTTCACAATTCGATCGATTTTTTTGCATAGCCCTACTTCATACAACATGTGATGGGAAGGAGCTTTTACGGTCCTATCAACAGGACCGTCCAGTCAACTATCTAATTGTTAAAATAAATATAGTAATCGGAATATTAACTATTTTAATGTTTCGTTACGATTGTATATGATATAAATCGTTACATAGTGATAGAATCAATCTCATTAAAATTGATGATAAGATCATAAAATTTTCCTACAAATATAGCCTATGATATTGATTTTTTTAATAATATCAATCTTGTCGGTTATTTAAGGTTTTGATACTCAATTATAATTATACTATTGAAATATTAAATATATTAATTATTATATTTATTTTTACAATTAAATGGGTTCCAAAGTCCTATCACCAACACTCATCGATTTTTCCATTGCCAGGTTCTCTTATTATGTCTAAGGAATCTTACATACATAAAAAGAATGGTATAATGGAGACTTTAATTGTTATTAACTTATTATTCATTGGAAGGGATAATTAATTTACTATAATTGCTTCCATAAATTCTTGTTGTAAAGTCGATAGGCCAGAGGGACGACCGTATGCATCACAACAAGTTGAAGGGCTGGACGCCGTAAGGACTAGGCTAGCTGGACATGGACCCCTCTCCAACTCTCTGATTTATTAGGTTTTTAGGCTTTTCTTTGTTGACCCTGCATGTCACATGTAACACCACTTCTTGACCGGGGAGCAAGAAATTTCCATTCAACGTTAAACAATTTTTACACGTAATTACACACACCCACATTTCTAACCTTTTCCGTGGGGTTCTAGATAGATATCTAGATAGATTTTTTGAATTATCAAAGCACTGACTTTACTTCCTCGAAATTTTAGAAAATTTGTATATATCCCAAACAAACCATGAAAAAACAAAAACAAAAACAAAATAAAAAGAAAAAGAAGAAAGATAGTTTTGAGGGTTTAGCATGAGTTTCCTAGTTTTGAGGGTTTAGCATGAGTTTCCTTTGTAGTATATGCATTATTCAAAAGCTAAGGGACCAAGAGCAAGCTTTAGAAATTTGAGGAGTCTGTCCACACCTATCCAATTGTTGCTTCGTATTACAAAACAAATTGTTTAAACATTAATACTTTATTTAGACTAGGATATTAATATGTTTCTTTCACTTCTTATCACAAAATGTTCTTAGAAAATGATAAACAAACCCTTTTAGATTTATTTTATGAGTGTTAATACAATCTGGTTGGATTGTATGATTTTCATATGTATCTTATTTGCATTCTATTTGTTTAATTTGCTTCTAAATAAAAATGTTTATAATCAGCTATTTTAAACTGAAAAAATAACATATCAAAATGACTAGAAAAAAGGTGAAAGAAATAGAACCTTAATCTTTAAAATTGAGCATTTAAACCTATTTATATATTAAAAAGAATGATACTATTTTTTCATTTGATAAGTTGTAATCCCCCCACGCCTCTCTTCCTAAAAACACACCCCTTCCCTCAGTTAAAATTCAACCTCGGTACAGAAATACTTCCTAAAGTTAATCAAAATATAGTTTAATCTTTCCTAAAATTTTTATCGCTTTATAAGAGTTTAGAAATATTAAAGTACATTTTACAAGTTCGGAAGTATTCATGTTAAATTAAAATTTATAAAGGTTATTAGCAATTTTTCCTATTATGAAGGCACATTTTTTATTGTTTATTAAAGGGGAAAATATTTATATAAAGAATAAAAATAATTTTATTGGAAACTAAAAACTTAAGAAAGCTAAATGCATACATACATATATATATATATATATATATATATATAAAACGAGAAGTGTATTTGCAATTTTGAGGGGGCTGAGAGTATAGTGTTTTTTGTTTTTATTTTTTTGGTTGCATCTCCAAGGAGCATATTCAGGATTCAGCCGTTGACTGAAGCACAAATACAGTGTGACTAATATTTCTTTTACAGTAATTTGATCAAACAACACATACTAAAAAGCCATAGTTTGATGTAAGTCGCTTACTTTTGGGGAAAAAAAAGTTATTAAGTTCTCATTAATGCTAATGGCAATTTGCAAATTATGGACTGCACTACAGTGGGCATGATTAGCAGTATTTATACACCAATTTATCCCCTTCAAATAAAATTCTCTCTCTTTTTAATTTTCTTAAGATTTTTACGCAGACATAGTTAAATCACTGCATTTTTTTAAAAATTTTTTTAGTAGTGATTGCCAACGTCTAGCAAGGTCCATAAGTTACACCTGCCTTTCTCCAGGAGTGAGTAGGCATATAGGGAGTGAAATACAAATTCATACGTTACCTTTCACCATATAGGTTTATTGGGAAATATCAATCCCGTAAACTATTTAATGGGTGACATCATATCCAATTATGATTAAACCACTAAATTAATTAATATTCTAATCATTATATTTATTTTAACAGTTAGATGATTGATTAGACAGTTTCGTCACTAAAACCATAAAAGCTCCCTGAGTTTATATTATAAAGATTTGGATCCGAAACCTACTTGTCTCTATCTCATTGAACCACCACAGATGCTACCATACATATATATTATAATCTAGTATTCTTAGAACCATCATACATATTAAAAGTAAGTATCCTAATTCCTATTTATATTAAAAAGGTATAAGAGACCTTGATATTGAAATCATACAGGTTGCAATATAGGATCTCAATAAGAATGAGATCGAATTTTGTACCATACTAGTGGATACATATTTTGCAAATTTGAAATCGGAATTTAATTTATGATATATGATACCCACTCTAGAACCTACCAACCGTGGAAAGCCTTATGGGTTTCAAGATTTGATAGATTCTTAGATTTGATTTTACAAGCTACCAATTGTTGCTATATTAAATGTACAGAGGAAAAGAGTAACTAATAAAATAAAGGAATGAGAAGATCTTTATTGGCCAATCCCCTTTGAACTTGCTTCATCCATCAAAATTGTCCCCCAAAAAAAAAAAAAATTCAAAAATGCCTTTTTTTCTTCCCTCCTTCCATATAGGTTTTTTCCCATTAACTAATAAAAATATCAATTTTTATTGAGCCAATATAAGTTAAATGAAGTCTTTATTTGATAGGAAAGCAAAAAGTTATATTATTGCCACAAATATAAGTTGTAAGCAACTCCATACTAATTCTATTATCTTGTACTTTTATTAACTAATATGATCAATTTCAATCATGAATTGAATATTTAATATTTTTTATATTAACTTATTTTTAATCAATTTTATACTAGTATTATAGGCTAAACAGTTTGTAACAGAACCGTAAAAATTTACAGGAGTGTAATTAATCCATCATTTCTCTAGTTAAGTAATCTTTAATTAGGAGGAATGCGCTTTTGAGTAACGAATAAGGAAACATGTCACTGGTGGATAATTAGCAACGACAAATAATGAAGAGGAAGGAAAGGAATTTAATTGGCTGATTCACGCGTTTGTTGATTGAAAACAAAAGGCTGTGTATTAGGTTAGAAACGCCATATCAATCAACATCTACTAATGAGATTCATTCCAAGATGACTAGATGGGCATGCTGTGTTGTTTATTCCATGGATGGATAATGCCTGACTAGTGATAAATTGTGGATTACTCTATCAATTATATTAAAATATCTTTGACGCATTTAATAAGAAGGCAAATTAGTATTTTCATCGTGTTTGTGGGTTTTAAGAATTGCAAATTGATATTCTTTTTAGCTGGTATTCGCATTATATAATGATCAAGCGTAGCATATATATCGAGTTGGATTTTAATATTCTTCTTGCCACAGCTCATAATTATGGAAATAGAATTCTAATTGAATAAGAATGTCATAAATTGTTATAATATTTACTTGATATAAAATAATAAAATAAGTAATTATTGTAGTGGAAATAAAATATCTATAATTTTTTTTCATTATGAAGAGATTATATTTATATAAATAATATTTTCAAGATAGAGTATTATGATAAAGACTAAAAATAAATCATAGAATAACAGTTCATATGTATAAGCATATAAATTGCTATTCATCATTTTATATAATAATAATAAATAATAATAATAATAATAATAATAATAATAAATTTCCATTTCCTTCGAGTAAATACTTTAATAGTACGAATAAGGATTCGCCTAAGTGAATGAGCTTCAAAGATTTTTCTCTTGCTTTTTTTTTATTTTTTTATTTTAAAGGATGTGAATGATTCTCTTTTTTGACTCTATGTCTTGCCTATTTATCTAATCCAGTTTTCAGTTTTTTTTACAATAAAAGAAAGTGAATCACGTTAAGTTCTAAAGAATCAAAAGATAGCATACATAACTTTGGTATTTTCATTCAAACTAAATCCATATTATGAATTCGGTATACTATCTACCCTTTTAACTTAGTAAATAGCTGGTTAATTATAGTAATTTGATTCATTAATTCAAGAAAGGCTTTTTGGTGTTAGGGTTTTGCTAAAACTCAATTAGAAAATTTAAACTCATCATCATCATCATTATTATTGTTATTTTGAAAAAGAGCATAAAAGCTCAAAAACAAGATTATACAATAACAATCCTTAAGAGTCATAACTCCTATGGTATCTTAATATAAACTATCATTGATGTTCTTCGGCAATAACTGAAGAACATGAAGACCATTAAAATAGTTGAGAGTCTAATTCGCTAAAGCACTTGCAAATCGAATTCCTTCACGTTAAATAAGATATATTTTGACTTCCCAATGCCTCCTAGAACCTAGAATATGGGATTCAATAGATTCCAACAATGATAATGCAAGACACTACCACAATTAAGCATACCCACAATATTCTTATTGTCCATTCCATAATTACCTTTTTAATCTCCATAATCCAAGCCAACTAAAGACCTTACAAAGTCCCCACAGCCTAGCCACAAAAGGTGAATAAACACCAATATTCATCATAAGTCCATTGAGGCACCTTCCCAAATGGTCTCTATAACTCCACAAACTGAAGTTATCATCCCATTCAACTTAAAAGACTCATACGTGTAAACCTCTACACCAATCTGGCCTGGGGTGGTTCCAACCTAGCAATCTCTCCTCAAAATTATATTTCATCTTACAATTGATGTTATATTTAGAGTTAACATAATGGATTACTCTAACGTTTGTAGTGATTTGCTTAAGTAAAGATCCTTCAAAGATATCTTCCCCACCTAAAACTTCTATATTCCTTTAGTTCCATAAAAACTAACAAGTAGTCCTAAACCATGTAGCCCAAGGAATATTCTCATAAAAAAAATAAAAAGTTTGGAAATATTAGTTTTAAACAATACCTTTAAGGGGCCATCCAAAAAGGGAATAAGATACTTAAATGGAATCACCTTGCACCAAACAAAAGCACTCTATGACATTTGCGAAGAGCATGATCAATATCTTCACCAGAAGAACTACAATGTTTGTAATGACTATCCGAAGTAAAGATCTTTATTCTTTGTCTTTCATTTGTCAATGAAGCATTATGTACCAACCTATGCTACAAAACAAATCATATACTAATGCTACAAAAAGATTCCCATTAGAATTACTGCCCCATAAAACACAATCACTTTAAGAGTTCAGAAAAGGAGGCCTTACAGATGCAAGACGTTCCCAAAAAAAGAAGAAAAGAAAAGAAAAGAAAAGGTTGATGGAGACATTCAAGCCTGCACTAATAGCATTCTCCGTTAGCTGAAACATAATCTGTAACAAAAAACCTGCACTCAACTATTAAAATAGTCACATCAATCAAAGTGCAGTCTTTATCAAGCCATTTATCACATGGAACCCAAGACCCATTACTTACACACCTTAACACACTTTTGAGAGCAATGCACAAAATCTTCTCAAATTGTGCCATAGATGAGAACCACTTAAATTGAGACCCTAGGAATATTATATTTCTCCTTCAAAACTTTTACTTAATAAGACTCTAGTCTACTTTTATCAAGGGAGAACTACCCACCCCTCTTATTTTTCTAATGCCTACCAAATTCCATTTCACTTGGCTCGATTTACTCAAATTAGAAGACACACTTCATAATAAGTCCCACGTTGGGTAGAGACATAGGTAACACCTAAGGAATGCGGATTATGACAAATTTTAATTCTTTTTCAAGCTACAACAAATAAACAATAATAACAATAAAGAGCTAAAGTTGAAGATGATTATATTAGGATCTAATGTGGGGTCCTGTAGTCTCCCAAGTCCACACAATGCCTCATTCAAATGATTTTACACACTTTATTCAACAAACCAAACAATGCTTCACGGAGAGCTATAACTAACAAAATAATAAACACACTTGAGTTGTACTTATACAACAAGCTTTCTAACACATTAGGCACAACTCAATATTTCACTAATTCAACCTCAATCTATAGTGTAGTGCTTTACAAGAGATGAAAAATACAACACAAATAGCACTACACTATTTCTTTCACTAAAAAATCAATACAATTGATAAATAAAGCTTTGATAGTGTTTACAAGGATTAGATAGCAATAAATGAACTTAATCAACACCTTTCAACTATCCAAACATTTGTATTTATAAGCCCTCAAAAAGTCCTGACCGTTACCTCCTAAAAAAATGGTTAAGTATTAAGTGTTCCAACGACTAGTTTAAAAACAAAAAGAGTCCAAACTCTTTATAACTGGTCCGAACTACTTAAAGTGCTCTACAACTTTTGATCATTCTATGCTCAAGTGGTATGGACCCTTTGACAAGTGGTTTGGACCTCTAGGAGAGCTTTCATCCTCTGGACCATTTTGTGGCAAAGTGGTCAATGCTTCTTAGAGTGCTTTCTTCCTTTGGACCATTTTATGGCGAAGTGATCTAAGCTCTTTGACAAGCGATCTGGACCTCTAGGTAAGTTGCACTTCCTTCTTCTTATGTTATCACTTTAACTTAGTGAATTAGTCCAGACTCTTCGAGTGGTTTGGACCACTTGAACTAGATTCTTAAAAACACGTTCCAAGTGGTTTGAACCTATAAATAAAGACCTATAAAAAATAAAACAAACCATGGCACAAGTCTGGATCACTTCAACATAATCTGAATCATTGTGTGAATACAACATAACACATTACATATTTATTTTGCTAATTAAGTGTGACTTATTCTAATAAAATTGGTAATTGTGCAATCCATTTCTTCATAAAAAATCATATTGAACTCACTAGTTCAACACATTGTTCATTCCATCTCATCAAAAATACCTCTTAAAATACTAAAGTTTGCATAGTATAACATGGAATAGCCAATAAGATAGATTTGCATGAAAGAGTCCTTTTAACCAAAGAAATCTAATGTGTATGCCACCTCTTAGCTCTTTCAAGGACTTTGGACACCAAAGACATATAAGTCTCCTTAGTAACACTATAATGAAGGAGAGGAACACATAGATAGATTCCCAGAACATACATATAACAAAATCTAAGAATCTCATTAATAGCCAATTTATCTATCGAGCAAACATTCTTAAATGATAGCATACAAATTTTCTCCTTGCTAAAGAAAGCCAAGACATAGCACAAAATTTACTCAATAAATTTGAGTTATAATAGCTTGCTCATTTTTCGCTTTATCAAATAGAATTAGATCATTTGCAAAAAATAGATGCGACACAAGAAACATACCTTCACCAAAAGCAACTGGCTTCAACAACTTTTTACCCACTTCCAATGAGGTCATTTGTGATAACCTCTCAATGCACAAAACAAACAAATATGGAGATATGTGGTCCCTTGTCTAACTCCCTAAGTAGGACTAAAATCTGCATAGTAGAAGTACTGAAGCAACTCATAATCAACTTAACCAAACTAGAAGTGAAATCTGCACCACGTAAAGTATCTTTCACAAATGACCATCTTAATTTATCATAAGCTTTTTCAATGATGATTTTAATTACCATCTACCCATGCTTCCCTTTCATAATATTCATGAAGTGCACAATCTCTCAAGCCAAAATAATATTATCCATAATATTTCTTCCCACTATAAAACTTGTTTGCAATGGATGAATTAAGAAAAGCATAACTTTCTCCAGCTAGTTAAGATAACTTTTGTAATAATCTTATAGCTTACATTACATAAGATAATTGGTCAAAAATTAGTAAACCTTTTAGGAGATTCCCTTTCAAGTGTGAGGCTAATCAAAGTTCTATTGATTTTAACATCCACCTCTCCTTTCTCAAAAGCCAAATTCACCATTCTATAGAAAGAACTTTCAATCATGCTCTAATTTTCTTGATAGAAGTGGGCATTGATTCCATCTACACTTGCCATCTTTGTGGAGTTCATATAAAAAATTAGTTATCTAATTTCATCTTTTGATACCATATTACTTAACAAAGATTTTTTATTATTAGATAGACCAGGAAACAAACCTTTAAAATTATTAGAATTATAGGAATCAAGATTACTATTATAAACTAACCGAAAATAATTGGTACCATCTTTGCAAATCAAATTATGATCATAACACCATTGGCCATTCTCTAAACAAATCCCTCTAATCTTTCGCTTGTTGGCTCTATCATTCACAAGGCGATAAAAATAAAAAAGAAGAATTCTTATCATTATGAGCTATCCAATTCATATTAGATCTTTGTTGCCACATGCATTCTTGTTGAGTGAGAATCCGTTCAAGCTACTCCTAAGCTTAACTTCCAAAATCTTCAAACAAGTTGTAGAGTGGTGCCAAGTAATAAGTGCTTTTTGAATACCAGAAATTCTAGCTATAAGCTACCATTTCCTATGGAAAATATTACCAAACACATTATGATTCCATAACCTAACCTACTGAGGGAACATATTCAAAGAATCATTGAAAAAGACATCATTCTTCCAAGAATCTACCATGAAAGAATTCCACTCCATATGAGTTCTTCAGGCATTTAGATAATGAAACTTGCTAGACGATTAGCTCATAAAAATTAAGGAAGAACCTTTACCAGAAGATGAGAGTGATTAGGAAAAGCTCTAACTAAATGAATAATAGAATTAGCACTCAAACCCACCAACCAAGCATAATTTCCCAAAACTCTATCTAAACTTTTGTAGCACATCTCTAGCTTAAGTAAACCTTGACCCAGTGACTACAAGAGCAAACAAATTTCAATCTTTAATTCAATTACTAAACCTTTTACAAACCAAACTATGAGAAGAGGAATCATTAATTTTCTCATTTTCATAAACAATCATGTTAAAATCCCCTCCAATCAACGAAGACACATCATTCCTCTCACACAAGTCAGACAGTTTATCACACAACAAGCATCTAATACAAGGAGAGGACTGTCGTAGACAATCGTGAAGAAAAAGTTTAAATCAGCCTCCTCCTTCACATGAATGAATTACTGGTTGTTTCTCTCTCAAGACATAAATCTCAAATTGTCTTTCCACGTGAGCCAGATTCCACTTGAATAGCCTTGAGCTTCCACCCTATGAGACCTCTCAAAGCCTAACTTTCAAATAGCCTTATCCACATGAACTTCGCTGATTCTAGATTCAAGCAAAGCGAGAAAACAAACATGATACGTAAGACAAAAAGACTTCACCATTCGAATAAACCCTGTTTCAACTACCCTTTGTGATGGGAATCAGACTATGGATTTGATTACTTAAATAGAAATTAGAAGAGTCTTTGAAGATAAAACTTATGTTGGTTGCAATTACTTGATTTTGAGTATGAAAAAAAAATTGTTATTTCTACACAAGTGTCAACACTAGTTATGTTAAAGGTCATGTTAAAACTAGAGATGAAGGAGCGAAGGAACTATGAATATATGGTGAACACAAGAGAGACATAACTTGTGTTCTTAATCATGTAGTCCTTTAGTGTGCCACATGAGAAAGAACACGACTCATGTTCAGGATCGTGCTAAAGGCCAATTTTATGAATTTTTGTCACAAGTTATAGGCTACATGGGTAACAACACAACTTGTGTACTTACTCGTGTAGAACTTAGAATCACTATTTTTGCTTTAGTTTGTTTTATTTCATGAGTTTTTTTATCGAAATCTTTGTTTGGGGTATTTAAGTCATTTTATTAGTCTTTATTAGGGTTTTGGACTACTATAAATAATCCTAATCATGTCATAATCTTATGATTTTTTATTATTAGATTTTGAATGAAATTTCTTCTTTAAGAGTTGTTACTCTTGAATCCTTTCTCTTATCAATCTTAACTAATTATGGTGAGATCTTGTTCTTATCAATTGTTTATTGATTGTAAGACACCACTGAAACTAGACCTTAAGTCATATCGATTTAGGGTTAGCGTAGTTTAGGTTGGTCACGATGCATTATATCTGTAACAAACATTGTCCATATCCTTTCTTTTCCTTATTTCCTAAATCAAGATACAAATGAACCTGAGAAAGATTTAATCTTTGCGAGTTTTATAAATTTCAAACGTTAAGTTATGAAATGAATTGTTCTATTGTTTTTTTCATGTCATATTCTAGTATTAGAACACAATTGTGGCAATAAGACGTTTGGTAAGTGCAAAATTTAATCATTTTGTTTTATTGTGTTATGCAAGTGATTACAACTAGGCTTATACCTTGTTACATATATCTACATGACTAAGGTTTTGCATGTGATTGTGAATTGTTAAAAATTGGATATTATTGGAATATTGTTATTGTGCATTTGTGTGGTGCCTAAAAATCTAGGGTTTGTATGGTGATCAAAAGGTTTTTATTATTCTTATGTGTGTCTGTGTGATTAGGGTTTGCATGGTGTGATTACAAATCTAAGGTTTTAATTGGACTTTCGTATTTAAGTATTAGATTGAGATTGAGATTGAGATTGTGATTAGGTATTAACGTTTTGCACATACACTACATGTTGACGAACTATCTTCATTAGAACTTTAAGTTGATGGGGATGAGAAATTGTAAAGGTTCTATTGATCATCAATTGCAAAAACTTGCTGAGATGGTAAATAACCTTAATTCATGATCAAGCAATAGCATCCTCAACCATGTAATGATAATTAATCATTAGGCTTTGCAAACACAATGTCTATATCGTAAATCACATAATTGGAAATCTATTTTAACAATATTAGCTCTCTAAGACTTGAGTAGCATATTTTTCCCATGCAAACATGTATACATACATACTAACTAAACCAAATGAAATCACAGCATGAAAATTTGTCCCATCCAATGTTTACCATTAATGACACCTATGAATGCAACAAGACCACAACATCAGCTCAAAATGGCATCCCAGCTCCCCCATTACAACTCAATTGATACTTTATTTCAAAAAACCATCCCATATTATAGCCATTAGTCAGTTTACAACCCATATACTATGATGACCCTCAAGGGGGCTTAGTAAAATGTCTTTAAAAGCCATCATGTCAGTTGTGTGCCCATCGAATAATAACTATGTTGTAAATTAAACATTGTAAGACTCTATTCAGTTACTTGATCTATGCATTTAGAATACTAATATATATATAATTATACTTACAAAATAATCTATCCATTCTAATATCCCATGGTTGCCTAAAACTTAGAGAATCGAAATATTATGGTAAAACATGCAAATCTATAATTCTGCAACTTTGGTAATACCTACTTGCTATCTTGGTCATAGGCCATACATTTATGGCCTTAAATAGGAATGGCTCTCATTCATATAGGGTCCTAACTCATCCATAACATTTTGTTTTTATCCTACAAAATAAATAGGTTGTAGTATAAACAAAAAATGGCTCAATAAGGAAAATTTTAAATATTTCAAACAAGCAAACAAAAATAAGAATGAGTAAATTGTCAACTATATAGACAATCATATCCAACACAACATTACATATGATTTTCTGGTAACCATTGGAAGACTTAGGGTATAATCCCCCTTAACCTCAATTTTAGAATCACAACTACCATCAGTATTTGAATCATTTAAAAACCACTACTAAATTCTCTTATTGTAATATCCTTGGTAACATTAATATGAAAGGATTGAATAGATCTAGGGGTGAGCAACTACTAACATCAATACTCTAGGAGGAGACTGAGAGGATGATCTTTTGGGCAACTAATGCCTACAAATGCATGCAAGCCTAAGATATGGGTGCAAACTTTACTGAAAGTGCAACGATTCCCACATCTCTTAGTTTGTGGATAGTGAATCTATATCATGATCATGTCATTGTTTCCAATTGCTATGTAATAGTAATGGTCTTAAAAAAATGTAAGTAGGAAAAGTGAAATGCATATTAAATTTTATTCAAAACAAAAAATTAATCAATTTTTAAGGTAACCAACCAAGTGTTAAATACATACAACATTAAGTAGTTAAATATGTACAAACAAAGTTCAATTTTCATTCTACTAACTAGACATTTATGGTGTAAATTTCTTTAATCCTTCATGTTAGGTGAAATCTTTTCCACCACACTTTTTTTTGAAACATGATTCAACAAGTAAAAGCTATGTATATGCTTCGAAGCATGATATGATATAGAAGATTAAGGATAAAGATGAGGGAATAAAAGAGTAAAGAGTGTTTGATTTCTATGGATTGGAGGAAAGAGAAAGGAACAACATGTTGAGCATGAAAATATATCAAAAAGGAGGGAAAGTATGACTAAAAATGGAGATTGTAGTAAGAAGCCAAAGGAAGAAATATAGCTTCCATTAATTTAAGCTGCATAGGGAAGATGATACAGAAATATAGAGCGATTTTAGTTTGATACAAAAAAGGCCAAATAAGGAGATTAGGAAGTTGAATTTTATAGAGTTAACCTATCTTTTTCTCTTTCAATAGAGTTTTTCAATAAATTTTATGAGTAAGTTATAGAATATGCATATATAATAAGAATATTATTTTATTACTTTAACATATGTTTTTAGATATCAACTTTTGTTCACAATTATTCACATAAAATATTATTTAGGCACTATTTATGACAGTTTTATGTCTCTCGGATATTTTCATCTTAGTCATATTTGAGTTTGTAATTTAGTTCTATAATATCATTTAAACTATCATTATATGACTTTAAATCTGAGAATGTTATGATTGCAAGCATCATTAAGATTGTAATTATAGGGTTTGTTGGCTAGCTTTATCGGGCAAATACATAAACTTTTTAAAACTTTTTTCTAACAAATTGTTTATCAAGAAATAGATATAAATAAAAAAAAATTGACAGTTTTCATGATAAGATCAAATAGATCAGATATGAATAAAATATAGATGCAAATCAGATATATTTACATATATCGTTTCAATACAGATACAGATATAGATGAATAACAGACCATCTAAATAGACCCATTATTAATTTAATGTTTTAATCCTTTCATAAATTTAGGACTTCATACCTAATTTAATGTAGTACTTTAATAGCTAAACTACAATTCCATCACCTTAGCCAATTAAGCAAGATTAACTACAATCTATGACCTCCTCTTCTAACGCTTAAGTACTCTTAGTCCTCTTGGCATTGGTGCGAACACAATTAACACTCAACTATATGGCTTCAATAATTTAATTTTTTTTTATTTCTAATCTTATAAGTATAAGCAATCAAGCATAGTAAATATGTACTAAGATGACACTCATCATGGTCAAAATTCTTAAAAAGAAAGTCACATTGTATGTAAATACTAAAAAGTAATATTTTAAATTCTCATCTTAACTAAAACATTTAGAGTTCCTAATTTGGCATTAATTTATACTTAAATTAGGTTGTTTAGAGCTTAAAACAAGTTACATGCTCCTCTTGACTATAAAAAACACACTATGCAATCATCTTGATCAACCTTTTAAGTGAAAAAACAAAATCGATACTTTCCAGGATATATATATATATATATATATATTCATCAAATCAACCTTTAATATTTGATTATTTAAGGAGTTACCCATTGAAATGATGTTATGCCAAGTAACACTGCTCTCCTACAATATAATAGATATTGAACCAATTGAAAATTAGGTGAATTACAGTAGAAGGTATCAAAATTTTAGAATAAGTTCATCTTAAGGTATCTATTGAACCAAAAGATTTCACACTTCATTTTGATGAGACATATATTGTAAAATAAATTTATCTTTTAAGGAACACTTTTAAAACTTAAGTATCCCACACAAAACTTCCATAACGTCATCAAGTACACTTTAAAAGCATATGGATCCTTTCTTGAATATGTTGTTATTGTCATGCCTCGAGGGGTACTCTAAATGTGGCAATCTGCCATACATAATATTAAAACTTAGGAATGACTCTCTTAGTCACGCAAAGGCTTTTATATCATACACAAGGCATACAACACATCAGAGTGGTACAATTTACTCTTATAACAATTAAGTAATAAGGAAAGAGAAATACTTAACATTAAACATAAATAAGGTCAATTGGGGGCATACTTTCGCTAATATCTTCAAGTCTACATCAATACATCTCCTAGAAATCTCCAAAATATTAACATAACTGTATTACTCATAAAGAAATTCCAAGAAAGTGAATTCCTTCTATACTCCTACTTCTTCCATAAAAGCTCAATTATCCACCAATGATTTCCTCAATATCTCAATCCTTGAATAGAGTCTCAAGCATACATGTTCCAACAAAAATTTATGGGGGTGTAAGATTACAATGTGCTTAGTGAGATATTCACTTTATTCGTACTGTGTTTCAAACAAGTTCATTAATTTTCATGCATGTACTATGCATGCTATGCAACAACGACATGATACAAACAATTATGTATGAGTATCCGAAAACCATACACAGAATGGATTTGTGCCATCCGTATCGATGGTTAAGGAAAGGTATTTGAAGGTCTTCGTGATCTTCACTGCTAGTTCCCAAGCGCACTCTGCTCACAGCAATCAATCAGCGCAGCTCATCATTGGGATGTATCCCCATTACATCTTAGTTCCTTAAGAATGAGCATGGACGTAAGCCTCTTTGAATAAGCTTAGCCTCAAACCCTTATAATTATTCACGTAGGAGTAGCAGTTTTCAACATGTGACTCAACGAATGTAATGTGTGTCCATTTAGTTTATATTAGAGCCAAATAAAATTAAAGTATACTTAACGATGATCAAAGAAACATCATACACATATAAGCAACATGCAATATTAATAATGTATTTAAATAATCATTTGTTGATTTCAATATGCTTAGCATCATTTGTCACACATAGATAAGAGCAATTATATACAAACCCATAACCCCATACATGTTTATTTTATCTTGTACCTAAAAATTTAGTACAACTATCTACAAGCACAAGCAAAATAACAAAATCATGAGGGAAAACTCACTTGTTCATATCACAATCTACTTAGTCATAATAATCCTTAGGGGGAGTCTCGTATTTTTGTCATCTAGACAAAAGAAATATTTTAAATAAGTATTTCATAGAAGTTCTACTTAAACTTTCTAATTCTATCTTGTTATTTTCATCAAAATTCAAATCAAGAGAAATTTTAATTTAAAACGATCATAACTTGCTCATTTTAAATCGGAATTTCGTATATTAGTAGTTGTTTTCTATCTACTCGAAAAGATATACCTATTTGTAAGGTTATTTCTAACAGTTAATCCCATCTGAATTTTGAAATGGGTTGGTACAGATCTGATCTACAAGTTCTAGCCTTCAAATTTTTCATTTTTTTCAAAGTTTTACTTTCCTTAGACACTTATAGCAAACATAATAACATTTATACCTTTGAAAATCATTTAGTATAGACAATAACTCATATTATATGCATAATCCTAGTGATGTTGTTCCAAAATAGAACTTTGTAATACAATCTTTTATAAAAAGTAGTAATGTTGAGTTTTATGAAAAGTTATTTTCTTGACTTGTGATAAAATTTGCTATTTTGTAAACAAGTGACTTAACAATAAAATCATCATTCATTATACATTTTGAAATCCCAAAGGTGCTTTATTTGAAGGGGATTTTATTTAACAATTATTTTACAAGACACGGTTTTACTTATTAGTAGCATAAAACTCTAAGTGTATTTCTTCTTGAAATTTTCTTAAGTTTGGTTCTTAAACAAAATTTTAATTCTTAGATTTAGTAAGTGTGAAACCTAATTAAATAAAATCATTATTTTATATTTATTTTGGATTCATGAATATTTCATTTTCATATTAAACTTCTTTTAACTCATTATTTTCCAACACATGGATCTTTATGTGATTATGAAGAAAAATCATTCCCAATTTTATTATCTCTAAAATGTTTTTAAGTTTTAGTATATGAGAAAAATTAAGTGAATGGCTTGTTCTAAATTTTTATTCTCATAATAACTCTTTCTTAATTAACAATTTTTCAACACATAGACGTTTAGGGATTGTTGGAAGCAACCTAATTTTTTGGTTTGTTACAAGTGGGTGTCTAATTATTATAAATATTATTTATATTTCCTTAACTTCTTAAAAAGAAAATGAATTTATTTCTTAAAACTTAGCTCCTTAAGTTGTATACCGATCTTATTCCCAAATGGATTTTAACTAGTGAGTTGATTTTTAATTTTGTTTTAGAAAAATTGTTTCATTCAAAGTGTTTATCAAAATATTGGTATATGCCTTATAAACAAGTTTTTAAGAAAGACTTCAATAACAAAGTATTATCAATATTAGAAATTTATGATAAATTTATTTTAGTATTTTGGAAAGAGTGCAGTCGAACAATTATCCTAAGTATTAATGAAAATTCTTTCTATGTGTTGAAAACCATTTCTCTTTGGAGTTTAGCCCTATTTTTATATAAAAGAAAATAATCCATATTATCATTTTAAAAATTTTATCAAGACAACAACATCATACAACCATGCATGAATATGAACTTAGTTTTTATATTATGAGATAATTTATAAATTCATATAGAGAAATAAAAAAATAAAAAATTAAATATGCAAATATAAGAACAAAATATGGAAGTCTTAGCTTGTTATCAAGGCTTCCTGGAACTTAGAAATAGACAAATTTCGTGAAAATAAGAAAAGCAAAATAAAAAAAATAATGGAAGTCTTATATTTATTTTAAGGCTTCTCGAGACGTAGAGATTGACAAATCCCATATAGAAAATAAGAAAAGTAAGAAAATAATTATGGGAATCTTAGACTTTGGCAAGACTCTCCGAGACTTGAATATAGTCAATCTCATAAATAAAGCAAAGCAAATAAATAAGAAAATCATGAAAGTCTTAAATAAAATTTCAAGGATCCTTGGAACTTAAAATGGACAAGTGCCCATTTTATTTTTTGACTTGATTAATGATAAGTTTGAGGCTTAGATTATGGACAAGTGTCAAAGAGCAAGTAAATAAATAAATTGCAAGAGATAAAATAAGTGCAAGGAAATAAATGTTATATTGGTGAGCATTTAGGCTTAAATAATATAAGTATTACATATACCTATTAATATATAGAAAGTTAAGTTGGTAATAAGAACAATACATAAACATAAACATGATCATGGAGTTAAGCATGACATGAACAATATGTTGTCTTTATATTTCTATTCCTTAGCATATATATCATGAGGATTTTATATGGAATATATAACATACATATTTTTCATATCATATAACATAATATATGGATGAGGTTTAGTATTTACCTAAGGTAGTTGATGAAAGAAGAATTTGAGAGAACTTAGGATTTGTGTATAGATGAAAAAGAGAAGGAAAGTGTTTGAAAAAAATTTTAGAAAGAAAAGTTGTGTAGAAAAATTGTTAGAGTTTTATTATGGGTAGTGAATAGTGTGTAAGAACTAAGAAGTAAAGGAGTAAAGGAGTATTTATAGGAAGGAAAAAGGAGGGAATTAAAGATGAAAAATAAATGAAAAATAAAAATAAAATAAAAGGGAGAGAAGGGGCAGCATTGTTGCACAAAAAAAAAAAGAAAAAAAGAAGAGAGAAATAAATTAATTAAAGAAGAAAAGGATTAAGAAAAGTATAATAAAGTATGATGATTGGATATGTGTTAGAGTAGGTTATGTAAGATGTAAGAATAGAGTGTAAAAGTAGATGTAAGAAAAGTAGAGAGAGATGAATAGTAATGAATAGTCGTGACTAGTAATTTGAATAGTGGATTAGACAAATAAAATACTGATAGTAATGAAAAAACGTGTATTTATGATTCCTTATCTCATTATAGGTCTAAATATGTTCTCGGAATATTTTCACTGTTTTGTATGTAGGGTCCCCAATTTTGAAAACTGATCCCGTTCGGGTTTGAAACTAGCGAATTTTTTACAAATCTAATCTTTTTAGATTGTATCACATTATTTTGGTCTATAATCCAAGCTTATCTTATTCTTATTGTTTTTGGGTTTTGAGCACGGGATTGCTGGATCTAGTCTCATTAGGGTTCGGCTTTTAATTCCGGTTTTAAGATTTATTCTTAAGGTTACAAAATATAGGGGTTTATGTTATACATATTTTTTTTATTCAAATATTAAGTTTACTCTATTTTAATGATTTATTTAATATTTTACAGTTTTTGAGATTATCTAATCGAGTCAATGTCCGTAAAGGTTTAATTGTTGACTCTGTTTGATTTTCATTATTAATTTTAAATTTTGACTCTAAGATTCACAAAATAATCTAGAATTTTATAATTTTGACATTAATCGTTATTCGATGAGGTTATCTCGACTGACATGCTAAGAAGCAATTTTGTTTAACTAGTCGAATTTTGACTGAAAAAATATTTTGTGTTATTTGGTTATCGAATATTATTTGGACATACCGTCTCAATTTACGTATTAGAGATCATATAGATGAATTGTTCAGCGTAAGGCTTTTGAGTTGGATGATTATTGGATTTCCATTTTTGTTTTTGAAGGTTCTCTTTTTCTTAAGGTTATGAAATCCATATTTGATCTTGTTTAGAGTTTCTAGAGTTCGGTTTTAATTGGGTCTTTTTTTTTAGAGTTTAGGTTTCAGTATTAGCTATAGGATTATTTTCTAAGAGTTCCGAAAATTTTAAGGGTTTACGGTTACAGTGGAATAGTGTCCGAATGCCAAGATCTTGCATCTAGACACCACCTTGAAGTCACATGATTAAAATAAAGCTTACGAGGTGATAGTGGAATAGTGGTTAGACGTTAAAGCACAGAATTCAGACTTTAAGCAAAATTAGTCCACGCTTAGAGCTCTGTATATGATTTTTGTAGATAACATCTGGGTGCCATATTACTTTCCTATTAATGTTTTCCAATTAATGTTTTGTAGGTATAGTGTAAACATTGGTTGAGGACAATGCAAACAAGATATGGCATTCATACGGTAGCTACATGGTGTCTGAATAGTAATCTGCAGAAAAGCAGTCATTGAAGCATTACATGTAGGGCAAATTTTAAGACAAAATTTGTTAAGAGAGTTATAAATACTTATGTATTGGTAGATGAAGACAAGTTGTTGAGTCTAATAATTGCTATTAGATGCCTTTGCAATATTGTAAATATTTTTCTTGTCTCTTGCTATGAGTAGTGCCTTTGAAGTGGGTTATGTAACTTGTGTGTAGCTCCAAGTGAGCATAGATTAGTTGATTAATGAAAGTGGGTGAAGTCTTCAATTAAAGGCGTGCTATGTCTATGGAGACTAAGGAATGGTCCGAACTCTACATTACATACAGGTTTAAATTCTCTTTCCCTATCGCTTAATTTCGAGCATATTGTTATTGTTATTATTATTATCATTAGTGCTAAATTGGCTCTTGAATTAAGATCTGTAAAATTAATAAAAATAGTCAATATATCAATTAAGTTCCCTAAATTTTTAGTAATATGTTACTTGACTTAAATTAATTTATCCCTAAACTAGACCTTGGCACAAATCAAGTCTAACTTGTAACCTAGCCTTGCTTGACTGTATGGGTCATGACCCATCAATTGACCCAACGAGTTGCCAAGTCTAAGTCTAAGTCAGGCTAAGCCTCAGATTTGTGTGACTCGTTGGTTAGCCAGGTCATTCAATATATTAAAAAAACAAAAGAAAAACAATATGAGAGGGGAAAAAAGAAAAGTGAAGAAAATATAAATAAAAAGAATATTTAAACTACTTTCAATGTTAATAGTGAAAATTTATTACTATTCACCACATTAAAAGTGTTGTTGTTAATAACATTAGTAACTAAAAAGTTGTCTCATTAGATTTTTATAGATTTTTAATCAAAGTGAAGTCTTGTTTTTTAACAATGTGGGAGTTTTTTTTTTTTTTTTTTGTGAGAGTTGTGTACGTGTTGAGTATTTTGTAGTACCACATTACCTATTTCACAACCACAAGTAAATATGCTTATATGTAAATAAATATACAGACTGAAACAATCTTTTAACAAATAAACTAAAGAATATTATTCAAGGGCTCACCTTTATATTAAGGTGAAAAATTTGAAAATCTTAATATTAATTTATTATTTAATTGCTTTTACTTTTTCATTTTTTTAATTTTCAAAATTATCAACAAGTGACCCAGATTGACCTGCTCAATACCTAGGCCGATTCCTAAGCCAATTTATATTTTAAATGAACTTACCCTCAAATATTGATATATTTCGATATAACTTACCCATTGAAGATTAGAGACTTTCACAACATTTCTTTAATCTTAAGGGCTATAATTTGATCTAATTCCCAAATTGTTGAACTTTAATGTTGAGTTTGGTTTATAGAAATGAAATTGTCAATTTTTTTAATTATTTTAGAATATTAATCCCATGTTTGGTTTTCAATATTCCATATGAATTACAATACAATAAACTACGCCAATAACTTGCTTCAATTTAACCTTCAACAACCTACATCTAAAAAGTTAGAGTCCAATCTTTTGACCATCTTCCTTCCACATAATACATGGTAACACTCAATAACTAACAAAAATATTGATTATAGTTTATTTCTTGATTAACAGAGGGTGGATCATGATCCAGGAAGGATGTTATTTGAGTTTTAAAAAATAAAGTAATCATAGAAATAACCTTCACTTTAAAATATCTTTCGAAGCATTCCAATCCATGTATATATATTATAGCAAAATGTCAAACTTGGTATTTGAACTTTGTACAAAAAATTTAGTTGGGTACATGAATTTTGAAGTGTTTATTTTAATACTTAATCAAAGTTTTTGTGTTTACAACTTTACTGACATCATTTGCTTTGTTTCCTAATATAAGAGAAGTAACCAATCAATGTTAAACTATGTTAGGTAAATGGTGTTAAGGAGACTGAAAAAACAGTGACAAAAAAATTGACTGCTTAGTAAATTAACCACTTCAAAGTGTAGTCATTAAATTGAATTTGCTTGCAAATTTTCGGTACCAAATTGAACATTTTTCCTTATATAATATATTGACATATTATAAGCCAAGTACATGTCACAAGCACTATCTTTGGACAATGAATCATTATATGTCACATCAATGAAATTACTTTTTTCTAGTTATATTAAGGTAAATGTCAAATTTTGCATTATAACTTTTTATGAACATTTAATTTAGCACTTAAATTTTGATGTAGCCACTTTAATACTTGATCAAATTTTTTGTAGCTATTTTTACCAATGTTGTCGACCCTAAACCTGCTCCACCAGTTCGAATCAATTCAATCGAAATCAGCCATGATAGCAGGTCGATCCATGCATTTGCCTTCAATTGACCCAATGACTTGTCCCAAAAAAGAAAATAAAAATAAAAAATTACTAGAATTTTAAATATATATTTATATTATATTGTAAATTTATAAAATATAATCATTATATTATGCTTTCTTTTCTTTTTAAGGTATTTGTCTTGTATGGATTTAATAGCTAATTGATGGATTTAATCCAAATATGAATTTAATTAAGAGGTAAATTATATGAAAAGATATCAATGTTTGAGGGATAAATTTATTTAAGATATCAATGTTTGGAGTGGTTAAAAGGAGTTATCAATGTTTAAGGGGTAAGTTCATTTAAGGTATCAACGTTTGGCAAAATAAGTCAAATAAGATATCAATAATTGATCATTGATGGAAAATTAAAGAGTTTAATTGTTTTAACCAAGGTTGTCAAAACCGGCCCGGACCGGCCGGTTTGATCGAAACCGGCAATAAAGGAGGGTCGGGTTCGACGGTTAGCTCGTTTTTGGAGAGAACCGGTTGACTTGGTCGACCCGGTGAGCGAATCGGGTTGAACCGGTCGACCCGGACCGGTTGACCTAGATCCAAAAAAATAAAAAATAAAAATAAAATAAAAAATTAGAGACAGAATATCTTTAATTTTTACTAATACTCTTAACACCATTTAGCATTGATAAGATGCTTCTTTCACACTAGAAAATAGTGTAGACGATGTTAATAAGGTGCTAATTGGATTTTTATGCAAAATTTACATACGAAATTTGGCATGTTTCCCCATATATTATGACAATGCCTTATGTATGTAGATGCATTATGAGTGCAAGTATTTAGTAATACATAGCTCTAGAAGTGTTTTTAGGTCATCAATGTTTACTTTTGTTGTCTTCCCTATTGATTGAACTAAAAAATGTTGAGCAAAATCCTTTTTTTAAGATTAATAATCTCAGTTTAATTATTTTCTTATAACTACAACACAAATATTACTTAAGTGCAAGCTGTAAACTTAACAAAAACTATATAAAATGATTTTAGAACGTGGCAGGGTAATTTCCAAGAGCTAGAAGATGCTATTAATGGTTTATTACTAATGAGACCATTAGATTGGTTTCAACTAAATAACTCTTCAAATAACATTATTATTTGGGTAAATTACATGGATACTCTTTTAAAAGTTTAAAACTTACACGTCCCCACTTTTTAAAAAATCAATAATTACCCCCTAAAACAATAATAGTTCCACATATATTATTAAATGACACCTTTTGTTTTAAAATAAATAGGTATAAGAAAATTAATTAAAAAAAATTTCATGTGATATTTATTTGTTGACGTGGCAATATAATCCATTTTTTTAATAAAAACAAAAAAAGATGGATTCCTTAACAAAAATATAGTTTAAACCAAAATCACTGAATCCTATTTTTTTTTTATCTTTCTAAATGAAATGTATATTTTCATTTTTTATATATTTTTTTAAAATTTAAGACGTATGAATATTCTTAAGCTTATAGATTTCCAATTGCGACTCCTCACACTGTGTCTATTGTATAGAAAAGAAACAGAGGAGAAATACTCATTTGACAAGGATAAAAAATTGAAATGAAAAAAACTATACGTTTTCGAAAAGATAGAAATAAGTTAATAAATAAGATGACGAGTCATTATAAATATTGTAGTAAAATCTAAGAAGAAATTGAACTTTAAGATTAAAAGTTGAACACTTATCGCTTTATAAAACTTAGATTACAAATGCATGCCTCATTGTCTTCATCTCCATCTGTGGAATTAGGATTTGAGGATACAAGTAGTAATGTTGTATCATAATTTTCTTTTTAGAATGAAGAGAAATTAGAAATTTACATTTCATTTAGAAAGATAAGAAAATTGGGTTTGGTGATTTTGGTTTACAACTGTGTTTTTATTAAGAGAAACAAATAAATATGATATGGTATTTTTTTCAATTAATTTTCTCTACCTATTTATTTTAAGAGACAAATAAGTTATTATTTAATAATATATATGGACCCCATAGCTGCTCTAGGGGTGATTGCTAACTTTTTGAAAAGTTGGGGTTCATGTAATTTTAAAACTTCCATGTAGTTTGCTGTTATTATTTTTATATCTTAAATGGATGAAAAGGATACTAAGAAATTTTAAGATCGATAAAATTTTTCAATTTCCTTATTTTTATTAATGATGTATAAAAAAGGTTAATGTCACAAATCATACCTACACTTTAACAAAACATGCAATTTTAATACATGTCAAACAGTACCACCGTTAAATTTTTTTAGATACTAAATTAATTAATTTCAAAGTTTGAAAATCCAATTGCATTGTTTTTTCAAAATTCAAGTATCATTCATGACATTTTTCTTAAAAAGATAAAAGCAGGAAAAATTTTAAATATATATCTATCGTATTATAATATCAAATAATGATGAATAAGAATTCGTATAAAGACATCCAACAGCATTAAATAACCATCACATTATAACAACATGTAATGATGACTGAGAATAGGACATCTAACGGTGCAAACTGAATTTGTGTACTTACATGGGGAAAATTTCAGTTCTCTAGTGGTGGGATAATTTTGTGGATCTTCTCTATTTTTAGTAACTTTACCCTCGTTTTAAGTGGAATTCAGCTAAATCAGTTCCTCTTTGTTCTAGAATTTTGGTGACATCCTTAAATGAGAAACAGTACAAACAAATCATATCGGCAACAACTCCTAGATTTCTGCAAAAAGCAAGTGCGTTTCCTGAAACAGGAAATTTTGCAAACCCAGACAAAATACATATTCCTGAAACTTCGTAGTTTAATGAAGAAATTTAACGAAAATTTGTTTGCTTTCAGTTACATTGCTCTAGTTTAAAGAAAAGTAATATAATAAAATATAGGGTTAATGTCAAAATTAGTACCTAAACTTTGATCAAATATGCAATTAGCTACCTGAACTTTTAATTTGATCAATTTGATACTTAACTTTAAAATTAATCAATTTAATACTTAAAAAAAACTTTTCGTGCATACTAATGGTACCTTCATTAAGTTTTTTGAAGTACTAAATTAATCAATTCAAAGTCTTTTAGGTACCAAATTGATCAATTTCAAAGTTCAGATACCAAATTAATCAAATTAAAAATTTAGGTAGCTAATTACATATTTGGTCAAAGTTCAGGTAATTATGACATTACCCTTGAAGTATATGCCGTCCAACGAAAATTAATATTTGTTATAGAAATTTTAACTATTAATAGACCAAGCTTCAATTACTATATCCACCAATAGCAAAGCAACCACCATAACAATATGTAATTAGCCACCTGATAACTAATTTTAGATAATAAATCTTGCAATGATAACTAATTTTAAAAGTAAAATAACCAAAAAGGAAAAAAAATTAAAGGCATATAAATCCTTGAGTTTTTAGATAATAAATCAAGGCTCGCCAAAGGATTTAGTAGTGGTATCTCACAACTGGTTATTTATTTATTTTCTAAATATTCAATCCAAGCTGGAGCTAAGCATAATAAATATTGACCACAAGGAAGCGGAAGAAAAAGGAGAAGAAAACCCATCTTCATATCAAGGGTGCAAAGATTGATTCGGAAAAAGAAAATGCACCTCTTCTGGCCAAGGGAGATGATGATCTCCCTTGTCCCGCCCTGGAAACGAACGACGTGGAAGCGTTGGATGCTGGCATCATAAAAAACGCGGAGCTCCATGATGCACCATCCGCGCTGCTCGGACCGGGTGAAGGAGGGGATTATCTTCCTGTTCAAGATTTTCAGGATGCAAAGTATGTGTTTTCTTTGGAAACAAAAAGGCTTTGGTTGATTGCTGGTCCAATTGCTTTTAACATCTTGTGTTTTTATGGTATAAACTCTTTTACCAATATCTTTGTGGGACATCTTGGAGATTTGGAGCTTTCTGCTGTTGCAATTTCCCTCTCTGTCATTGGCAACTTCTCTTTTGGATTCTTGGTATGCAACATTATCAGGATTTATACCATACTCATTTTGGCATATTGTTCATTTTAGTTATATTGAATTCTAGAATTATTGATTGGTCTTCTCTAGTGTTACCTCCATGACCCTTCAAGAATTTTTCCACATTAATGGTTCATGGAATCTTGAAAGAACTGCAACTCATAATATGATGCAAGGCTTGTCAATGCAGTAGTTAAAATCACGATTTCACCAAAAACGGTGACATATAGAATCAATAAAATTGTATAGAGTTGGTGGAGTAGTAAACTTGTGGAAATACACACTTAAACTCAAAATTCAACTCCTAGAATTGTAAACTCCAACTCCCTGTCTGATCAATCATGCATTGCAGCTTGGTATGGGGAGTGCATTGGAAACCTTATGCGGGCAAGCATTTGGGGCGGGGCAAGTACACATGCTAGGAGTCTACATGCAACGCTCATGGATCATCCTATTCGCGACATGTTTTGTCTTGTTACCTCTCTACCTATACGCAACGCCAATCCTAAAGCTCCTAGGGCAACACGATGACATTGCTGAGATGGCAGGAGTGTTCACAATTCAAACTATTCCCCCAAATGTTCTCACTTGCCATCAATTTCCCTACCCAGAAGTTCCTCCAGGCTCAAAGCAGGGTCAATGTCCTGGCTTGGATTGGTTTCATTGATTTCATCGTGCACATAGGACTCCTATACATGTTTGTCTATGTGTTCAATTGGGGTCTTCCGGGTGCTGCTGCGGCGTACAACCTTTCTGCTTGGGGGATTTCGATTGCACAAGTGGTTTACATCGTTGGATGGTGCAAGGATGGCTGGAAAGGATTGTCATGGTTGGCTTTCAGCGAGATGTGGGGGTTTGTGAAATTATCGATAGCGTCGGCAGTGATGATTTGCTTAGAGATATGGTACTTCATGACCATAATTGTCCTCACGGGACACCTTGGAGATCCTATCATTGCGGTCGGGTCCTTGTCAATTTGGTGAGTTCACATTAAATGCCACAATTTGATCAGTATCAGTTCTGAATTAATTTAAACTTCTCTTATTCCCTTTATTTAGACAAACATGTAGTTTGAAAACAGGACTGAAACAGAGCCAGAGAAACAAACTATCACGGTACTCAAAAGTACGTTTGTATGTAAATTCTTGGATTATGAGAGGGGTTTTGGTTGATTTTCTTTCAGTATGAATATCAATGGATGGGAAGGCATGCTATTTATCGGAATCAATGCTGCTATAAGGTAAGAAGTTCAAGTGATATTTGATCGTCTCATTGTGGTTTTCACCTCTCGATATCACTTGCTTCTAAAATGCTGCAACATCTTGAAAATAGTACGATAATATTTGACAATTTTGATTACAACAAATGTCGAAAGAAGTCCATAAAAAAACATTTTTTGCAAAACGAATATGCCACTTCAGATAAATTCATTCAATTTTACCTCTTGCAATATTTTATAATCTAATTAAGTGTTCATCTATTTCCAGTGTTCGGGTCTCCAATGAACTTGGATCAGGACATCCTAGAGCAGCAAAATATTCGGTTGTCGTCACATTGATTCAATCTTTCTTAATTGGCTTGCTTTGCGCTGTGATCATCTTGGTATCCAGGAATCATTTCGCTATAATCTTTACTGATAGCATGACGATGCGAAAAGCTGTAGCAGATTTAGCTTACTTGCTGGGCATAACCATGATTCTTAATAGCATTCAACCGTCATTTCAGGTACTAATCCGAAACTTGAAGCGAATCTTTCTAATTCTGGCGGAACAAATGCCAAGTGATAAGGACCCGTCTTAATTTTTTATGTCATGGTTTGCCTGTAAATCTTTTTCGACGACAGAGGTGATCAAATGCACTGTAATGAAAAACTTGAATCTCTTATATTGCAGGTGTTGCTGTTGGCGGAGGTTGGCAAGCACTAGTGGCTTACATTAATTTGTTTTGTTACTACGTTGTTGGATTACCTCTAGGATTTCTTCTCGGTTACAAAACAAGTTTAGGAGTACAGGTTAGCTCCGTATCATTCTCTTTAAAAGGAAGAATTAAGATGACAACTCGTTCAATGTTTAAGTAGTTTATATAAATCAAATTAAGTCGTGATTCAGTCTAAAAAATAATTAAAACTGTATATCTTACGGGTAATTACTATAATAATAAAAAAATCCTCTATTTAATGGGTGTAAGTACACTATTATAAAAATTCAAACACTTTTAAAATTTTCATAGTTTTTGAAAAGTTTTGTTTTACATAAGAAAATTAGGTTTTAGAGATTTTTTTTGTCTTTAAAAGTAAATTTATCGCAAAATCATTGTCGCTGCTAGAAGTTATCTTATTTGTTTTCTATCGCAGAATTTTTATAAGTTAATTTTTTTGTAATGTGTTCTTTTATACAATTTTTTCCATTGACAATATTTTTTAGATATCATATGTGATGATGTGATTGTTGCAGGGATTATGGATGGGAATGATCTCTGGAACAGCATTGCAGACATTAATCCTTTTGCATATCGTCCACAAAACTAATTGGAACAAAGAGGTTTGTGTTTAAACTTAACATCCATCCAACACTACCTCGGACAAGACATTTATTCATCATTTGACTACTAAAATACATTTGAAAATTAATATGAATCATATTAACATTGATCAAGTCATGATGTAACCTTTTAATTATGCATCATGTACAAGAATATTCAAACTCTCAGTGCTACAGCGCTGTGCCACTATATTTATTTGGCTATCCTACGACTTGACTATCGACGAATCCAATCCAATGGTAGCAATTTTCCATGCGGATTGTGAGATGGGTCTGTGTCGCTTTACTATTTTATTTTTATCATTTTTAAATAAAAATAAATAAAAAATAAATATATTTATTCATAAATATATCAAACAAATCAAATACAGATAAGATACAAATAAAAATCACACAATCCAAATAGAGTCGGTTATTAAAAGTAATGTTTATATCAAATTTGGTCTCATAAATAGGCATAAGACAGTCCTAAATGGTATTTCATTCCACTATGAAAACTAAAATTTGAGTGTTTGCATGACAGGTCGAAGAAGCGTCAGAAAGGATGCGAAAATGGAGTGGATATGGGCTTGAGGAATCCTCCGGCCTCACGTGACTAGGGCAACTTCGTGGTTTCCTTCGTTTATCCATTTTTTGGCCTTTTCCAATTTTGACCTTTTGTTATTCTCTTAATTTTATTTTACGAGAATGTAGATAAGTAGTTTTTTTTTTTTTTTTTTTTTTATGTGTGTAGCCAATACGTTCAACTAAAAATGAACAACCTAACTTCATTTTCTTTTCTGCTGCTAAAGTGAAAATGGAATGTTGTGGAATCATTTTTAAAAATTAGGAAAAAATAAAAATAAAAATAAAAAGAGTAAGAGGGGTAGTATCAGGCGTACAGGTCAAATCTAAGGAAAAAAAAAATTCAGTTAAAATTAAGAAAAAAGTATAAAAAAGTTAATCATTGCTTTTCCATCCTAATCCTATAGGTAAAGTTTTTCCCCCAATCCACGGCTTAAGCAATGAAAAGCAATCATGAGACGTATGGGCTTCAATTTTGTTCTTTTCTTCTTCTTTCAATTATTTATTTATTTATAGTACTTTTAGTGGAGCCACCAATTGTAGCCCTAAAATTGATTCTTACATGGGACAAATAAGGATCTACACAACCAAAGGTCCAAAGTAGATATAGCTACAGTTTCGGATCAGAACCGACCATAAATTGAAACCGCCCATTTTAAGCCTTGAATTAAGAAATCGCATAAAAATCATCTTTCATAATTTCTTAATCGATTCTAAATCATCGGTTACAATTTCAGTGTAACTCACTATATGGAGCTAAATAATGCCTATGTCTAAGCACAAGTCTCAAATTGCGTAGTTCATAACTTCATAAATCATAACTAATATGTTGAAATTATTTTCTTTATTTATAAATTAATTATTAAAATTATTTCAATGCTTAAAATCTTCAAGATTATCACATTTTGATTACATTTTATGGTATTTAAGAGAGTAAATTGAAAAAGAAACAAAAAAAAATTGACAGAAAATATAAATAAAAAGATCCGTTTCAAAAATTTAGATTAATTTTATTTTTAATAACATTTTGATTTTTTATTTTAATTCTCGCTATATGTACTAAAAAAAACCTCAATCACCCTGTAAGTGACTAGATAAAGCACCAATAACCATACAAGAAATCGATTACAAAATATAGCTTTACATTAAATTTATCCATAACAAACTAATAATTAATATATAATACATAAACCTATATCAAACATGTATATAACCAAAAATGTTTTATGAGAATAAATAACTAAATTCTACATATGATATATCTTGTCATTTAAGATTAAATGATATCATTTATTAAGATTATGATTCAAAATTCAACACCATCCATACCATTTGGATGATACAACAACATAAATTCCTTCCACCGTGTGGGACACAGCGTATAGCAGCCGGAGATTGATGATAATTCGCACGTAACTGCATACAGTCTTCCTTAACATTGCATGATAGCCCAGTCCACAAGCAATCTTTATATTGAATTGATATTTAAAATGGATAATTGCAAATAAGTCCTATACAATTTAATAGGTATTACATACCACATATAATATACATATGGTATATAGTATATAATTATAATATTTTCTAACAGTAGTATATCGTTAGTAGTTATTTTAAAAACATTACCTATGTATTAGTATATAGTTAGGTAGCTACACACTATCTGTATATTCACATAGTGTGTCACTCATTAATATTTTTCTCCTATTCTATTAATTTCATGTGGGAATCTCTTCTAATTTTAAATTTGCAATTTCATATTCTTGTAAATTTTAAATTTATACAAAAAACTACCAAACCATTAATAAAACTTATGAGATTTTAACCACATTTGACGATTATTCATATATGTGTTAAATTTATTGAATGATAAAACCATACTTTGAAAGTGAAATATCCATCCTAATGTAAGTTTGAGGTTTGTATCGCAATTTGTCAAAAAGGACTTCCAACCTTGTGATTCTTAGCAAGAAATAATGGAAAGTTCTCCATTTACAATATTTTCACATTTATCAAATGTCATCGAGAAAAGAAACAAAAAAAACAAAAAGCGGAGTACACTATAAATATTTTTCATATATTACAGTATTTGATTTTTTTTCCTCTTTTTTTTAGCCAGTATTAAAGAATTTTGATTGATGGATACAATAATAAAACATTATCTAAAAGTAGATTAACACAAAAAATTAAATACAAAATTATAAACATCTATTAAGAGAAAAAAAAAACAAAAAGAAAAAAGAAAAAAGAAGAGGGGGGAATTAGACTAGACGTCTCGCGGTTCCGGTTTGAGTCCAAACTATGACCCGAACTGCTGGGTCCAATTCCACTATTTACGGACCTGAAACCGCCCCATCTACAGTACAAGCAGGTACAAACCATGGATCCGCCGGTTCATGGGGCGGGTCCCATGGTTCCGAACCGGTATGAATTTTTTTAAAAAAAAAAAAAAAACTCTACTACATAATTTTAGTTACCTAATGCAAATATAATATGTGGAAAAAAAGTTTTTTATATTACACTTATTTCTTAAAAAAAAAATTCTTAATTAGTCACTAAAAAAATAAAATGGCTTTTTTTTTTTTAGTCAAACGGTTCGGATCCGTCAGTTTTGATGGGTCTCACATAGCAAACCGGTAAGGACCCGCCACCTTGATAGGTCCAGCTGCCGATTCAAACCGTCCCATCAAGACAGTTCTCTTGCAAACCGTCAGTGGTGATCCGAATGGGTCTCAATTCGGATCCGATTCTAGGAGAAGTCTAAATTAGACAATATTTACCATCGGATTGAGCCGAAAGGACGAGGGAAAATATTATAAAAAGGACTAAGAATTCAACCTTAACTCAAGCCATTCATTGGATTTGGAGTTTTTGTTTCTCACACAATGTTGGGTTTGGCTGAAAATAAGAATTCGTTTTTCAAATTTTATAGCAAGATTGAATTACTACTTTTAAGGTAATCCTAAAAGAGCTCATTTATTTCTAAAATCAAGTGAATAAAATATCAACTTGTATATATTTGTCTTAACCAATCTGTTACTTTATATACATAAATGCTAATTATATAAAAATAATTACATAAATATTATAGTTAACATACAATTAAAATGTTATGTATTTTGAAACTTAGGTAATAAATGCAATTTTAAATTTGCTTTTAGAGGTCATATTTATTACCAGCAAATTCCGTTTTCTTTTCCCTTTTTTTTTTTTTTTTTTTTTGCAAATACAAGTTCTAATTTTTGTACCTTTTAAAAAGCGCATACTAATGGTAACTAATTTTTAATAATTTATATTCTGGTGATTCTATGGAATTTTTGTTATTACCAACAAAGAAATCACAACTTTTGCCAAGATAAAGGTGCAGTTATTTTCTACCAAGAAAGAAGAGGTCAGTTATATTCCTTAGCCTTTGTGTTTTTCAATTAATTTATTATTATATTATTCATAAAGTCTATGGGAAAAGTCTTACCATAGACCCGGGAGGAGATATATATGTGTCCTTAATTTATCAATAATATTATTTTAAGTACAACCAAACAAAGTAATAGTTATTGTTTTTCATTTCACTCTCATAAATTACAATCTTATTTTATCATGATAATCAAACACGCAAAGAAAAATATAAATAAATAAAGAACTAGATAATAAACAAAATGGATTTTTATGGGTAAATATAAAAAAAATAAATTATAAAGCATATTCCATTATTTGGTAGGTATCGAAATAACCATCCGTGTGTTTGGCATATAAAGTAAAAGGCTTTAGTTATTATAATTTTTTTTTTAACTGTAAATTTTGCTCTTCTACCAATTTACTGGAACTAATATGATATAATGAAATAAAAGGCAAAAACAAATCAAAATACAATAATTCAATGATTGGAAAGATATCTCATATATATTATATAACGCCCTAAACTAAAAGTATTAACCTCATGTCCTCACTAGAGATGGACATGTTAAGGTTCAGATTCTACTACACCATAATTATAACACAATATAATTTTAAAGTCTCATGTTTAAGGGTACTTCTAAAATATTAACATCATAATGAAATCTTCTGAGCAACTCGGTTGGCATAGATCAAGCTCTAACTTACATCAAACTCAAAAACCGATTATGAAAAATCTTAAAACATAAAAAATAATAAGAACTAATATCCGAACCCCAAGAGTCATAATAACTAATGAAAACTTCATTAAGTCCTCAATTCTAGCTATCCTGAACTTCTGCTCTTCTAAAAATCAGTTGGGAAATCGGATCCACTATCATCATCCCCATAATCAACATATATATCATAATCAGATAGATAAAAACTACTGGATTATCACCTGTTTCTGAAAAATAAAAGGAATGAGCACAAAGGCCCGTACGTCAAACCACAACCATATGTGCATGAACAAGCATCATACAAATTCACATACAACATGATAATATATGCAACAATAACAGTTTAATATCTTTTAATTAGCCCGGCAACCAACACAGTTTAGAGCCGTTTGCAACTAGTCCTAAACCTGAAGTGACTCATGACTCCATGAAAATAGATAGATATACATAAATACTTATAACTATATACCAATGTTTGGTAGTCCCCACATACCCTGGGTATCATACTCATACCACTCTTAAACTACCAAAATTATCTATATATATAATTCCATCGAGATAATGCTACATTCACAAACAACAACCAAGGTAACGACATAACTAAAACAACATTCAGAATAGATAATTTAGCTTCATCAAAGACACCTGATCATAACCAAACGCTAATTCAAAACTTGTTTTAAACAAGAAAACATGCTTCTAAGGTCATTTAACTTCTAAACTACCAAGAATTATAAAACTCTAGGTTACAAATATACTTTATTACTTTGATTTAGGTATACTAAAAGTTAAGCTAAGGGTTAAGGAGTTTAAGAAGGTCAAAAACATAAATTAAAGAAGGCTACGACATCACCCTGTCAATCATGCTCGTGTTAGAGGACGTCACGCCCCTTTCAAGGATGTGATTGCCATCACAGCAGCGATGTGGGCGTGACGGCCATCACAGTCATGATTGGCATGGATTCGTCACACTCGAGGAGATCATGGCCCTCGTTACTAATATGACCTCTATCCATATACCTGCTCGATCCAAAACACGGTAAAAAGCTCTAAAACTCCTCTTTTTTATCTTAAACCATACAAAAACTCTAAAAACATACATATTAGAGCAAAAACACTTTTATAACCACATTACCTACAAACAAACAATGTTTCATTTTTCTTTCATAAACAATTAACTGCCATAAAACCAAAAATTAAGCTTTTGTCAAACTTCTTCCTTCAAAAGATCGAATCCCTTTCAACAAAGACGAAACTTAGAAAGATAATCTTTTCTAATCTACAAAAAAACCAAAGGGAAGAAATCTTACCTAGCACTTTGATTCTTATTCTTCTTTGAAGCAAGATACAGGCTTAAGGGAGTTTTAGCATTTGTCTCCTTAGGAAACTATTCAGAGAGAAAACATATGTTTTAGGTGAGGGAGAAAAAAAGGTCCTTTATTATTATATTTGTGTGGACTATTTTGTCCTCTGATTTAATGACATATGACATCATTATCCTTCCTCATTGATAATTTTTTTTATATTACATACTACATAGGATCTTTGAATATAATAAAAAAGATATCAAAACCTTAGCAATCAAAATAAAAAATTCTTTGATTGGTAAATTTTTTGAAGGTATAAGAGCAAAATTCTGATAAGTGTAACACATGCTCACTAAACTTGTAAATAAAATTACCAAAATATAAATTATAAAAATTTTATAATACAAAAATTCAATTTACAGCCTACAATTTTAAAAGGGAAAGACACATAAATGTAAGTAATAAATGCGATTTTCTAAAACAAATTTAAAATCACATTTATTATACATGATTTCTATAAACATCATCTTAAATGGCATTTTAAACATCCAACTTTTATATACAATAAAAAATGGATTGGATTGTCTAAAATCCAAAAGTACATACTAATGGTCTTATAACTTAGTGGTATGTTAGACTCGGCCTATGAATTCCTCAGCCCAGCCCACAGTCTACAGCTACTTACCCTAATTCCAAACCTTGCGTATCACTTATTGTTTAGATAACGATTTCAAGTTAAGAACCCTAAACACTCTCTTATTATTACTCTCGTGTTTTCCTTATTGCAAACCCTAACTAATGTTTACGATGTTCTTGATTTACAAGTGTGTAAAGGCAGTTTCGAGCATGCCAGACTCCTTAACAACCCAGATCTGGGATAGAATGATTCGGTGATCCCCTTCCTTTTCATTACATGTATCATTTATACAAGTATCAGTTCGTGTGATACCGTTACAGTTGTATTTCTGTTACAATGAGCTGTTAAATTTCTGTTACAATCACTATGTTATCTGATTACAAGCTATTTTCGGGTATTTTATACAAGTCCTTCACAGATCTAGTCTTTATTGGCTTGTTATGTATCTCGTCCGTAACAACTTTCTCCCGTTCTTGAGAAACAACCTTGTCCTCAAGGTTGTAAGTAGGATAAAGTGTTTGAAATTGAACAACGTCTTCCCAAGTAGAGTCCTATGGATGTACTCTTGCCCATTGAACCAAAATCTGTGGAACTTCTTTATCATTCCGCATGATAACCCTAGAGTCCAACACGACCAAGGGTTCCAAAAGGGGCTGGTTGTGATATGAATTAGGTGGTAAAGCTAGAGATGGAAAAATTGAATCATGAGCTGTTTTAAAATCGAAACATGAAAAACATTGTGAATTTTAGAGTTGGCAGGTAGTTCAATCACATAAGCACACGACCCGATTCGCTTAAGGACCTTGTAAGGTCCATAAAATCGTTTGGACAACTTATGAAAGCCACTAGAAACAGAGCTTTTACTATAAGGCTGAAGCTTAATATAAACAAAGTCTCCTCCTGAAACTGTAAATCCAATCGATTTTTATCAGCTTGCACCTTCATTCTCTGTTGTGCCCGTAACAAATTAGCTTTCAAAGAAGCTAATAACTCATCTCGAGTAGCTAAATCTATGTTCACAGCATCCTATTTAGATTGACCCCGAACATACATAGGTATAGTAGGAGGGTGCCTACCATAAACTGCCTCAAAAGGTGTAGTTTGTATGCCTTCATGAAATGAGCAATTATATGAAAATTCAGCCCAAGCTAGAAACTACACCAATCATGGGGTCTGTCCATACAAAAACATCTGAGGTACTGCTGTAAACCCGATTGATCACCTCAGTTTACCATCACTCTGAGGTTGATAAGCAAAACTCATACACAATCTAGTCCCACTCAATTGAAACAACTCCTGCCAAAACTTGCTGAGAAAAATACTGTCCCTATCTGACACAATCGTCCGAGGGAAGCCATGTAATTTGACAACCATTGTCATGAACAATTGAGCCACCTTAGATGCATTATAATTGGTATCAAGTGCCCCAAGTGACAATACTTAGAAAGTCGATCCACCACCACCAAAATAACAGTGAACCCCTGAGACTTTGGTAAAGAAGTAATGAAATCCATGGAAATGTCTTCCCAAATCTGTTTCGGAATGGTAATGGGGCTAATAACCCAGATGGATGTCTAGTGACACTCTTTGTCTGCTGACAAATGGGATATCCCTTAATAAAAAGCTCCACATCTTTCTTCATACCCTCCCAATAAAATTGGGACGACAAACATTTATAGGTCTTTGTGACCCTAAAATGTCCAGCGAAGGAATGACATGGAATTCATGCATAATTTGTTCACCACAGAAGAAGTGGGAACTAAAAATAAACGAGTGCCATAATATAACAATCATTCTTCCAACTCAAGTCCCATTTCAGAGACTTACCCTGCTGTAACTTGTGGATGAGTGTTTGAAAATGAGAATTTCGTTGATATTCCTATTTGAGGTCATCAACTAAACCAAAATGTGGTAGAGAAAAAGCCAGATAATGGTACATCTCCTCAAATTGTCTGTGTAACGCCCTAACCTATTGGCATTACAACCTGCCACGTGTTCTCTCTTCATAGAACACGCTAAGGCTATAATTTCCACAAACAACATAAATATCACCTGTATAACTCACAAGGTATATAAAAATATTGTAGTCCTCAATAAAATAAATCATATGATAAGAATCTAATTCCCAATATCAACAAACTAGACATTGTTGACATAACTGCAGGTCAACAAGTCAAACCATGCTCTAAAACTACACCACATGAAATCTCCAAATACAACTTAAAATTTCAATAAACAAAATATAAATCAATCATTAAAGTCTTCTCTGATCCATCCTATATCATCTATGACTATACAACTAGTCATCAGCAGGGTAGTCAGGACCGCTAACGCCATCCCCATCCTCATAGATGATATCGAAACCCGAAAGATCATAAATCACATTATCATCACCTGCACCTGAAATATAATAGGATGAGCGGCGAAGCCCAGTACGATAATATCCAATCCAGTTCAAGCAAGATTATGCACATACAACATATATAAATAAATGCAACTAAACTAAATGCATACAACAGTTTATTATCTATTTTAGTTCAGCAAAACAACACAGTTCAGAATCTGGTATACATAAATCCTGAACCCATAGTAACTCAGACTCTGCTATAAAAACAACCAACTGATTTGAAAATAAATAATCATATATACATATATGGATGAGTGGGTACTCCCCAACATCCCAATTCCTGAACATCTAAATTCTACCGGAATCATTTCTTAGCACGAGTCCACTCGGGACAACCTCATACTAAGATCATCAGGGTGCCTCACCAGTATCACTGTCTGCCAGGTCTCTACTGATCAAAGCCAACCACAACCAGACAGACAATTATTAAGCTGAATATTTATTAAGTTTATTATGTAATTCTGTTCCTACATCCATTCACAAAATTCTAATCTACAAGCACATACAACAAACAATGATTGGTTGTACCTTTCTAAATTTCAAGAATCCGAATCAAATCCTCAGAATTTGATATCAACAACACAAAGTCAACCTAACTCCAGAAATTCTTATATCCAAATCAACCACAGTTTCACAACTCCAATGTCCTGTTACAATATATATATATATATATATATATCAACAGACATGATCGCAATATCTTAACATAAAACAACCTATCTAAACTAACCTGATACAGAGCTTCCCAAACTCGAATTATACTCATCAATAACCCCAAGCACCTCCAATATTATCAAAGAAACGATATTTCAAATCCTTTAAATCAGAATTTCCACCAAAGCCTGATAAAACACTTCATATGATCAATATCGAAATATCAAAGCTGTCCAATTTCATAAAGGGATTCAAAACTTATACTTACTGATATGGAACGTATAATACTTGTTTCTTCTCTTCCTATTCTGATCAAACACGAGCTAGGGGTTTTCTTCAAAATCTTTCATGAAATATTCATCCAAACCCTAAGATACTTATACAAATTTGTATAATCCAAATGAGAAGGTTAAGATCACTTACTTTTAATTAGAACACCCTCGAATGATTCTCCAAGGCTAAATCACCAAGAATGTTCAGAACTCTCTTATATGAAGGAATATGTTATAAGGAAATGTCTGTCGAAAATGATTTTCGCGTCTCGTATTTATAGAAATCTGGTCATACGCTAGCGGCGTACCTTCAGATTTTGCCAGCTTACACATACGCTGGCCAGATCTACATGAAGGCGCAGCGTTCATCGGGCTTTTTCCCAGAATTCAAATCGTCTCTTCATACGCCGGCAAATCTTGGACCTACACTGGCGGCTTTCATGCGGTGTAGAAAGGAAACCCTATGAACACCGCAGCTTTCCTCCCAGCGTTAAGAAAAACGCTACTGTTCCATCTACGCGTCTGTACGCCGGCGGCGTAGATTCTCCAGGAGGCGGCGTACAATGTATTATAGAGTAAGCTGGCAAATTTAAGTCCTAGGCCGGCGGCGTTCTTCACCAGGGATGCCGGCTTTTATTGCAGGAATTAAGAAAATAATCCAATTGATGCTAATCTTGTTCTAACACGAAATTTATCAAACTTAACCTATTTTTAACATCAACATAAAAGGCATATTAGAATCTAGTGGCTTGTGAACACTTACGACTTAAAATTATTTAGTATATTACAGTCTGGATAGAGAGTCTGCCACCACATTTTCAACCCCTGCCTTGTAGACTATAGTATAGTCAAAGCCCATAAGTTTAGTGAGATACTTATGTTGTTCAGGAGTTTGTATTACTTGGGTCAATAATTCCTTCAAACTTCGATGGTTCGTTTTAATAATGAAATGAGAGCCTAAGAGATACTGCCTCCATTTTCTGACTGCAGCCACCAATGCATGTAATTCTCACATAAGCTGATGCTTTAACATGATGAGGCAATTTTTACTGAAAAATGTAATCGGGCGGTTGTCTTATAAAAGCACATAGCCCCATTCCTGTCCCTGAAGCATCAGTCTCCAATATGAACTTCTTAGAGAAGTCTGGAAGTGCTAAGATAGGAGCTAAAATTAAAGCTTCCTTCAATTTCTCAAATGCTTGTGTGGCATCATCGGACCACTAAAAACCATTCTTCAGTAATTCTGTAAGAGGATGTGCAATAGAAGCATAGATTGAATAAATCTTATATATATCCCGAAAGTCCCAAAAAAGCCCGAAGTTACTTAACAGAAGTGGGTTTGACCCAATTACGAACAACAGCCACTTTATGAAGGTCTGGTTGGACACCCTGAGCAGTAACAATATGGCCCAAATACTCAATAGAATCTTAGCCAAAAGCACACTTAGATTTTTTTACAAAAAGGATATTGTCAGCAAGTATTTTCAATACCAAATCTAGATGTGCCACATGAGAGTCCAAAGTCTTACTATAAATGAGTATGTCATTAAAAAAAAACAATGACAAACTTACATAAGTAAGGCTTGAAGATTCTATTCATCATAGATTGAAATGTTGCTGGTGCATTACTTAAGCCAAATGGCATAACAAAAACTCATAATGGCCTTCATGTGTGCGAAAAGCAGTTTTCCACATCCTCCTTGGCCTTCTAATCAATGATAGCCAGCACGAAGGTCCAATTTAGAGAAAACAGTCGCCCCATGCAACTCATCCAAGAGTTCATCAATGGTTGGAATTGGGAATTCATCCTTTATAGTAGCATGGTTTAATGCTCTATAATCCACACAAAATCGCCAAGAGCCATCTTTCTTTTTAACCAGTAACACTGGTGAGGAGTATGGGCTAGTACTATGCTGGATGAATCCCTGTTCCAGCATTTCCTTAACCTGTTTTTCAATCTCAGCCTTTTGAAAGTGGGGATAACGGAATAATTTGACATTAATTGCTGAGGCACCATTGACTAGATGAATGCGATGTTGAATCTCTCTAAACGGTGGCAATGATGAGGGTAGCTCGAAAATCTGAGAGTATTTGCCCAACACACTGTCAAATGATGTGTTGTTGGTGAATTCCTCTATTGAAATGCCCTCCTGAGCCAAAAGTTGAAAACAAGTAACCACTGCATCAACCTAAAACAAACGTTTTAATTGGTGATGTGTGATTTGGCTACTTGTAGGAGATTGATCTCCATGTAAACAAACAAGATCTCCCATATGAGAGAACTGCATTGTTAATTCTGAATAGTCAATAGTAATAGGCCCTAAGTCCTGTAGCCATTGTACACCCAAAACCACATCAGCGCCCTGGATGGGCAAAACATAAAAAGAGGTAAGAAAAGAAAACCCCTGAATTTCGACTGAAACATCCTTGCATAAACCTGTACATATTAGTTTCTGTCCATTGCCAATCATGACTTGAAAAGAAACTGCTAGGGATATGATCAATCCCAAATGTTTTGCAACTCTTGTCTGAATGAAATTATTAGTACTGCCAATGTCTAACAATACTGATAATTGCATTTGTTTGATAGTGCCCAAAAATCCAAGTGTACGAGGAACAAGATTCCCACTTAGGGCATGATAACTAATTGAATCCGAAACATCAGTCATATGCTGTTCGAGCTGCCCAATAGCATCAGAAAATTCCTCTTCAAGCTCATCATGCAACAATAAAAGAAACTTTGATTTACACTTATGATTTCTACTATATTTCTCATCGCAATTATAACATAAGCCCTTATCACGCCTAGCTTGCATTTCCTCAGAAGTCAATTTTTTTATGGGATAAGGTGGAGTAGGTTTAAGAGTAGAAGAATTGGGAACAAGAGTAGTACAAGTGTAAGGTTTAGAAAAAGGAATAGTGTGTGTAGAAGATAAAGGAGAAGAGAAAACTGGTTTGTAAATATTGTTTCGATCAGTCAATTTATCTTCATACATTCTAGCAAGCCAAATAGCATCCATCATAGATTTAGGGCGACTAATTTGCACATCTCTTCTTAATGCAGGTTTCAAACCGGACACAAAACAACTGATCAAAAAGGACTCAGTCAATCCTTGAGTGCGATTAGATAAAGCCTCGAATGCTGTTGATACTGAGCAACAGTAGATGACTAAGTTAATTTGGAAAGCATACCTTGGACATCTTCATAACCAGAAGGTCCAAATCTTGCAGATAAGTCTTCTACAAACTTTTCCCATGATGAAAGTCTTTTATTCAGAAACATCCACTTATACAATTGTAATGCTTCACCTGCCATAGCAAAGGAGCAAATAGACAATCGTTGAGGACCATCAATATGATGAAACTCAAAGAATTGTTCTACCTGGAAAATCCATCCTAGAACATCCTCCCTGAAAATTTAGGGATTTCCAACTTGATGCCCTTCAATAAATCACCCTGAGCCACCAATGTTTGTGAGGATGATGAATCTTGCATATTCTTACTGAGATCAGGAAGATTTTGCGAGTTCTGACTCAATTCAATCTTGTCAACCCTCGATGCTAAAGAATCAAATTTTTGATCCATTGATTCCTGCAAAGACAAAAGTGTGGTCTTGATGAAATCCATGTCAGCAGCTTGAGAAAGGGACAACTGAGATCTGGTATCAGGAGCCATGAGTATCCTGACGAGAGCACCAATTTGTTAGACTCGGCCTATGAATTCCTCAGCCCAGCCACAGTCTACAGCCACTTACCCTAATTCCAAACCTTGCGTATCACTTACTGCTCAATAACGATTATAAGCTAAGAACCCTAAACACTCTCTTATTATTACTCTCGTGTTTTCCTTATTGCAAACCCTAACTAATGTTTATGATGTTCTTGATTTACAGGTGTGTAAAGGCAGTTTCGAGCATGCCAGACTCCTTAACAACCCAGATCTGGAATAGAATGATTTGGTGATCCCCTTCCTTTTCATTGCATGTATCATTTATACAAGTATCAGTTCGTGTGATACTGTTACAGTTGTATTTCTGTTACAATGAGCTGTTATATTTCTGTTACAATCACTATGTTATCTGATTACAAGCTATTTTTAGGTATTTTATACAAGTCCTTCACAGATCTAGTCTTTATTGGCTTGTTATGTATCTCGTCCGCAACATGGTATCTCTACTTGTCTCTCATGTAAAAGGTCCTAGGTTCAAACCCCTCTTCCCAATTATAATTGGCCAAGCAAAAAAAAAATTCTAAAAGTACACGCTATTCTAACATGCGATTTTGGGACAATAAAAATAATTATTTTTATTTGGTTGGTATTTGAGTAAATAATTTTATGGTAGATTAGTAAACAGACAAATATCTCTAGGTATTCTGTTCTACTATATCCAAAACGCACCATAAGGAAATAAAGACTTAGACATGCATTATAATCAACTTCATATGTGAGTATGTATAATTAAAAAAAATATTTATATATATATATATATATTATATGCCACAATATTTTGGGTGCTATGGAATTGTGAAGCAATCGAATGGTAAAATTAGATTTCCTAAGAGAATAAATTACACCAAAAAGTATCAATAGGCAAACTCATTTAAGGTGTTCACACTTCTAGTGCAAATGTTTTGTAAATTTCATTTCAGGTATAGATGTTTAGATTAGTCTTCAATTAAACCTGTTTAATTTTCGGCCAATGGTCAATTATTGATAACTTATTTGACTTATTTTGTGAAACACTTATACCTTTTTAACCTTTCAAAATATTAATACATTAAATAAACTTACCCCAAACATTAATACTTTTTTTAACCACTCAAAATATTCATAACTTATATTAATTTATCTCAAACGTTGATATTTTTTTATGTAACTTCCCCTTTTTATGAAGTTTTAGTGATTGTATATTAATATAAGTTGAATTGTGTGTTCCTATCTCTAGACTCATATGCAAACCTCGTCAATTATGCAAATCTATTTATAATAGTGATTTCTTAATCTACTATTATAATATCAAACATGAATCAATATGCTAGTAATATCAATTCGATAAAATAATAAAGCACTCATAATTAATTTCAAGAAAAACTAATAATAATTTACTATTAAACAAATCCCATTTACTATTTAGAATTTTGGTTAATTAATACCTAGATATAACAATCTACTGCTCTCTAGAAAACATTATCAATGGGTACAAGAAGAATAAGAGTAAGAAAAACATGTAAAACCCCCCTTTAATGTGTGTAATCTTTCAATCTCCAGCAATCTTCATAATTATTAACGCGTTCTTATCTCTTTCTTTCTCTAATAAACCTCAAATCAATCTAAAGTCTAAACTTATGTGTAATAGAGTAAGGTCACTATTTATAAATTAGCTTCAAAGAACAAGAGTCAGATCTTTTTAAACCACATAAATCTTACGTGTTCTTATTCTGAAAAAAAAAAAAAAAACTCTTTTTCTAAGATTCAACTAAAATAATATCTATGTCAATCTTACCTGTATACAACTATTTATAACTGATTTAAAAGTCATGTTCAACATGGGTGCTTGCACGGTTGTGCACAATGTCTGTGTAGTCTAGTCAGTGAAGATTTTCATCGAAAAATCATCTTCAGCGCGACTCCAAACATAAGTTGTCTTTATGACTTAAGTTCAAGACATAAACCAAAATTTCACTAAACACTACCTTCAACACTAGTCATGTAGCAATTGTGTAGTATGGAAAATCCTATTATGTTCCCAACACGGCCTCTCAACACAAATTGTGTTAAAACTTAGGTGCCGTACACTTTCTCTTACTTCAACAAATCTTCATCAAAATTGTTCTACCTTGTCTAGATTCCTTTATTGGGCTAATATATCAGCTTAAAACTATATAATCAAGATTTAAACTAGATAAGCGCCATTTTCTTCAATATATTTGTTAGGGTCTATTAGGATGGTATGTTTTTCATTAATATCTGCATCATATCTGTTTCATATCAATATTTAGTCTGTTTGATCGGTTTGTGAGTAAAAATATTTATTTTTCATCAGTATCTATTTTAACAAACAGTTTATTTAAAAACGAAAAAAAGATGAAGCCAAAAAAATAGAAAGATGACGAAACAAACAAACCAAATCATACGACACAGCTTAAAATAATCCAACTAAATAAGAGTCTTCAAACGCTTATTAGGACTATTCAAGCCTTGTGAATATTGCTAATATAGAGAATAAAAGAAAAATTTAATAAAGAATTGACTATAAGTGTTTATTTACGAATTAATAGCTCAATTAACTCTTCACAATCAACCGTAAGTCCTCTATTTGTAGCTTCATCAATAAATTTGGATGTTAGGAGATTTTTGCCCAATTTTGCTCTTGTATTAAATGTTTCGAATGACTAGTTGTTAGAGCCTAGTGTTTTGGATGTCATCCACTAATATACAAACGCCATCTGCAAAATACAAGCACATAAAGTTTTAGATCAAGTTACCATTCGAATGTAATACCTTGGCATCCAGAAGCTAAGCTATTGCACCATGATCGTGTTAGCACACAAATGTCATGCATTAGCATTTGAACACTAGCTATAGTGCGGTAAACACTAAGGCAATCAAATATATTTTGCATAAATTAACACATATGTTTTGTCAATTAAATGTAACTATTCTATAATACTTTTATAATGGTGCAATGTATTTTTTTCATCAAAATCTAGTGTGAACATTTCAGTTCAACAATCTCTTCATATTTAATGAAAACAACCATTTCACAGTTAACTCTCTGTCCACAAGCACTCCCCTCGGCTAAGTATATGGGTTTTTAAGGATATTTTGCTAATGTAAGTACAAAATTTGATGCTTAACTATAGGACTACAAAGTTACACTTAATATCCTACATTACACAAACAAACTAATTGTATAAAATCATTTTTTTCTCCCTTTTTGACCTCATCAAATTCACAACATGAATTTTTAGGCATAAACAAAGATGAAATCGAGTGAGAAGAATAGCAAAGTATCAGCTTAAACCATTACATGTGCCTCAATGCAAAATCTGCACATTTTATACCAATACAACACAATAATCATCAAAATATCTATGCTTCATTTATAAAATATCATAATATCTCAAAGTACCTAAAACTCACTTTATGTCATTTAACACAAAAAAAAATTTAGAAATATTTGCAAATGTCATCCAGAAGCTACAAGTCTAGCAATTGAATGGTACAAGATAGTTCTATCCATTCACAAAAAGATCACAACACAAAATTGTATAAAGTCAAAGCACTTATAAAGTGTTTAAGCGTGCCCATGTGACTACCACAAACATGTAGAACCATGCCAAAAGCATATATTCCCACAAATCACAAACACGTGTTTGTTATGATTAAACAATGCATGAATTCTTGCTTATCACTATTATCATCCATGTCTAAATATTCAAATGAGATGTGTCTCTAATCATGAAAAATCACATTTTTGGCAAGATGTCCAAGAGGAACCAATTTCATGCATTTAAGGTCCTATTTTATCACACAATTTTTGTTTATGCATAAGGGAATAATCATTATAAAATGCACAACAAGGCATATCAATAAGTATGGAAGCACAAATGTTAGCACACAAGGCATATTATAAAGAGATATACCATATTTGGTACCCTTAAGTGCCTTGAGGGTACTATCCAAAAAAAACTCATTTTTTTGGTACTCATTTGTATTTGGATCAATTTGAGTTAGTTGCAACATGGATTTGTTTCTTGTGGGGCCAAACAAACTTGTTTCCATGATTCAAAGTTTATTATTCCTTGTTGCATGATTATATGCAATATGACCAATTCTATCACATAGTTGCATCCACAAGATAACTCCTTTAAGACTTACCTTATTGTATCCATTATAGCTAACCCACACTTGATTGAACCAAGTTTTTGTATACCAAGAATTGTATTTAAATTCTTTTCACCTTTGTGTATTTGGCTATAATTTGCTTTAGATCATTTATGACAGTTTTCAAGATTATATTTTTAATATTTAACTCTTCAAGCTTCTTTTTGCATGCATTAGCACATCGTGTAATATTATCATCTCTATTTAAGGTCTTATTTTTAATTTTAAGCAAATCAATTTCGATTTCCAACTTTTTATTTCAACTCGCATGAATCACCATTCCCATTATTCAATTTTTCATTTTCTATTTTCAAATACTCATTATCTTTCTCATCAAACTCACTTTTAAACTCATAAGCTTTTCTTTTATTTTTGTCATCATAGATTTCAACATGCTATTTTTCTTTCTCATTTCAATCATTTCATTGCAAAATCTATCATACATATCACTTTAATCATCACATGAAATACTAGATGAAGTAGAATATACCTCATCATTTAAGAACATGAAGCACACATCATCAATCGAATTTCTTGAGTCATCATCACTCTATGTAGCTTCCATTGCTTCCTTCTTTGTTTCTTTGTTGGTCTTCATGAGGACAGGGAAATATTATTTAATAACCCTTGACTTATTACACTTGTAACATGTAACCATCTTCTCCTTCTCCTTCTTTAATTTAAATGTGCTAGTCTCATCTCTTTTCTTCAACATTTTGTTAAATGTCAAAAGCTTTGTAAATTTCTTTATAAATTACTCCAGTTCATCATCATCATCATCATTCACATCACTTGCTTTCATCATTATCACTTAAATAGTAGCATGATATTTCTTTAGGTGCCACTTCCTTCTTTTGAATACTTCTTTTTGCCTTCTTATCGTCTCATTGTCTTAAGGGTACTAAGGAAATTTCTCCTTTGATATTTCACTCAAATTATGGGTTTCATCAATGGCAGTCCTCTTTGATTCCCACTCTCTTAGTAAGGACCAAAGAATTTTAGAATTAATATTAATGTCAACAAGGCTCTTATCAAAAGCATCAATTGATAAATGATATTTATAACTCTAGCATGCATTTCATCATTTGATTCATTTGCTATAATTTAAAAAATTTCTATTTCTCCACATAATAAGCTTAATTTGGAGTTCTTCACTCTCGATGTTCCTTGATAAGTGCTTTGTAATTCATCTCATATTTGTTTAGTAGATTCACATGTGCAAATTCAAGTAAAATCATTTTCATCCAAACCAAAATGCAAAATATTCATAACAATTTCATATATTTACAATCTTTTTGTTTCCACCTTAATATAATTTCTTCTCTTTCCTTCTATTACAATAAGGTCATTTTCAAAAATACTCTATAATAATCAATTTTGAGCTTTCAAAAGGATATTCATTCTATATTTCTAATATAAATAATTATTTTTGTTAATAGAGGTAGTTTATTTATAATTTTCCGTTCTAAGATGTCTAATGTATTTACTATCATGATATTTACTCTAAAATGTAATTAAGTAAACAATTATTGAAAGAGAAAACAAAGTACAATGATTAAAAGAGATAGTAAGAGAAACTGAACCCACTTTAACTTGTAGTTTTGACTACTCCTTGCTCTTCATGAACACCAGATTCCTTCAAAAGAGAACTTTACGCAACTTTATTTAGCTCAAATAAAATGTTCCTAAGGAGCTACACATAAGCATCGTAATTTTTCTCATAAAAAAGAATATAAGAGTTACGCCTTTACACTAATCTCACTATCCCTCATAAGGCACAACTCATATGCTCATTAAAACACTTAACAAACTCAAGAGTAGTGTTTTATAATAATTGAAAAGTATCATGAACAATGGCATTACTCAAGTCTTTCAAGGGAATATTGCAAATATATTACGCAAACGACAAATTCAATAAAAAATTATATATTTGTTCGCAAATTAATAACACGACTAACTCTTCACAATTTGTTCAAGGTCCTCTAATTATATCTTCTTTAATAAATTTGGTTGTTGGCTATTTTGGTCCCATTTTTTTCCTTATTGGAATATCTCTAATGGCTAGTTATAAGAGCCTAGCATCCAGACATTATCCACTATCATCTGGATGCAACCTACAAGCACACAAACATAGAAAGTTTTCGATGTTCTGCACACTAAGCCACGATATCATGATCAGAACAATTTTGATCAAGATAAAAAAAAATGAATAAATAAAATGGCATCCACCATCCCTTAGGGTTTAGAAGCTGGTTAAAGAACATCATAACGTCTTTGTAGATACTTCATTTTTGCTCATTTAAGGCTTCAATTTATAGTAAAAATTAATATTATATTAAGCTCGCAAATTACAAAAAAAAATTTTAAAAAAAAGAAAGACAACAGAAAAAAGAAGAAAAAGAAATCATTACAAATGTATAAAAAAAAGAAAATAATAATAATAAATTAAAAAAAATATTTTTGAGCTTGATATAATACTATTTTTAATTATAGATTTATTTTGAACCCAATTAAATACCTCATGTAAATGGACTTATTTAATTGGGCCCATTTTGAAAACCTTAAATACATTTTTTATGCAAACTAGAACAAGACACAGGTCAACAGCTTGTATGAATAAGTCATAAGCATGTATAAGGGAGATCTAGGTTTGATCCTACAAGCTGTTAGATAAGGTAAGCGCCTATGTCAACGGAAGGATAAATGAGCAAGTTGAGCATCTATAAATACTCGATACGTGATAAGAAGAAGAGAATCATTCAGAGGAAAAAAAAATAACACACACAGAAAAAGTTCAAACAAATCATAAACACATAAGAAATACACAAAAGTTCAAATTTAAGTAGTTCTTGAAAATTAGGGTTTCTAAGAATTTTTTTCAAATTGGGAGTTTTCTAGGCAAAATTGGGTGAAATCACCACTAGGGACATGTTGTGCGGTAATGGAAGCTCTGAAGTTCCGACAAATAATAAAGTAGAAGATGTGTCTATTGTTCGGTACTTTCCTTGACCGATAGATATGTGGAGTAAAAGACAGTGGATATTGGGCTTGGCTCTATGGCATGGGCTAAATAGATGGGTCGGTTATGGGTCCTTAGTCCAGAATCATTAGTAACAATTTAACAGATTAAGTTAGTTTGTTACAACGGATGTAATATGTAGCTGCCACCTGTCAAATATGATGTATTGTAGAATATTTGTGACTAACCATACCCGCATATATACATGGGTAAAGCATTGAATGAAAGATACAGAAATTATTACAGTCAAATTGCCTCTGTATTCAGAGCATTATTAGTAAGCTAAGTAAGCCATACACCAAGTGGTATAAGAGCCACTGCTGGGTGGATGGTCAAAACTAGGAGCAGTGAACAAATGGAGGAGTCCATGAAGACCTTGTTAAAGGATCAAGAAGACAGGTTGCTCAAAACCTTCACTGACTTGTTCAACCAACAACAATCAACACTAGACCGATATGATGCAACCATCGTAGACCTGCAAAAGAAGGTGAACGAAACAGTTAGCCCCTGTCAAATGCAATTTGGAAGTTTGGGTGGTGCGGCGAGCGTGGGAGGCACACCAGGCAGCAATTCCAATGGTGAAAAAACAAGAATCCTACAGAAAGAACAAGGACATCCGACAGAACAACACACCAACTGACGACCAGAGCAACACATTTGGGGTTCCCTACATTTTTGGGTGAGGACCTTAAATCTTGGTTGATTAAAGCCGAACATTTCTTTGAATTAGATACTACACCCTATCAATTACGAGTTAAAATTGCTGCAATGCATCTAGAAGGTTTAGCCTTGCATTGGCATCACTCTTTTGTCCAGAATTGGTCATCTCCTCCCCCATTTCTTGCAGTGAGTTTGGTATCACTTTTGGCTGAAATCGTTACCGGAGCACCTCATTCCTTGCGATCCAAATTCGATCCATCAATCTGCATCCGACTCTAGCCGAGTTCGACTCTGCTCCAAGGTCTACTGGTCCACGTGATCAGGTAAGTTATTTTATGTTTTTTTTTTATTTTATTTACATTAACTAATGATGAATAAAAAATAATTAAATGAATGTTTTTCGTATTCGAACCACAGTGACACGTACTTTGGGTTTTGGTCATCGCATGCGTATAATTTCCTTAAATATCAAGTATGTCACTACGCTGGAGACATGCTTTAAAATCCGTTCCATCAAATGACCAATAATTATATGCACATATACATAATATAGATAATAAAATGATAATAACACCGTAATCAAGACGTAAACTATAAATGAATGTACATGTATAAGTTTATAGACATATAAATCATAAAGAAATTAATTCCAAGCTTAATGGCACTTAGAAAAATGTATTTTCTATATATAAAACTAAATTGGTAGTTTTTTAGCATCTCATTTTGAAACTTTTTCTTTTTTTAAGAAAAAAAGAGCAAAAATTTAATAAACTTAAAGTGAGAAGAGTTCAAAATCTAAAAGATGACCAATAAATTAAAGTTTTCTAAAAAAGAATTACGTGTTATCTGATCCCGATTAGAAGATATGTAGGCACCTCCGGAGCGACATAAAATATAGAAAAGCTTTTATTTATTTATTTTTGTAAATATTTAATTAATTCAATGTTTATTATAAATATTGTTTAGATTTGTAAATTTATAACAAACCGTAAATATCATAGTTTGTACATTAGTAATTTTTTTTAGCATTAAAAGGATAAAATTTTAATTTATGAATTTCAAGTGGTAACCATATGGTTTTAATAAGATAGCTCATGAATCCAAAAATCTTTATTTTATCAAATTGGTTTTAAAAGCAATTTTTTCGCAGACTAGTGGCTAAGTTATGATCAATTAACTCATTGATCCTAACTTACAATTTTTTTCCGATTTCAATTGGGTGGTGACTCCAAAATGTTTTTGAAAAATCAAGTTTCTTTTGATTCCTAGTCAAGGGTTCGTATTAAATGGGTTCGGGTTTAATACAAATCAGATTAAAAGAAATGAAACCAAATATGAAAAATCCTAATTCGACAGTTTTAACCCCACCAAAGTCCAGATGCCATGCTCTGATGTTTGGACGCCAACTGCAGTGCAACAAGATCCTATAAACATAAACACAAAAGCAAGCAAAGATATTTTGCACAAGTTAACACATCACATATTAAACATGTTTTGTCAATTAAGAGTAACTTTCTATGATACTTCAATAATTGTGCACTGTTTTCCTCATCAAATTCTAATGTAAACCTTTCGATTGGACAAATTTTACTTGTCTCATGAGATCTTATTGTCTCTTCATAAAATTTCAACCTTTGAGATTATAGATTTCATATTTGAGATGTTCTCAAGGGTAACTCAATCAACTCAAATCAAATATTATCATGCGTTTTGTGATAAGAACAAACAATCACTTCCATACCACCCCAAATTAAGCCCCATGTAACCAATATTTACCTAATTCAACTTCAAGGCAAGATTTTAGACATTACTTTATAAATTGAAGCCCTGCATATTATTTAAAAAGTCATTATATAATGTAAGATGCAGAAAAATTAATCACATAAATTCCATAAAAGAAAGTAGTTAAGTTACAAATCTAAAAGTAGTAATCAGCGTAAAAAAAATCAAAATTAAGTTAGAGGAAAAAAAAAAGAAAAGAAAGGAAATTCTCTAAAAGGAACAAGTTAAGGATAGCTCAATCAACTTGATAATGATTAATATAAGAATTATCCAAATCAATCGAGCCACTTTAGGATGCAAGTGACTAACCTTAAGGAGCAATTGATCACCACATACCTTAATTGGCTATAAGGTTGAATACCCCACTCCTTTTGAGCGCTTAATGCCTAAATATGCTTGATAATTCAAAAAGAGATAAAAAAAAAAGAGTTAAAATTAGGACTAATGAAGTGATTAAGCTAAAAAGAAAAAGACTTACGAACTTAAGCCCTTTTATGTGTATGACATTAATTAGAATGTGTATTGATCTTAGGTCTAGATCCAATGTAAACCAATTATAAAGTCTTGAGTAATAAGGTATTTGAATTTTTGTTGTTTGTTATATTTGCACATCATTATAATCATCACATGGTATAAATACTTTATTATCCTTTGTTAAGGAAATGAAAATGAAACTGATTTAAGGTATACTCTCATATAATCATAGAATAAATAAAGCCCTTAGTTCTAAAGTATTTTTACTCTAAAGATTGATAGACCCAAATTATTGTTAGTCTAGAGATCTGTGGATTTAAATATATTGAAGTTTAAGGATCTATGAATCCAAAATATTATTTGGCACTAGGAATGTGGTCCACACCTTTATAACCTAACTCAAGGGATCCGCTACACCGAATTGACTCTAACATCTACTCTTCACTTTCAAAGTTCAACTCTAAAAAGTCCATGCATTCAATGTGATTTCATAGAGCATTATAGATTTGTATCTTTAAAACTTATTCTTGAGAGCACTATAGATCAAATTTTCAAAAAGGACCTTAGGAAGCATATAAGAACAACTTGTTTTTTTTTTTTTGGTTAAAAATGGACTCTAAAGGCTTGGTTTCATGTGATCATTTTATATTGCATGTCATAAGCACATTGACTATTTTTGTATCTGTTACTTGTTTAAGATGATTGTTTATATTGGCTATTGCATATACATATAAGTTGCATGGTGGTATAACACACATATGTGGTTGTATGCAATAATTGTGTATGGCTATCACTGCTTACCCCTTTAAGAATTTATTCAATGTATTGAATCCGTAAAAAACTATGACTACTATGAGTTAATTACTTTATGGCAATAAGTAGAAGAATATAGTTTGCCATAGGTTTCATAATCATTATTTGGTTAATTACTTCTAACGACTTCAACCATTATAGTTTCTTGACCAGTTTTTATAAATAGACATGTATTTTGATAATTTAAGCAGGACTTAGTAGTTAAATACATGCTTTGAAGTAATTCTATTTTCTTTTTTTTTTCCCCTTGAATCCCACATACTTCCATTATAAGAAGAGATTTATGGTGAAATTGTCACATCTCAAGTTCCATGGTGTAACAACTATAAAGTTAAGTAATCAGCTGTCTTGTGAATTATTCAAACCTAGTTCAATAGTTACTTAAATTTGATTTGAACATATAATCAAACTTGATCTATTAAAATAGGTAATAAACCTGTAAATCCAGTCATTTTGTTTTAATAGATGTATAAGTCTAATTAAAGTGGAACTAAGTTTGAATTTATGTCGAGCTCAACTAAATAAAACCTCCATTATATACTTAACCAAAAAAAAGAAAACAATTTTCAATTGATGAAACCCAAAAAAATAAAAATAAAAATAAAAATAAAAATAAAAATGATCTTACTCGTGCCAAACCAAGCTCACTGAGGACTAGCTCAAGCTAGGTTTGAGCTTTGAGTTTTTGGTCAATCACTTTCATTCACACCCCTGCATGAAATCAATGATGATGAAAACATAACAAAAGCAATATAAAAGATCAAGGATCATATTGTGATGAATTATTTAAATTTTTTCATATGGGTCGATGAAACATTGTCTTCCGGTTTTATTAATAGCACATAAAATAAATGCATCTTTGAAATATATTTAATTTAGTTTATATAGGCTTTTACATAAAAGGACTATTTCATTTCAAGACAATATATGACTATTTTTTTCTTTTTATTCTTCTTCATAACCTCTAAAATTTTTGTATTGTAACTAAAATTGAATATATTTATATATAAATAAGAGAATATCTTAACAATTCTTTAAGAAATGAATTAAAAATTATAAGATTTTTTCAATCCTACTTTTTTTTTATTGAGTTTAAAATTAAACTTATTTAAGATTTATTATTTTTCAGGCATATATTTTAACTATTGAGTTGATCAATATATATATATATATATATAATATAAATTCATGCCAATGGGTCACGGGGTAGTAAAACAGGACCCAAAATTCAAACCACCTAGATGGTTATGTGAAAGCTATGCAAATGGATTTTGGCCCACAGGCTGACTTGTTTAACCTACTTTGAAAACAGGTTAGGATCAACTTTTTTCAATCCGTTCAAAAGTATGCTAATTTTATTCAATTGTTTAGCCTGCGAGCCAAAGTAAGCTGGCCTACGGGTTAAGTGGATTGACCTACCAGCCTAATTGTATAAAATATAATAATAAATACTATAGAGGAAGTAGCTATTAATATAGTATTGTTCTTAGGACTTTTATACTTGAGCTCAAATTTATATATTAGTTGTAATAGAGAATGACAAATTAATGTGCATATATCATAACATTTTTTAGTATATATTTATTGTTCCAAATGAAATATGATATCCTATAAATTATTTTAAAATACTTATTCTAATATCTAAGTAATTATAATAATAATGAAATTAATCATTAATATATTTAAAACCTTTTAAAATTTAATTTTTTATTATATATATTTTGTTCAATTAATATAAATGGATTAAATGGGACAATTTAACCTGTTTAACTCACAAAGATATACAATTAGATTAAATGAGTTGGAAAATGAGCTAGCTCATTTAACCCATGATTAAATAAGTTAAAAAATAAACTAGCCCGTTTAACCCACAAGTCAAAATTAGTTGGGTTTGAATCAAGAAATTATAATCTATTTTTAAATTTGGCCAAACTTTTTTAGCCAATTTAATCTATAAGCCTAAATACTTACACACCTTTATCTATAACACTTCTTGGACCCCTTTATCTATAACACTTTTTGGACCTGTCGCCCGTGAAGTTGGATCCCAAGTGGATTCCATCCTAGAATGAGTTGGGTTCTATTTTAGAGTAGTCGTAGTTTTTTTTTTTTTTTTTTCATCGTAAATAGAAACATGTGATAACATGGTAACACCCAAGTTCTACAGTGTGACAATCATAAAATCAAGTAACCAAACTGTCTGCGAATAATTTAAACCTAGTTCGTAGTTACTTAAAATTGATTTAACTACATAATCAAACTTGATCTATTAAAATAGGCAATGAGCTTCGTAAATCCAACCATTTGGCATTAATGAATGTCCCAAGTTTAGATTTATTTCAAGCACAATTAAGTAAAACCTCCATTATACACTCATTAATGAACCTAGAAACAAAATTAGTCGAGCCAAACTCAACCTCACCAAGAAATATTTCAAGCCAAGCTCGAGCTTTGAGTTCAAAGGATCACGTTGTCCTGAATGTTGAACACCTTTCGTTTGCATCCTCCTACCCTCCCACCCATTAAGCCATATTAAACAAACAACTAAATTTCAATGGAGAATCTAAAACTCTTAATGATACAGAATGTAACAAACACATAAAATCAAGATAAAGAAAAATGAACCGCACCTTGACAAAGAACCTATCTCAAATTTCCTATTTTTGCATAACCTTCGTTGAATGTGATTTTTTTGAAGAACCTATGATTCTATCTATAATCAGAACATTCATCTGAGACCATCGATGGAGTGTAATAATGAACATTATCATTATTCTGAGGCACCGCCTTTGCTTTTTAATTTAAGATTCTGTACCCAAGCACATCCGTGACCAACCAAAAAGAATTGACACTTTCCTGTGCTTTCAGGCTCACGCAGCTAAACCAATCTGATTATGTACAAGAGGCGACACCACTCGATCCTTTGATGAATATATATACGGAGTCTTGGACTATCGCAGCCTTTCAAACTGAAGAAACTTGTGCAAGCACAGAATCTATTAATCAAGCGGATGGTCAAAAATAATCACCTGTCAAGAATGTTAAGCTATTTGATTAATCACAAAATATAGTGCATGTAAAGCAACTTCACACAAGCAAATAGATAGACTTGAGATAATCCAAGCCTACGGGGCAAACCTGTCGCACCAAAAGAAAAAGAACTCTTTTCCTACTACTTGAGCTGCTTAAATAATTCAAACATCACAATGTACAACAGAGGATGAAGTTAAACCTTATCGCAGATGGGACAAGCATCACTTCTTTCCATCCATTCCAAAATGCATGATAGATGGTAATGGTGTTCACATTTCGTGGTAAGTCTAGGATTATCTGTGTCATATTCTGCAATTTAATTACAAATAGTATTAGGACTTATTGTCATAGATAGCTGCTACAAAGAATGTAAAAGCAAAGATGAATAGAAAATTATTTCGCTCTATGGAAAGTATCTAAGTACCTTCGAGACAAATTGGACAAACATCCTCTTCTTCCAAGGGTGGTACCTCTTCATTCAATTTGTTCTTTTCTAAATGTTTTGGTGAGATGAATATGGCAGTTGATTGGGCCTTGCAGTCCTGTTTTGCATGATCTTCACATTGACTGGACAAAAATTCACCTCTAGCTCCTCTGGCAGATTCGGAATCTATTGATTCAGAACCCAAAACCACATCAAAGGGTAAAGGTGTGGGTGGAGAACGAAAATTATCTGGTGTCGTCGCATCTACTCCTAGATTAATGAAAAGTTCAGAAGTGAATGCCCGGGCTGCATTATTTGTTAAAGACACACGCTCTTCTGGAATTGGTGGATACTGCATGGTGAAGTTGAATCCAAAAGCCTATGTAAGAATTAAATAGAACTCCATGCTCCATGCAATAGCTTCAAAAAAATGTTTTCATGTATGTCTGGTAGGAAAGCCAAATGAATCTAAGTGATATTCAACAAACTCAAACTTGAGTTGAGTTAAGTTAGTTTATGCCTGTTTTATTTCAAAAACGAATAAATAAATAAATATGTGCGTGTGTTTGTATTTATCTTTCTTCTAACTAAAATAATACGATGCATGAACTCGACTCAAACTTGATGTAAACTTGAGCATTACTTAAAACTCAGTTTGGCTCACAAGTTGCCCAATATTATAAAATTCTGAGCTTGGATCGATAAACTACATGACAGCTTAAGCTTCAGCCTAACTCAAGCACAGTCAAATTGAAACTAAGGAAATAATCAACAGAACTTAATGGCTTACAAGTGGGTTTGGTTAATTTACATCCTCTTGTCAAGAGTACATAAGCTTAGCCCATCAAACTTCCAAAATTGAATGTAGGAGCATCTAAATTTTTTAGATATCCTGAAATCAAGCGAACTTAATCTCAAAAGAATAGGGGATCAAATTGATTTTTCTACAAACATGATTTTTAATCTAGATATAAATACATTAAAAATATTCTCGTCTACAGGCTAAGGGGAAGTGGTAGCTGTGTAAATTTTAGTGAAAGCACCCCAAATAATAGATAAATTTTAAAATACCAATTCAAACCAAAAAGGACAAAACGAAAGTTATAATGCACTTCTTAGCTCAAGTAATAAGAACAACAGCAATCTGGCTTCGTATCAAAAAGATACTAACATAATAATATATTGGAGTTCCGTGGAGATGATGTTTTCTGGACGAACAACAACAGCCCCCCATCCTAAGAATTACTCCTCTTCATATACACAAAACTGCCCCCTGCATAATTCCAATGTCATAATACAAAACGTTGGTTAAAGTTCATACTACACTCAAGATCACCACGCAAAGTAATTTTGAAACAACATTTAACATCATGGGCGGACAAGAGAAGTGCTGGATGATATCAGCCTTATGAAGCTCACACATTTCAAAAGCTAAAGACAAATTTGGCATATTGCGCAACAATTATGAACTATTATAAAGTAAAAACCTAAGCTTACTGCATATCAGTTTAACTGTACTCGAAGAAGGGTCTCGGGAACAGAACATAATTCTCAATCATAGAGTTTTCAGCATATTACACATAGAGATAAATCAAACGTAAATAAGACATGATTATTGAAGTACTCTTTGGTTAAAAGAAATTACCAAGTATCTATCTCATGGACTAATTTGGCTATCGAAAGTGACACCACCAACTACATCACACACCAAGGCCTCTTATGGTAGATAGAGATGGAGCATGTTTGATTCACCCTTCCAGATTCATGCCAACTAATTAGTTGGCCAAATGATTGAAAAGGAACTATATCATAGCTTAATTACGCGGAATTGCAATACAGCATATTATGTAGCAAAATACAATTTGCTGACTGATATATGGCACTGTCACTAATATTATATTCTATCAGCACAATACAGACAACAAATAAATATAAATAAATTTATACATATATGTCGTATAGCTATGATTGCATTAAAAAAACCACAAAAATCATAATCAGACACCAAAAATTCCATAACCCGGAATTTATATTGACAAAGCAGACTCATTGTGAATTAAAGATTGGAACTTTCATCAAAATAATACATACCCAAGTCATAAATGAGGTAAAATCATTGAAATTCCCAGAATAATCACAAAACAGAGAGGAAAATTGAAAAAAATGAAACAAAATAAATAAATAAAAAGAACCTATAAAATATTACAAGAAGAGTGCATGCTACGATAATCGATGTAAAAAGACACAATTTTGAATTCTGATACCTCGTAAAGATACAAACTTCAATCTCTAGAAACTGGAAGAAGTGTGTACTTTGGAGAAGAGAGAGAGAGAGGAGTTTGAGGTTTCGTGCAAGGTTTTGGTTCTGGTTTTCGTTTTGGTTTTGGTTAAGGATTGTTGAGTTTCTGTTGGATTTTGGTTGAGGATTGTTTGCAATTCCAACTTCCAAGCATGGTGTCAGCTCTACTACGTGTCATGCGCCTTGTGCTATATTTATTTTTTTCTGATTACACATTTTTATCAATAAAAATTTGGTTTTGGAGGTGAGGTGACATAAAGATAAGAATATAATTATTCCGAAAGGACGGAAGGGGTGAAACTTACGCATACTGTTCTTGCATGAAAAATTATAAAAAATAAATTGTAGATAAAAAATTATCAAATTGCGACTTCGATATGACATATTGGAGAATAAACATAAAAGTTTGTATATATATAGCATGTTGAAAAGAGATATAACGACGGTATGAAGTTAAACTTGTAAAAATAATCATATAGTATGTTGAAAAAGAAATATAGGTCTAAATATGTATCGTATATTGATCATACAATACATGTTAAATAATTATAAGTGATGCTATACACAAGAAAAACCTCGTATCACATAGTCAACATATAATATAATAATAATTATATCATTATTTTTATTCAAATTAAATTTATGTAATATTTTATTAAAATGATGGTTAAACATAAAATAATATTGAGAAAGGAAAAGATGAGAGTATAATATTTTGATATTTAAAATGAAAGTGGAATATGAATAAAGTTAATAAATATTTTTAATTTTAATTTAGTTTTATTTTTCATTTTGAAGAAAAAGAATAGCAAAATAAGTAAAGATCAAGTGAAATTGTTAAAATATTTTAACAATAGAAAAAGGTGAAATAGGCGATTTCATCTATTAAATATTTTGCTAATACTTTTTTCGTATTTACTAAGATCATTGTAAATTAGTAGTATTAATACAATTTTTAAGATAAGTCGGATTTGAATAACGTCTTACGCTGTATAAACGATTTCTTTGTTTATTTTTTCATCGGATGCCGTCCATTTCTTATTTAATTGTTTATCCGTTTCCGATTCTTAATTGTACTGGGTTTATTTGATATAAATTATTGTTGATCTCCAAGGTCTAGATAGCCATCTTAGCCTATGATTATTCTCCACGAATGGGAATAATCAATCACCGGCTTGACAATTTCAGGCAATAATATATATAATATTTGAGAGTATATTTTCCATTCAATTATAAAGATTCCAATTCAAGATTTACACTCAAGTAGATACAATTATGAAAAAAGAAAGCATAATATGTAATTATAGGAAAGGAGAACATAATTGGAAAAGCAAGGAAGGAGTTGGTAATGGTACATTAAATCCGTTCATATGTAAAGATTACGCGACGTTGGGTTGGATTTAATGAATCGACACCCTAGTCCGTCTCTGTCTAGCTAATGCTCATGAGCGATGATGCTTTCTAAGTTTTAGGGTTGAAAATGAGCTGATTTATTTTTGAGTTATTTAAATTAAGGATTTGTTTGTTTGTTAGCAGATTATAAATATAAATATTTTTATTAAATTTTTTTAATAAATTATTTATAAAGAATTAGATACAAATAAAAAAATATTAGCAGTTTTCATTAAAAGATCAAATATAAATGTAAATCAGACATATTTATATATATTATTTTGAAAAAGATATAGATATAGATGAAAAATAGACCATCCAAATAGACCCTTAGTTTGTTTCATGGTTAAAAAAAAAAAAAGAAAAAAACTTAATTTGTTTCGAAGTTGACATAACTCAAACTTAAAATAAAATATTTTCATTTAAACAAGTTGAGTTTGAACTTTGATTTAAACCCATGAGTCCACCGATAAATAAGTTGGTTGGAAGATTGTACCTAGGTGGAAAGTTTGACTCGTGGACTTAGAACCATCCTACTGGGTTGGCGGGGCAGGTAGGACCCGTAGACCTACTGGTGCACGAGGTGGATCATACAGGTCCAATCCGCATTTTAAAAAAAATTTCTATAAGCAAAATATTTTTTTCTTTTCTTTCTTTTTTAAAAACTGGATGGATCCTATTGGATCCACTAACCCGACAGGTCCACAAGGCTAGCCCTACTCACCCTGGCAAGGTGGGTCTAATGGAAGACCCACCGTAGTCAATTCGAACCCGATCCGGGGAGATGTCAAATTTGAAGTGCTTAATTTGTATGCCGATTTTTAACTTTTGGACATTGGTTTTGTTACTTGAACAATCATTTAATTATGCAAATATTTATAGCAAATTTTCTTCTTAAAGGATAATTTTATTAGCTTGTTTCTGATATCATAAAACTCAGTCGAAAATTTTATTGACAAATAATAAAGTCTAGTCCGATACAATTTCAAGAAAAACAAATAGCCCAATTAAACAACACAAATCTAGCCCACTATTTCAAATAAAATAGTAATCAAACAAAACACTTGTAAACCCGTTCACTTGGTTATAACGAAATAAGGTTGTAATGACTTGTTATTGTGAAGAAATTAAATAAGGTTGTAATAAAATCTGAATATATATTAAGTCGTTCACTTTGTTGTAACTGGATTGTAATTACCTTGTTTACTTAAATGTATTTCAATAATGAATAAATCATGAATAAGAAATAAAATGACTAAAATAACCCATACGTAAAGGATAAATAACGCTCTCTCCATAAAAGAAAAAAAAAAAGGAAGAACCTTTTTCACTAAATCTAAATTTTACCCTCAAAACAAAATCATATTCATTTCTCCATAAAAAAATATTCTTCTTAAAATAAATATGTTTCCCTAAAAATTTTGAGTGTCATTTATTAATTTTTAGTGGGTTTGTTTTTAGGAATGAAAACAACAGAATATTTGTTAGTAGGAATGAATGGCTATTGAGAGTTTTTAGCAATAGTAATTCAAAAGTGAAATATGGGGCTTAAAATATAAGTGAACGTCGTAATAACCATTCATAAAAAATAAGGCTGTAATTGAATAGCAATTACAGTTAAGTGAAGGGTTGTTAGCCTCGAATCATTCTAGACGACTTTGTATGACAGAACAGGTATGCTCTATCTCCCTTTCTTTCTTTCTTCTCCATCTATAACAATGAAAATTAGGTTTTCAATTAGATAACTTTCAATTTGTTGGATATGAACTACGAAAGAATATAGCTTTTCTTGATCTACTTATTAATATGCATTTCTTGTATTGTTTATTTTCTATTACTGACTAGGGTTTGTTGATTGAAACATGAGGTAATTGTTCGAAAGAAGATGAAAGATAATAAAGTCATATTATACTCGTGTTTCATTAAACAAACCATGCTTAATTGTTATTGATTTTATAGAAATCATGATGAATTGGTACTTAATTAGGCTTAATGTGATATTTTAGGTCTTAAAAGCAAATACAAGCAATAAGAGAAGTTATATGCAAGTTTGGAAATAAGGAAAAATTAAAAGCTGGCTAAAACAGGATCAACACAGCCGGCCTACATTTATTAGATAGCCAGCCTTCATCAGAAAATTGCAGTTGAACTTCATCAACATTTGTATGTCGGCAATTCAGGAATCAATACCGCCAGTGCTAACACCGGCCTTCGCCCCACACAAGTTCAAACATGATCGACTTTAAAATAGAGTTCATCAGCCTTAGAAATTTTACTTGTACACCAGCTCCTAGGAGTTCAACACCGCTGGCCTTGCACCGATGTAAACCATGCACAAAATCAAAAACTTTAACACCAATAACTACGTCACCGGTGTTCAACATAGAATTCACCAATGTTCAATGTTTTAACAATGTATGCCAGCTACTTTGAGATAAAAGCCACTGGCATTTAGCCAGCCTAGAATGTGTACAGAACCTAAAACTTTAAAAGCCGCCTCCAACGCTACCTTCAACACCACCTGTTTAGTCCTTTCGAAAATTATTCAAAATCAACGCATGCCAACTAAATCAAATTTAAAGCTGCTAGCATAGACGCCGGCATAGAACCAAAGCTAATAGTATAAACGTGAAAGCTGGTAGTGTTCTCGTCTCGGATTTAAATTTATATTGAAAGCCGACATACAAAGTGAAATTGCCAGTGTGCATTGTGATGAACCAAATTTCTGTTTTCTTCTACAGATGCCTAATGTTGTTGTTGATAGAATTCACTCTTCTTCATTTCATTCATCTGATATCTATCTTGTAATAGAAAAATTCTAAAACCTTAGAGACAAGTCCTATGGAATTGAGTGGCTAAATTCTTATTTTCTAGTCAAGGGATTGTTGCATGTTCGGTTCTTTAAGGATTGTGAGATCTAATTGATTTGTTTTGTTCTATTCTTTATATTTTGGATATTTATATATCTTTTGCTTGTCTTGTTAATGTTATCTTGTTTGATTGATGCAATTAGGGTCTATTTGTTTAGTTAGCAAGATAATCTATTACCAATTAGACTATCAAATTCATAATTGTTTGATTATTCTAATATATGTGGTATAATAACATGATCGATTATGAAATAGATGATTGATTTTTGTTATGAAGATATATAATCTGGTCTAAATAGACCATGCTTTTGATTTGTTGGCCTGAATTAGTAATGTTTCTTGTTATTTATGCTGTTGATAGATTAAACCCTAAGAGCTTGTTTAGGGTTGTTTAATCAATAAGAGAAATAATCAAAGAGCTTGTTTTGATTATAAAAAAAGTAAAGAGAGATAGGTTGTTAGAGCTTGTTAACAACAATAACCAATTTATCTAATATAAAGAACAGAAATATTTGCATCAATGATCAATCCTGTGAAATGAACTATGATAATACTTTTGGTTAGGAACTCATTGATATTGAATCAATCTTTGTTATTTGTTTGCTTGCTTATGGTCTAATTAGTTTTCTTAGAAATCACAACCCCTCCCCCCTCCCCCCAGGCCCTATCTTTTCTTATTGTGATCTTTTAATAGAGATAAATTTTACCAATTCCTAAAGATCGACCCTGCTCACTACTATATACAAATTATATAAAATTTTGAGATTAGGAATATATATTTATTGGATTCAACACCCACCAAATTTTTGGTGCCATTGCTGGGGATTGGTGTCAAAATAAATTTATTTATATTCTTTTATGACTCGTTCTTCTCGTACATGTGAACTTCAATACGATCTAGAAATTAAGAAGACTGTCAAGGAATTATGAAGAGAAACCAAATTGCGTCCAAAAGATGACACTGCATCTTCATCTCCTGAATTGAACCTAGCACTGGATTTAGTTGATTCATCCAATGAATCTGAAAAAGGAAGTAGAAGAAATGACAAATCAAGAAAGAACACTAAGGGAACTGCCCATACCGGATTTAACTCAACAACCATTGTGTATTCAATATCTAGAGTTGGATGTTGCTTTTGAGTTGAAGTCTAGTTTAATACACTTATTGCCTAATTTTCATGGTCTAGAAAATAAACATCAAAAGGAATTTCATGTGGTGTGTTCTAGCATGAGGCCACAAGGAATATCTAAGGAGCAAAATAAACAGCGTGCCTTTCCATTCTCTTTGAAAGACATGGCTATGGATTGATTATTTTACTTGCCTCCATGTTCTATTACCACATGGATAGACATGGTTAAGCTGTGTCTGGATAAATTTTTTCCTTGCTACAAGAGCTATTGGCATTAGAAGGGAGATTTGTGGAATTAAACAAAGAGACACCAAGAACCTTCGTAAGTATTGGGAGAGGTTCGAGCAATTGTGTACAAGTTGTCCACAACTTGAGATATCTGAACAACTCTTGATTCAATACTTCTAAGGATTGTTTCCAATGGAGAGGAAGATGATGGATGCAACTAGTGGAGGTGCTATAGTGAATAAAACCCCTGGTCAAGCTAGGGAATTGATTTCCATCGTGGCTACCAATTCACAACAGTTTGGATTTCAACATGATTCCTCTTCAAGGAAGGTGAATAAGGTAAATGTTTCTCATCTTGAACATTAGATTTCCAATCGAACCTCTCTTGTTCAGCAAATGGCTTTAGGAAATGCACAACAAGTCAAAGCATGTGGGATATGTGCTACTTCTAGCCATGCTATTGACATGTTCCCTACACTTCAAGAGGACTCTCATGAGCATTCCAATGCAGTGGGAGGATTTCCAAGACTACTACAGAGGTAGTATGATTTTTATTCCAATACTTACAACCCTGGATGGAAGGATCATCCTAACTTTAGTTATAGAGCAAGACTACAAAACTTTCAACAATGGTATCAGCCAAGGCCATCAAATCCATCACCATAACCTTCTTTAAGTTCAAGTATGTCTCTTAAGGAAATTGTTAAATCACTTGCTATCAACACAAAAAAAAATTTCAGGATGAGACAAAGCTGAGCATTCAAAATTTGGAGAAATAGGTAAGTCGGCTTGCATCCTCCATGAATAGATTAGAATCTCAAGGAAAATTGCCTTCTCAAACTATTACTAATCCAAGGTAAAATGTTAGTGCAATTACCTTAAGAAATGGAAAGGAGTTGCAGAAGCCCATCAAGAAAGCACACTGGACCAATATAGAGAAACAAGCTAAAAAAGAGGTAGTGATTCTACGCCATGTAGACAATCAAATTGGAGGACCTATAGTTGAACCACCTAAAACATTGGGGACAACACCTCCTTTTCCTTCTAGATTAACAAAGTCCAAGAAAGAAGAGGAAGAAAAGGAGATTCTTGAGACCTTTCGTAAAGTTGAGGCAAATATTTCTTTACTTGATGCAAGCAAACAAATACCTCGCTATACTAAATTTCTTAAGGAATTGTGCACTAACAAGAAAAAGATGAAGGGTAATGAGATGATAAGTGTAGGTGAAAATGTTTTAACTATACTTTAAAGGAAGCTTCCTCCTAAATGCAAGGATCCAGGTATGTTTACCATTCCTTGTAAAATAGGAAATGTTGGAATTGAAAAACCCATGTGTGAACTAGGAGCTTCAATCAACGTCATGCCTTTATCTGTTTATTAGTGCTTAAATGTTGGTCCATTGAAGGAAATAGGTATAATTGTTCAATTTGCTAATAGGTCAAATGTTTATCCTGTGGGTGTTTTAGAAGATATATTAGTGTAAGTTAATGGGTTGGTTTTCCTTTGTGATTTTGAATTGATTGATATGGGAAATGATGGTACACTTACCATGGAGTTTGATGGTGAAATTATTAAATTTAATATTGATGATACCATGAAATATCTTAATCATGTCTCCTTGTTTTTGCTATTGATGTTATTGAGAGGATGGACAAGAAAGATGATGAACAATTGCCTCTTATCATTAGTTGACCAAATTTAGAAAAAGCTAGAGCCTTCTTTGATATGAAAGGACAAAAGATAGTGCAGAGAAAGGGAGATGAAGAGGTTGTGCTATGTGCTAGAAAGTGTAAGGAACGAGATAAGATTGACATCTCTTGTGGTTATTGCTTTGATCAACTCTTGAGAGCACTTGAGGTGAAAAGACTAGAGCTTTCCAAGAGAAATTGAATCATGAAGGCGACCCTGGAGTTAGATATAGGGGATCCTGACTTTTTGAGCCTCCATGAACATAAGATGCAAAAAGTCTAGTTAAGAACTATAAATGAAGCGCTCCATGGGAAACAGCCCATGCTTAATTAAAAACAGTTTAATTTTATTTGTTTTCTCTTTTGTTTTGTAGGCAAGGTGGATATAATAAGACTCTTTGTCTTGTGTTGTAGGGGTTGGAACTTCAATCGGTGAAAAAAAAAATTTAAACTAGGGAAGTACGAGTGTCCCTTTTCTCTTATTCTCCTTTGTTCTTTATTTTTATTTCCTTCCTATATTGAGTTGAATTAGGAGCAGTGAGGACACTGTTCAATTTAAGCGTGAGGAAAGGGATAAGATGATGTGGAGAAAAAAAATTGAGTATAGTTGTCTATTGATGTATGAAATTGTTGAATTTGTTTGCATATCTTAGACATCTGAGTTGAAATTGTATTGTACCCACATTTTGAATTATTTGTCTTAAGCATTATATGGAAAATTTTAGGCTAAATTTTTCAAAAATTTCATCAAATTTAGAGATTATGCTAAATATTTTTTATAGCATCTGTACAAAAATGTGTCATTGACTTGGTTAAGTGCCTTACTCACCTGCTGTTGTAATTAGAACACTTAGTTGAAATTAAGAAGCAAAATCTTTAAGGAACAATTTTACCTTGTATTTAGCTTTAGAATTGGAAGTTTGACAGTAGGTTGAGTCCTTAAGTGAAAAATAGATAAGTTTACTTCTAGGAAAAAATTAGCTTGTATGTAGTCTTTTGAGTTCTTTTTAAGAGCTTTTCAACTTTTTTCTTAATGATTCTTTATAAAAAAAGTCTTAATCTTGATATGACAGTCAAAGGAAAGAAAGAAACAACCATAGTCTTTACTTCACTGACTCAAGTAATTGAGTCAAGAGTATCCGAACTTGAATGTTAGAGTAAGGAAGAGTCCATAGGAGTCCCTTTAAAACCTGGTCACTTAGGTGATGAGCCCGGCATGTGCCGACTCAATGAACTCACTATAACAAGAAGAGAGGAAAGGTAAAAATTCAATTCTTGAACTTTGAAAAAAAAAGTGTGCTTGTATGAATCAAAAGAAAACAAATACTGAAATACCAAGAGAAATAAAACTTATAATAAAAACAAGTAGAAAATTTAGGGAAAAAGTAGATACCACATGCTTTCACTCTGTGTTACGAGGAATATATGCTTCCTAATGTCTAATGAAGTTTAAATGGGTACTTTTCCTTACTGGATTGTTTATTTACTTTTAGATAAAAGGTTCTTTTGTTAAATGCTTGGATTAAAGTTTTTTTTTTTTAATTTATATTAGCTACTGAATTTTGATTATAGTAATCTAATTGCATATAACCAGTTTGGTTAGAGCAGTAGACACTAGCAATGCAAGTCATGAGCTATAAAATAAAAGATGCTTGAAATTGTGAAAGTGGAAATTAACACTCTCTATGATAGATCTCATTTATGTTCTTATTTATTTGCTTGAGGCAAGCAAAGGTTTAAGTGCGGGGGATTTGATAAAGTCATATTATACTCATGTTTCATTAAATAAACCACGCTTAATTGTTATTGATTTTATAGAAATCATGATGAATTGGTACTTAATTAGGCCTAATGTGATATTTCAGGGCATGAAAGCGAATACAAGCAATTAGAGAAGTTATATGCAAGTTTGGAAACAAGGAAAAATTAAAGGCTGGCCAAAATAGGATGAACATAGCCGGCCTACATTTATCAGATAGCCAGCCTTCATCACAAAATTGCAGCATAACTTCATCAACATCTGTATGCTGGCAATTCAGGAATCAATGCCATCGGCATTAACATCGGCCTTCACCCATACAAGTTCAAACACAGCCAACTTTAAAATAGAGTTCATTAGCCTTTATTAAAATCCAAGTATTGTTCTAGCACTCTATTCGCAAGCAAATTAACACATCTACTACCCTCCCTATAGGTATGTTGAACATGAACACTCTAACTTCTATTCAGCAACTATGGAATTGATCGGATTCCAATATCTCATAAGGCCATAGTCATAATCATTTAATAGATCAACAATAACTTTGTTATCTAACTCCAAAATAACAATTCTAAAACCTAAATTCCAAGTGAGACAAAAGCAATTATAGGTTCCCTACATCTCTACACATAAAGAATTACATGCTCCCAAATTAGTCATGAACCTACCCTGTCAATTGTCATAATAATCTCTAACTAGGCTTGCTGTAGTAGTAAATTTTATCACTAAATTTAACAGAGTCGTCTATGTTCACTTTAATCCAGTTCCTAAGAGGAGCATTCCACCCAATTAGACATTCTTCTTTTGCTTTCGTACGTTCATCACACGATGTTTATTTTCCTCATGGGGTTGCTAAAATTCTCTAGCCTTAACCAAAACCGATAACATAAAGAAGCAGTATAGATATACTCCAAAACAAATATCTCATTATTTCTCCAGTTCCAGATAAGCCATAAGGTTGTAGCAAAGACATTGACCAACATACCCCATCATAAACCTTGTTACTAGAAAATTGAAGGAGAACCATTAATAAAAGAAAGTCTCCAAGAACTTCTCCAATCTACTGGCCTCAATCATCTTACACCATATAAACATAGCTCTGTGACACTTTCTGAAAACATAATCCATATCTTTTAGCTCACCACCATAAAGTTTGACGTTGTTTATCTACAACTATATGCCTTCTATGTCTTTCTTCATTAGTCAGTAATGCCCAATGCAAAATTAACCAAAATAAAGTTCTTATTCTTCTAAGTCCCTTCCATTTCCAAGGAAGGCTCCATTTAGAATCCTCATCCCACAAATTGACACATATCATCTTATAAACAAAGGGTAAAGAAAACATATCAAAAGCTATTTGACTCCATATAATTCTATCACTCCTAACTTGAAAATGAGAAGGGCGATCAATAATAATTTTGTTAATGATACCTAATAACAAGTAGTTCTATAAAACATCCCATCTCCAATCCCCAAAGTCTACAACAAACTTGTCTAAAGTGAAGGGAAACTCATCTTCAAGCACCCATACATGAACTACCTCAACAAGAGCAAAATCACTACTAACCCATTTATCTATCTAACATCTAATCCTCTTTCCATTGCTAACAGACCATTGCAAACCTTGAATGCCTTAATCCTAGACTTTAGCAAGGTTCCCCCAAAAGATGTGAGCCATGGCCCACAACAATCTTATCTAGTACCTCATGATCCGCAAATTATATTTTTCTTGAAGCAAATTAACCTAGAAAAGCATCATCTTGTGACAAAAGACCCCAAACAATCTTTGTAAGCAAAAAAGCTTTTTTTAGATCTTCCATCTTAGAGATACACAAACCCCTATCGATTTAGGTTGACAAACATTATCCCAACAAATCAAGTAGGGTTTAAATTAATCAGAAGTGGCACTACAAATAAATATTCTCCTAATCTTATCTACAAAATCACAAATACTCTTTATCACCTTATAACTTGCATAGTATATTGAGGAGTAGCAGAAAGCATTAACTTGCACAATGTGATTTGACTTGCCAACAAAAACATGTTGAGATGCTAATTTTTAGCTTGCTAGTGAACTATCCACCAACTGGAAATAAATTTCCTTTGTTACTTACTGATGAATCAACAACACATTAAGGTACCTACCAAGGTTAGATGCCCTTCTAAACCCCAGAAATATTCTATGTGGAAGCCTCAATGAATAGAATAAGGTCGTCTGGAAAGAATAAACGTAACACCTCTATTATTCTATTCCGATAAAAGATTAGCTTCCACTTGCCTTATTGTATTACATTGTTAATAGTTTGAGATTGTCTCTATATACAATGCACAAGCAGGTAAGATGAAATCAGGTCACCTTATCTAGCCTCGCTTTTCAGATTGAAGGGAGCACTAATACCACCTTCGTAAGACACTTGCACCAAACTGGTCTGTAAAGAGCTTATTATAACATTAGATAATAGGTTTGAGATATTGGCATCCTATAGATTTCTTGGAGAAAGCCCAAACTTTCCTATTATATGCTTTAAGTCAATTTTTAACCACCAACTAGCCACAATTTTCTTAATGCTTATTGGAGTGCATAACTTCCGAGCCACAATTTATTATCCATGATCTCCATATACTATGTAGCTAGTTTGAATGGGACTAATCAATGAAGGCATAACCATTTTTGAAACATTAACAATCACCTTTGTTATGATATTAGCTAACATTACACATGTGTTGAACTTGAGAGTGTAATGTGATTTTTTTGAGAATAAACAGTTAATGCACACCAACTACTTAATTGTTGTAAACTATTTAACTAGTCAAATATTATATTTATATTTTGTGCATGCTTTGTGTGTGTTTGTGTGTGCTTTTTGCATGTTTTAGCAAAACAAGAATGTTGAGCGTAAGCCATATCAAGTGATTGCGAGTTGACAAAGCTAAGGTCAAGGCTCGACAAAACCAAGTATGCCAAACAATGGTAATTCTTAAACAAGTTAAGTGATTGAGGCTCGAAGTTTAGTTTGATGCATAGTAATCTAAAGAAGTGAATAGATTTATCAAGGGTTAAGTTTAAGGCTTGATGTGCCAAGAAGTTCAGGCTCGACCAGTTCAGAACAAAGGTTCAATAAAGTAAGGAAGCAAATAGTGACATTGAGGGTCACATCGAGGCCTCGACATTCTGAAGCTTAAGGCACGACAATTCAAGTTTTGAAGCTCAAAAAAGCATACGTATAAGAGGATGTCGAAGGCAAAGTTTGAGCACGACAAAGTGAGGTGAAACAGATATTTGAGACACTACAGCTTAAAGTTTGAAGCTGATATGGCAAGAAAAGAGCCATTGAAACTTTGAATTTCAAAGACTATTTATATGAAGTCTAGAAGACCAACGAGAGAAGAACCAAGTGCCAAAATCAATTTATGAGCTCTTTATTGCAATCAAACAAATCTTTTATTTTCTTGTTCTCTTTTGCATTAAAGTTTGCAAATATTTGCATAGAGAGAGAATAATACTTTAGAGCTCTGTTCTTATTTTTGCTATCTATCTGAGAGCATTCTAAAGAGAGAAAGAAAATGGTTAATTTCATTTGTGTTGTAAACTATTGTATTGCTCACTTGAGCATCAATTTGAGATAAAAAGTGGTAGTGAAGACCTCGATTCGAGGCATAGTGGACCGTAGAGAGTAGTAGAAGGTCAAACTTCACGTTAAAATATTGGCTTGATCTTCCCTATCCCTATTTTTTAATTAACACATTATATCTTTTGTTTATATATCCATTGCAAATCTTTTTTTTTAATCTTCTAATTTCAAAATTAATTATTTCGAAATTTTGGGTCCCCTCTTGAGTATTCCTAATGTATTTTTTAAATGATATTAGAGTTTGCTTCTATTATTTCAGTACTTAATCGTCAAATAGAGTGAAGATCATGGCTTCGAATACACTAGGTTTCTAGAGGGGCAAGCGATAACAGACTCTACTTCTATATGGGCGTAATTACCCTTACTAGAAGTGTAGGATGAAAATTTTTTTAAAAGCCTAAAATAGATTAATATAGATGTTATTGAAAATGGGCCTCTTAAAATTGAAGGAAAATTAGAAGTAAATTGCATAGAAGAGGATTTGAAAAAGTTAGATTTAAATGAAATTTTCGTGAATTATTTACATTGCAGTTTAAATGAAAGCGATTTTATAGAATTTGTACATGCTTTGCCGCTAAAGAAATCTAGGATGAGCCTGAAAAGACTTATGAAGGAATATCCAGAGTCAGAGATACTAAAATAAGTTTTTTATGTTGTGAATTTGAAAATTTTAAATGCTCTAATGAATCTATTGATAAAATGCATAATAGATTCATTAATATCATAAATCTTTAAGTGTACTTGGAAAGAGCTTTACTAGTTTGAAAATAACTCTAACTTCTCAAGTCACTTTCAAAGGATGGGAAGCTAAGAGCACAACAATAGAGGAAGCTCAAGATCTCAGTACCTTAAGTAAGGAAGAGCTTCTTGGTACGCTCAAAATCCATGAGCTCATCAAGAAACAAGGAGAACAGAAACAAGAAAGTTATTGCCCTAAAAGCCACGAGACAAGAATCAAGTGATGAAGAAGAAGTGGATGAACAAGAGGACCTTATCTTGATGACCAAGAATCTCAAATGGTTCTTGAGGCTAAAGTAAAAAAAGATGGAGGATGACAACAGCTCATCTAAGCATAAGAGAAAGGATGTGATCACATGCTTCAACAGCTAAAAGCCAAGACACATCTAATAGTATTACCCACTGCTTAAGAAGAGATCGAAGGAGGAGAAGCAGAAGGCTTACATGGTAACATGGAGCGATGAAGACTCATCTGACTCAAATGATAAAAATGTATGCGTCATGGCCCTGGATAATGAGGTATCATCTCTTTGTTCTCCTTTGTACAGTGAATTGCATGCTATATATGAGAAAGTTTGTTATAAATTGTTAAAAGCTGAAAAAAGGAATAGCATGTTGAAATCTTTAGTGACAAAAATTGGAGATCAATTAGATAATTTTTAGATTGAGCATGAAGAAGTTAAATCTGAGAATGAAAAGCTAAACAATGAATTAAACAGTCTGAAAATAGAAAATGAAAAGATGGATATTAAATGTAAAAATTTTAAAAGAAAAAATAATGAACTAAAAGAAGTAAATGAGAAATTAAAGATTGAAAATGATCTGCTAGATATTGAAATTAAAACCATAAAAGATAACAATGTTGCATGGGCTGGTAGACATAAAAATGAAATCATTAAAGAGCTGGAAACCTTGAAAAATGAGAATAAAATGTTGAAACCTAACTTGAATGATTCAAAGGCTACTATAGCCAAATTTAATAATGGAAAGAAGAATTTGAACACACTTCTTGGAAACCAAAAGTGTGATTCAAATAAATTTGGAATTGGCTATAGTGGTGAAAATAATTACAAGTCCCACAAAACAAAATTTGTTAAAGCTACTTATGAGACATGTAATTATTGTGGCAAAATAGGTCATATTGCACATAACTATGTAATAAGAAATCTATCAATTTAAATCATCGAAGCAACTTTGTTTGAGTTCCAAAAAGAGAAGTTTTTGTGCCCCCTAACCAAAAAGGACCGAAATTAAAATGGGTACAAAAGAAGTAATAATTTATCTTGCAAGGATCCTCAAGTGGCAACAATAAATGGTACTTGGATAGTAGATGTTCGAAGCATATGGCAGGAGACGTATCCAAGTTCACTTCACTTGACTTGAAGGATCATGGGAGCGTTACCTTTAAGGACAATAGAAAGTCAACTGTTCTTGGAGAAGGTAACATTATCATTAACTAAGATTTATGTATTAAAAATGTTTTTCTTGTAGAAGATTTAAAACATAATTTGTTGAGTATTAGTCAATTATACGATAATGGTTTTAGAGTAACATTTACCCCAAATGGAGAGCGTAAATTCATTCAACATATGATTATCGGAAAATCATATGTCTTGTATACTCATGTGGTTGTTGCATTTCACTTGGTTGATTAAATAACTTGTTTGATTATTGCTATTCAAGTATACTTATCTATGGAAATAATTCTCACCTATGGAAATAATTCTCACTAAGCTAGTAGCTTATACCCTTATAGCTATTTGTTGCAGTATTCCTACCTTTGGCTAAAGCCACTTGGCATGTACCCAGGTACCCTCCTTTTTTTTTCGTTAAGAAGTTTTTGGATGAAGACTAACACTAGTGTAGGTGTAGATTTCTAAGGAAAACTCTTTGTATACGATATAGCTTTGTTAGTGTACTTTTGGCGGGGGAATGCCCCCAAGATCCTTGTAAGACTTTATGTTTATGAATTAATATTATAATTTCCATTTCTTAATAGTTATTGTATCTCTTCATATTCATATTTCAAAGTATGGTCCACTAAAATTGTAAGAGCATGCCTTACATTTAATATATAAGCTTTTGAGAATGACTAAGTTTGTCATACTTAAGCTTTAATATTAAATGTGGCTGACTGTTACGTTTAGGGTACCCTTTGGGGTGTGACAGGCTTGACAATTTTATTCTAATGCTTAACAAGCTAAAGAAGTGAATAAACTTGTTGAGGGCTAAGTTTAGGGCCCGACGTGCCAAAAAGTTGAGGCTCAACCAGTTTAGAATAAAGGCTTAACAAAGCTACGGAAGCAAACAGTAGCATTGAGGGTCACGTCGAGGCCTCAACATTGGAGCTTAGGGTGTGACAGTTCAAATTTTGAAGCTTAACAAAGCATACATATAAGAGATTGTCGAGGGCAAAGTTTAGGTGCAATGAAGTGAGGCACGACGGTTTAAAGTCTGAAGCTGATGTAGCAAGAAAAGAGCCATTGAAGCACATTTAATATTTGGAAAATTATAGACATTGTGTCTAACGGAATTTTGAATTTCAAAGGCTATTTATATATGAAGTCCAGAAGACCAATGAGAGAAGAACCAAGTGCCAAAATCAATTTACGAGCTCTTTATTGCAATCAAACAAATCTTTTATTTTCTTGTTCTTTTGTACATTAAAGTTTGCAAATATTTTTGTATGATGAGAGAAAAATACATTAGAGCTTTGTTTTTATTTTTGCTATCTATCTAAGAACATTCTAGAGAGAGAAAGGATATAGTTTATTTCCTTTGTGATGTAAACTGTTGTATTGCTAAGCTTGAGCATCAATTTGAGATAAATAAAAGTGGTGGTGAAGACCTCAATTCAAGGCATTAGTAGACCGTGGAGAGTAGGAAGAGGGCCAGATTCTATATTAATATATTGGCTTGATCTTCCCTATCCCTATCTTTTTAATCTACGCATTAAATCTTTTTGTTTATTTATCTGCTATAAATTTTTTTATTTTTAATATGCTATTTTCAAACTTAATTATTTTGAAATTTTAGGCAAATACTCAATTCGCCTCTCCTCTTGAGTATTCCCAATATGTTTTTCAATACAAGCTTATATAATGGAACTATTTCAATCTTTCTAACTTCTCCAATTTTGGAATAAGCCATATCAAAAACCTATTAATCTCCTCGTCAACCAAACCTAGCTCAAAGGTTTTTCTAACCATCAAACAAACTGCCTCACCAATTACTTACCAATTGCTCTGATAAAAATGCGTACTCAGCCTATTATGGCTCGATGCCTTATTAAGCACCATCGCTATCACCACCATATAAATATGCTTAGAAACTGGATTATTCAGCATCCTAATTGGAGTAGTTAATAGTTGGAAAACATATTTTTGGCTTGCTATAAAAGCCCATTAGCCAAATCTTCACCATAAATTTTCTAAAAGAATCTAGCCCCTTCCCCTTAAGATATGAGTGTTTGAACACCACCTATCATCATCTAATCTAAGATACTCAACCTTGTTCCTCTAAGAATTTGCGTTAATCTTGGCATGATAGAAAGCAAACTTTATGTCTTCATAAGAATCCAATTAAAATTAGTCCTTTACTACCATAGGATATCTTCTTGAATAAGGATTCTTTCAAGTTCCCATCTGAGCTCAAGATATAAACTCTTCAAATTGTGAGAAGAATAAGTCTCCAAAGCCTTTTAAACACCTTCAATGCTGGCAAGAGTTCTTTTCCTATGAAAAATGTTCTCAAAGGTGCTTCCATTCAACTTTAAAGCTTTCTCCAAGAACTAAGGAATTGCATCATGAAACTAATTTAACAGCTTCCAATTAGTCCTCATGAGTTCCTCCCATAGAAGGATATCTCCCCTAGGCTAATAGATACTAAAACCTTTTAGTAGCTGCTCTAGAATTCTCACCAAACCCCATTTTAACTAGAGCTAGAGAATGGTCCAAGTGGATACAGGAAAGATGATGAATCACTGTATCTACAAAAAATTGTTTCCAACTTTTGTTAACTAAGGCTCTAACCACTTAATCTCCATAATAACATACTCTTAAGAAAGAAGAATATATGCAATATGCCAAACACGATTGATCAAAGAAGTGTAATTAAGTGTATAGCTAGGAAATTTTGAAATTTATGGTTAAGTAGGGGACAACCTTAATTTTGGTCATTAATTTGTAGTTTTATTATTTTTCAATTTTTTAAATTTTGAAAAATACTTGGAAATCAAAGGCCTCCAAAAAAACAAAAGAAATAAAAAAGGAAAAAAATTATATTTTGGAAACTAGGAAATTATTATTTTTTATTAAGGCTGCTCATGAGAAATCCATGTAACTACTAGTTGGGATCAAGCTATTGTAGTTACATTTTATAAATTTTAGTGGTTGATTTATTTTATTTCATTACACATACTTATCACTTAATTATTTTTATTTAAGAAAAATATTATTTTTGTCCTTTTGGGAGAAACACTAAATGAACTAGGGCTAAGCAAGTTTAGGATAGGTAAGGTATGAAGTCTTACTTGTAGTATATCCTGTAAGGTACATGGTATGGAGTTTTATACCCGAACATACTTTGTAGCATATATTATATTCACCTCGTACCTTGTAAAACTCACAAGGTATGTATAGGGGACGTTGTGGAATTTGTAAAATTTTCTTTTTTTTTTTCAAATTTCAAGTTATAATATGTAAAACTATCTTATTTTTGTATATCCATTATAAATAACCTATAAAAAGAAATTAAAAAAATAATATCACAAAATTTGTTTATGTGTTAAAGTTGAATTGTGTAACAAATACCTGTAGAACTTAACTATAAGATTTCAATAAAATTTTAAACCATTAAAAAATTGAAAATTTGAAAAAAAAAATAGAGGCAATTTTGTATTAATTAGCCTCTAAAGATAAATAACACTTCTATATAACTTAGCAATTTAAGTACATACCAACGAAATTCTTCTAAAAAAAAATTACAAGTACATCTATAATAAAATAATACAAGTTTAAAAATATAAATTTATCAAAGGTAGTTTATAAATGATAATTTTAAACAAAAATGACTACAAAATGAAAAATAGAGTATTATGATTTATTTCTTATTTATTTTATATTATAATTTTTTAAAATAATTTACATGTTTCATTGTAGGTATATGGTATCTCAGAACGTATATTTAGGACCATAAATGAGTTGAGCCTGAGCTCGAGCCAAGCTAAGCTTTTGAAGGCTCAAGATTAGCTCGTTTAAAATTTATCGAGCTCAGGCCAAGCTTTTTGTCGAGCATAAAATTTAACTTTGAGCCTAACTTGTTTAACTAAACAGGCTTTAGTTTGAGCTAGAGTTGAACCAAGCTTTCTATTGAGCCTACTGAGCTTTTATCAAGCCTGAAGAGTAAGTTTGAACTTAACTCATTTAAATAGCTTGTTTTCCCCCTTTTTTTCCAACATAAAAATAATATATAAAGATTGCTATAAATATATGAATACAGAAATTATCTTTTTATTGTTTGAATTATATATCTATATATAATATATCATAAATAAAAACTCACAAATCTACTAACGGACTTGTTGATGAGCCCATTCACGAGCCTAAACAAGCTTGCTCACTGACCAGTTCGAGAGCCTAAATCGAAGCTTTAGCTCGACTCATTTAGATAAATAAGCTTTACTTTAAACTTGAGCCATGGTGAGCTCAAGCAACTTGCTAGTAGATTAGCTTGTTTGCAGGCCTACTTGTATCTTCTATATAAGAGAGTATAGGTTATACGATGGACATAAGATTGTAAACAAGTCGAGTTGAGATGGTATGGTGCTAAGCCCGAGCTTAACTTGAAATTTTAAAACTCGAGCTTGATCGAGCTTAAGATTTTAAGCTTAAGTTTAGCTCAAAATAACACTACATAAGCTCGAGATTGACTCGGTTAAACTTATTTAGACTTCATTTATTAGAAAAATATTTTTAATTCTAATTTAAATAATATTAATACCTAAACTTAATTTGAATTCGATCAATATTTATACTCGATAAAGCTCAATTAGGCTCACGAGCTAAGCGAACTAAACATATGAAGCTTGAACTTAACTTGATAAACTACTTGTGTAGCTTGAACCCACGCTTGACTCAACTATTCTCAAATTGAACTCGAATAAACATCGAGCCATGCTTGAGTAATTCTTGAACCAACTTGATTCATTTGCACCTTTAGGTAGATATATGTATGATAACCTCATATTTTTACCCTACCCTATGAAAGTAGATTCCAAACAAACTATACTCGTGTCATATCATGTGGCCCAAATACTTACTCGTCGAATAGGGTATGCATGGGCACTCGTTGGAATAATTAGGTTGGATAAACACAATTTAAAATCACAACTCAAAGTTGAAGTTTCCAAAATTTATAAAGCTAATTGGTTTTGTTCAACTTTGGTTTAGCAACTTCCAACATTGGCAAGCGCACCTACCGAGGTAGTATAAAAAGCAGGTTGGATCCTAAGGGATCGATGGCAAATACCATACTCACATTCAATCTATTATATAGCCAAGGAAAATTAAAGACATGGTAAAAACAAAAGCTAAGTTATATTAATGGAATATTCACAAGCATTTGATGGGTAAAATTAGAGAATAGGTTTTTAACTTTATAAAAACAATAACCCAGGATTTACTACACCAACTCCTTATTATGTGATTTCATAAAAATAATACTCCGAGAGAGTGGTTTGTTGGGATACTTGCATCACCGGATTCACTAAGGTAAACTAAAACTTCTCTCGAAGTCAGTGGTTATAGATCCAGATGCTAGATCCGCATAAGGAATAAGAATCCTTTGTTTGAAAAACCAACTCAATGAATTTTAGAAACAATTGCCAGAAAGTCTTCACTCATTCTCTCTCGAGGTAAAAAGGATTAACTCCATTAAATCCATAAATCTATTAAAAAAAATGACATCTCAACTTATTCAATTGAAATAAGCATGAATCTAATAGGTGCACCACACAGTTAGAACCACAAAAACAAATCAGGCTAGTAATTACAAATACCCAATCAATTTACTTGAAAGCGTATTTGAAATCATGTAAATCAATATTTGGATTTGTAAACCCAAAGCTGTAGGAGATTATTTGTCCATAAGTTTAAACATTTAAGAACAAATATAAAGAAACAAAAAAAAAAAAATCAAAGAATAATTCAATTAATTGCTCAAAGTCTATCAACAATTACAAACATCAAGGTTAAAATGATTTTACCCAAAAAACTATGATTCTTCTAAAGCAAGAAGAAAATTGATTTCTTTTGCCCTATAATTCTCTTTCTGAACTATATTAGAGAAAATTTACACTATCGTACACTACTCTACAATGCATGTTTGCCCGTTTATTTATAGACCAAGGGCATAGAAAATATGACATATATATTTAATAACATAGCAGATTCTTTCATAACATAATTCTTTTCATCTCCCTATGCGCGCGTCTTTTCATGTGCTTTGGCTATTGCAAAGCAAATTGCAGCTTTGGTTGAGTGCTTGCAGTGAATGGAAAACAGACTCGACACTGAAATGCTAAGGAACACTCATGTTTTTGTCCATCCATCTATCGAGGGTAAAATTGAAGTTGTCGAGGCTTGAAGAACTGAGGCTCAAGGTAAATCTGTCAAAGAATTAGTCTTCAAATAGCAACTATCGAGGGTTGATATAAGGCTCGACAGAAGCTTTTACGTAAATTGAGGCTCAATCTACTCAAAATACATGTTAAGGGTCATGTCGAAGGCTCAAGCTTAAGGCAAGACAAACCATTTTTCTTCATTCTACTTCAACTTTTCAGCCTCGATGGTAATTCCCCAAGGCTTAACTTTGTAATTTTGACTTTGTTTGCTCTTTTGCTCCAAATCTGATAAAAACACTTCATTTCTTCTTCTTTGGATTCAAGAAGCTATAAAACAACAAATAACATTAAAAGCGCAAGTATTTAACGAATTGATTCATAAATGCACCAAAATGAGCTCAAATTCTTACGGAAAAAATAAAGTAAAAGAGACTTATCAAATTCCCTTACACTTAAGCCTTTGCTTGTCCTCAAGCAAAAGATCATTCCAAACCAACAAGGCTTAATAAGAAAACAAGTCATAAATGGAAATTTGACTAAGTCAGATACAATTTGAATCATCTTAGCACTTCAAATATTCAATCATCTCTATTAATTGTGCTAAAATTACTTTTGTTGAAATCACAAGACTTATCTATGTAAATCAGCTTTTGCCCTCATCATTTAATAAAGAATTCTAAAGAAAAATTATTTAGAAGATCAATCAGAGTAAGAAAGAAACTCAATCAACTTTAATCCCATTATATATAAATGTATATAGTCCTTTAATCATCTATCTAAGGTAATCAAGAATGAATGCATATACATCAGTTCATTCCTTGAATCTTTTTCCTCGTTTCGTGTTTTTTTATTATATTTATATATTTTTTATTCAAAGCTACAGAGGGAAAAGTTTTTGCCTTCTTCTTCACATTTCCTCTAGACGGGTTTTTGCCCACTTCTTTTTTTGCTTTTTTTTTTATTAAAATTGAAAGAAGGACAATAAATTGCTCTTCTAAAGGAACCAACCCACATCCATTTCAATTTTAATTTTTTTTTAATTAAGGCACAAGGAAAAATTATCAAGTTACGATCATCATTTAAACATTCACTAGAGATTAAACAACGCTCAAAATGACTAAATTGAAAAACATACAGATCATTTAAGCTTCTAAAAGGAAATTTAATAGCCTTATTAAGGACCTTAAGCTAATTACAGCTCTGAATTTCTAAACTAAACAACAAGTAAAACTACTCCACATAAATATAATAAAATGATTTAAACAAGGTAAACATAATTCAGTCTCATGATAATTTCATTGATCGTACAACTAATTGATTTTTCGATTTTTTTTTTTCAAATTTTAACCATTTCATTGATTCCTTATGATTTTGCATAAGAAAATTGATCTTTATCCACAATTACTTTATTTCAAAATCATTCAACATTCAACCCAACATCTTGTTAATCCCTCCCCCACACTTAAACTAAACATTGTCCTCAATGTTTAACAGCATGCATAACAAATAGGGGATTGAAATCAAATCAATTCAGAGCAAGATTCAAAAATTAGAAGTTTAAAGAAAAACTTCTTTTTATGAGGCTCGAGGTCAAATTGTTGCTGTGGTCATCATTGCCCCTGGAATTCTGTTCTAAAAAATTCCAACAAGGATCAGCAACTATGTAGGCTTAATCAGAGCCTCAATTAGGGATGCAACCGGGGCAGGTTTGGGACCGGTCATATAAGACCCGAACCCACCCCGCTTCCCAATAGGGTTTTCCAAACCCGCCCCGCGACCCTACAGGGTTTTTTATTTAATACCCAAACCCGCCCTTGTAGGGTTTTGACCCTGACCCGCCCCGTTTCGCCCCGCGACCAGCTTAATTTTTTTTTTTTGCTCTTCTCAACACTTACTTAAATTACAAAATTTAACAATAATGTATATTGTTTAACCTATCCAGGTGTTCATTGAAGCTGTGGAAAATCACATGCCACAAGTTATTGTAATTAATGAAATCAGCACAAAATTTGAAGCAATGGCAAGAAGCACAATGGCACAGCGTGGGATCCAATTAGCTACCATTGCTCATGGTATTGCTATAGAGAATCTGATAATGAACCCTGCTTTGGAGATGCTTGTTAGAGGGATAAAAGTATAAGACAATCTAAAATGAATTTAACTTAGCATCTACGGCCACCACATATGGTTTTTAGCTGGGAGCCTTTTGATTTGATTCATAGCAATTAATTTCATTCCAAAACTAATATTCCATTATCTGATTTCTAGAGTGTGACTCTTGGTGATGAAGAGGCTAGCAGGAGAGGTGTCCAAAAGACCATGCCGAAGAGGAAAGTACCCTTAACATTTCGCTGTGGTGTTGAGATAGTTTCAAAAACTGAGCTGCAAGTTCATCATAGCTTAGAAGCAACAGTCGATAATTATGAACCATCCGATAATAAACATAAACTCCAAGCTCGGTCTACCATACCAACCAAAATAAACAATGCATCAACATCACCAAATCAACCAAAATAAATTAATAGCATAATTATGAAGTCATCATCAATCATTATCTTCACTTGTCATCTTCATTGTTGTATTCCATTTCTTCACCCTCTTCTTCAGGTTCTTCAAATTCAAGCATTTCTAAACCTACAAAATTAAAAGACATATATTAGAAAAATGCATGGTAAAAAGAACTTTCAACAATAAATTAAACAATCTCATACCAATTCCAGAATTTAACAGCCAACTTTGAGTACACATCAATGCTTCTATTATATTTGGATTGAGCCATTTCATATCCATCCATTTCCTAATAATGAATCAATCACACCTGAAATGAAATATCAGTTAAAAAAGCAATTCACGATACTATAAGGAGAATCCATTTTTTTAGCAAGTAAATTATCAACCTACACAATGAGTGCTTTTTGTTTCCCCAGAAGCGACAACAAGTTTCGAAGAAAGATTATGTTGAGAAATTAATACATGGATCAATTATGTTGTGTACATGGATTCCAGCAGACAGGGTCCCGTGTTGCAAGTAATAAATTCCATAGCTGTGGGTAAAGAAACCTGTCACGGTAATAAAGTTGCTTCTCATTTGAAAAATTCCTAGTTTATTGACTTGAAAGGGCACATAGAGTTAGGGCCTTCTGCTATCAATGAAAACAAAAAGAAAGATGTAACATGGGATGAAAATACCTTGTTGCCCAGCCCGTTAGATCTTATTTCTGTACCATCTGAATTATAAAGGAACTCTTGAAAGTTATAGGAAGGTCCCAACTTTTGAAAATTTTTTATCTATATCCCTTCCATAATAAATAAACAAATGAATAAAAAGCTAGATCTATTCCTATGTTACTATGCCACGTTGATCTTTTATATCAAACTTAGAAAAAAAAAATTGATTTATTAGTTATATGAACAGAACCCTCAAGTCAGATAGTGCATCGTTCTGAAAAAAATTTGGAATCAAGTATGTATAGGGAAATTAGTTTGGTATTGCATTATAAAAAAGGGGGAAAAAAATCAGCTGTTAGCATCTCTTTAGGGCTGTTAGGTTTTGTATTTAAGAATTTTGGCAACTTTATTTAATTCTAATAGTTCTTTAAGAGTATCATGATATACTCATCTGTCATCGACAAATATGCCGTTTTTAGTTATTATCATTAAGCATTCCAATTCATCTTTCAATGAGCATATGGAAAAAAAAAAAACAATCTACAGTATTTCAATAGATAGTAGTATCTTTTTCTGAGGCTATGGACCTATTACAAGTTGCTCTATTGCCCTTCAAATAAAGAGAAGTGAGAGCTTATGAAATGTGCAAGTATGGAGATAGGTATTTAAACAAATGAAAAACATATTGTACGAAAATAAAAGATCATACACACAACATATTGTAAAGAATTTTCTTATAAGTGTATCCTTGAGCACTTATTAAGACCATCTGTTAGAATAATTAATATATGAGTTTACATTGTGGTCTCGTCTTGTACACTACTCTCTCCTGTCCTGTTCATCTAAGAAAAAGGTAATTTACTCATTTACCAGATATGAATCTATGGCTTTTCCCAAATCAAACAAAGTAAATACAACATGATGCTAAGGATACACAACCATCTCCTAACAGATAACATATAGAGTAAGCTTTTCTTGTACAGAATAAACTTTTGATTTGTGTTTAGGAATTTAAATAAAGGAAACTTAAGGAAATGGAAAGATATGGTGTTATCACTTTTGCTTGATTGATTTTGCAAAAAGGAAACGATGATAAATGAAATTTGTTTCTAATTAATAAAGTTAAAGGCGAATAATGTTATGAGGGATATAATTTTATGATTGTCATTTCATTTTTATTAATTTTAATTTCATCCATTGCTCTTGAATAAAATGAAAAAGAAGATGAACATATAATTGGGGCTGCCCAGTTCGTTGATTCTCCAAAGCTGCTTACCATCTCTTAATCCAGATCAATAAACTCAAACATCTTAGACCTCATCATTCATCAAGCTAATTATTCAAACCCATAATCCGACAGGTCCTGGTCGGTTTCTAGCCGATTCAGTCCCATGCCACCATCACTCCCGAAACTAACTATACTATCAAGAACTGCATTGTTATTGTCAAATTCACAATATATTTACAATACTTAGAAGTTATATTCAAGTTTCATGGTAAAATTGTCAATAAATAACAAGTCTAGACAGGTGAACACATTCCTCTGTGATTGCTGGTGAAAAAATGAGAACTTTAGACAAGTATATAGGTTATGGGCAGAGACTTTCCGTTAAGCGTCAAAATGTTCAGAATCTTTTCGGAAGGTGTAGCTCGCTAATTACACCAAACAAAAGCTACAATAATTAGGTATGGAAGGCCGTAGACCATCATAGTGAAGAAACCAAAATTGCCAAAAAAGAATTGTCTATATTACACGATCGATAGCAGAGATAGAATGATTCACACACGAGAGCAGAAATCAAGAGTAATAAATTGATTAACATTATGATAAACAAACCTGGAAGCCTTAAGCTTTAAGAAGTAACCTATCCAGTGGCATATCCTGCAAAGTACAGCAAACAAACACTAGGGTTAGGATTCGAAGAAATTAGGTGAAATCGAATGAGGAAGAGAATGAAACAAAGATATTAGGTAAAAGTCGAGAGAAATCAGATTGCAAGTGAGAGAGAACCTGGCAGAGTCGAAGTTAGGTTAGGTTTGGGCCTTAGGGTTCAAAAATGTCGATAATGAGACTGTGAGAGGGAGTAGAGTGGAGTTCCAATCTATACAGTCAACATATCAGTGTGAAAAAACCCTAGAAAACAACGTAACTCGTAAGATAAAATCAAATCCCTTTTTTAAAATTATTTATATTATGACGGGTTTGGGTTACCATTAGGTTTTTTTAATGACCCGAACCTGCTCCGAAACCCTATAGGGTCAGAAAGATATTTGTCAAACCCGTCTCGCGACCCTATAGGGTTTTTAACGGTTCGGGCGGGTCGGGTACCCTATAATGACCCGCCCCGGTTGCATCCCTAGCCTCGATAGAGTTATGGACAAAAATTTGTCATAGAAAAGAAAAATAGGAATATTCAAGAATCAGATAGAAATAATCAAACAAAATAAAACTTAACATGAACAGAAAGAATTAATAAATAATGAATTAAAGAATAACAGATATGTATAGAAAAAAAAATGAAAGAATTAAAGAACTGTACAGAAAAAGAAAACAGGAATATACAAGAATATGTACAGAAAGAAAAAAGAAACAAGAAAACAAAAATATAAACACAAATATATACAGAACAACAAAAAAGAAAGATATGTATAAAAGCAGATATATATAATAATAAAAAACGGTTAGCACAGAAATATACAGAAATGAAACAAAAAATAAGTACATATATATGAAAAAAAAAAACAGATACAAACAATATGTACAACTGTTAGTGACTAGAATAATAAATGGAAATGCTTTATGATACTGCCCTGTTAGGCTTCAAAATAAATGAATCCAACACCGATCCCCGGCAACAGCACCAGAAAATTTGGTTGGAATGATTGAGTTGGATAAACGCAATTTAAAATCACAACTCGAAGTTGAAGTTTCCAAAATTTGTAAAGCTAATTGGTTTTGTTCAACTTTGGTTTAGCAACTTCTAACATTAGCAAGCGCACCTACCGAGGTAGTATAAAAAGAATTAGGTTAGATCTTAAGAGATCGGTGGCAAATACCATAATCACATTCAATTTATTATATAGCCAAGGAAAAATTTAGAAAAATATGGTAAAAACAAAAGCTATGTGATATTAATGGAATATTCACAAGCGTTTGATGGGCAACATTAGAGAATAGGTTTTTAACTTTATAAAAACAATAGCTCAGGGTTTACTACACCAACTCCTTATTATGTGATTTCATAAAATAATACTCCAAGAGAGTGGTTTGTTGGGATACTTGCACCACCAAATTCATTAAGCTAAACTAAAGCTTCTCTCGAAGTCAGTAGTTCTAGATCCAGATGCTAGATCCGCATAAGGAATAAGAATCCTTTGTTTGAAAAACCAACTCAATGAATTTTAAAAACAATTGGCAGAAAGTCTTCACCCATTCTCTCTCGAGGTAAAAAGGATTAACTCCATTAGATCCATAAATCTATTAAAAAAAATGACATCTTAGCTTATTCAATTGAAAAAAGCATGAATCTAACAGGTGCGCCACACAGTTAGACCCACAAAAACAAATCAAGCTAGTAATTACAAATACCCAATCAATTTACTTGAAAGCGTATTTGAAATCACGTAAATCAATATTTGGATTTGTAGACCCTAAGCTGTAGGAGATTATTTGTCCATAAGTTTAAACATTTAAGAACAAATATAAAGAAACAAAAAAAAAAAATCAAAGAATAATTCAATTAATTGCTCAAAGTCTATCAACAATTACAAACATTAGGGTTAAAATGATTTTATCTGGAAAACTATGATTCCTCTAAAACAAGAAGAAAATTGATTTCTTTTACCCTAGAATTCTCTTTCTAAACTATATTAGAGAAAATTTACACTATCGTATACCATTCTACAACGCATGTTTGCCTGTTTATTTATAGACCAAAGGCATATAAAATATGACGTATTTATTTCATAACGTGGTAGATTCTTTCATAACAGAATTCTTTTCATCTCCTCACGCGCTCGTCTTTTCATGTGCCTTGGCTGTTGCAAGGCAAATTGCAACTTTGGTTGAGTGCTTACAGTGAATGGAAAACAGGCTTGACATGAATCGCTAAGAAACACTCGCGTTTTTATCTATCCATCTATCAAGGGTGAAATTGAAGTCGTCGAGGCTTGGAGAACTGAGGCTCGAGGTTCTGTCAAAGAATTAGTCTTCAAATAGCAACTATCGAGGGTCGAATACGAGGCTCGACGGAAGCTTTTCTGTAAATTGAGGCTTAATCTACTCAGAATACATGTCGAGGGTCACGTCAAGGGCTCGAGGTTGAGGTGCAACAGATCATTTTCTTCGTTCTACTTCAACTTTTTAGCCTCGATGGTAATTTCATAAGGCTCGACTTTATCCAACTTTGACTTTGTTTGCTGTTTTGCTCCAAATTTAATAAAAACACTTCATTTCATTTTTTTGGATCCAAGAAGCTATAAAACAATAACTAACATTAAAACCATAGATATTCATAGTGATTTATTCAAAAATGAACCAAAATGAGCTCTAATTCTTATGAAAAAGATAGAGTAAAAAAGACTTATTAGGCACCCTCTATGACAGGGTAACATCCTAAAATTGAGAGTACGCTAATTATTATTTTTATTCAATAAGAATTTTCTAGTTGGTTAAATTTATTTCTTTCTAAAAATAACAATAAAGGCGAAAACACCTTTTTTTTTTGGGGGGGGGGGGGGGGGAAGAAAGCACGAATGAGATCAAAACCTAAAAACATCAAGACAAACTTATTAATGACAAGGCAATAATCAAAACACCAAAGCACTCGTGAACATCCGATTCCAATCTTCTTTTCTTCTTTTTATTTTTATTTTTATTTTTTTTTTGGGGGGGGGGGGGGGTGGGGTGGTTTGGGGGGGTGGGTTGGTTTGTAGGGAAAAATAAAATCAAAAGACTCCAAAAAAGAGAGGAGAAGCTTATTTCGAGCATGCAAATCGAGAAGGCCCCTGCGATAGGTGCTACGAGGTGGCGTGTATGTCTACTTGGGCCTGCTTGAGATGGTAAATAAAAGCACTCAATTAATTTGAGAAATTAAAATGCCGGTTGCCCTTCGATTGATTTTTCTTCAATTTCAATGTGAAGTAAGAAACTCAACTCTTCAATTCTTCAACTGATCATATCTCCAATAGAGCATGATATTTAATGGCTGAATTTCGCAAGTTTAGTGTTGAAAAAATGCTTCCAAGGATCAATTTCCATCAATTTGATCGTAAATGGGGTGATTTCTAGAGAAAAAGAACCTAAAATTTATGGATTTATATGGGTCTAGAGTGAGAAAACTCAAATCACATGAGATTCTTGTGAGGGATTTAGCCAAGTTAATCCGTGTTCATGTTCCATATTTACAGATGAATAGGCTTATTACAAATTGGGGGGAAAAAAAAAAGTCATGCAAGATATTTGATTATATTGCAGCGATTTCTCCAGAAAAATGGTGTTTCCAATCCATTCTTGGACGTGTCCCTCTTGTTATTACAACACCAATGGAATTAATTTGTCCAAAAAAATAAATCTCAGTTTTCAAAATACACAAGATAGCTCAATGAGTGTGATATTCTAATTTTTCTGATGTAATATAATAATTAGGCATGTTTTTATATTAAACATATGACACTTATCAAATACATGTATTCGTTTGTAAAAAATTGCAACCAAATCGGTGTTGACTTGCCAGAACAATCAAAACTTAAATTGGGCCAAGAAATTTAATTCAATTTTATGCTCCTGGAGTTACTGGAGTGAAGAAGAAGATCCCGGTCAATTGATTAAACTCAACAGTTGATTAAAAAAAAAAAAAGAAAGAAAGAAAACAAGAAGAAGAAGAAGAAGAAGAATCCGCATATCCTTATTGGTGTGTGGATATAAAACACACATCTTCTTACAAACCAAGTGGCCATTCCGTGAACCGCGCTCAATTCTCACAAAAGTATAATTCATAAACTCAGTAAATTTATGGCCAAAGGAGTGAAAAAAAAAAAAAAAAAGGAAAAAAAAAGTCTCAGCAAATTTTTGGAGAAGAAAAGGGGTAAGTCACAAAATACCTCCTAAAATCTTTTATAGTTACTATATCCCTACTTTTAAAAAGCTAGCACTAAACTTCTAAAACCTAAACTTAGATTGTAATAGAATCGATCTTAAATAATAGAATTGAGATATAATTGAGTTTTCATTTGTTAATGATTTTTATTTAAATAATGATACTTTAAGAAAAAAAAAATAAAATCACTATTATAGTCAACTAAATAATGTAAAACGCAATAAAATTGTAATTTAGTGAAGCGAACAAGCACTTAAGGTGAAACTTGTTTTACTTTTAAGTAATTTAAATCTACTCGAACCATTTTAAGTCACAATTTACTTAATTTGTTTACTTTCATGTCTTTGCCAACAAATGAGGCTGATCCATTCGGACAATTTTCATTTTTTTTATTAAAATTCATCAATTTTTTTTTCAAATTGCACATGCATATTTCATTGGCCTCAAAAAATATTCCGTCCCCGAAATTATACATTCGAATCACCTTAGGTCCATTTTTGTTCAACTTTTAAATGTTTTTGTATTTTGGTATTTTTCCATCTTTTATTCTTTTATCTATTTTCATTTTTTTTTGTATTTTCATTTTTTATTGTTCTTTTTGTTTTTTATTTTTTTCCATTTTTTTATTGTATTTTTTTTTTTACTTTTTCTTTTGGGCCTTTCACTACTTATATGGTCTTTCTTTCTTTGTCTAATTAAAGGAGACAAAATTTATGGGGAAAACAACAACAATATCTCTATGGGTTTTTTTTTCCTAAGATTTTAGTGTGAACACGGCTTGAACTATCTCTAGCCACCGTTTGAATCCAACTAAATGATTTAATAAAACAATTTTTCAACATTAGTAATATAAACAAATTTCTAAGTAGCTGTGAGGTTAATTTCATTAATGGTACTTGAGCTTTTTTTAATGTAACAAAATTAGGGTTTAATTCTATTGACAGTACATAAACTTTCTCGATTTAATTGTTTTGTAACAAAAAAATTTTTGCCCACAAAAATAAGTAAACTTTAAAGTTTGCACCAATGGTTGAAATCCGGCCAAAAATCTAGTACTTTGCTGACATGGCAAGTTATCATATTAAAAAAATTGATTTTTTAATTCCAAGTGAGCATGTTTATATTTTTTTTCTTTCCCCTCTCTCTCTTTGTTTTCTCTCTCTCTATTGCGCCTCTTCCTTCTCTTCTTCTTCTTCTTCTTCTTCACATACCAACCCATTGAAAAAAAAAATCCATCCCAATAGAGAGAGAAAGTGGTGGTGAAAAAAATATCCATTTCAACTAGCAGTTTGGAAGATGGCTCGGTCGGTGCGATGTGTTCTTCTTGGTTTTCTTTGGTTCAAAGAGGTGGGCTTTGATGAGTGGCATAGTGGAGACGGATATGGTGATTCAAGATTGAGGTTGAAAGAAAAAGTGGTGAAAGTTTTGGTTTTAGTTTGAGAGAAGGAAGGTGTTAGGTTTTAGAGAGAGAGAGAGTGATTAGAGAGAGATGGTGTTGTTCGGTAAGTTGTTGAGGAAATGGGCTTTCATGGTAGAGACAATGACTGATTTGTAGTGATGAATTCTTTTATCGTAGATTTTAAAGAGAGGGAGAGAGCAGAGAAGAAGGGGTGAAGCAAGGTGAGAATAAGGGACAACTAGGTTGGATTGTCACCATCATACGCGCAAGTTGCTAGCAAGTAACGGTCACTTGGTTTGGGGTGGTGGCAAGAGGGATGTCAAATGGACAAAGGACGGTGAAGTGAGCTACTTGGTGGGCTCAGTTAAGGCTAAAAATGCCTGCTGATGATGTTTCAATAGTGAAGAATGTGGGGCGATAGTTCATGTACTTAATCATCTAGGTTTCGTCGGAGTGATTCTGTTCTAGAATGGAAGAACCAGAAGACGTTGCTGTTCTCCAGATTTTTTGTGTATTATATTTTTAAAACTCAAACTTTGGTTGAGATTTTACAGTGTGGATAAGCTTAAATCTGCTAAAGGAAAAATCTCATATTTAGTTTTAGAAGTTCATATTTTGCACAGATCTCATATATATAATTATAACTTTTAGATCATTTTATTAAGATTTGCATGAAAATTAGATAGAAACCCATAAGATTAATCGAGATTTGGGTTTATCTTTCTCTGTTTTTATTCTCATTTGCTTTCTTTCTCTTTTGTCCTTAGGAAGAAGATAGCCATGTGCCTAGAAAATTAAAAATAATTTTTTTTAATATGATAACTTGCCATGTCAACAAAGCATCGAATTTTGGTTGAATTCCGACCACAATGACCATCGGTGCAAACTTTAAAAATTTAGCTATTTTTGTGGGCAAAAAAATTATTAGGTACAAAACTGTTAAATCAAGAAAGTTCACGTACCATCAATGAAATTAACCCAAAAAAATTATACTTAAACAAAACTTTTGCATAAGAATATACCTAAATTTTTTTTAAATCTTGCATTTATGGTACTTTTTTTTTGCCAGAATCCGACCAAAAATCCGAATGATATGCTAACGTGGTAATGAATTTATATTAAAAAATTATTTTTCTCTTCCATGTTAGCAACTTTAGTTTTTTATTTTGTTTTTTACTTTCACCCTCTCTCTCATTGCTCCAATCTGCCATTGTTATGTTAAGGGCTAGACATCGGCACGGTTCGGGTCGGTTCCGGACCCGAACCGGAACCGGAACGGCCAAAGCCGGGGCGGTTCACGGTTCCAAGGAACCGCCGGTTCTGGGGGTTCCGGTTCCGGTTCACGTGAACCGGTTTTTTTTTTTTTTTTTAAATGCCGAAAAACCACCTGAGAATGGCTTTCAATTTTTACTTGCCTAACCACCTTTTAAAATGCCGAAAAACAAAAGGATGAAGTTAACTTAAACAAAGAATGAAGTAAAAAACTAGCCCGCTCTCAAAAGATAATACATATATAATATAGTAATTCTTAAATAAAGGTCTTGTCGTCATACCATTGTTGTCTGCAAGGATGGATCTTCATTTTTTTTAAAATGCCGAAAAACACACACCTGCACAGGTTTTCATTTTTTTTTTTTTATAAATTAAAATTTGGCGGTTCCGGACCCGGTTAGAACCGCCGGTTCCGCCACGCGAACCGCTTGGATCCGCCAGTTCCGGCGAGTCCTTGGACGGTTCGGAACCATCACCGACGAGGCGGTTCCCGGATCAGGAACCGCCGGTGACGGTTCGGGGCGGTTCCCGGTTCGGAACCGCCCCGTGGTGATGTCTATAAGGGCTCTAAAAAAGCTCACTTTTTTTCCCTACTTAAAGAAGATAAAAGTTGGATTTTTCTCCCACTCCTCTCTTGACCTTCTTCTTCCTCAAGCCCCGACCTTCCTCTTCCTCTTGCATCTCTCTCTCTAGACTCTCCATCTCTTTCTCTTACCTCCTTTCTCCTTCTTTGCCCCCACCTCCTTCTCTCTAACTGTCTCTACCATCTTTGTAAAACCCAATCATCAATACAACCACCAACACCAAACTCAACACCACCATCTAAGAACTTCCATCTCTACTACATCTATGAATCCAAACATAGTTGGCCATTCAAATTAAAACCAACCCAACCACATCATAATTAAATACCCACATACGAATCGCCTCTAACACCAACCCAAAAAACCCATATGTAATCACCATCAAATACTCCACCATCATCACCATTGAAAACCACTAGCCTAACCCACAACCAAAGTCACACCACCACACACGCTAACACAACGCAACCCATAACCCACACTCCATTGCTGCTGTCCACAAGACTAAAACTTGAACCACTTGAGTCGGACATAGGTTTTTAGGTCTTCATCAAGCTCAAGTTGGTGGATTTCGGTTATGTGGTGTTGACTTAAGCACGAATTTGGTGAGTTGGAGTAAGTCTTCAAGAAGCTCACTATCTCCCACTTCCTCTTTATAAAACCCTAATATTTAAAAATTTAAAGAAAAGGTATTCATTGTGTGCTTGGGCTTGATTGGAATGGATGTTGATGGTTGTTTGGGTTAAAGGCAGTGGATAGTGGTGGTGTCATCAGTGTGTTAAGTTAGTCTTTATTGTATGTGTTTCTAGATGGTGATGTACATGTGGATGTTTGATTAAAAATGGGGTTGTGTTGATTTGGTGAAGTTGGAGCTTGGTTTTGTAGGTTTTGAAGATTGGCGATGGTGGTTGACGATTTTGGTTTGGTGGTTGCATATATATAATATATATAGAGAGAGAGAGAGAGAGAGAAGAAGAAGAAGAAGAAGAAGAATAAAGTAAAAATAAATAAATATGCTAACATGAAAGAGAAAAATTAAAATTTTAATCTAGATCCTGGCCGTGTCAACATATCTCCTAACTTTTGATTGGATTCTGGCCAAAAGTACCATGGTTCAACATTTAAAAGATTTAGATATTTTTATGTGTTAAAATTTTATTTAGGTATAATTTTGTTATATTCAAAAAAATTTAGGTATTGCAGTGACAATAACCCACCCTTATGGCATTGAAAACTTGAAACATTGGATTCATGTGACTTTCTTGATTCAAGCTTCACCTAGAAATAGCCTTTGTGGTATTATTATGTTGTTGGACGTTTTCATTCAAGGTCCATCTAATTTAGCCCACATACCATTGTGATATTTCCCAACACCGATAAACATTGGGTGCACTAGTTGAATTGTACTCATAGCCCATAGGCAACTTTGCAAGCATAAAGAGGGGTGTCCATGTGGGTAAGTAAGAGATAAACAATGTGCAATGGTGCAAACCTCCCCATCCTGGGCCAAATTGCCATGCATGTGTTACTTGCATTTATAGTACTTTCATTGATACTGTGCATGGACAGATTCTATGGGTGCTAATTAATGTGTATTACTTTTTTAAATAGTAGTAATAGTAGGGTGTGGCCAAAAAAAAAAAGGTAGGAGTAGGAGATGAACTCACAAAGTCTTGATTTGCCTACTTCCCTCTAATTTTTGTTTTAGTTCACATCTAAGTGGGTATGATATAGAATTAAGGTGAAGAGTACCTCCCAGACTCAAGTCTTACAAAATAGCCAGAAGATTAAGATCTATCTAAATAAAAAAAATTGATCAAGAGATAAAAAATATTTGTATGTCTTTCTAAAACGAGATCTTTTTTGAAATTAGGACATTTATAATTTATTTATCTAATTTTATTATTTTGGGGATTTTAATTTTCTATGATTCTCAGCAACTGTTAAGCATTTATTTTGTTAGTTTATAATTTGTTTGTTTTATCATATTTTGGTTATTTTGATATTATATTTTTTGCCATTTTCAAATAGATATTTATCAAGGAACATGTACCAATAAAAAACTAACATTTTACTCATAGATAAATCAACACAAATATAAAATAAATAGATACATATAAATTATAGATGTAAATCTAATAAAAAAAATCCAACAATACAGATATACCGAACAAATAATAAATTATACTCTAGGTGCATACATAATATCATGGATTTTGAATAATCCTGTTGGACTTCCTCTGAAGTTAAGTAGATATATGAAATTGCAATGATTAAACTTGAAAAAAAAAAGAAAAGAAAAGAAAAGAAGGATATTGAAGAAACGGATAATCATAGCATAAACATAACGGGATCATGAATCCATGATATCGAGCAAAACTTGCTTTTGAAACACCATTACAAATTGCGCTTGGTAGCTTATTGACAAATCCTTCATCTACGAAGCGTCCAAAGAAGTCGTCTGTTCTGAAGAAAGCCAAGAGCAAGCTGCTTTCATAGAGAAAATAACTAATAAGTTGGACTGCACCCATTGAGGACCTTCATAAATAGGTCACATCGAAAACCACAATGTTTACAATGTTTAAAGATACAGTCTGTATTATGTTGATATATTACCTACCTATATCATTGTTGACATTGATATAATTTTAACATATGATATGTGTCATGGGTGATACTTATTTTAAAAATTATTTTTTTATTATATTTAAATAATTTTATTAGTATTTCTATATTATTAACTTATAGTATCCGTTAAAACTTTTTGTGAAAGTTAGAGAATTCTAAGAGAAAGATGACCTTACTCTGTTTTTATTTCTTTCTTCTTCTTTTTTATTGCCCCAGTACACTATAATTGTGTTTCTCTAGGCTAAAATTAAACCATCTCCAAGTGTTTAATTTCCTCCTAGAGTAAAATCGACAGGGTTCTTTATAAACTGGTACAGTCGACTGGTGATTTTATGTCTTCCATGCTGCTATGCTTGTCCTGTGTCCATGTGAACATGGCCCTGCCACAGAAAAATTTCCTAGAAAACAAATATTCGTTTTAAATTATAAAAATTTCTAGAAAGTGTGGTAGAGAGATTTTATTTTTGTTGTATCATCAATTGCTTATTGTCTTTCACATCTACAACCAATGTAGGAAAGACACGCACCATAGGAAGATTGACAAGTTCACAAACCATCTGATCACTTAATTCTCTTGGAAGAACTTGGAAAAGGAAAAATAAAAATATTTTTGTGTGTGTGTGTGTATGTATTTCTGAGCTCAGATTGTTTAATCCATATGAAGGGCGAATGTGTGTGGTGAAAAGCTTGTTCTAAACCAATTTTCCCCTTTCCACATTTGTTATTATTAGATCTGCTTAGTTATCAAGAATGTTATCACAGTAATCTTTATGAGTCACAGATACTAGCAAATTTTAGCAATAAATGGTCATAGAAGGCTATTGGTTATGGAAATTGGTAATGGGAAAATGGGGAAAGATAAACTCTTCTAATGACGAAAATCACTAATTTCATAATATTTTCTGTGATATTCGACCAACATCATTGGGATTTGGGACCTTTATTCCGACTACAACTTATTACCAAATACAGTGATTTATTCACTTCCTTAACATCTTGAAGTCACTATTGAATAAAACATCAGATATTATAATTACAAAAAAAAAAAAAAAAAAAGCACCTGATAATTGGACCAAAATAAATTCATCAGGAAATTATATGGATTTATTGCCCCAGTTACATGCTAAGTCCCCAATCAAACCAAAGGAGATAACTCATTCGGGTGGTTAGATTTTTCATCAACAACATAAACCGATTCATTTGTTGGGTTTGGATCCTCTTCTTCTTCCTCGATCATGATCACTTGAAGATTCTCCCTTGTCCAAAACACCGCGTGGAGCAAAATGAGTGGAGCCCCGATGGCCATCGTCGCGAAAACATGAATAGCAGCCCCAGTTACAATCATCTCGATTAAAGTAACATTCGCAAAGAAAGCCAGCACCAGTCGTCTGTCGATGATCCTATGTAGGATTGCAGGAGTCGGCAGCAAACGTAGGAGGAACACATACGCACATGTCACTATAGTCATGACAAACAAGAGGAGTAGGGATACTTTTCGCTCAGGAACCAAGCTTATGGACAAACCTAAACATAAAACCAGGGTGTAAAACAATCCGAAGTGGTTTAAGTTTGTGGCGATGCGGGTAGCTGACGTTTCGAGTGTTGCCGGTACACCGAAAGGCAGAATTACCCGGAAGCGGTAGTGCTTCCCTTTGGTTGACTTCATAAGATCCATAGGATCGGCCATGGCTGTGAGAAAGGTGGATTTGGTTTTAGAACTTGTGGCGGATTAGCAGCGGGTCCTGATGTATTTTATAGAAAGCACCAGGCTCGTCAGTGACAGAAAATTCTAAATGAACCAAGTGGACCTGGACTTGGACTTGGTCAAGGTATTATATTTTAGTAGCACGTCTTCGACGGCAAAATCAACCCGGAAAAGTATACTGGGCGTCTGGGCAGCAGGTTATAACTTATAAGGTCAATGCCGAAATAAAGATGCTGTTTTTCTTTTTTTTTCTCTCTATTATAATAACAAGAACAGGTTTAAATTTGCCACTTCTCATTTGAAAAAACTAAACTATAATATTATCGGCGAAATAAAGATGTTGTTTAAATTTTTTTTAATCTATATATCTGATTTATATTTAATCTATTTGTAAGTAAATTTTTATTTATATACTTTTAATAAACAATTTAAACCACAATGAAAGCAAATGAAAAAATAAAAAGTCGAGAATATCTTCTATTTAGGATTTATCATATGAAACAATATTAAAAATATATATTAATAATTTCATATTATATATATATAAACTGCAATAAATTTTTAATGAAGAATTTAATAGCTAGGCCAAACATATTCCGCGTGACTAGGACATACATCGGAGCCTAAATCTATTATCTAATCCATTGATGATCTGTGGAGCTGATTCCATGAAACCACATAGGATGAGGATGAGTGAACTTTCAAATGAGGACAAGAATTGTCGCTTCATGGTGCTGGCCCACTTACTTTTCCCTCTTGACTTTCACGCCCAATTCCATCGAAAGTATTTTCTCGGAAGAAGGGCACCTCTGGGTAAAGTGACATCTTTGGGTCGTTAATGGTGCATATGACTTTTTGGCGAAGCATATGACTTTAAAATAATTGATAAAAAAGAATATATCAGTAATTATTGTATATTTTCATGTGTAGCTTCCCATCTCGACGGATCAAACTAAATTTAAACCGAGAGACCAGATTTTTAAAGGAATTGTAGGATGGTCGACTCGTTTAAATAAAAACTATTTAAATATAAATTATATTAAATTAATTATTAAAATATAATATAAAATTATATCTGACAGAGATGATTCTAGTGTTAGCCTATGAGTGTAGGAGTGAACAGATCTAGCATATATAATATGTAAAGTCTTACATATACCTTATCTTATAAACTAAATGATATAAAATTTTTTACTTTCAATTTATCTTTTAACATTTTATGTTTATCTTATATCCTATAAAACTCATAGGATACAAAATATTATGAAATTTATATTTTTTTAAATTTAAATTTGTAATATGTAAAACTACATTATTTTTATATATTCATAATAAAAAACCTATTAAAATATTTTTTAAATATTTTTTTAATATCACAAGTTTACAATACCTATAGAACTAATGGATGTGAACCTTAGGCAAAATAAACCTAGAACTCGATCGATTGGAAAAGATCTCAAGGATCATCTTGAAAAAAAAGTAGGAGAACTTGATCCTAACTAGACCTGTCAATTAAAACCAAAGTTATAAAAAGTTTGTAATCACCACAACTTGCCTTAATAAGATCAAATTAAGTTCTTAAAAAATAACCAAGAACTCTCACAAAAAGTGTAGAAATTCTACAAATAAAAATGAACATTCATATATTAGCCGTTACACGACAGTTACATAGCTGGTAACGTAACTAAAAAACATAATGTACTTAATCCCTACATTAAGTACAAAATAACCGAAACATAACATTTAAAACCTAAAAAGAAAAATAAAGAAACTGACACGATAAATCTTTAGAGCATAATCTGAACATTTATTTCCTCGTTATTATCTATGGAAATGCTTGATATATTCAAAGTCACCCTTTTCATTCCCTGGCTTGCTTATTTTAGAAAAATTCAACATTTGATTCAAATGATCTCCAATGAGCATATATAAAGCTTGTTTCATCCGTTTTGTCCTTGCCTTCGTCATTTCCAATGAGTAATGCATACCTTTTAGAAAAAGCATCGGTTACAACGTTTTCCTTTCCATTCTTGTATTTAATCATACAAGGAAACGTTTCTATGAACTTTAACCACTTAGCACGTCTTCTATTGAGCTTACCTTGGGATTTTAAGAACTTTAAGCTCTCATGATTAGAACGAATGATGTATTCCCTCAGCCACAAGTAGTGCTTCCATGTTTTAAGAGTTCTCACTAATGCATACAACTCCTTGTGATATTTGTAGAATAGCTCAATGTGGCTCCATTAAACTTCTCACTAACATAGGCAATGCATCAAAACAGCCCCCATTCCAATACTAGATGCGTCACATTCAATCTCAAAAGCTTTTTCAAAGTTAGTCAAACATAGCAAAGTTGCATTAGTAAACTTTTCTTCGAAAGAAAAGTGAAAAGGTCTCTCATGCACATCCTCCCACTTAAACACAACATTCTTTTTAACAAGTTCATTTAAAGGTGCAGCAATGGAACTAAAGTCCTTTACAAACCTTCTATAAAAACTTGCTAAATGATGAAAACTCCTCACCTCACTCGCATTCTTCGGTATAGGCTAGTCTTAGATCACCTTAACCTTATCTTCATCTGTACATATCCCTTATGAACTCACAACATTGCCAAGAAAAATAATGGATTCCATGCATAATGCACGCTTCTTGAGATTAGCATACAATTTGTAATCTCTCAAAGCACTTAAAATAGCATGCAAATGTTTAGCATGATCATCCAAATTTTTGCTATACTCTAAAATATCATTAAAGTAGACTACAACAAATTTTCCAATGAAAGCACACAAAACATAATTCATCAGACTCAAAAAAGTGTTAAGTGCATTAGTTTAGCGGAATTGCATCACTAACCATTCATAAAACCCGTTTTGTCTTAAAAGCAATTTTCCATTCATCACCTTCCTTTATGCGAATTTGATAATAGCCACTCTTTAAATCAATTTTAGAAAACAAACACGAACCATGCAACTCATCAAGCATATCATCTAACCTAGGGATAGGAAATCTATACTTTACAGTGATTTTATTAATGACCCAACAATCAACACACATGCGCAATGTTCTATCTTTCTTTGGAACCAAAATAATAGGAACCAAACATGAACTAAGACTCTCTCTCATGAATCTCTTCTATATTAATTCATCCACTTGCCTTTGAATCTCTTTGGTCTCTTTCGGATTTTCTCTATAGGCTGGTCTATGAGAGATTGCTGAGCCAAGAATGAAGTCAATTCGATGTTCAATACCTCTTAAAGAAGGTAATCCATCTAGAATTTCCTTAGGAAACAAATCTTTAAATTCCTGCAACAATGAAACAACCACACTATGCAAAGAAAAGTTAAGATCGTTAATTGAAAAATAAACATCCTTGTAAGTAGTTACTGCCTTGCGAACATAGCATAATCTCATTTTTTATAACAAAAGCACTAACACTCTTATCTTTCTCCCTATTTTGATCTCTACACTCTAATTTGTTTCTCCCTTCACTTATCAATAGGCTTTTGCCACTCTTTTGCACACTCACTTTTTTATCACTTCTTTTTTCTTGTGCACTCAATTCTTTTTCTCTCATCCTTTACTCTTTCACTATCTTAATCTGATCCTCACATGCCTCTAATGGTTTGAGAGGTGTTAGCATAATGAGTCTTTTAATCCTCTTCATTTTTCATAACCTGATTATAATAAATATAATAAATAAAATGTAGAATCATGAAAGAACTATAATAAAAATATCAGAAATCACTCCAAATTTTTCGCGATTTAAATTTTAAGTATAAACAAATTAGAATAAAGAATATTTATCACTAAGACTTTAAAAGTTCATAATATTCGAAATAAAGAATAAAGAAAATTAATTAATATTTAGGAACCTAAGTTTTAATGTTTGAAAAATATTAATACCTTCAAGTTAAATAATTCTAAGTTTATAGAAACTAAAATTCTGATCTAATTTAGTAACTTATAATTAGTAAAAAGAACCAAGTAACAAATATAAAATTAAATTAAATTTCTAATCTACTAAAAACTCTAAAATAAATTTATAAATAGAAATGAATTCTTATGTAAATCCAAACCTTATAAATTTATAATAAAATTAAATTAAGGGCAATATAATTATTAATTTATCAAAATACCACCAAATAAAACTTTTAAATAGATAAAATATAATTTACGATAGCAGGTATAAAAACTGAAAAGTAGAAGTATTAAACTAAAAATTCTATGTATACTATCGTATTCAGGATATTTAATAACGTCAATATGTAAATTTTTATCCAAAAATATTATCAAATCAGTATTTATCATACGTGTCATTTAGATCCACAAAATTAATTTTTTTCAAAAGTTTATATTTTTCCTCACTCCTTCCATATTTATTGATTATAAATTTATCATTTTTTTTTGTTTTTGTATTTCCATTCATCCTAACTCATTTATATTTTTTTTTCATTACGTTTTACGTTGTTTTTCATTTGAACTTTCCTAGACATGATAAATTCTAAGCAAAAAGCGAAAATTCAAACACATATACACAAATCTTTAATAGAAATTCTATGTATACCATAATGTTCAGAATATTTAATAACGCAAATATGAAACTTTTCATCTAAAAATATTACTGAATCAGTATTTAACATACGTATCACTTAGACCTGTAAAATTGATTTTTTTCACAAGTTTATATTTTTCTCCACTCCTTATACATTTGTTGGTTATAAATTTATCATCTCCTCTTTGTTTTTGCATCTCCATTTGTCCTATCTACCTTATATTTTTTTCATTATTTCTCTTCACGTTATTTCTTGAACAAATGTGATGCAAACTTGTAAATTTACGGTTGATTTTCCTTGGAGAAGCTGCAGCGGAAATACACCTCAACTTGATCAAATAATACACGTTTAAAGTCAAGACAAACAATGACCCAAACCAATCCAAATTAGCCGAATCAGCAAGGATAATTAATGCATAAGAAATCATGTAAAGCAAATTGCATTTCAGTGGAGAAGATTTGCTCATCCTTGGCCAAAAGTTTTCAGCTGCTGCCTCCATCTTCTTCTATATATATATAGGATTCTTTAAGGAACAAATCTACAAAGCCAATGAACTCCTTAGCAGCCAATAAACCATAACAAAACCAAAACAACACACAAAACAACCCAATCAATTTAAAAATATAACAACACAAAACTCAGCCATTAAAACAAGCTTAAGGAATCAACGAGTGGAGGTAAGTGCAATTCGTTTTGAAGTACGTTTACAAAGTTAAACTGTGCTCTAATTAACTTAGGATTCGTGCCAAGCTTAGAGAAGAATTTATCAACATCATAACAACCTAAACAAGGTAAATCTAACTTTGAAATTTCAATTATGTATTATGATATGTAGAAGTTATGAAATTATAGAGTATGATGATTATAAGATGTTACATGTATTGATATATCACGTGTGATATATATAAAGTATGGAAAAATACTTAGAAAGAGTTTAAACACGAATATAATATATAAATGAATTAAGAAAAGTAAGTTCGAAATAGAGAAAAAACGAGGAAGATGATGAACAGTGTAAACGCTGTTCTCACGCCGGCAGTTATACCCCAAACACCGGCGGCTTATAGGGATAGGCCGGCGGCGTAGAAGTAGCGTGGCCTGGAACAGAGGCTACGTAAATTTTGAAACACGAAATTCTTATACAAATGCTGGCCTCTGGAATTCAAAGCCGGCGGCATATACCCCAACGCTAGCGACATTTGTTGAACGCTGGCAGCCTATGAGCCAGTGTTCACTAACGTTTGAATAGAATAAAAGTTTACATGAACGCCGACATTTAGGAATCAATGCCAGCGGCTTTTGATACCGGCATACATGCAAAATTTCTTAATCAAGCTTATTCATCCGAATCAATATATATTATATTATATTATATATTTAAATATACATATATATGCAATGAAGAAGAATAGTATATAAATAAGAAATAAATACAATACTCGAAAAGGGAATGATAAAATGTGATAAATGTAATATAGCAACTCCTAAAATTATTAGAAAATATCACTTACAATATTATTGCTAGTATTAAATATATTGTACAAATAAAAATGGATTATAAATATTCTAAACAATTATCTAGGATAGATATATAAGAATGGAAAATTTAATAAGTTAAAATTATGAATCATGTGATTTCCAAAAATAACAAAATAAATACATAAAGTAGAATAAGGGGAACACGATAAAATTAAAAGATAGAAAATAAATGTTATTTTCTATAAATTAAAAACAGTCTAAAAGTGATAATAACAGTAATAACGAAAATATCGGTTTATTTAGAATGAATTCTATGACTACTCAATAAAAATATTTAGTATCCAATAAGATCAAGAGAAACAAGATAAAATAAATAAATAAATAGAAATAGATATTTGTTGCTATAATCGGTTAAGCTAAAGAACGATATAAAATGATAATAACGAATCTTAATAAATTACTAATTTACTAAGTACGAACCCCATAATTATCCGATAAAAATAAAATATAAAATATTCTAAGATCAATAAAAGCAAAATGAAAATAAATAATAAGTAGTAAATATTCTTGACTATAAAAAGAACCAATACATGTAATAGAAATTGAATTAAATATTAAGATAGAACACTTAGACAATCATAGAAGTTCAATTGTGTTATTTACATTATGTTAATAAGTATTTGTCTTAACAAGTGACGATGAATCGTAAATAATAGAAATAGAGCTAATATAGAATTATTCTACTAAGTAAAATCATATTAATTTGATTAAGCTAAATTAAAGTAAATACAGTAATTGAATTAGGAGAATAGTTACAATCAATTCGGCTTAGATTAATATACTAGGTAAAATTATAAAAAGAAAGGAATACGTAATTTCTAAAATACGTTTATATTAGAATTAGTGTATCTTATAATATAAGTTATACCATAATTAATATGGTGAATATGTTGTTTTAAATATCTTATTTTTGGAACTAATAAAAGAGTAGATTAGTTGAATAATAAATATCTATTATTTCATCTTCATAGGAAAAATAGATCAATTCTCGAATTTCAATAGCTTATACAACAATTTAGCGAGGACCACAGGTGAGGGAATTCTGATGATCTACTATTTGCTTGTGATTGCTACTGTTTGCTCTTATGTTGATTGTATTGCTTGTATGTATAATGACTGATTGATGTGAGTGCTATCATCTGCATGATCACCTGAATAAATGGATATGATAATAATTCAACTAAACTAATTGGATATACTCACCGCATGTGCTTGATCCCCTTGTAGGAAATGTTCCAAATTTGAAACCAAAAGTATTTTAAATATATTTTTAAAGAAATTTGACTTGGAATATTCCTAGTTGTTTTTATATCCTTCGAAAAGGAAAAATCTATACTAAAAGAGCTTATGAGATAAACATGGGACATTTCTAAGTATTGTTGTGACGGTGGATGTTGCCTGAGTTGGGGCTACTGGTTACGTGGCGATAGATGTTACCTGAGTTGGGATTATCTGTCGGATTCACCTTTAGTAGGTGATGGTCAGTATTGGCAGTAGATGTTACCTGAGTCAGGGTCTACTTGCCTGATTCACCATAAATTGGTGATGGTTAGTGAAAATTGCCAGTAAATTGGCATTATATATACTTAAATATTAACCAGCGTATATCATGTGAACACATTGGGAAATATTTGCTGTTACCAATGGCGTTTAAGCATTGGGTAAGTCTGGATGGATGCTACCACTAGACATCCTCGTGCGAGTAAGGAGATATCCTATGCGGGTTAGTATGGGAGACAACTGAAATGTAGATAGGTAAATCTACATCGTTTATGGATCCAGACTCCCATAGATGTGTTGCTTGCCTTCATCACGTGTGCATTCATATTGTGTGTAGATAGATTTGCATGAATACATAATTAATGTTTGATAACTTGCATGACCAGTAGTAGTGAGGGATGAACTCACTGAGCCTGTGGTTTTGCTCACTCCCCAATAGTTTATGTGCAGGTATAACGCTAATTGGGACTAAGATAGGGATGTGTGAAGAGTGTTTCTCCATTAGTCTATAGCAAAGTTAGATATATAAGTGGCACTGAACTTAGAATGTAAAATTTTTAATTTGTATAAACAAATGAGACTTTATATTTTAAGCCAGAACTCAATTTCATTATTTGGTAGGGGATACCGATTCTCTGCGATCTTAGTAGAAATTGGAAAATCGGATTCCATAGTTGAAATCCAATAATATAATATATCAATTATATAATAAATATTGATAAATAGAGTCTTGTACTCTCTGACTTACAAGATGGCTCTCATATTACGGGTGCACACGTGGTATGATAGCTTTAGATTAATCCTACTAAGCCCCCTTTTGAGGCGTGACAAGTTTGTTATTCATAACAAATTGATATACATTCTTGTACCCATCATGAGTAACCTTCCTATCAAATTGCCATGGATGGCCCAAGAGTATATGACCAACATGCATTAGTGCTACATCACAAAGAAGCTCACCCTTGTAGTTGCCAGTGGAAAACACAACTAACACTTGCTTTGTCACATAACTTCTCCACTTTCATTCAACCATTATAGCTTATATGACCTAGGATGCTTTATTTTGAACTTGTATGTTCAATGTAGATTTTGATGAGAGCATATGATGCATAATTAACTATTCAATTATGGTAAAAATGCACTTAATTAGTTAACTAATATGCTATAATATATATACATATGTGCATGATGTGCATTTCTGTGGAGTTTTTGCAGGTTTTAATGGGAATAAAATCAATGATGAACAGTATCAGTCAAGGGTTAATTTGAGAGCTAGACAACTTCATTCATAGAGGCACAGAGCTAGATAGTTTCATTCATCAAGGCACGACAAACTGAAGACTAAAGCTTAACAAGTTCAAAAATGCAGAGTCAGTGATCAAGGATCTCGAGGTCTCGACAGTCCACTGGATAGGGCACGACAAGTTCAAGACCTAAGGCTTGACAAGTTCAAAAAATTCACAAACTTTAGTCAAGGGCTTGATGACTCCATTTTTCAGGGTACGAAGAGTTTAAAGTCTAAGACTCAACAAGATCAAAGAAGCACAATATTGGTCGAGGATAAATTTGAGGTCTGACACAATGAGGTGCAATAAGTTTGAATTCAAGACTCAATGGAGTCCAAGTGAGCAAACAATTGTCGAGGGCAAAAATGAGGCATGACACTTTGAGGCGCGATAAGTCTTTAGGGCACGACAGTTTAAATATTGGAGTCGATGTGGTAAAAGGAGCCATTAAAGCACATTTAATGCTTGGGGACTTAAAGTTGTTATCTCTAATGGACATTTGAATTTTTGAAGGCTACATATACTTTGTCTTTGGGAGATTTAAAGAAGAGAAGTGCAAAAAGAGTTTTTATTTGCAAACAAACAAATTTTTAATTTGCTTGTTCTCTTATTCATTAATTTGTATATCTCAAAAAAGAAAGAGAAAAATACTTTAGTCCTTTGTTATTGTATTTTCTATTTATCAAAGAGCATCTAGAAAGAGAAAGGAAATACTTTATTTCCTAAAGTATTGTCATAACGGTATATTGCTGTGATTAATAAAGTGGTGGTGAAGTTTTTGATTAGAGACATTGGTGGATTATAGAAAGTAGGAAGTGGGTTAAACTCTACATTAAATCTAGACTAAAATTTTTTATTCCTATCTCTTTGATTTTTTATATTATAAATATGTTGTGTATTATCCGCTGCAATTTAAGTTAAAATTGATCTGTTGCATTAAGATTAGTTATTTGAGTTTTTTAGGGCAAATACTTAATTCACCGCCCTTCCTCCTCTTGAGTATTTTATAGTGTATTTTCACGTTTTCATTTGTTATCAGAGCTAGTATCTATCTTTTCTATGCTTAATTGCATAATAGAGTAAAGATCATGACATCTAATGCACTAGGGTTTGTAGAGGGGCAAGTTGTAAATAGACCACCGCTTCTAAGTGGGGGTAAGTACCCACATTGGAAGTACAGGTGAAAATTTTTCCTTAAAGCTCAAAATAGATTAATTTGCAACATTATAGAAAATTAACCTTTAAAAATAGAAGGAAAAAGAAGAAAAAGATCACAATAAGGAATACTGGAAAAAATTAGATTTAAATGAAACTATTATGAATATTTTGCATTATGGTTTGAATGAAATTGGTTTCAATAAAATACGTACATGTAAATTTGCTAAAGAAATATGGGATGAATTGGAAAAGACTTATGACGGAACTTCTAAAGTTAGAGATACAAAAATAAATCTTTATGTAGACAGTTCGAAAATTTCAAAATGCTTCATAATGAATCTATAGATGAAATGCATAACAGATTCATTAATATCATAAATTCCTTGAGTATAATTGGGGAGAATTTTACTAACTTAGAAATAAATTCTAAACTTCTTAGGCCACTACCTATTGATTGGGAAGCAAAAAGAACCACCATAGAAGAAGCATAAGACTTAAGTGCTATAAGCAAGGAAGAACTCCTTGGAGTGATCAAAATGCATGAACCCATCAAAAAGTAAGGAGAGAAATCTAATAAGAAGGCGATTGCCTTAAAAGCTACAAGTCAAGATTCCGATGATGATGATGATGATGAAAATGAAAAATGAAAATGAGGAATTTGTCTTGATGGCTAAGAAGCTTAAAAAGTTCATGAGGTTCAGCAATAAGACAAAGAGAGTGGACGATGATAGTAACTTATCTAGACACAAAAAAGAAGAATGTGATAACTTACTTTAAATGCCACAAATAATAACACCTCTAACAATACTGTCCACAATACTTGAAGCAATGATGACTGAAGTGACTCAAATGAGAATGTATCCTTCATGACTAGTTGATGAGGTAAATTCCCCCTCTTCTCCTTTTTTTAATGAGTTGTATGCTATGTATGATAAAGTATGCTGTGAGTTAGAAAAAGTAAAGAAAATGAACAACATGCTTAAATCTTTAATGATGAAAGTAGGAGAAGAGCTAAAAAATTTTCAAATAAAGTATGAGGAAATTAAGTCAGAAAATGAAAAACTACATGAAGAAATAAATAGTCGGAAATTAGGAAATGAAAGATGGATAATAAATGTAAGAAGATAAAAACTAAAAATGATGAGTTAAGCAAAATCAATGAAAATTTAACTGTTGAGATTGACTTACTTGATCTAGAAATTAAAACTATAGATAATAATAATGTTGAATGTGCTAGTAGTAATAATAAAATCCAAAAAGACATAAAGAATTTAAAAAATGAAAATATATTGTTAAGAGCTAGCTTAAATAATTCAAAAGCAACTATAACCAAGTTCACAAATAGTAAAAAGAATTTGAATACATTACTTAAAAATCAAATTTGTGAGTCAAATAAATATGGAATTAGCTGTAGTAGAGAAGGTAGTTGCAAGTCCCACAAAAATCGTTTTGTAAAAGCTACCGTGACAAATTTGGTCATATTGCACATAATTGTGCAATAAGAAAAACCATGCATTTGAATCATAGAAGCGAGCTGGTTTTGGTTCCTAAGAGAGAGATTCTTGTTCCATCTAACAAAAAAGACCCAAACTCCAATAAGTACCAAAGAAATAATACTTTGTTTTTTAGGGATCTTTAAGTGGGAACAACAAATGGTACTTGGATAGTATCTACTTTATTGAAAGAATTGACAATAACGAAACGTAATTTGAAGGATATAAACAAAGAAATATTTACAAAATCAATTTAGATGATTTTAAATCATCAAATGAAACTTGTCTATATTCCCAAAATGACAATAGCTAGCTATGGCATAGAAAATGGGGATATGCTAGCATGGATATTATTAGAAAACTTGTTAAAAAGAATCTTATCAAAGGTTTACCAAAAATAAATTTTCAAAAAGATAAAATTTATTGTGCATGCCAAAAAGGAAAGCAAACTAAGACTTATTTTAGGTTTAAGGATGATATTTCCACTTCTTGGCCATTAGAACTATTGCATATTAACTTATTTGGTCCTTCTCAAACTTTAAGTTTGGGAAGCAAAAATATATCTTGGTTATTGTTGATGAATTCACTAGATATATATGACTTTTCTTCCTTGCATCTAAAGACGGAAAAAATCATATCTTTTTTAGATGTTGCAAGAAAGTTCAAAATGAAAAAAAAGGTTTTAATATTGTATCTATTCAAAATGATCATGATGGAGAATTTGAAAATTATGAAATAGATGATTTTTTTAGTAAATATGGCATTGAACGTACTTTTTTAGCATTTAGAACTCCACAACAAAATAGTGTAGCCGAAAAGAAAAATAGAACTTTAATTGGAATGGCTAGAATCATGTTGTGTGAAAACAATTTACCAAAATATTTTTGGGCTGAGGTTGTAAATACTGCTTGCTATATATCAAATAGAGTTTTTATAAGACCAATTATAAAGAAAATCCCTATGAGCTTTTGAAAGGAAAGATACCTAACATATCTTATTTTCATCTATTTGGCACTAAATGTTGCATCTTAAATAATGGAAAAGAACAATTGTCAAAATTTGATGCTAAAAGTGATGAAGGAATATTTCTAGGTTATTCCTTGACTAGTAAAGCATATAGAGTCTTTAATGAGAGAACTTTGGTTGTAAAAGAATTCATTCATGTTTCCTTTGATGATTCTTTGCTTTATGCATGTTCAAATGATGAAGTGGATGCTATTTGTGCTTGTTAGAATAAATTTACTCTTGAAAATAATGATAAAGAAGATAATGAACGTAAAATGGATGTTGTGCATGAATCTGTAAATTAAGATTTTCCTAAAGAATGGAAATATGTAAGATCACATCCAAAAGATCTAATTATTAGTGAACATTCTAATAAAGTACAAACAAGTGAACCTTCTAATAAAGTACAAACAAAATCATCTTTAAGGAACACAAGTAATCTTGTTTTTCTATCTCAAGTCGAGCCTAAAAATATTTAAGAAGCATCAAAAGATGAATTTTTTATACTAGCAATGTAGAAAGAATTAAACCAGTTCACAAGATATGATGTTTGGAAATTGGTTCCTAGATCTGCTAGTAAACCTATTATCGGAACCAAATGGGTTTATAGAAACAAGCTTGATGAATATGAGATAATAACAAGAAATAAAGCTAGATTAGTTGCTAAAGAATATAATCAAGAAGAAAGCATAGATTTTGATGAAACCTTTACTCCAGTTGCTAAGCTAGAATCTATAAGAATGCCTTTGGCATTTGCTTTCTTTAAAAACTTTACCCTATTTAAAGGGATGTTAAAAGTGCTTTTTTAAATGATTTTATAAAAGAAGAAGTCTATGTAGAGTAACCACCGAGTTTTGAGAATAATGAATTCCCGGATCATGTTTTTAAATTAAACAAAACTCTTTATAGTCTAAAGTAAACTCCTAGAGCTTGGTATGAAAGACTCAGTAGCTTCCTTTCAAACAATAAATTTTCTAGAGGAAAAATTGATACAATTCTGTTTATTAAAAATCACAAGTCAGATACATTGATTGTGCAAATTTATGTGGATGACATTGTGTTTGAAGCTACTAATATAGGTCTTATAAATGAATTTGTGGAATCCATGACGAAAGAATTTGAAATGAGCATGATGAGAGAACTCAATCATTTTCTAGGTCTTCAAATAAAACAAAATGAAAATGGAACATTCATTAATCTAAGACTCCCATATGTTATTATGTATAAGTATGTATATATATTTAGAGCCTAAAGCTTACTAATCTAACATTTTATTTTTGCTTTTTTTTCTTTGATCATTTATTTATTTCATATAAATAAATAATACTAGTCAACTTCTAGTCTTAGACTTATACTCCATTAAGTTAAAACAAAGGGGACTTGTTCATAATCTAAGTCTTGGGGAGACTTGAAAATTAATCTAAGATTCCCATGATCTTCTTATTTATTTGTCTAACTTTATTCATGAGATTGGAGAAATTCAAGTCTCGGGGACCCTTGATGAAGCCTAAGACTCCCAAAATTATTTTCTTGCTATTTTTAGTTCTTTATGGGGGCTTGTTCATCTCTAAATCCCGAGAAGAATTGAAATAAATCTAAGACTTTCATGATTTTCTTTTATTTTTCTTTTCTTATTTTCATGGAACTTTTCCATTTCTAAGTTTCGGGAGGTCTTAATAACAAGCTAAGACTTCCATATCTTTTTTTATATATGCATATTTAATTTTTTATTCTTTTATTTCTCTATATGAATTTACAAATTATCTCATAATGTAACTACTAAGTTCATATTCATGCATAGCCATATGATGATGTTGTTATCTTAATAAAATTTTCAAAATGATAATATAGATTATTTTCTTTTATATAAAAATAAGGCTAAACTCCTAAGAAAAAAAAATGATTTTTAACACCTAGAAAGAATTTTCATTAAGGAATAGGATAATAGTTTAAGCTACACTCTTTCTAAAATACTAAAATAAATTTATCATAAACTTCTAATATTTTGTTATGCAAGTTTTTCTTAAAAACTTAATGGTAAGGCATATGCCAATATTTTGACAAACACTTTGAATAAAACAATTTTTCGAAGACAAACTTAAAAAAATTGACTCACTAGTTAAAATTCACTTAGAAATAAAATCGGCATACAACTTAAGCAACCAAGTTTTAAGAAGTAAATTCATTTTCTTTTTATGAAGTTAAGGAAATATAAATAATAGTTATAATAATTAGACACCCACTTATAACAAACTAAAAATTTTAGTTTTCTTCCAGCAACTCCCAAAAGGTCCATGTGTTGGAAAATTATTAATTGAGAAAGAGTTATTATGAGAATAAAAATGTCGAACAAGTCATTCACTTAACTTTTATCATATGTTAAAACATAAAACATTTTTAATGTTATACAACTTAGAATGAATTTTTATTTATAACCACGTAAAGATTCATGTTTTGAAAAATAATTAACTAAAAAATGTTTAATATGAGAGTAAAATATTCATGGACTCAAAATAAAAATGGAATCATGATTTTCCTTAAATCAAGTTTCACAATCGCACAATCCGAGATAAAAAATTTTATTTAAGAATCAATCTTAGAAAAAATTTCAAGGGAGACACACTTAGAGTTTGATGCTACAAATAAGTAAAATCATATCTCATAAAATGAATTGTTCAGTAAATTTTTTTAAAAATATAAAACCTCTGAGATTCCAAAACATATATATTGAACTATGATTTTTGTTATTAAGTCACATGTTTACAAAATAGCAAATGTAATCATAAGTTAAAGTATGACATTTCACAAAACTCTATATTTCATAAAGATTGTTTAGAAATTTTATTTTTAAGACAATATCACTAAGATCATGTATATAATATGAGTTATTATCAATATTAAATGATTTTTAAAAGTAGAAATATTTATATGTTTGTTATAAAATGTTTGAGTGAACTAAAACTTGGGAAAATTTTCAATTTAAGGACTGGAACTTTTCGGATCAGATTTGTACGGACCCATTTGGAAACCCAGATGGCTTTAAATGCTAAAAATGACCTTAGAAATAGATAGATTTTTTTAACAGGTAGAAAATGACTACTAATATGCGAAATTCCCAATTAAAATGAGTAAGCTATGATAGTTTTAAGTTGAAATTTCTCTCAATCCGAATTTTGATTAAAATAGCAAGATAAAGTTAGAACATTTAGTAGAACTTCTATGAAATACTCACTTTGGTTTTTTTTTTTTTTTTAGGTGACGAAGAATATAGGACTCTCATTCCTGATGATTGCTACAACTAAGCAGATTGCGATATGGATGAATGAGTTTTCCCTCATGATTTCGTTACCTTGGTTGTGGTTGTAGATAATTGCACTAAATGTATAAGTACAAGATAAAATAAACATGTATGGGTTTATGGGTACATATGTTTGTGCCTCTATTAATGTGTGATAAATGATGCTAAACATATTGAAACCAACAATTGATTGTTTAAGTATATCATCGATATTACATGTTGCTTATGTGTCTATGACATTTGTTTGATCACGATTAAGTATACTTTAATTTTATTCGGCTTTAATATAGACTAAATGGGTACGCATTGCATTTGTGGAGTCATATGTTGAAAGCCGCTACTCTTATGCAAAGAATCGGAAGGGTTCGAAGCCAAGCTTATTCGAAAAGGCCTACGATCATGCTCATTCTTAGGGAACTAAGGTATAACAAGGATACATCTTAATGATGAGTTGTGCCAATTGATCGCTATAAGCAAAGTGCGCACGGGGACTTGTAGTGAAGATCGTGAAGACCTTCAACTACCATTTCCTTAACCCTCAATATGGAGGGCGTAAATTTGTTTTGTGTATGGTTTTTAGATATCCATATATAATTGTTTGTATCATGAGGTTGTTACATAGCATACATAGCATATGCGAGAAAATTAATTAACTTATTTGAAATATGGTACGAATAAAGGGAATATCTCACTAAGCACGTTGTGAGCTTACATCCCCATAGATTTTTATTGAAACATGTATACTTGAGATTCTATCCGAGGACGGGACATTAAGGAAATCATCAATAGGTTTTGAGTTTTTACGAAAGAAGTAAAAGCATAGAAGGAATTTACATTCTTGAATATCTGTTTATGAGTAATATATAATATATTTGTATTTTGGAGATTACTAGGAAATGTATTTATGTATATTTGAAGACATTAACAGGGGTATGCTCCTAAGAATTGTAATTGACCTTATTTATATTTAATAATAAGTGTTTCTCTTGCCTTGTTGCTTTAATTGTTGCAATATAAACTGCGCTACTACGATATATTCCCTTAAATGTGTGCATAATATAGAAGGCTTTACGTGACTAAGGTAGTCATTCCTAGGCTTTAATATTATGTACGGTGGGCTGTCACGTTTATGGCACCCCTTAAGGCATGACAATTTGTGAAAAGCCTTATAGATGCCTGATAGGTAGTTTGTTATATTTAACAGCTTCTAGACCTGATATCATGTTTTCGATGTGTGTATGTGCAAGATTTTGATCTTACCCAAAAGAATCACACTTGAATGCAGTAAAACACATATTCAAGTATCTTGCAAGCATGATTGAAATTAGCTTGTGGTATCCAAAGTTTACCTCTTTTGATCTAGTTGAATACTCCGATGCTGATTGTGCTGGATGCAAAGTAGATTAGAAAAGCACAAGCAACATATGCCACTTTCTTGGAAATTCCCACTCAAAGAAGCAAAATTTGTTACACTTTCAACTGCTTAAGTTGAGTATAAAGTTGTTGGTAGTTGTTGTGTACAAGTTTTATGGATAAAACAAACCTTGCTTAATTATGGTCTAAAATATGAAAATGTTCTAATTCGTTGTGATAACACAAGTGCTATAAATTTAATAAAAAAATATAATTCAACACTCAAGGACTAAGCATATCAAAAGTAGACATAATTTCATTAGAGATCATGTTTTAAATATAGATATCAACTTGAAATCTGTTGATACAAACAATCAGATTCCTGGTATTTTTACAAAACCTTTGAGTGAAAATCATTTTTGCACTTTGCGAAGAGAATTGGGAATGATCAAGCAAGATGAGTGCTAAATATCATAGAGCCAAGATGTTATAGAACTTGATTTAAGGATTTAAGAAGCTATTAAATGTTCTTATATGCTTTGTGATGCTTGTGATCTATTCTATTTGCAAAAATCCATTATATGTATGTTGAGATAGTGAGTAGCACTATAAGTGAGTCAGGATAGCTCACGAGTTACTCGAGTTCGACATGGTAAAAGCTCAAATTAGACTTACTTACAATCAAGTTGAGCTCGAGTTTGAGCTACTCGAGTGGTTATCGAGCTTAAGTTCGAGCTTTAAAATATTTGGCTCTAAGAAGTTTGTGAGCTTAATCGAGCTTAAATGAGTATTAAATCATTGCGGGTTGAGTTTGAGCTTATCATGTATTAAATACTTTTTATAGCTAGATCAATATTTAAAAGGGTAATCAAGTTTAATCGAGTAAGTTCGAGCTTATCGAGTATTATATCGAATTGAGTTTGAGCTTCAAAAGCAAAGCTCGATCGAGTTTGAATTCGAGCTTCGAAGTTTTTTACTCTAGTTGAGTTCGAGTTTGACACTATATTGACTCAAGTCGACTCGTTACAACCTAGTAGTAAGTGAAGTCCTCATGTGTCGAGGCATGTGTGTGAAGTCCTACATGTGTATAGGCATTTATGAAGTCCTCATGTAGAGGAATTTGTGAAGTTCTCTATTGAGGCAGTGAGTGAAGTTCTTATGTGTTGAGGCATGTGTATGAAGTTTTACATGTGTGTAGGCATTTGAGAAGTCCTCTTTGTGAGGTAATTGTTTTGTGTTGAATGAAATGCATGAGTCATCCTTGTTTGATATATGTGCATCTCTCCTTGTTTGTAATATTATAAGTCTGTCATTTTTTTTTATGAGTATAATGGGAGAAAAGTGTAGAATGTACAATTAATAAGCATGCATCTAGTCTGTTTTGATAAGCACAATTGGGGAGCTAAATGACGTATTAAGTGTAGCATGCATCTTCCTAGAATTAAGCATCAAGTCTTTGAATTAAAATTGAGAAAATTCCTTCGAAACCCATATGCTTAATTGGAGCGAAGTATACTGAATTGAAAATGGGTAATTGTGCATAATTGTCCTTATCAAAAAGAGAGAGATTTTTGAACTTGTATATTCAATGTGGATCTTGATGAGACAATATGTTGCATAATTAACTATTCAATTATGGTAAAACTTCACTTAATTAGTCAAATAATATGATGTGTGTGTGCGCGCGCATGTTGTGCATTTCTATGGAGTTTCTGCAGGTTTTAGCAGGAACAAAATTAGTGAAGAACAGTATCAATCCAGAGTCAAGTTGAGAGCTAGATAGCTTCATTCATCAAGGCACAACAAACTCAAGATCAAAGCTTGACAAGTTCAAAAAAGTAGAGTCAATGGTTGGGGGGTTTGTTGAGGGCACGGCTCGTCGAATGGTTAGGGTGAGACAAGCTCAAGACCTAAGACTTGATAAGTTCAAAAAAAGCACATCCTTAGTCAAGGGGTTTGTTGAGAGCTCGACGAGTTCAAAGTCTAAGACTTGACAAGATCAAAGAAGCATAGTATTGGTCGAGGGTAAATTTGAGGCTTGACACAATGAGACGCGACAAGTCTTAAGGCATAATAAGTTTGAATTCAATACTAGATAGAGTCCAAGTGAAAAAAGACTTTTTGAAGGTGAAAATGAGGTACAACGAGTCTTTAGGCCGTGATAGTTTAAATATCAGAGCCAATGTAGCAAAAAGAGTCGTTGAAGCGCATTTAATTCTTGAGGACTTAAGGACATTATCTTTAATAGATATTTGAATTTTTGAAGGCTATATATACTCTATCCTTGGGAGATTCAAAGAAGAGAAGTGTAAAAAGAGCTCTTACTTGCAAACAAACAAATTATTAATTTTCTTGTTCTCTTATTTATTAATTTGTATATCTCAGAAAAGAGAGAGAAAAATATTCTTGTGCTTTGTTCTTGTAGTTGCTATTTATCAAAGAGCATCTAAAGAGAGAAAGAAAATGCTTTGTTTTCTAAAGTATTGTAATAGCGGTGTATGGCTTAGCTTGAGCATGATTGTTTGCGATGATTAATAAAATGGTGGTGAAGTCCTTGATTAGAGACATTGGTGGATCATGGAGAGTAGGAAATGGGTTGAACTCCACATTAAATCTGCACTAAAATCTTCTATCTCTATCTCTTTAATTTCTTATATTATAAATCTATTGTGTGTTATCCGTTGCAATTTAAGTTAAAATTGAACCATTGCATTAAAACTAATTGTTTGAGTTTTTTAGGACAAATACTCAATTAATAAGGTATGTAGCATGATTATTGATGGTGGTAGTTGCACTAATATTGCTAGTTCTTTAATGGTTGAAAGATGTGCTCACGTTGTTCCTCAACATCATCTTCCTTAGGTTTGTATGCTTAGAGCATGCCTAAAGACCAACTTTTCACCTTTAACAGGTCCTTCAAAGTCCTCATCACTACAATCCTTCAATGGTGGCATCTCATCATCGTTTGAACTTACACTCTGTATGTCACCATTATCCAAAACAATCATAGCTCTCTTATTTGGACATTAAGAAGCAATATGCGCAAGTCCTTAACACTTAAAACACTTAATGTCATGTGATCTAGAAGAGGGTTTTTTGGTTTTGCCTTTAGAAACAACAATTGAATCCTTAGCTTTTGCATCTTCTTTAGGTTTTGAGCCAACCTTATTATTCTTCCAATTTGACTTCCATGAAGAACTAGAAGCTGAAACATACTTTGAATTGCCCTTAGACTTCATTTGCATTTCCACCTTAATAGCTTTATGCAATAATTCCTCGATCTCCACATAATGATGCAATTCCACCACATTAGCTATCTCTTCAAACCATTAATGAATTTAGCCATTGTTGCCTTACGATCTTCATCTATGTTAGCCATAATCATAGATATCTCCATCTCCTTATACTAATCTTCTACACTCATGGGGCTTTGAGTCAAACCTTGCAACTATCTGCACAAGTCCCTATAGTAATGACTAGGAATAAACCTGTTTCTTATTTTACCTTCATCTCTTCCCATGAACGAGGTCTCTTATCATTTCTTCACATACTAATTACAAGCTAATCCCACCAGATACTAGCATAATCCGTAAATTTAACTGCTGCTAGTTTAACCTTCTTCTCCTCAAAGTAATTATGATTGTCAAGCATATGTTCGACCTTTCTTTGCCACTCCAAATATAATTAAGAGTCATTCTTTCCATGAAAGGTAGGGATTTTCATCTTAATGTTACCCAAACTACTATCTTGTTTTTGAGCAGTCCTTATGCCTTTCCAAGTATTGCTCATATCATAATCAAACTCCTCCTTCTCCTCCTCCTCCTCATCTGTGTGCCTTCTAGAGAATTTAACCTTGGATGGGGATTCAATGTTATCTAACCTCTGATTTAGACGCTCAAATTGTTCTTGGATAGCCTTCATAAACAACTTCATATTGGGATCATTATGTTCTCCTCCACCATTCATATTTAAAACCTGCAAAAATCTTGTTAATAACAAAAAAGAAATATTTTCCTCACAAATGCTCCCTTACATGTTTTCACTCAAAAATTGATGTCAATTTCACTAATGTTTCACTCAATTTTTTTTTTGGTTTTTCTCAATGATAGTATCTTTTAACCACTCAAGTTCTTTTTATTGTTTCTTTGAGAAGAACCATATCAATGATCCTTCCAAAAAGCAATTAACAACAAAAACTAGTATAACTTTGAACACAATTAACAAAAAAAAAAAAATTAAGGAAAATGAGATCAATAAGAAATAACGAAAGGATTATGAGCACAAATGAATCTTAGCAACATTAGTTAATGAGAACAAATCACAAAGAGAAAGCATGAATTTTTTTTTCACGAATTTTTTTTTTTGCACAGCTTGCTCTTACTTCTTTTTTAATCTTTTTTTTTTGCCCCTTCTTTTTTTTGTAACAATAGATGATGTTCCTAGTAAAGAGGAACAAAATGAAAATAAGGATAGTCCAGATTTGATAAAACAAACCAAAGAGGTTAGATTTCTCAAATATGCATAAAGAAACAAAAGTGGGAAAAGAAAAGGAGATGAATAGCACTCGACATAAGAGGTAAACGAAATATGATTAAATAAAAGATAAACAACACCTGATTTTCAAGTACCAATGCTCTGATACCAAATGATGGATGCAAACCCTAGGTAAAGATAAACAAGAACCTAATCGATTGGAAAAGATCCCAAAGATCATTATAAAAAACAAGTAGGAGACCTTCACCTTAACCAAACCTATCGATTAGAACCAAAGTTATAAAAAGTTTATGATCACCACAAGTTACCTTGATAAGATCAGATTAAGTTCTTCACAAAAAGTGACCATTCATATCCTCCATTGAGTGTTTACTAGCCTTTATATATAGGCTATTATAAGGCAATTACATAAGTGATAATGTAACTGAAAAATATAATTGTACTTAATCTCTACATTAAGTACAAAATAATAGAAACACAACATTTAAAACCTCAAAAGAAAAATAAAGAAACCAATATAATAAATCTTTAGGGCATAATCTAAACATTTATTTCTTCACTATTATTAGTGGAAATACTTGATATATTCAAAGTCACCCTTTCATTCCTTAGCTTGCTTATTTCAACAAAATTCAACATTTGATCTAAATGATCTCCAATGAGTGTATTCTATCACGTCCCAAAGGATACCCTTGACGTAGCAGTCCGTCACATATGGTATTAAAACTTAAGAATGACTTCCACATATATAAGGCATCTATCACAGCAATAGGAGACTCCAGTAGGATGTGTAGTTCGAGATTCCAAATATAGGACACAAGAAATCTAGATAACCATCTAACTTCAACATTATAAGAATATAGTCCTTACATTGTCTTAGAGGTATTCCCTCGATAAATCTCCAAACAACATTATATCAGCTTAGTCTTTCACATAAGGACACAATACTAAAACCAAAAGATATTAAATGATATCTAGCCTAAGATCTTCAAAGGATTTCCAGAAGCTCTCCAAAACATAATCTCACTCGGGTATATGAAGTCTTTGGGCATAAGAGATATTAGTCCTGTTTCAATCAAAAGTCTATCGAGGTATAAGCACAACTAGCTTAGTGAGAATATTCATGGATCAACGTACTATCAATAATTTAAAACAAGTTGTTAAGCAAGCATATGAATGCATCAAGCAAGTGAATAAGCAAAACATATGATCTACTGGAAATCATATGTTTTGAATGGATTTACTCCTCCATTGGTGGTTAGGTGTTTTAGGCTCTTTAAAACCCATATTTGAAATCCAACTTATGTAGTTTATTTCTAGCTCCTACTCTCCCATCTTAAAATAGTTATTTTTGGTTCCTATTTGCCCATCCTTAAATAGTTCTTCCCAGCTCCTATTCGCCGATCTTGCAGAATTATGACTCCTGCAAGCCCCACTACTATACTCTTGTCCCATCGAGTATTGTAGCTAATGAAATGAAACAAAACTAACTACGTGATTTCCATGAATCAATTAATATATAACTCAAAATATGTAATTAAGGTACTTTAAGGCATCACAGAATTGCAGACACTCCAGCATGGTAATAATAAAACACAATTTGATTAACAACAATTCATGTCTCGATATGCTTAGTATTCTTTCAACCAATATTATCATACAAAATTTATTTTCATCTTTTCCTACTTCTAGTGTCTCTAGCTACAAGCTCAAACAAGTACGTAAAAGGTAGGAGATAAACTCACTCGGCCATCCTTGCTATACTTCTTTACTCGTAATGGTCCTCCGAATATGGATTCTCCCAAAATTCATTACCTAAACAAAAGAAATACCCAAAATGAGTATTTCATGGAAATTCTACTTGAACTCTTTAATTTTATTCTTGTATTTTCATCAAAATTCGGATAGAAGAAAATTCTAACTTAAAATGGCCATAACTTGCTCATTTTAACTAGGAATTTTGCATATTATATACCATTTTCTACCTACTTGAAAAGATCTATTCATTTCTAAGGTTATTTTTTACATAAAAATCCATTTGGGTTGCAAATCACTATGGTGTAGAATAGTTACGAATTTCATAGTCCTCAAAATATGATTTTTCCAAACTTTTCTTTACTAAAAAATCCTTAAACAAAATATATGGATATTTGTATAGTTGAAAAACCCTTTCACATATATACTCATATTGTATGCATGATTTTTGTAGTGTTGTCTCAACATTGATTTTTCACAAAGCAATTTGTCTTTAAGAGTTTGAAAAGGTGAAACTTTGAAAAATTTTCCTTTTTAAATCACTAGAAGGAAATTTAAAAATTCTTGTGTTGTTATAAGTGAGTATTTTTCCTATTATAATTTCATTTCCTAACTTTTCAAAAGTAAGTTAATTTTCAAAATTTTGGTTCTTTAAGTTATCTACCAATGTTTTCCTCTCATTTTTATATTCTTTTTCTTCTTTAGAAATAAGTTTACTTTTAAAACTTTACTTTTTATTTTTCTAAGTTGGTTTCTAAAATAGAGTTGATTTTACCATGATTTGAAAAACTTGTTTTATTCCTAATATTTATCAAGTGATGGCATAATCCTTTTAGATAAGTCCCTAAGAAAAGCTTTCCTAATAAAGAATTTTTCAATATTGGAACTTAGCAAAAATTTCATTTTAACTTTGAAAAAGAATAACAATATTAGAAATTGAGTTTTGTAGAAACTTTCTTAGTATGCGATTTTAAAGTCTATGGTGAACCTATTTAAGTTTTATTAAATATATGGTTGGGTTAAAATCTTAAGTTTAATGCAAAAATTTATATTTTTATGGGGTTTTTAGTTCGATTTATAAAAGAAATGATTTTTTTTTTTATTATTTGAAGAAATCTTCATTACTACTACTTTTAAAATTTATGATTAGCTTGTCTATGCTTCTGAAAAGAGTTTATTAAAAATAAAACTTAGATCTTTTGTTGAAAAATCCTTTATTAAGAAATATAGCTTACTTTTGTTATTTAAGAAAGAACCGTTTTTATTTTTATTAAGACACAACCTTCTAAATCATGTATGAATATGATTATGTAGCAATGAAAAAGTAAGTTTAATACATAATAGACAAGAAATATACATAAGTAAATAGACATATAATATAGTCAAGCATTGAGAACCTTAACTTCATCAATGTATCTCGTCAAGCATTGGGAGCTTTAGCTTCATCAAAGCAACTTGATCAAGTATTGGGATTCTTAGCTTCATCAAGCATCCTAGGACTAAGAATAGACTAGTCCCAAAGAAAAAAAAGAGAAAGAAAAGAGAAAGCAATAATAAAAAGCAAGTTAGAGAGTTAATGAGCATTTAGGCTCTAAGAAATATATAGATATACATAGAAATATCAATATATATATATATATATATAAAGTTAGATTAGGAGCATAATAACAACATAATAACATAACAATAATAATAAAACAACATAGTAATAAAGTAAGGTTTGTTCATGAACAAGAACAAAATATGAACATAGTATTGCTTCCATAACAATTATTTGTTTAGGAAACACACACCATGGTCATGTTAAGTTACATGACATGGTAAACAAATATAGGTAGGATTTTACCTAAGAGTATTTTTGAGTGGAATGAAGATGAGGGATGAATGTAATATTATGTGAGTAGTATAGTAAGGAAAGGTAGATGGTTTTTGTATTGTGAAGAATTTTGGGAAAGATTAAATGGAAGAGAGTTTTTTATAGAGAGAAATTGTGAAGAGAGAAGTTGTGGAGAAATTTTGGGAGAGTTTTGTTATGTAAAATGAATGTGTAAAAGAAGTGGAGGGAAAGGGGATATTTATAGAAAAAGTTGGACGAAAATTTCGGTAATAAAATAAATTGAAAAAGAAAAAGAATTTGAGAGAGAGAGAGAAGAGGAGGAGGACCGGTGGTTTCAAAAGAGAGGGAGAGGGAGAGAGTTTTGATTAAATTTTGTATTTTTGTAAAGAAAAGTAATAATATGTAAGGTGTGATGTGAATAAAGTTGTGTTAAAAATGAAAAATTGTAAGAAATAGGTGTATAGGTAGTAAGAAATATATTGTAAGAAAAAGTAGAGATACCGAAATAGTAATGAATAGTAGAAAATAGTACTATGAATAGTAAACTAGACAAATAAAGTACCGGTAGTAATAAAAGTACGTGTAAATGAATTATATATGATATTTTTAGTTATCGAAAAATTTTAAAACTGATATTTTTGGATTTCCTATATTATTACGAGTCTAACAATATAAACAGAATATTTTTACTGTTCGGTGTTCCTGAGAACGATTTTCAACACCTGATCCCATTCGGATCCGAAAGACACTAAAAATAGGCGAATCTGATATTTTTATACTTCCCTATATTATTACGAACTATTATAAACCATTAACTCAATTCAGTTTTCTAGGGTTTGAGAGCATGGGATTGCTGGAGTTGAAACTGCTAGATTGCCTTGATCTTTGTTGACTTTTGAAACTCCAATTTGACTAGAATTAGGGTTAATCCAACTTTACCTTAGAAACTGAGGGGTTTACATTAGGGATCAGATAGATGGATTGTCTCATGTTTGGTTTGTGAGTTGAACGATTATTGAATCTTCTATTGTCGTTTTTAAAGAATCTCTTATGAAATCCCGTGATTGATATTGTTTAAGGTTCGGTTTCAACTTGGGTCAACTTTTAGGGCTTCGATTTGATATTCCAAAACCATTCTCTCATAATTATGTAAAAATTCGGGGGTTTACACATTCAAAGCTTGTTTCATCCGTTTTGTCCTTGCCTTCATCATCAGTCCTCTTATTCCTTGTAATAGATCCTTATAATGCTTAGAAGTAGGAGCTAATGCAAGCTGATTGTAAACCCTGGAAATTTTTCACATTAGTACACGACTCTAAAATAGAATGAATGAACTAGTTAGTAAACTTAAAATCCAATAAAAACCTAAGAATAGATCAATGACTTGAATTTGGCTGGGTTAAGATCTAAAAGCCGAATAAAGAACTTCTTTGACCCTAATTGATACCTGAAATGAGATTTCGTATCTTGAATGATAATTCAAAATATGATAAAGGAAACCCAAATTTCCAAACCCCAAAACTTGTCTTACAAATAGAATAGATAAAAAAATATAGATATAGAGATTAGATGACTACTATTGAACTCAATAATGATTTTAGACTAGAACAATGAGTAATAATGAGCCTATACATGGATTTAAACCCTAAATTTAAGATTCCTAGATAATATTAAACAATACTAATAAGATTTTATAGTAGGTATCAAAAACCAAAGATATATAGATAATTTAGCTTATATATCAAAAGTGATATCGAGTAGTTAACCAACTACGCTTATAGATAGAAAACGATAACTTAAAGATAAACAGTTAGGATTATAAATACACAATAAAAAAATAAACATATGTATAACTAAATATCTAAACTTCAAATAAATAATTGAACCACACCATTGTTCTAATTAGGGTTTTCTTAAGCTATTGGAGCTTAAAACAAAAATTAACCTAATAAGCTTAGGAAACCCTAATCGCGGGAGATAAAATTCTAAAAACAATTAATCGCGTAAATTTAAAACTTAAAGTTGTATCTTTTGATAAACTAAACATTTTCTAGAATCCTATAAAAATATTTTTGTACAAAAACTCTCAAATATTAGCTTATTTGTACCCGCTTAACTTATTAAACTATCTTAAAACTAAGATAATTAACTAACTAAATATTATTATATATTATTTTCTCAAATTTTTGGTGCAAATGGGGCAAGTATGTAGCTGAAATTCTGTCAATTATCCTCAGCTGAAATCAATCCAATTTGAGTCAACAAATGCAACTAAGAGTCAAGCTAAAATATGTACAAACTAATTAGGAGCTCCTAAGTCAGCCAAGGTTATTAAATGCACTAGGATTTGTAATGCAATTTGCATTTTCGGTAGAGACATTGCTCTTGGAAGACCCCTTTGTAGCTTCCTTCTCCTTCGTCATCTATATATATGTCCCATAATGAACATAAAAACAAAACTTTAACTTCAATCAAATAACTTCTAGAGCTCTCAAACTCGTGCTTCCTAACAGCCCACAAAACATACACAAACCACACACAAACAATACCAAAAACAAAACAATAAAACTCCATTAAAACCTTAACTTGAAACTTGGATTAAGGAGAAACAAGGTAACACAAATTCCTTTTAAGTTGTTTTAAGTATTGAACTTTAATCTAAATAACATTTCTATTAATTTAGGATCGGAACTAACTCTGGATCTAAGCTCAAAATGTTCATATCCGCTCCAACAAGGTAAATTCGAAAACCCTAGTTGTGCTTTTCTAAATTCTAAAATTTGAGATCAAATACATGTAGATGCGTTATGAGTTGATGTATATATACACATATACCATAGAAAAACTTAGGAGAAGCTTTAAATACAAGTTTGATATGTTTATGTTAAAGGAAAGTAAGTTTCGAATTTAAGAAAATCGAAGAAGATGATGAACTGTTTCAACATTGTCTCTATGCTGGCAGTGTAAACGTTGAACGCCGGCGGCTTACGAGGGTAGGTCGGCGGTGTTAAGACGGCTTACACTGGACAGAAGCTACGTAAAATTTATTTTCACGTAACATGAATGAACGCCAGCTAGTTGGGGTTATACGCTGGCAGCGTATAGCCCAACGTAAATGAGAAAGCTAGCAGCTTACAAGCTAGTACAAACGACACGAAATAAAATGCAAAACTTAAGAACATCGGCATCTGGGTTTCAACGCCGGCAGTGTTGGAGCTAGCGTACACTCATGTTTTTCCTACGAGAAGTCTGTATTACATGAACAGAAAAAAAATATAATAAATACTATTACACATATTATATATATGTCAAAACAGAATTTACTAAGTAGAAAAATAAATAAAAATATTTAGAATAATAGTATTTAATACTTGATAGTTTCTAAAAACCCTGGAATTATAGGGAAATATTAAGTGTTAATAATAACTATAATTATCAAATATTTGTTCTATATAGATACATAGGTAAGAATGGAAATTAAAATAAGCTAAATTTACGAATAATGTGACTTCTAAAAATGACAAAATAATTATGTGAAACAGATTAGGAGAAATACGACAACACTAAGCAATAATAAACGAATATGATTTATGATAATGAGTCAGGTATAAAATAACATAAAATTAGTATTAATGACTACAAAAAGTTAATACATGTATATAAATATCAAGTAAGACTAAGGCAAGCAACATTGAAATAAATATTAATTGATAATTGTTTTCATAAGACCCTTAAAGAACCAAAATAAGTAATAGAAATTGAGTCAAATATCAATTTAGGACACTAGACACATATAGGAGTTTAGTTATATAATCTATATCATATTGATGAATATTTTATTCATCTCAATAGGTCACTTTGATACCATAGAAAACCTTCCGACAGATTACTACGATTAAGTCACTATGAACAGGTGAGTAATTCAATCATATTATACTGTTTGTGCTTGTAATTAGCTGAATATGTAATGCAAATATAATAATAATATGCATATTTTAATGGAAATGTGTTGTGATCTGATTTTATGATTGCTAATCTACCATTACAAAAGTGAAAATACAATGATATGATGATGTAAAATAGTATGATGATGATTATGTGTAATATATGATCACCATGAAATTAAATAAGAACTATTGACTTATTAAAATAACCTGGTCATACATTGCACGTACTGCATTATTGCATATACAAACGGGTGACAGCCTGCTACGTATTAATATTTCGGTTCTCTGTTAATGCTTAGCTTTTCTAAAGTTTTAGTTCTTCTAAGATTTTCTTTGTTCCGTTGGTTCTACGGGAACTAAGTGACAATGAAGAATGCTGCCTGTAGTATCATTTTGAAATGATTAATACTTAGGGAGTTTCTAAGGATGGATACAGAATGGTCAATTAAAACTGTTATTAAATTTAAAGTGATAATCCTAAGACGAGAAATCGTTGATTTTCCTGTAAACTTAGTCTCTCCTGGGTAGGTGGGTCATAAAGTAAATGTTCTTTAACCCTAAAAAGAGAGCGTAAATATTTTGCCTGTTTAGATTCTAGATCATCCAAGCTTATATCTGAGCATATGTTTGAGTGATTGCATTACATACGATTAGTTAATAACTTGTTTGATGTGTAATATGTCTAGTTATTCGCTGAGCCGTGGTTTCGCTCATACTCCAACAGTCTTTTTAGGTTTACGCTTCGACCTTGGTTATTTACTTCCAGAAACATAGCTTCAGTAAGGGCTTAAGAGCTAGAAGCCTATGGTTCTACTTGGGATTAATGGTTTATATTTTCCTAGAATGGATTAGCTAGTGTTATCTTATCAGTTATGTATGTAAAGAATTACAAGAAGACTACATGGTTTCTAATAATCTATGATACTTTATGATTAAGATAGCAGTTATTTTCTAATTTATTTCTTACATGTATTGATCATTTTTTATCGAAGCAATTAAAAGATCCGGTTATTTTGGAAAACATGTCTGTAACACCCTGAATTATACGTCTATTTAATTTTTGGTAATTGTTAAATAGATAGTAATGTCTGGTAGAAATTTTAGAAAATGTCCGAAAAATCATCCTCGCTTTTCTTAAATTTAAATATTGGTAATTATCAATATGGACAATAAAAGACTTAATTAAAATAAAAATAAAAGCATAAACTATACCTATATCAAAGAGAAAATTTCCATAAGATATAACAATAATAATATGATTAATAAATAAACTTAAAACCAATAAAGATAAGTAAAATAATAAATTAGATCCAAAAAATAATTCAAAAGATACAAACAAAAGATAAACACTATAAATTTATAATAGTAGAATATAAATAAAGTCAAATTAAAGACAATTTAATTATTAACGGGTCATAAAATACCAAAACACTAATAATTTAAATCCTTAAAGGATAAATTATAATTTACGATATTAGATAATAAAGTTGAAAAGTAAAAGTCTTAAATTCAAAATTTTAAGTATATCATAGTGTTCAAAATATTTAATATAGTAGGTGCGTAAATTTTATCTAAAAATATTACTGAATAAGTATTTATTATAGATATTAATTAAAACCCAAAAAATTAAAAAAACCTAGCAATTTCTTGCTACCCACGCTGTATGCAGCCTATAAATTAAGGTTGCCCCTTTCGTTTTTTTTTTTTCATATTCTTCTCCTCTCTCTCTATCTTCTCGTTTTCTCTCTCTCTCTCTCTCCTTTCTCTGTCTCTCTGGCCAAAGTCTTCGAATGAAGACTATATATATATATTTATATAATGAAAAGCAGCTTCTTCGAAACGGAGAAGACAAAAAAAAAAAGAAAAAAAAGGGCAAAAATCTTCTCCGAAACGGAGAAGAAAAGAAAAGAAATAATAAAATAATAAAAAAGGAATCTAGAAGCTCCTCTAATCTTCAAAAGCTCGTATCTTTCACATACGATAACCAATTTCAATTCCGAAAGTGGCGTTGTAATCGTGGCGATACGCTCTTCAATTCAAGACCACATAAGGCAAGGTTTTGACTACTCTAAAATTTTGTTGTTAGAAGTTTTCGTAATATTAGGAGTTTTAATATTAGTTTTTATTACAAATATACATATTTACATGCATATATAATGATAATAATATAAAATTATATCATGCTAGTATGTGTATTTGGACTAGTTGATATTACATTTCGATTATCAAATGGATAATAAATTGATAAATAAAAACGCTAGATGATAGAAAATTGATTATAATTTTAGATAATTAATATTTAGAGTCTATTTATTAGTAAATAGAAATTTAGAGGCAAATCACTAGGGTTGAAATATACACGATAGGATCAATAACTGATCAAAATCTTCTAATCTAAAGCCCAAATTAAAATTCTGATTTCACAAACATAAAAGTTATAATATTTCAATCCTATATAGACTAAAACCCTAGTTTATCCTGTCAAATCTGGAAATTCTAATTGTGTAGATGAAAACCCTAAAACTATTCAATCCCATAGATTTTAGATTTTAGTTTCCAAGTCGGAAATAATATAAGAAAAATATAGAACTTTAACTATTGTGATATGTTTGGTATAATACTGAAAAATTCTTAAAACATTAAAAGTTAAGTGTGCTCATGACCTAGGATGAGTGACCTACTGGAAAATGAATAGTAATTTTTCAAAACGAGTGATATCTCGATAAATATAATTCAAAGACAATAACTAGTGGTTCAGAATTGAATTATTAGATCTTTAAAGTATATCAGTTAGCAAATGATGATTTAAAGAGAAGTCGCTAGGATTGAGATATAACCGTTAAAACTAGCTATTAGTTATAATTTACATAAATAAGACTTAAACTAAGATTTTAATGTTGAAAACACTAAAGAAAAAATATTCTTAACTGATATAAACACTCGTTATGTTTTATGAAGTAAAACTTAACTAAAGAAACAATTAGAATTAAGTATACCAAAACTATAGCATAGTTCTAACATTTAAAAAGAATAGAGATGTTCTATGACAAGTTTAAATAATTTAAATCACACACAACATATATTCAAGAGTAGAAATGGAATTAAGGAGAAAAATAAAAGCTTAGAAAACCCTAGAACCTTATAATAAAAGTTTCATCCCTCTAAGAAAACTTAAAAAAAATTTTACTTGAATTTGATAAATGAAACATATTTGATTTTCCGATCAATAAGAAGATTGGATATGTAATTAAACTTCAATATGTGACCTCATATACAAATATAAGATTCAGATCATACGTAGAAATAGGATATTAATAGATAAACTTGATATGATTTAAGTATTATATAGATAAAAAATATTTAGCTTTAAATCTATTAGATATACTTAATAACAAACCTATATAGACATACGAAGATTTCAACACATATAAAAGGATAAGATTCCTAGAATAAAATTTAAGCCATTCAATTACAAATTAGAAAATCAAGATAATATAGATTGTAATTGAAAAATTAAACTTAACCAAGAATCTCGTAACTCTAAGTATAAAATATAACACTTATAAGACTATAAGGATATAAAGTGTAGATTAATAGAAATTATTAATATTAGCTAATATAATCAAATTAATTAAAGTTACATACTTAAAATAAGATCAAGACAAAGAAAATGAAAATAAATATAAATGTATACGCTTTAACTAAAAAGTAGAGTAATTAACTTAAATTAAGTTTAATCACTAATACTTTATGAAATAAACATTTACAAGGAATTGAACTTGAAATAATAATTAAGAATACAAAACAAGAAACCTAGGCATCATTATGATACCTTTCGAGCCCCTAAAGTAACATAGGACAAATATACAAAATGATTAGTTTAACCTGAAAATTAAAAACTATGTTCGATAAGTTTTCTAATGACTACTCATATGCTAAAATCTAAGTTAAAACGAGTATAATTACCCAATTTAAGATTTTGATTAAACTCGATATTTGAAAATATTTAAAATATTGTTCTTAAGAAAACTAAGATTATACGAATTTTATAGTTTAACTTACAAAGCGTAGCTTTTACATACTTCAAAATGACTAATTATGTGTTAAGGTCAGATTAAGAATGTTAAAACTCGAGTTTAAGACACAAAGACATAATAGGTTTATTTGTATGAATAATAGTATAGTAATAAGTATCCGTATCTAAATTCTCAGGGGAAACAGATCCGTCTTCAAGTTTTCTTGTAGACTTCTATGATCATTAAGCAAGGATAAACAGGTGAGTATATTCCGATGACCTTCAAATCTGCTTGTGCTTGTAGGTTTAGAGTATGATATTTTGTTAATATAAATTAAATGATTCAAGTATGGGGTTGGGAAATTTACACTTGTGGTTGCTCGTGTTTGTTATCTGTGTTGAAAATACTATATATTATTCTGAACGTTAAGTATTGAGTGTTGTTTAATCATTTTGATCTTTGCGAGTGTTTGATAATTGTCTGATTGCTAAATAAATGGACTTAATGACTATTGGTGTGATAATTATAATATTGATCATGCATTGCATGATTGCATGTAGAAGGCCATCACCACTGCACTTTGACTCGGATGGGCCACACTGTCCCATGAGGACGGTGAACAAGGAGGACCGAAGTGGTATATGCCTAGTGTGTACCATGGACCTTGTTCTAAGGGAATGGGAACTAAGTCGTCTTAGAGAGACGACCCACCTCCTAGGATCGCGCGGGGTCATTGTTAAAGATATCTTGCTTCAATGGGATGTTGTTATATGTATATTATTTTCTATATATGAAAAACTCCTTGAATAAATTTGATTCCCGAAGTATTAGCGGTCCGGGTACTGATGTGTGGATGTACCCCAACCCCGAATTCGAAGGGCATAAATCTAATATATATATGGTTATCGGTTGGTCATATATATTTGTTCATTTGCTTGTCTGTATTGCATATGCTTGTTTAATAATTTGTTTGTTTTTGCTTGAATGGTATGGAACGAGGATATACTTCACTCAGCTAGTTGTAGCTGACTCTCTAACAGTTGCTTTTGCAGGTAAGTTGAATACATGGATGGGATAGGATTTGAGTGCAGAGCGCACCACGGATCAAGCTTCACATGATAGATAGATGATTGTAAATTTAGAGGAATAAAATCTAGTTGAGAGATAAAAACTTAAAATGTAGTTTTCTTTCTCAGTTAAGCCTAGTTTATATTTTTGTTAAACCTAGGTTTATCTTATCTTGTCGTTTGGTAGGATATCTGACTCTCTGTGATCTTTATGATCTATGGAAGTTTCGATATCCAATAAATTATTTTCATAATAAATTTATATATGTATAATACAATGAGATGATAATTAATTAGAGTCTTGTAAACTCTGACTTGCAAGGTGATCCTCATGTTGCGGGTGCACACGTGATATGATGATTCAGGGAAATCCTACTAGGCCCCCTGTAAGGTCGCGACAATGTCACTCTCTGAAGGTAATCTAGTGTTAGTATTTAGGTGTGGCTTGTCTACTTCTACTAGGGTATCCTCGGGGCGTGACACTGATCTCCATCAAGAACCTTGTTACATGATTACAACAAAATTGTAAAACATTTAATAAGTTCTAAAATTAAAATATTTGAAGGCACTTCTATGTTAATTAGCCTTAGAAAACAAACAACGCTCTTGTATAATTTAGGAGTTCAAGTACATACCATCGAAATTCTTCCAAAATAAACATTACAAGTTTTTTTAAATAAAAATTTCTAAAAGGTAGTCTACAAATGATAATCTTAAGAAAAAAATGATTGCAAAATAAAAAAAAAATAGAACAATACTATTTATTTCTTTCTTATTTTTATATTAGAATTCTTTTAATAGAATATATGTTTTAGGGTAAGTATCGATACCTTGTTATATATTGGAACCTGTATCATATATATAATAAAGTATAAGTTCCAGTGTGAGTATAGGGTTCAAAGAACTCATACTTGTATATTACCCAGTGAAAGTAGATTCTAGAAAAACTATATATGTATTTTACCTTGTATACGTTAATGCCCGTCCGAATCCTTCTTGGTAGAGTAAGGTATGGACGGATTTCTTGCACAATAGTATTATCTGCTCACCCCTATACAAGTCTCATAATTAAGATGCGATACATATGTTAATATATGAATCCTATGTATAACATACAATTCACGAACCAACCCAAATCGAGTAAAATGGTGAATCGCTTGTTTGACACACCATTCGATGTGAATCACATAAGATGGATGCAATTCATTAAAGACAAGCATAGATTACACTTTAATTATGCTAAAGCACCATTCGATGTGAATCACATAAGATGGATGCAATTCATTAAAGACCAGCATAGATCACACTTTAATTATGCTATTTAGTACTGTAGATCTTTTAATAAATCCCATCTTCATCAAGTGATTATTTTGTAAATATATAAGTTGCAAATCCTACATGTATGTGATTTAGCATTATTAATTAGGTAATTTAAATAAAAAATTGGTCGGGATGTTTTTCATTCTCATATTTTCATATAACTTGATTTTACTTCAATAAGCCTTTTACCAAATATTCTCTTTTAAGCATGATATGTTTATATTATAATGTAGTTTGATAAAATAAAAAATTAAAGTAAATTAAAAAATACTTAAAATTCTATAAATGCTTTCCATTTTGCTATTGCAATTTAATATTACAAAGTAGCTGCTATTAATTAAGGCTTCCAAATGCTAACTTTTATGTTGGCATATAACAAAGGTATACCCATGGTTTGATCTGATTATCAAATTTTGAAGAGGGTTATTATTATTATTATTATTATTATTATTATTATTATAAAAATTCACACTAATCCAACTAGGGGTGAACGGATATAGTATGGATAGGGTATGAAGCATTATCCATTCCTCATCCTCTAAGGTACAGGTATTGAATTTCATACAGAGAACCGATCCTATGGCTTCTTGTACTCATCCTGTAACTCATAAAATCCTCAAGGAACAAGGTATCCTATAGAACCTGTAATTTTTTTTTTTTTTTTGCCAAAATCTCTATATTTTTTATTTCTTTTTAAAACATCGAGTATATAGTTTTTTTATATGTTTTAATATAATATGTATCACTATCTTATTTGCATACATTCAGTATAAAACAACCTGCAGAAAAAAATTTAAAAAGTAATTTGTTAATATCACAAATTCTATAATATATAGAATCTATTTATGTGATATTAAATAAAGTTATAAAACTTGCACAAAATTTTAAAATTAAAAACTTTGAAACTACTTCTATATACTAATTAGTATTATAATATAAATAATATCTCAATATAATTTGGGAGTTCAAGTACCTATATACATACAACCATAGTTCTTTTAAATTAAAGATAACAAGTCATTCTAAAATAGAATATTACCAATCCTTCTATAATAAAACTTTTTGCAATGTAGTGTACAAATAATAATCTTGAATATAAGTGGTTGCAAAAAAAGAAGGGATATCATTATTTATTTATTATATATCAATATTATTATAAATATTTAATAAAGTTGATACATGATACCCTAGAAATTGTATCTTGTACAACATAGTATATGTTCCAAGATAGGTACAGGGTCTGAAAACCTCAAACCCATATCCTATTCTATGAAAACAGGTTCTAAAAAATTGATACTCATACCCTACTCTATGGCCCTTAATACCCACTCAGACCCTAACCGGTCAAGCAGGATCCATGTGGGTACCTTGCATGATAGGGTTATCTGTCCACTTGTAACTCCAACTACCATGTTCCCATTTATTACTAGTGATAATTCTTAGGGGACATTTACTTAAAAAAGAAAACAATTATATTTTGAAAGTACTATTACTAGGAGCATGTTAAGAAATTTAAATTTAGCTTTTTTTTTTTTTACCTAATCTATTGTTGAGAATATATATACTAGAATTCACTCACTTCAATTTATTAATTATAGTATATTTAGAAATGCTATTATACCCTTATTTGATATGTATTTTGGAATAACGTAAAAATTCCTTAACCTTTTCCCATCTTATTCTTTTTTTATTAGTCCTTTGATGTAATGTATGCTATTAATTTATATATATATATTTATACTTGAATGCTCACACACATATTATGCGTAAATCAACAATTCCTAAGGGACTAGAGGTAATCAAAGTTCGGTCAATCGGTCAATTGCTTTTTTCTTTTTTTCTAAATCGAACTGAAATAACCAATTTTTTAGTATATTAATCTGAAACCGGTTTATTATTAATAGTTAAAAGTTAAGATGGTTACTGTTTTTTTAAATTAATTTTTTGATTTTAGGTTTTTAACCATTTAATATAATGGTTAACTAGAAGTTAGGGTTAACCGAATTTTCGATTATAACCATAGAAGATTAGACTTTTTTTCATAATTAAATTTAAAATTTTCAAATTAACAAGTCAAATAATATAAATACATTCAAAAATTGCAAATTAGCAAATCAAATAACAATAAAAACAACAAGTCAATAACATAAGCTGACTCTAGATCATAAGGCTTAGAATTCAACACCAATATCATACAAATTAAAACTTTATGTCTTCTCTATATTCCAAATTACAACACTATAATTGAAAACTTATATAAGATATAAGTTCTATATATTTATATTTTGAAAATATTAATTATTTTTATATATGATATGTATACTGATATATTTTGGACCGATTAACTAAAACCATCGGTTTTTGTTGGTTAAAAATCGAAATCGAAAACTAAAAAAAAATTAAAAACTTTGACCCTAATCCGAAATCGATGGACCGATGAACTATATTTTTCGAATCGATTGTCTATTGGTTCAAACAATCCAAATCAATGGAACAAATTCTAGTTGTAATATGTAAGGATTGATAAGCTCTATATGCATTGTGGACGTATCGGACATCTGCTATGACTATACCCCTAAGAAGCTGCATACACAAAGAGCTCCTTTAAACGAAAGCAATAAAGAAGGATACTAAGATTTGAATAAGTAGAAAGCATTAATAAAGGACAAATGAGGCAATAGAAGATAACCATCAAGCTTGACGAAATTATAATGTCATAAACTATAGTTAATGGATTCTGGTAGGGCCGGTAAAGAAAAGATCAAACTAACAAAAGAGAGAAGATGAAAGGAAAAAAATATAATTAATTTAAAACAAAAGTTCCCTGTGCATAAAAAATGCATCAATTTCGAATCTTCACTACACCAAATCGTAGAAACAAATCCAAACCAAGATCGAGAAATAGAAGCCAAGCTACAAACATAGAAAAATTACTTCACAACGAAGTTTCCGAGCTCTGATAATTAAGGGTCTTTCAAAAACAATGCCACAAGAACCCTCATCTTAAAAGCTAAATGTCACATTCAAGGTTGAAATAACCTCTCAAGTTACTCAATCAAGTAACTCTCAAAAAGTAAGACTTATTAAACTTAAAAAAAAAAGTGTCAATGTCAAAAGTGGTACCTAAAGTTTGAAATTGATCAATTTAATACTTACACTTTGAAATCGACAAATTTAGTATCTAAAAGAACATTTTCGTACATGCTAACAGTACTTTCATTAAGTTTTTTCAAGTACCAAATTGATTAATTTCAAGATTCAAATAATGAATCAATTATTTTCAAAGTTTACGTACCTTATTGTATATTTTGACAAAATTCAAATACCATTTGTGATATCATAAAAAAAAAATAATAATAATAGTTTGCAACACGATGCCTCAAACCAAAGGTGCTCATCTTATTCAAGATGCGAGTGCGACATTTGACGTGTAACCCAATAGTTGATGCAGCATAGCTAGCCAAGGGTAACAACGCACTTTAGTCGAATTCAAGAAATCAACAATGAGTTTGTGCCAACCCTTCTAGTGCCAAAGATGCAACTCATTACAATGGAGTTAAATGGCAAAGTGATCCAAGCATGAGCAAAGTCAAGGCTCGGAACCACACAAAAGTTCGATTCAACGATAGTTGCCCTTTAAAGGGATGCTATCAACGTAAGCACCTAATAAAATTCTAGGAAATGACTTGTATAGTCCTAATAGAGGCTATCATTCAACAACCATAGATGATGGTGCCGCAACCATCGTACGTATCGGTCCACACTTTGAGGGACGAACGTACTTGAGCCTTGTTTATTAAAAAAAAAAAAAAAAGGATAAAACTATGGCAATGCTTTTTCTCTCTAAGAATACCTAAATTCTTTCTATGCATTTGTATAGTAGAGCAAAGTCACTTATTTATATAGAGGAAAAATCAAATCTTCTTCCAATCTCTTTAGACTCACAAATCTTGGATAATGTTACAAATAATATCTAAACTTTGACAAAATGTGCAATTTGATACCTAAACTTTTAACTTGATCAATTTAATACATGAATTTTAAAATTAATCAACTTAGTGCCTGAAAAACTTTGAAATTGATTAATTTGGTATAGAAAAAAACTTGACGAAGGTATTTTCAATATAGATAAAAAGTTCTTTTAAGTACCAAATTAATCAATTTCAAAGTTCAAGTATTAAATTGATAAATTTGAAAGTTTAGGTACCTAATGGCATTGTTTGTTAGAGTTTTTAGGTACCGCTTGTCTCATTAATCCTTTTATGTAAAACACTCTCTGTCTCTAATATGCAACTTATATCATATCTTGGTCATATCTTTCCAAGTGGATATAGCCTTAATTTTAAATTTAAAAATCATTTTTGCACGAATGAAGTATGTGGTTGTAGGCATTTTCAAATGAAGATTCTTCTTTTAAAATCACATTCGACATGACCCTAAATACTAGTGCTCAACACGAAAGGCCAAATTTTCTTCAACACATGCTGTGTACTGGCTTATGTACTTTAGAATATCCCATTTTGTTTCCAACAAAGCTTCTCAAACAAGTTGTGTTGAAACCTGTGTACTTTATACCTTTTTTAACTTCAATAAATCTTCACTAAAACAACTTTAATTAATTAAAATTCCTTTCTTAAGCTAAAGCAACACCTTGTAAACCATAAATTAAGATTTTAATCAAATAAATACCATTTTTTTCAAAATATTCATTAAAATCAATTATTAGTGCTCATAATCTCTTATCTAAATAAGGATTAATCCAACACTTATCATTTGTGCATCTTAGTCAATGCACATGCTTTCTCTTCTGTATTGGATCAAGCAAAAAGGAAAGGAGCACCTACCTATATACGATGTTATCCATGCCCTCCAAGGTTCGAAATTCGGTAATCTCGAATGAAGAAATTTACCTAAGTTGTAGTTATCTCAACTAAGCAACTCAAGCTATACTCTGAACTCACTAACTGATAGTCTTGCTAACTAACCCCTTTATTGCATTCTTCATAACTTTGATGCCTTGAGAAGAATGATCAAGTATGTAATAGAGCTCAACGTGTTTGGAGTATAATTCAATTCATGAGAAGCTATTAAATCACAAGTGTTAGTAGATTTTATCATAGAATATACAAGAGAGGTAGATGTTCTTGAAACCAAAGGAAATCTTGAATGGACCCTCCAAGTCGATGGTTCTCCATACAGGATGGAAGTAGAGTCAGACTACCTAAGGAGATTGGAATAGAAAAATTGAAGATATACTTTAACTCCCAGTTGATGGTTCAACAAGTCAATGGAAGGTACAAAATAAAAGTAGACACGATGATCAACTATTTGACTATTGTTAAGGAGCTGGCTTTGAAATTCCCTACTTAGAGCATCCACAAAATCCCAAAAAACTAGAATTTCAAAGTATCAATTGTTGAAATTTGCCTTGGCCAGAATTCCTAATCTTGACCAATAAAATGAAAAGGTCTTCTAAGAATGAGATGTGGTCTTCCCAGTTAGGGGTCAACATTCCATGTCCTTCTTAAGACCTAGTCCCTTCTAGCTTTTGGCATACTAGATCAACTGGTTGGAATGCATTATGTTGAACTTTCTTTTTTATGCTGGTTCATGTTGCAAAACACGAAGTCAAAGTATTTAAAAAATTTATAAAATGCTAGTAAGTTATGTTCAACTCTGGTTATAATCACCAACATTAGACAAGCGCACCTACGGAGTAGTATAGAAAGTATTAGATCATATTCCTTGGAGATTTTCAGCATTTACCTTACTCCCTGTTCATCTATTATCTAGAAAAATAAATTAGCGAAGCATAACAAAAACAGAAGCTACACTAGGTTAATGCTAAAAGATATATACATTTTTTTTCAAGGTAAAATTAAGGGTAGGTTTGTAAATCTAAGATGAGACTTAGTATTTACATCACCAAGTTCTTATCATATAATTTCTTAACAAACTCAGAGAGTTGTTTATTAGTGCATTTGCATCGTCGGACTCATGAAGGTAAGTTAAAACCTCTCTCAAGATCAAAACTTCTATATCTAGATTAGACCACTGGAATCTCTTCACAAATTATTAGCAATTTAGATCCGTTTATAGTTTAAGAATCCTTTATTTAAAAACCCATTAAAAAAATTTGAAAACAAGTGATAGAAAGTTTCATCATCCCTCTCTCAAGGTGATTATGAGTAATTTCATTATTAGCCTAGATCTATTCAAAAGAAGGATCTCTCGATCTATTTAGTTGAACTCAGATAGATTTAAAAGGTACACCATATATTTAGATCTACAACATTAAGTTTGAGCTATTAAATACAAATACCCAGTCAATATTAAATTAAAAGCATTTGAAATTATATGAACCAGGATTTGGATTTATGAACCTTAAGTTAAGATGATTATTTCTTTATAGATGCAGATATCAAGTACAGATTCAAAAGAAATAATATGAAATTAAGAATGAATATTGCAATTAAGTTCATAATCTAGCAAGTACAAATAATGGGTAAAAATGATATTACCCAGAAAACTTCAAAATTCCACAGATCAAGAAATAGTTATTTCGCTGCATATTTCTCTCTCTATTCTACGTTAGTAATTTGTTACACATGCTACATTTCTTATTGGACGTATGTGCACATTTACTTATAGGCTATAGGCACAGAAATCATGAAGATTTTATTCACTGACGTGCCAGATTCTTTATAACGGAAATCGTCCTAATTCTGATATGCACGTGTTGAGCCAGCTCATTTGTAACAATTTAGGGCCATTTTTGTGGTTCTAATCCAAGGCTCATAGTTTGCTCACGGTCTAAGTTGTATTCTTCACTTTAGAGGCTCAAATTTTGGCTCAGTTTCAATTGAGGGTAAAATATAGGGCTCAACCTTAAGGCACGATTGAAGCTGTATCTTGAAGTCTAGGGCTCGGTCATCTCAATGTAAACTGAGGGTTAAGCTGAGGGCTCAGTTTGTAATGCGACTGGGAACTTTGCCTTGTTTTTCCTTATAATTTTGCCATCGACAGCCATTCTGATGGCCTCGATAAAAATCTGTCTTTGAACTTTGTTGTTGTTTGCTCCAAATATGATCTCAAACACTTTGTTTCTTTCTTTGTTGATCTTAGGAGCTAAAAAACAACATTTAAACAATAAAAGCACAAAATTTATAGGAATCTATCTGAAAATGGATCAAATCAAACCTAAATTCTCATGAATGGAATAATTATAACTCTACACTTAAGCCTTTACTTATTCTCAAGCAAACATTAATTCAACATGACCAAGCAAGACCTTAACACCTTAAAAATAAATCAAATGGAAATTTGACTAGATCAATTAAGCTCAAAGCACCTATTGAATTTAACACCTTAAACATTCAATCAGTCTCCAAATAACTGTGTTAAAGTTACTTCTACTAAAATCACTAAACTTATATAAGTAGATAAGCTTTTACTCTTATTATTTAATTAAGAAATCTAAAGCAAAAATTACTTAAAAGATCAAACAAAGTAAGTGGAACTCAATCAAACTTATCCCCTTATACATATAGGAATGCAGTTCTTTAATCATATTTCTAAGCATCATGGTAAAAAATGAAGGCTTATACATCAGTTCATCCTCTGAATTTCTTTCCTTATTTGTGCTTTTATTTCATTCCTATTATTTAGGTACTTCAATGTTGCTGAGGGGAAGATTTTTGCCTTCTTCTTTACATTTTCCTCTAGAAGGGAATTTGTTCCTATCTTTTCATTTTTTTTTAAAGATTAGACTAGATTCATGGCTTATTTAAAATTAATAGAAGGGTTAAGAAATTACTCTTCTAAGAGATCAACCCCTGCCCATTTCAACCCTAAGTATATGATCATTTTCATTTTAATTTTTGTTCTAGTTTTAGATAAAGTACAAGGAAAAATCATCAAGCTACAGACATCATTTGAACCTTCATCAGAGACTACAAAGCTCTTGCAATGACTAAATTGAAAAACATATAGATCATTTAAACTTTTAAAAATCAATTGAGTAGCCTTACTAGGGACCTTAAGTTAATTTCATTTCTAAATTTCTAGATTAAAAAAATAGGTAAAGCTACTTCACATGAATATTGCAAAGTGATTTACACATAGTAAAGTTAACTTAAATATGTGATGATGTTCTTCATTATTAGTCTAATTGATTTATTTGGTGATTTTTATTTCAAAATTTTGAAAAATTTTGGTCAAATTTTAGCCATTTCATTATTTTCCTAAGTTTTGTGGAGAAAAATGATCTTTAAAGCACAAATACTCTATTATTGACAGATTATTATTATTCTCAACCCTTTTGCTTAATTCCCTTCTCCCACACTTAAGATACACATTGTCCTCAATGTTTTAAAACATTATAAATAGGTAGGGAATCATCAGCAAATTAAAGCAAGAATTAAAATAAGAAGTTTAGGAAAACTTCTCCATTATTGAATCAATGGTAGAATGTTCTTAAGACTTGGGCTCGATTGCCTTCTGCTTAAAGCTGTTTAAAGACTAAAGTAGAACAAGGCAAAACATTAGTAGTAACTGCCAGCTCTATCAGAGCCACTATAAACTCTTAGACTTTTATGCTAAGTAAACACTTAAACCCTAGAAACGGAATTCAACCGGAAACCCTAAAGTCAATATATCTATAACAAACCCTAGTGAATCTAGATTCGGTAATCCCGCGCTCTAAACCCTTAAACAATAAAATTGAGATAATCATAGATTATAGTTTGTAATAATATAATGAAGATTAAAAAGATCAGATTCGTGAAAATTTAATTCGTTTCGGACTCGAATAGAATAAGTTTTTAAAAACCGGGGTCCGGACACACAAAATGATAAAAATATTCCGATGACACCATTAAACTCATAATAATATAAGGATTTCAAAAATATCAGTTTGAGAAGTTACTATTCATTACTATTCACTATTATTTATTATCTCTATTTTTTTTACTATCTATTCTTACATTCTACCATACCTATTTCTTACAGTTTCATTTCTCATAAAACTTTATTCACATCATATCTTATATATTATTACCTTTCATTACAAAAAAGATACAAAACAATCAAATTTCTTCCCCCCTATAACACAAAATCGGTGCCCCTCTCTCTATACTATCTAATTTTTTATTTTTTATTTTATTTAATTGTAACTAATTTGCCTCCATATTTAACTATAAATACCCCCCTCTTCCTCTACTTCTTTCACACACTTCTTTATCATACTAAAACTCTCTCAAATTCTCTCCATAAAATCCCTCTCTAAAAATTACTTTGCAACTCTCGTTTCTTTCCATACCATTACTATCTCCATACAACATCAGCCCTTTTTTCTTCTACCATCCACTTATTCACCTTACGTAAAAATTTCTAAAACATTCTTCATATTCATGTTAACATAACATGACTATAGTGTATGTTTCCTAAACCCATAGGTATCATGTCTTGTTTAACAATATTTAAGTATTATTATTGTTGTTGTTATATTATTATATTTTATTATTGCTCCTAATCTAACTTCTATATATGGTTAAGTATATCTATATATATATATATATATTCTTAGAGCATATAAGCTCACTAACATAACTTTTATTTATACTCTTATGTTTCTTGTAATTTATTTATTCTTGCAATTTATTTATATATTTCATGCAATTTTATTAAAACTAGTCTTTCTAGTCTTAGACTTGTCCTTATCAAGTCAAATAATTTTCTTTTCTTTTATGAGACTAGTCTATCTCTAGTTCAGAAGCCTTGATGCAAGTTAAGACTTCCAATGTTTGACTTTATTTATATGTTCATATGCTTATTTAATTTCCTATATCTCTATATTCCAATGAATCATTTTTGTTCATGTAACATAGTTATATGTTCATGTTCATGCATAATCATAATGTTGTTGTCTAAATAAAAGGAGTTCTTTTTTTAAAACTAAAGATTAAACTCTTTACCAAAGTAATTTTGGCACTTAGGAAAAGTTTCCTTTTAAGAGTTTGAATAAGTTCGACATAGATTTTTAAGTGAAGATATTATGTAAAATTTTTCCAAGGCATAATTAAGTAGTTCCTTTACTCTCTTTTCAAAACACTAAAATAAATTTGTTATTTAATCTTAAGGTTGATAATTCTTTATTATACAAGTTTTTCTTAAAAAATTATTTAAAAGAACTCATACCAATACTCTAATAAATATTAAGAACTAGATGAATTTCTAAGTCAAGTTAAAATCAACTCACTAGTTAAGAAAATACTTATTAAAGTAATATCATTAAATAGCCTAAAGTAACAAGTTTTCAAAAACATAAAATCTTATTTTAATAAAGTCTATGGATTAGGAAATGGTAGTTAAGATATAAGTACTCATTTAAAAATAAACTAAAAATCTTTGTTTTCATTTCCATAGTTTTCAAAGGAAAATTCTAGATTCCAATCTTTAAATTCCTTAAGAAGATTGTTTTATGAAAAATCATAGTTTGAACAACAACACTTGAATTATACATATAATGTGAGTTTATATAGGTATAAAAAGGATTTTTTGACTATATATAATATATGCTTGCTATGGGGTTTTTGGTTGACAAAAGCTTGGGAAATTGTATTTTTAAGGGCTGAGAATTTTGTAACTATTTTGTACCAAACTGTTTTTGAAACAAATGAATTTTTATGATAAAAATAACCTCAAAAATGGATAGATCTTTTCGAGTAGGTAGAAAACGAAATATAATATGCGAAATTCTGAGTTAAAATGAGTAAGTTATATCTATTTTAAGTTGGAATTTCACTCCATCTGATTTTTGTCAAACTTAGTGAAATAGAATTAGCTACTTTAAGTAGAACTTTCATGACATACTCATTTTGGGTATTTCTCTTGTTTAGGTGATGTCGAGAATGAGTTCCCTTATCCGGACGACTATTACAAGTAGAGGATTACCACACCATGGCTGAGTGAATTTATTTCTTACATTTTGTACTTATGTTTTTGCTTATAGAATAGTTGCATTAGAATTAGGAAAATATAAAAGGAAAAGTGCATGTGCGTTACATACATGGTTGAATTTTTGTTAAGAATATTGAGACGAGAATTATCTATAATCAATGATTGATTTAGTATAGTCATGATACGTCTGCAAATTCTATGATCACCCTTAAATTATCTAATGCTATGCTATAAGTACTAAATTAAATGGATTCATGCATAACATGAAGTGAGTCACATTGCATTCACAACTGTACACTTAGTGGGACAAGGGCATAATAGTGAGGTCAGTACAGCCCGAACCTCTGTATAACGGCGAATCGTCACCCGAATTAACTTAACGATGAGTAGTCACCTGAATGAACTATATTTTAGCGACTAGTAGTGGCTTGAATAAACTACAAAAATCTTGTTTGCAAATAATGGTCTTTAGGGCTTAGAACACCTAACCCCTAATGGAAGGCGTAAATCCATTCAACATATGATTCTCGATAAATCATGTGTATTATTTGCTCACGTACTTGTTGCATTTCATACGCTTGAATAATTAACTTGTTTGATTATCGGTTGTACGAGTACTTTATTGTGGAAATATTTTTCGCTAAGCAAGTAAGCTTACACCATTCTAGATACTTTTTGTGGCACCCTTACTTACGGCTAAAGCCCAAGGGTTATTTCTCTCAAGTACTATCTCTTGGATTCAGGATCTTTTGGAAAGAAGTTAAGAACTGGAAGTGGACTTAAGACTTCTGAGTAAAACTCTAGTGTATCTCTTGGATTCAGGATCTTTTGGAAAGAAGTTAGGAACTGGAAGTGAACTTAAGACTTCTAAGTAAAACTCTAGTGTATTTATTTTCTTTCGAAAGTTAGGCTCTGATGGGCTAAGTATATATTTTGTTAGGGGAATGCCCTTTTAATATTTGTAAGACTCCTTATATTATGATTAAGTTTTAATGTCATGCTTTCCATTCTTAATTGCTATTATATCTTCTTAAACAATGTTTCAAAGCATGGCTCTCTATGATCATGAAGGTATGCCTTACACCCGGTATCAAAGCTTTTGAGATGACTAAGTTTGTTATACTTAAACTTTAATATTGAGTGTAGCAGATTGTCATGTTTAGAGTACCCTTTGGAACGTGACAGTCACAATTAAAATTGGCCAAAAATTTGTAAGTGACAATGATTGGGTCATGATTAAACTACTCCTAAAAATCAACAAGTGGATTCAATCTCTTTTTCAAACTTTTGCGCACAGCTTCTTTCGTATCTCCAATCATGACATCAAGCATTGATTCCATTAGGTCCAGATCATTATCGTATGATCAAAGAATTTGCTTTTGTCGTAAAAACTTATATATTCACAAAAGAACAGGTTAGAGAAAAAGTTGAAAATGAGTTGTCTCCCGTTAAGTGCTTGTTTAATGTCTTTAGCTCAATAAAAACTACATCTGAGAGCTCATTAAGCTTGCACCAAGTGCAACTCCTCCATCTTTCTCAAATCTTGTGATAGTCATTGATAGAGTTTAAATCTTTGCCCATTAACTTTAAATGTCTCAATGTCAGAGTTTTTAACCTCTATAGCATCGTAGGAAAAGACCTGTTTAACTTTGAAAGGGCCTGACCATCTTGACTTGAGCTTTCAAAAACAGTAAAACCAAATCTCCCCTTTAAACTCGTGTGGTTACTTGATTGTTGCGTCATGACATTTCCTAACCTTTTCTTTATACACTATATTATTCTCATATACGTTCAAATGTAATACATCTAACTCATTCAATTGAGAGAACCCATGTTTACCAGAGGTTGTGAGATCATAGTTCAGTAACTTGATAGCCCAATATGCTTTATGCTCAATTTTCGCTGGTAGGTGGCATGTCTTCCCATAGACCAATCTATACTGTGTTGTTCCTAAGGGTGTTTTGAAAGCAGTTCTATAGGCCCAAAGTGCATCATCTAATTTCTTTGCCTAATCTTTTCTATTGGCCGCAACTGTTTTTTTTTATATTCGTTTGAGTTCTCTATTAGAGACTTTAGCTTACCCATTCATTTGTGGATGATAAGGGGTGGATACCTTATAGTATACCCCATATCATTTTAAAAATTTTTTTATCTATGCATTACAAACGTGGGTACCTCTATCACTAGTTAAGGCTCGTGGGCATCCAAATCTTCAAAAAAATAAAAGATCTTATGACAATTCCAGCATCATTAGTAGGTGAAGCTTGAGCTTCCACTCATTTTGAAGCATAATCGACCATCACTAAGATATAATTGCTGCCAAAGGAGTTAGGAAATGTTCCCATAAAGTAAATACCCTAAAGACAAAAAATTGCACATTCTAAAATAAATTTTAGGGGCATTTCATCCATTTTTGAAATGTTTTCTATCCTTTGACAACTATTACAGTTTGCAACCACTGATTTAGCATCTTTGAATATTGAGGGCCAATAGAAACTTGCTTTCAAAACCATATGAGCTATCCTAGTTGCACTATAATGACCACCTTTTGGTCCATTACGATAGTGGTACAAAATTTTTGGCCTTCTTCATGTAAAACACATCGTCTAATTATTTAGTTAGAGTAGATTTGGAAAAGAAATAGGTCTTCCCAAAAGTAGTTTTTTAAATCTGAAAAGAGCATTTTCCTTTTATTGTAGTTGATTTTTTGGGGAGCTTCTTATTGACCAAATAATTAGTTATGTCTGCAAACCAAGGTTCAAGCTCATTTCTTACAATGCAAATAGAATAAAGCCTTTCCTTAGGGAAGGCATCATTAATCTCCTCTTCTTGTACTTAGTCCAAAAATGGGTTATCAAGTTTAGATAAATGATTTGCAGCTAGATTCTCACAATCTTTCTTATCCTTAATTTCTAAGTTAAACTATTGAGGTAGTAAAATTTTGGGGATCAAACATGAATTAGCATCAATTTTTGCCAGCAAGTATTTTAAAGTAGAATAATCGATATAAACAATGACTTTAAGAAGGATAAGATATGACTTGAATTTGTCAAAAGCAAAAATGATAGCTAATATCTCTTTTTCATTCGTGGTGTAGTTTGCTTATGCAACTGTTAAAGTCTTGTTGGTGTAATGGATGGGTTAGAAGTAGTCATCTCTTTTGGCCCAGAACGGCTCTTATAGCTGAGTTACTGGCATCACATATGAGCTCGAAGGGTCAGTTCTAATTTGGTACAACCATGATAGGTACGTTTATTAGCTTTTCCTTCAGCAAATTGAAAGCCTTAGAGCAATTATCATTGAAATCAAATGGGGATCCTTTTCCAAGAGCTTTGTTAAGGGTCATGCAATCTTTGGAAAGTCCTAAATAAACCTTCGATAAAAATTAACATGCCCAAAAAAACTTATAATTGCCTTAATAGAGGTTGGTGGGGGTAATTTTTCAATGGCTTCAATTTTTGTTATGTCTACTTCAATTCCTTTGCTCAAGATTTTGTGCCCCAAAACAATACCTTGATGTACCATGAAATGGCATTTTTCCCTATTTAAAACAAGGTTTGTTTTTTCACATCATTGGAGAACTTTCTTCAAGTTGATGATGCATCCATCAAAAGAATTGCTCAAAACTGAGAAGTCGTCCATGAATACCTCCATTATATTCTCTACCAAGTCCTCAAAGATAGCCATCATACATTGTTGGAAAGTGGTTGGAGCATTGCATAGACCAAAGGGCATTCTCCTATAGGCAAATGTTCCGTAAGGACATGTAAACATGGTTTTCTCTTAGTGTTCTAATGCTATTGGGATTTGAAAATGCCCTAACATACTATCCAAAAAGCAATTGAAAGAGTGACTTACTAATCTCTCTAGCATTTGGTCTATGAAAGGTAATTGAAAGTGATCTTTCCTAGTAGCATCATTGAGCTTTCGATAATCAATACACACGTGCCATTCTGTAACAGTGTGCATAGAAATGAGCTCATTTTTTTTTTCATTGGGGACAATTGTCATCCCCCTTTTCTTTGGAACCACAAGAGTTGGACTCATCCAAGCACTGTCAAAAATGGGGTAAATGATTCCTGCATCTAGCAACTTAACCACCTCCTTCAGTAGTCATTGTGGTTGCATAAATGGCTTAAAATTTTCTCCCATAAGAATTTTGTGAGTACATATGTTAGGCTTATAGCTTTAATGTTAGTAATCTTCCAAGCTATTGCCCTCTTATGTTTGCCCAAAACTTTCAATAACTTCTTCTTCTACTCCTTGCTGAGGTTGGATGAGATTATGACAAGTACCTTTGAGTTTTCTCCAAGGAATGCATACTTTAAGTAAGCTAGCTGCTCCTTTAGTTCTAACTTAGGTGGCTCTTTGATAGAAGGCCTTCGTCTCTTTATGTCATCTTTATTCATCTCCTCTCCCATCTCCTTCTTCACAACTTCTTCATTTACCTCAAGATGTGTAATCATTTTTTTCCCTAGAATTGAATTCACTTTTTCAGCACTTCCTTTGCTCAAACATACTCCTAGAGTATCCTCACAAGTTATGTCACTCATTACTCTAATTACTTTCGGATTTAAAGATTCCACAGGATATGTAAGCCCTGGAAAATTTCAGTAAATAATTCCAAAATGAACATAAAAAATAAACCCTAAAAATCACTCCAAATTAAAATCGAACTTCGACTAGTCTTAAATCACGAATGAATCCAGAAATTCCTTAATCTTGAGAAAAATAAGAATCCTTAAAAAATAAAATACGAACTCAACATACTTCAAATCCAAAACCACTACGTATAACAAATTCCATACTTAACTCTGACTTATGAAATCGGGTAATATAGAGCCCAAAATCAAATTATTAAAAAGTAAATAATGATTAACCTTTGGAAATAAAACCCAATTCAATAATTCTGAAAACGTTAAGAGATATTAAATACTTACAAAAATAAAATTTAAAATAAATTTCTCAAATTAAATATGTTGTATAAATATAAAATATCAGTTTCCAAATTGGCAAAGATTTAAACCAGAAAATCACCTGGAAACCCTAAGTGGAATATAGTAATTTAAGCCCAGCAATCTCACGCCCTTAACCTTAGAGGCCGAGGTGTAGTTTAAGTGTGTAGAATAACTCGTAGTAATATAAGGTCACTTAAAAATTTCAGATTGGAAATTTTTTACCTATTTCGAACTCGTTCGAATACAGACTTCGAAAAACGTGTCTCGGGGCTCGAGATATCAAAAATATACCATTAGTATCGTTAGACTCGTATTTTCATAAGGATTTCTAAAATATTATTTTTATAATTTTTTGATAACTAGAAATGTCTGATTTTGCAATTATAGTCGTATTTCATTACTACCGGTAATTAACTAGTCTCTTGGTACTATTCACTACTATTCATTACACAATTTTATTATTCTTATAAACCCTTATATTTTTAGATAAATATTTTATATTATAGAAAATTCTGTTTTTCTAAAATTTAGTTCGTTTCGGGTTTTTATAGAATCAGTTTCTATTTAAGACTCGACACTAAAAGTAAAATAAATTAATTTAATAATTGAAAATTATTTGAAAAATATTTTTATTTCATAAAATAATTTTTTTAGAATTTTTCGAGTTATAAAAATATCAATTATAGCTCATATTCGCGTATTTTGATCATACCGGTAACTTATTTGCTAATTCACTAAAATAAATTAACTAATTATCTTATTTTAATTATGAAAAATCTGTTACAAATATTTGGAATGAATTTTCTATTTATTTTTATTTTTATTTTGTTTTATTAAGAAAGTACTCTTACAACACATACCTTTAAGTACACCTTTCACACATCACTTTTTTTTCACTTCAATCTTTCTACACTTCATTATATCACTTCATGGCAGATTTTTCTCTTCTTTATGGCTGCCTTGTCTCTTGAAATACTCCAAAAATTAATTAAAATAACCCTCTTTCAATCCTTCTTTAAGAAGCTACACTTACACATTAATTGCACATTACATTTTCAAGTCAAAAACCAACCAAACCTCTCTCTCTCTTGCTCACTTTCATGCCTGATGTAGTGGATTTATTGCTGCCCATTTAATTTTTTTCTTCATTTAATGTGTCTTTAACTCATTTTTATCTTTCTCTCTCATTCACACGTTAACCCTTTATCATTCTTTACACTTTTCCTCTCTATATTCCTCTTTCTTTCTTCTTTTGTCCTTGTTCTTACAAGAGCACTTGCTGCCCCCATTTCCATTTCTTGCTTCCACACTCCATTCTTGAAGATCCTTAGAGTAAACCTTCTTCTCAAGCTTCCATAGATGACATAGGTAAAGTATAGTGAGAGTTTCATGCATCAAATGACCTTCCCTAAGCTTAAAAGCTAAGGATGATGATGCCAAAATGAGACACTACTCTTATCCATGATTATTTTCTTGTATCATTATTATTTTCTTGCTAAAAGTAGTTATATTTTATAGATCTAACTTTTTTTGTAGCTTTGACTATGTTTATGTTTTAGATTTTATTATATGAGTTATTATTTTGTTATTACTAATGATTTATGCATATATTCACCATTCACATAACTATCTTAGTGTTCATACATTTATAACTAGTATAGTAAACTAGATCTAGTTGTTTTAGGTTCATAAATACATTAGACTTTTGATTTATTTTCTTAAATAACTTGTAATAGCTTGATGATGGTAGAGAAGTTTTAGAAAGCTCAAGATCTATTTTAGTTTCAACAAAAATCATTTTTGAAAATTTGGATAAAAAGAGAACTATATTTAGAAAAGCTATTTTTCAACTTCAAAATGTGTATTTTTTATTTAAAATGAAGGACTTAAGGAATAGATATCATAAATGAATGATTTTGAAGAGTAAAGTTTAGATCTATGATTTATAGTTTACTGACATGCATCTTTTTATATTCATGTTCATATTATGTGTAGATCTTGGATTTGAACTTGAATGAAAATAGTAAAATTCGTATCTTGGCAAAACCCATATTTAAAAACCACTTTCCAAGCCTCAAAATGGAAGATTTAGTTGAGAAAATGAAGGTTTAGTGGATGTATATCATCAAGACTTCTTTTTACAAGAATCAAAGATGATTTTCAAAATAAAAATCTCATTTTTGGATTTAGGCCAAGGCATAGTTTAAAAACATGTTTTCCAACTCAAAAGTAAAGTTTTTATTTAAGAAATGGAAGGCTCTTAAGATAGGATATGTAAAGGATGATTTTTCCTAAGTTTAGATGGATTTTATCAAAAGATATGTCCAAAAATAAATTTGGTAAATTCGGATCTCAACCAAGACCAATTTTGAAAATCCACTTATCAACTTCAAAACTTGTGTTTAATATGAAAAATAAAGAGTTTAGGTCATAGATATCATAAAGTAATGATTTTTATAAATTAAGATGAGGTTTGCTAAGAAAAACATGTAGAACAAGGAGTATAAATAAAATAGGAAAAATTTGAGTTGTTGTCATTTTAAGAAATTCGTAATAATGACGTAATGGTATGAAAACCCATATTTTTCAAACTCAAATTAGAATTTTTATTAAAGAAATAAAGTCCTTAGTGGCTAGATATGATTGAGTCTTAATTTTCTAAGTATCAAATGATTTTTACTTAAAGGAATCACCACAAAAACAATTTTTACAAAATTCGGATTTTATGATGAACCAATTTTAAAAACATGTTTACAAAGTGTAAAATGGGAGTTCTTATTAAAAAACAAAGGCCTTAGGGAATATACATAATGAAGGCTTAATTTTAATAAGAATAAGTAGATTTTATCAAGGAATTTTTCTAAAAACAAGTGGGGATTTTCAAGAATATAAAACTAGCATTTCTAAGTTAATTTTTCATAAAGTCTTACAAAGAAAAAGTTTTCTAAAAATTTTTTTTGTTCAATATCATCAAGAACATGTATATATATATCTCATGACATATCATTTATGGTAGTAACTTGTTCATATTGCATGTATACTTGCTTTGGATAGTAGAAACATTACAAACATTCCAAAAACTACTTTTTGGAATTAAATTTCGCTACTGATCAGAACTGATCAGTCCTTTTCGAAGCTTCAAATTTTTCAAAACTTAAATATGATATTAGAATTAGATAGATATTTCGAAGTAGATAGAAATCGATATATAATTTGCTAAATTCCAAGTTAAAACGACCAAGTTACAGCCGTTTTAAGTTGGAATTCCCGCTTAGGACGAAAATTACGAATTTGATAGTTTGTATATGATAGTTTGGACTACTTAATTGATGAAATACTTATTAGGGTATTTCTTCCTTTATAGGTGACCCCGAAATCGATGATTCCATACCACCAGATTATTTTACTAAGAGATCGGTGATCCAATGGCCGAGTGAGTTTTTCTCTTATTTTGTTACCTTGATTGTACTTGTAGCTAGTTGCATTAGAATTAGGAAAAGATAAAATTGTGATGAGTTGTGATATAATCTTGGTTGAATGAATGATAAGTATATCGAGGTGAGACTTATTGTAAGATCACTGTATGAGTTAGCATAGACTTGAATTATCTGAAATTCTCTATGATCGCTCTTAACTTACATAATTAATATGTCACGATTATATAAATAAACTTTACTTGCATATCACGAACTGAGTCACATTGCATTAGCTAATATACTTTTGGTAGGACAAAAGTATGTTAGCGGAAGGCCAGGGGGCCTTGTTAACATTAAGGATGCGAGATCGCTTAAGTTAACGGATGTGGGTTAGGCACATAAAACTACTACAATAAAATAACAAAGGTTGTGTAACTAAGAGAAAGAGATTGAGATTATGGTTGCATGACTTATGAACCATCCCACTCAAGATTGGAATTATGGTTGCATGTCTTATGGACCATCCTAACCCCGAATGGAGGGCGTAAATCCATTCACACATCGCTACCAAAAAGTCATATGCTTGTCTGCTCATGTGTTTGTTCATGCATAGCATATGGATGAATTATAACTTGCTTGTTATGGTACGAAATTAAGGGAACTCTCACTAAGCTAGTGTAGCTTATTCCCCAATAGATGTTTGAATAAACAGGTTGATAGGAGAATGCTACTTAGGGACCTAGATGGTTGGAGCCGAGTATAGCTTCCGGATTTCGGCAAGAAGTAAGAATGCTTGAAGATATTAGCTAGATTTTGTGAATTTCTTTGTAATAGTTTTATGTAGTGAAATCTTTTGATGAATTGAAATTGAAGTATAGTAATTTGTATTTGAAGTATAGTGATTTGTATCCGAAGTATAGTGAATTGTATTTCCTTTACATTGTTACTCAAGTTGTATCAATATAAAATGTATCACTCCGATGTGTCTCCTCCATGTGTTAAACGCCTTGTACATAGTATGGAAGCCTTCACATGCCTGAGGCGGTCATTCCTAGGCTTTAATATTGTGTACAGCGGACTACCACGTTTAGGGTACCTTTCGGGGCATGACAGGATAACAATCATCATCATTATTCTTTCCTTGTTTGGTGCCCTTTGATAGCTTGATAATCATTTCATCATTCTCCACTCTTAGTGCTGATTTCCCATCCTTTATAGCTATAATAGCTATTGCAGTTGCTAAGAAAGGTCTCCCCAAAATAGGTGGAACATTTACTCTCTCATCCATGTATAAGATCATGAAGTCAACAGGGAAAATTAAATCCCGCACCTTTACAAGCACTTCCTCAATAATCCCTCTAGGATATCTGGTAGATCTATCAACCAATTGCAAACTCATCCTAGTGGTCTTTGGTTCTCCTAAACCCAACTTCTTAAACATTTTGTGGGGCATTAAATTAATAATTGCTCCCAAATCTACCAATGTCTTTTCAACAGATAAGTTCCCTATCAAGCAAGGTATAATGAAACTACATGGATCCTTCTTTTTCTTTAGGAGTTGATTAAGGAGGACAGTTGAGCATTCCCTCCCTAGTGTAATCATGGATATCTCCTTAAGCTTCCTTTTGTCGAGAGCAACTCCTTTAAGAACTTTGCATATTTTGGCATATGAGAGAGAGCATCCACCAGAGGTAAATTAATATGTAACTGCTTGAATAGCTTTACAAATTTGTTGAGTTGCTCCTCATCTCTTCTTCTTTTGGCTCGAGTTGGATAGGGCAGTGGAGGTTTATATGGTTAACATGCGGTGTCTCCCTCCTTTTGTCTCTTTCTTCTCTTCAGCTAATTTGCTTTCTTTCTTTTTCTCAACACCCTTCGCTTTTCAGCTTGATTTTCATCCTATAACTCTGTTCCACTCCTCTGTGTAATTGCATTTACCCCTTCTTGAACTCTCCCCTCAAGCATGTAAACAACATTGTTCATTTGTAGCTCCAAGTTCTTGAGGGAGTTGACATGACTTTGCATTACTTCTTTGGTTTGTTGTAGTGGAGTTCAGAGTTTTTGATGAAGGATAGGAACAACTCCTCCATGCAAGCATTTGTTTTTATAAGATCCAGAGTAAAAGTACCCTTGCTATGATGTTATATTGATAGCTCCATACTTTGTTTGAAGTGGTAAGTATGAAATTTTGACTCAGGGGTTCATGAAACTCTCCATAGAAACCAAAATAAAAATTCTCTTATGTTTTCCTATTATTTATCAATGATATATCCTCCATCTTTTGGGTTAAATGTGAAAAATCCATATCTAACCAGGTAACAAAACATAGTTGAAAACTAAAAACAAATAGAATGCAAAGAAACAAATAGAAATTAAATTAACTTGAAGAATTATGCAAAATGGCTAGAATAATAGCATCAAAGCTTTTAGGTAGTGCTATGTTGAGCTTCATTTTCATAAATTCAACACTAATCCTGGTATGGTGCTAGAAATGCTTGATGTTGGTTCATGTTACAAAACATGAAGTCGAAGTGTTTAAAAAATTTATAAAAGCTAATAAGTTCTATTCAACCTCGGTTGCCATCACCAACATTAGGCAAGCTTTCCTATCGAAGTAGCATAGAAAGAATTAGATTGTATTCCCTGGGGATCATGGGGATCATTAGCATCTATGTTACTCCCTTTTTATCTACTATCTAGCCAAAGAAAAATTTAGCAAAGTATAATAAAAATAGAAGCTACATTAGGGTTAATGCTAAAAGATATGTACATATTTTTAAGGTAAAATTAAAGGTAGGTTTGTAAATGCAAGAGGAGACTTAGCAAGTCCTTATCATATGATTTCTCAACAAACTCAGAGAGTTATTTACTAGTGTATTTGAACCATCGGACCCATGAAGGTAAGTTAAAACCTCTATCAAGGTCAGAAACTCTAGATTTAGATCAAACCACTGGAATTTTTTCACAAGTTATCGGCAATTTAGATCCGCATAATGTTTAAAAATCATTTGTTTAAAAACCCATTTTAGAAATTCGAAAACAAGTGACAGAAATTTTCAGTATCCCTCTCTAAAGGTGATTATGAGCAACTTCATTAATAGCCTAGATCTATTCAAAAGAATGATCTTTTAATCTATTCAATTGAAATTAGATGTAGATCTAAAAGGTGCACCACATGTTTAGATCTACTAAACTAAGTTTGAGCTATTAAATACAAATATCCAGTCGATATTCAATTAAAAGCGTTTGAAATAACATGAATGAGGGTTTTGATTCACAAACCCTCAGTTAAAATGATTATTTCTCCATAGATGCAAATATTAACCATAGATTCAAAAGAAATAATATGGAGTTAAGATTGAATATTGCAAATTAAGTTTAGAATCTAGCAAATACAAATAATGGGTTAAAATGATTTTATCCGAAAAACTTACAAAATTCCTTAGTAAGAAAAAACAATTTGTTGGTCTTACTTTTATAACCTAAAAGGGGCATTGAATTGATTATAATCAAAATTTGAAATTTTAAGCCTTTAAAATTAAATATCCTTTGTTTAAACTGTGATAATAAGTTGAGCAAATAAATAAATAAAATATAAATTGCAAGAAATTAAAAGAATAGGGAAAGAAAAGCTAAGTCAGTGATGTATAGTGGTTCCGCCTTGTACATTAGTCCATTCTTCCAGCTTCGAGCCGGGGACCCCATAATCCATACGAGTATGTTCCACAATATCCAATCAAATCAATTTACAAGATACTTTGCTCGATCCTCACAGCTTTCCTCAAGCTAAAAACTGATACTACAGGGCCTAATCTTGTAAACTAATCAAGCTAGAAGGCAACAACAAGTTCCTTCTATCAACAAGAAATGAACCCAATTCAATAAAGTTGTTGCAAAGAAAAAGGTTCACAATATCGGTTCAGAAATTGTAAAAGGAGCTGGAGTTTGTTGGAATATTTGTCTCCTCTAATATCTCGGATATTATCTTAGGCATTTATCTTGAAAGTTGAAATACATATTTAAATTCAAAAATTTGAAACATGCTTTGTTTTATAAAGCTACTGCTCAATGGCTAAAGGATAAAGTGGAAGAAAATATTTTCCTGTTTTCTTGAAGAGTGGCTTCCTGATAATATGAGGATATTTTCATTGGCTTTGAAGCTTGAAATTCGGATTATAACTTCCAAAACTATTCTGCTTTATCTAAAAATAGTTGACGTAGATCACATTTATTTGATTTTAAACTTGATAAAAGCCCATAAGAATAGGAAAGAGATACACTTGACTTCTTTTGAACGTTGTAGTACTTGATAACCAGCTTTTCTTCAAAGAAAAACTCATATAACGTTTGTTTAAATGAAACTTAAATTTGCTCTTAAAACTTGATTGATGACATGCAAAAAGAACTTGTAGAAAACCTAAACTCCCTTTGGATATTAACCAACGTTAGTGTAATATATGAGTATATTACCCAAATATACTTATTTCCTCAGAACTAAGCCTCAAAGATACTTATTTAAACTAATGCGAAATAAATTTGATCGAACCTGGAACCATCTATAGTAAAATTGCGAGAAACTATTTTGCTATCAAAAATTGCAGAGGACCTTATGGATAACCTTATGGACAACCTTCTAGATAACTGTTAAAACTTCTATTCTTTATCTTTTCTAATATATACGTTCTAGAGTCTCTTCTGGATAATCTTCTATATACCTTTTAAAAACCCTTGTCCTGATACAACCTTCTGTAATAACTTCTTGACATTCTTTTGGGTAACTTTATACTGTTCGTTTTTGTTCTTTCTCTTTAACTTAAAATCGCACACTTGATAAACTCATTAGTAATATTTTTATACTTTTGTTATCATCAAAGCTTATCTAAAGAGAACCTAACACAATTCTTTCGCTTAATATTTCTTTCTCTATCCTACGTTGTAATTTGTTACATATGGAGCCCTTCTTATTAGACACCTGTACACATTTATTTATATGCTACAGGCATAGAAATCATGAAGATTTTATTCGCTGATGTGGCAGATTCTTTATAACATAAATCGTCCTTATTTTCATGCACGCGCGTTAAGCTAGCTCATTCATGACAGCTAGATAGGGTCACTTTTAGCGAGTCTGATCTAAGGCTAGAAGTTTGGTTGTAGTCTAAGCTGTATTCTTTACTTCAAAAGGCTTGAATTTTGGCTCAACTACAATAGCAGGTAAAATCTAGGGCTCGACTTTGAGATGTGGTTGAAACTGTATCATAAAGTTCGAGGCTTAGTCATCTTAGTGTAAATCGAGGGTCAAGTCGAGGGCTTAGTTTAGGGCACGACTGGGAACTTTGCTTTGTTTTGCCTTGTAATTTTATCCTCAATAGGCATTTTTGATGGCCTTGATAGAAATATGTCTTTAAACTTTGCTGTTGTTTTACTCCAAATTTGATCCAAAATACTTTGTTTCTTCTTTTGTTGATCTTAGGAGCTAAAAAAACAACATTTAAATAATAAAAGCCTAAAATTCATAGGAATCTATCTAAAAATGAATCAAATCAAGCCTAAATTCTTATGAATAAAATAGAGGATAACAAACTTATCACTTTTTATAATATCCAGCTGCCTTAAGTTGAAGTCTCGCTAACCTAGACCTAGCTAAGTTATGGATTTCCTCAATAGTGTTTAGGTTAGATCTAACTAGCCACGACGTCAAGACCTTGGGTGCATATGTTTGATAATTCTATCTTGATCAGGTGCAGTGCTTCAATGTCAAAGGATAGTTGGTATGGTGTATAAACTATGGAGGTACGATGGGTAATACAATAACCCCATAATACGTTGGGCAACTCAACTGCTTCATTTCCCTCAGCTACCAACTTTGTTTTTTAAGCGGTTCAGTATGACCTTATTAATGGCTTTTACATACCCATTAGTTTAGGATGTGCTACTGACATATATCTTTGATCAATATGGTAGTCAACACAGAAGCATTTGAATCTTTAGATATTGAGTTGGATTTCACATCTGTGATAAGGACACATGGGACTTTGAATCTTGTAATGATGTGGTTCCATACAAAAGACTCAACACTTCTCTCGATGATCTTAGCTATAGCTTTAACTTCTACCCACTTTGTGAAGTAATCTACCCCAATAATGGCATAACACCTTTGGCTTGTGGCCTTAGGAAAGTGGCTTAATATATCAAGTCCTCATTGAGTGAAGGACCATGGGTTGATGAGTGAGTGTAGTAGGCTACTTAGGACGTAGGTAAGTGGAGCATGCTTCTAGAATTAAGGACATTCCTTCACTATACTAGTTGCATCCTTTTTCACGGTCAGCCAATATTACCTGATGTGAAGGGCTTAGACATGTAAAGTAACATTTCTTACATGATTTCTTCATTCCCCTGTGTGCAATTCTTATCTCATCTTCATGGCAAAGACATCATAGTAAAAGGAGGTGGTGACCTTGTTTGTAAAGCAAGTCGCTGACCATAGTGTCATTTGCATCTTTGTATAATAGCTTCCTGGCCTCGACTTAGTTAGTTGAGAGATTTTTGTTTCAAAGGTAATCAATGATAGGTCCATCCAACTAGGCTCTTGCCTACTCTATTGGATTTCCGATACGACTGGAGAGTTTAGAAGGTTAACTTATTCCTCACACCTAAAATGCCAACAACCTTAGGAAGTTCTTCGTTAATGGTTTGAGTTCTCCATGGGGATTCCTACAAGTTTGTATTTAATTTTGTTGTGTCAATTCTTATATAATTCCAGCATTGCTACTGTGAAGTGCAATTTATGTTTTCTTTATAGATGGTGTACTCTTTATAACAACTTCACTAGTAGAGTTATATAAAATGTTACATAACCTTGGACAGCTGACCAATGCCCAAGCTTTTCGGCATAGATCGAGTAAGCTCATTACTAAGGAACGACAATCAAGATATCTCCATAAAAATTGCTAGTTCTTAAAGCTTTTTAGTTTGGATTAGGTATGCTTGTTGCCAAAAACAACAATTGAGCAAATTCCTCCAACTATTTAGATCCCATAGCTTTTCAACTTAGGCTTTATATATTTGTTGCCAAAAATGGCAACCAAGAAACTCCCCAAAACTATAAAAGTCCTAAAGCTTTTTAGCTCAAATTGAATAAGCTCATAGCTAAAGAACAATGATCAAGAAACTCTAATAAAGATCATTAAGTCCTAAAGATTTTTAGCTTGTTTTGGGTAAGCTTGCCACCAAAGAATAACAATTGAGCAACCTGTATAAAAATCACCAAATGCTAAAGCTTTTTAGCTTGTGTTGCCAAAGGTGATCAAGCGACTCCTATAAGAATCACCAAGTCCTAAAGCTTTTCAACTTGGATAGCTAAGCTCATCACCAAAGAACAACGGCCAAGCAACTCCCTAAAAAGATCCCTGTTTCCTAAAAATATCCAAGCTTGATCTTTTTAAGCTTTACTAATATTATTACGGACGATAATCTACGATTGTCTCAATTTTATTGTTTAATGATTTAAAGCATGGGATCGTCGGATTTAAATTCACTAGGGTTTGTTATGGACTTGTTAACTTTAGGATTTTCGATTGACTTTCGGTTCTACGATTTAGGTGTTTACTTAGCATAAAATCTAGGGGTTTACAAAAACCACTTAGGCGATGTGGAGTTGATCAAGGTGAAGGATGTTGCATCTTCATGGGTTAGTCAAAGGTTTCAAAATAGATGGAATCCTTTGTAAGGTCCATTTGCTAATGGAAGGTTCTACACCAATACCTTCCAAGACACCAAATGAAAAGCTTTTGCTACTTCGGCTGGGAATTCTATGCACATGAAACCTCCTATGGTTGCAATGAGAAAAAATATCTACTAAAGAAAGAAAGACACTCCACTAAGGTGTGTTAGCGAGAAAACCACAATAGTGGTTAAGAAAAGTGCATGTCTCCTCTCCTTCGTAACCTTCACATTAGAAGAGATAAAAAAAGTATTAAATCCCCACTGTACACCATAGCGTAAGACTTGTTATCTTACATCATGAAGTTTGTGATGACTATTTTGGACATAATTCTTGCAAGAAAGTTTTGAATCACCAAAGGCTTAATTGTTCAAGCTATGTTTTCCTAAAAGAAAACATGGTAGGAAAGTGTCAATGAAAGAAAATGTAACAAGATCGTTGGTGCAAAGGAAAGATGAGGGGAAGAAATTGATGAAGGGAAGAAGGTGATGAGAGAACACAAGAGAACCCTAATCCTTTTTTATGGAAGATTTTGGTAGCCAAAAAATTTTCTAATATCAAGATTATTTATATCTAGTTTAGTTTAAATTTAAGGAAGCTTATTGGTCACTATGCTCTAGTTATCTGATGAAAGAAATTGAGTCTAACGGTTTATAGAAGAGTATCTAAATGCTATTGTGACATAGGCATAATAATGACAAACAAATATTAAGCTTGCTATAGATAGAGACACAAATTTTGGATACCCAAAGCCTAGCCTTATTTTAGAAATGAGTGACTACATGAACACATTTACTCTCGTATAGGGGATAATGGGACATGGCAAGCACCTATAATTTTAATTTTTGACAATTTGGTGTCTCATGTTTAAATTTCAATAAATTAGTGCATGTACTTTCATAACATGTACAGTTTAGTGTCTTTGTGAAAAGGTATTTGATGAACATTTATTTTGATGATAGGGTAATGATAGGTCAAGTATTTGTACTTTCAAATTTTGGCAATTATTGGCAATTTGGTACCGCATCTTTAGAGTTTGGAAGTTTTAGCCAAGTGTCTGCCATTATCCTATCATCAAAATATATGTTTGTTGAATATTATTTAATGGAAACACTAAATTGCACATGCTTTCAAAGTAAAAGTACTAATTTACCAAAACTTAAAGATACGATATTAAAGTGCTAAAAATTGAAATTAAAGATACTTAACTTGCTATCCCCTAATATAGTAGAGAAACAGTTAAAATGAACATTTGACCAACAAAGCAAAGTTATCTAAAACAAAAAGGTTATACATCACATTGAGGTAAAGGAAAATAAGAATAAACGATGAAATTGATTATATAAAAGAAGTAACAACCATTACATGACCAACGACTAGCATCTTGATCGATTACAAATCTTGTTGAAAACAAAAATAGATATCATATAGTCCTAAACTAATTAGCCTCTCACCATGGGTTAAGTCCTACAATAACTCTTCGGTTTCATGCTACATATGGACATGAGTCTTAAAACTATAGTAGGAGGATCGAAGGGAATCTCATCAAGACTAATGAATTGGCATTTACATTCTCCCCGCTTTAGTCGGCCTGCTGTGCATGGCCTCATCAATCGAAACAACTGGCTTTAGAACATACTCTTCCACTTACCCTCGAGAAGAGTCGTCATTCCTTACTGAGTTAGCTTGCAAAACCTCCACTTCTTCATCTACTCGATCTTCCCCCATTCAGCCTTCTCCCCACTAGTTTCCCTTAACAATAAGGTTATCCTCACTTCCATTAGTATTGTCCTCTTCCTCTTTCTCTTCCTTTAATATAACTAGCTTTCAAGAGATGCTTGTAAATAAACTAGTCCATAGAGTCCAAACAAGCCTTGAAAATATGCTAGATGTGGAACTTAAAGGCCTATTGAGCTACCTCTTGCATCTCCTCTTTGAAATGGTCATGCTCAAGTAATTCCTCCACTATCTTCTCATTGGCAGAATCAACTAAGGTATCACTAGTCTCCAACACTTTTATAACCATAACCTGGTCCTCCACTTGGCATTGGAGTTTCCTCATCTCCACCTCAAACTCTAATGACATCATGTGTCACACCTCGAAGGGTACCCAAAACATGGCAGTCCATCATACACGACATTAAAGCTTAGGAATGACTATCTTAGTCACGCAAAGGCTTCCATATCATGTACGAGGCGTACATCATAACCAAGGGAATGCATAGGAGTAGCGCAATCTATATTGATAACAATTAAGTAACAAGGCAAGTGAAATACTTGTCGTTAAACATATACAAGATCATGTACAATTCTTAGGAGCATACCCCCGCTAATGTCTTCAAGACTACATAAATATATATCCTAGTAGTCTCCAAAATATCAACATATCATATTTTGCTCATAAAGGAATTACAAGAAAGCAAATCTATCCTATAATCCCACTTCTTCCATAAGAGCTCAAAGATCTAGCATGATTTTCTTAATATCTTGATCCTCGAATGAAGTCTCAAGCACACCTGTTTCAACAAAAACTATGGGGATATAACTTACAACCAGCTTAGTGAGATGTTTTCTCATCATTCGCACGGAGAACACACATTTGTATAGTTATTCGGAATCTATACATAGAATAGATTTGTGCCCTCCATATTAAGGGTTAGGAAATTATTGATGAAGGTCCTCTTGATCTTCTACTACTAGTCCTCAGGCACTCACCCAAAGCGTTTAGTTGGCACGGCTCCGAATCTAGAGTCACATTTGCTGAGCGATGTGGATTCCTTAGGAAGGAGCAGGGCCTGTGTTGCAATATGCTCACAGCCCATCTTCCGAAATGTAACTCGACGAATGCTATGTATGATCGTTTTCTTGTGAATGCCATTCCGTATTATGATTCATTAAGGGTGATAAGTCAATTTAAACATACATAGCAATCAAGCATGCAAATGAATAAACATAGTTAAATAAACATTCTAGTGCTGCGATATGCTTAGCATTCACTTAATTATACAAGAAAATGAAACTCATGCTTAACCCTTGATAATCCTCAATACATATCCATTTTTATCTTTTCTTATCATGCTAATGCAACTATTTTACAAACACAAGTAAGATAACAAATTTAGGAGGAAAAATCTACTCATCCATATCGCAATCTGCTTAGTCGTAGTAATTCTCAGGAAAGGGAGTCTCGTACTCCTCGTCACCTAGACAAAAGCAACACCCGAAATGAGTATTCCATAGAGGTTCTATTAAACTTTCTAGTTCTATTTTGCTATTTTCATCAAAATTCGAATTATATACAATTCCAATTTAAAATGATCATAACATACTCGTTTTAACTCAGAATTTGACATATTAGATGTCTTTTTGTACCTACTCAAAAAGATCTATCTATTTCTAAGGTTATTTTTATTATTTAAAGTCATTTGGGTTCCAAAACATGTCGATACAAAATGGACACGAAAATTTCAGCCCTCAAATGGTAAATTTTCCCAAGTTTTACTTCACTTAGGCACTTTATAGCAAATACATAAATATTTTTACCTTTGAAAATCATTTAATATTAACAATAACTCATATTATATGCATGACCCTAGTGATTTTGTCTTAAAATAAAATTTGTAAACAATCTTTGCGAAATATAGAGTTTTGTGAAAGGTCATTCCTTGATTGTGGTTAAATTTGCTATTTTATAAATATGTGAATCAAAAACAAAAATCATAACTCAATGTAATTATATTTTGGAATATTAAAGGTTTTATATTTGTTCAAAGATTCTTATTTAACAATTTATTTTATAAAGCATGATTTTACCTATTTGTGACATAAAACTCCAAATGTATTTTCTTTTAAAATTTTTCCTAAATTTGATTCTTAAACAAAATTTTAATTATTATATTTTGTAAATAAGCAAATTAATTAAAGAAAATCATGGTTGTATATTAATTTAGAGTTCATGAATATTTTATTTTCATACTAAACTTCTTTTCACTAAACATTTTCCAAAACACGAATCTTTATGCGGTTATGAAGAAAAATCATTCTATGTCTTATTACCTTTAAAATGTTTTAAGTTTTAACATGAAGGAAATTAAGTGAATGACTTGTTCTAACTTTTTATTCTCGTAATAATTCTTTCTTTATTAATAGTTTTTCAACATTTGGGTTTAATTATAAATCTGTTTTAGTATTTGAGCAGAGAGTAATGGAACCACATAATTAAGTCTTAAAGAAACTTTGCATAAAAAAATACTAAAAATTTATGATGAACCAACCTATTTAAATTTTTTAAAAGGAGGTTGTTGAATCATGATCATAAGTTTTAATGGAAATTTTTCCTAAGTGCCAAAAATTATTTTTATAGAGAGTTTGGTCTTATTTTTATAAAAGAAAAGAACTCCTTTGATTTCTTTAAAAAATTCCATTAATACAACAACAATATAATCATACATGAATATGAACTTATAGCTATGTTGTATGATAAAAGAAAAATAACTCATATAGAATATAGAAAATTCAATAAGTATATATTTAAAGTTAAGTATTGAGAAGTCTTAGCTTGCATCAAGGCTCTCGAAACTTAAAATGGACAAGTTCTAAAAAGAGAAAAAGAAAATACATAAGAAAGCTCAAGAAAAGAAAAAAAAGAAGAAAATTTTGGAAGTTTTAGATTTTTATTTCAAGATTTCTCGAGACTTAGAAATGGACAAGTCCATATATAAAATAAGAAAAGCAAGAAAATAATCACGGAAGTCTTAGATTAATTTTTAAGGCTCCCTGGGACTTAGATTATGGGCAAGTCCCCTTTGTTTTGACTTGATGGAGTACAAGTTTGAGACTTTGATTATTGACAAGTCTCAACACAGCAAGTAAATAAATAAATTACAAGAGATAAAATGAGTGCAAAGAAATAAATCTTAAATTAGTGAGCTTATATGTTCAAATAGATATACATATGTACATAACTATATTTATACACATAGATAGTTAGATAGATGACAAGGTTAAAATCAACATAACTAAAATATCACATGATCATAATGTAACGAGATATGAATTTTATTCTTATCATTATCATCCCTTAGTTAAATGCCTCATTGGGAGATTTCTAATCCATGGATAATGTATGAACAACTCATATTATCAACTAAGGATGTATAGAAATGTGTTTACCCTAAAAAAAAATAAAATAAGGAGTGTGTTTGAATAGAAAAAAAAAAAAAAGAAGGGGGCAGCCAATGAAATGATTTTCATCCAACAGAAAAAATGAAGGAAAAATGAGAAGAAAATGAAATGATTTTGATAAAGTTGTAAAGTATAAAGGTGGGAATGAGTGTAGGTTTATGTGGAGAATAGTTTGAAAATTTAAAGAAGGAAGATGAGTTGAAAAAAGAAAAAAAAATTGTTCTACAGTAGGAGGGTCTGTTTCACGTGAAAATGGGAAGAAAAGAGAGAGGAACGAGTGAAATTTGTGAGAGTTATTAAAAGATAAGATGTGTGAATGTGTATGGATATTTATAGAGTTAAAAAGTGAAGTTTTTGTGCAAAAATTAAAAATTCATGGCTATAAAGTATGGGGGCAGCAGCTGGTAGCTTCTTCAAGAAGGGAAGAAGAAGAAAAAAAGAAAAGAAAAGTAGATCTGATGTAACATAGTAGGTATATGTTAAAAATTATAATTTATAGGTTATGTTTTGTAAGAAATGTGCATAAAAATATATGTATAAAATAATAGTTGAAATTAAAAGAAAATATTAGTAAGTAGTAATGGTAAAATATCAGATAAGTTGCCGGTACAGATAAAATACAAGTATATAGGCTATATCTGACATTTTTTTTAGTCATAAATTTTCTATATGATATATTGTATGAACATCTAAATATTTTTCTAGTAAAACTTGATTGTCGGAAAATTGTTCCTTATTTCACATATTGATAGTCGGATATGGAAACTGATCCCATAAAGGTCCAAAACGATAGAATTTTTAACGAATTTGATCTTTTTAGGTTGTATCACATTATTTTGAACTAGAATCTAAGGTTATCTCATTTTACTGTTTTAGGGTTTTGCGTGTGGGATTGCTAGATCTATATTCATTAAGTTTTATTATTTCTCTTGGTTGACTTTAGGGTTTGGTTTGACTTCCAGCTTTTAAGTTTTATTTGTAAGATTATATTCTAGGGGTTTGTGGTTATGCTATATTTTTTGATAAAAAAAATTAAGTTTAACTTTATCTTTATGATTCGTTTAACAATTAACGGTTCTTGGGATTGTTTAGTCAAGTTTTAGGATTATGTGTTGACCCGATTTGACTTTTGGTAGTAATTTAAATTTTTTATTCTAAAATTCACCAAAGAGTTTAAGGTTTTAAAATTTGTCATCGAATATTGCTTGGATATACAGTTTCGATTTCGTGTTAGAGTTGGATAGTTGAATTATTTAGTGTACGAATTTTAAGTCGAATGATTATTAATTTTTTTCCATTTTGTTTTTTAATATTCTCATTTTCTTAAGGTTAAAAAATTTTGTATTTCATCTTGTGTAGAATTTGGTTTTAATTTGGATCGGTTTTTAGGATTTAGGCTTCGGTATTAGCTTTAGGATTTTTTCTTAAGAGTTCCAAAAAGTTCATGGGTTTACATCATGATTAGGAAGCATCACCCATTTGCTTAATTTGTAGTTTTGCTTGAGTCTAAGACTATTAGGCCCTACCTTCATTGGGTGTTTGTTCATCTAATCACTTGCCACTCCTTAGGAATCAATAACTCCTTACCTAGTTGAAGGAGTAGGAATCATCTTCACATGGCCTAAGTTTTTGTGATGAACAAGTAAGTCCATCATGTTTGTCATATTACCACCAGTAGCTTGATTACGACCCTTTAGACACTTGCCTAAACTACCAACTATCCCAAGCTAAAACCCTTTGAAAGATTTATATCTGTGAGCTAATTGTACCTCAGGTCTCAACTTCTTGGGCATATTAGGATTGGATGTCACCACGACTTTCCTTTTCTCTTGTCTCTTTAAATAATCATGAGCAAGCTAAGGATGAGGTCAAATAGATTGATGATTAAAAGGCCTGTTTGCAATTTTCACAGGAGGTAGTGCTAAGGGAACACCTTGATCCCTTATTGTGTCGCTTGGATCCTTCTTGCTAGGTGGCTTCTTCTTCTTACTCTTTGAGAGAGGGATTTCTTCAAGATTCTCTAAGCAAAGTAGCTTCAAGTAATGCAGATGCTTCTGTTACTTGTCACCTATGAGAAAGACAAAAGAGGATGATAAGAAGAAGAAGTTAAAAGATAGGTCGATGATAAAGTATATTGTGAAGCACAATGTTGACAACTCTATGTCGAGTCTACATCAAGAAGATTCCCTTGATAAATAATGCCTCACGAGTTGGTCTCCCTAAATAGTTCGACTCAGCATGATAGAGGAGATCGAATGGTCCCTTAGGCTTCACTCTCTCTCTCTCTCTCTTCAAAAAATCAAAGTGCCCACATCATGTGAAGAGAACCAAGATCATGTTTCCTTCTCTAGTCTAAGAATTAAGTGATCTCCTCTAAAGTCTCGTGGTAATTAGGTCTAAGCTTTTTCAACGAAGCTAACCCAACGGGGGTACTCATCTAGTCTAAAGTGAACTGTTTTTATAATTTTTTACGATGAAAAATTTAGGGTTCCAACCTTTAACCAATGAACTTACACTGAAAAACAATTTACACTTGTGGGTTTATGACAAAGTGATTCACCTACTATCATCTTTAAAGCTGAAAAAGTATATGACCAATAACAACAAAGTGTAAGTTCAAAAAAAAGTAACAACAAAGTTTCAAAATCAAAACAAAGACTACTCAAGATGAATTTAAGGGATTCAATGTAAACATAGAATTGAGAACTGTTGACAAGAGTTACTCTTTGCTAACAAATATGATACTCCAAATGGGTTTTGGTCGAAAAATAGGTTCATTATTTCTTCAATCTCATCATCATTGACTTGGCCCACCTAATCAATGGGGCATAAGCCTTCATGACTTAACATGGCAACCTTGTAAATATTTTTGGCCTCCTATAACACCTCTCTGTTGTCACCATGGTTATCTCTCTTGAAAGATTCTATTAAAAAATATATCAACCTCATCATCCATTACTCGTCTCTAAAGGTTACTTGAAACCTCCTCTTCATTTGCATTCGATGTCTTTGCTATTGCTGTTTGGCAAGATATCCTCCTATGTAGATCCCCATCCAAATAAGTTATAGAAAGGCTTTAACTCTCACCTACTTGATCACTTAATTTGCTTTAATGGTTGTAATCAAAAGCTTGAAACAATAGTTGAAAGAGCAAAATGCAAGAAAACAGAATGTAGAAAAAGTGACTCATGGATGAATAAAGAGATCTTTAAAAATTTTGATCCTAAGGCAATTGTTAAAAGAATCGGGATGGTTGCCTAATTATGACAATCAAATTTCCTTTTTGTTAAATCCAATGGCTAAAAATTCCTAACATGTTGCAATGTACCTATACGTGTATGAATGTGATCCAAGCATGGCCAGTTTGTTATGAACACGTGCCATAATGTTGCTTTTTACACTAGAATTTGAAAATATAAACTTCTCCTAAATGATAATTGTCATACCCATATGGACTACATCTCACTTGATATTGACAATCACCCACCATATTCACCCAACATTTACCCATTAATCATGAACAAACTAGGATTCTAATTGTCCATGACTTGACCTATTTCCTCAAGGTAAATTTCGCATAGATTTAGTTCGAATTACAATTATCTTTTTGATGAATCCTCACCCTAAGAGTAATGGTAGGCATATTTAGACAAAAGACTCTTTAATATTAGCCTAACCCAAATAAGGCTTTGACTCCCTCAAGCATGCTCAACTTTCCCTAACTCTTCTAGTCATACTTTCAACACTCATTCAACAAAATGAATATTTGATTGGACTTTGTTACTTGGTCATGGGTCTCACTATTGCACCATAACACCCTACTCATCCACATTTTTAATATGTGGTTTCATGGTTACACTAGCACCTTAGTATATGATCTCCATGATCTCCACCATCTCCATGTAAATGATAAATGCCTCTAAGACGATTTATAAATATCCAATTGGATATCACATAACCAGAACTCTGGTAACATTTGATTATTCCTTTGGTACTTTCGTTTATTAATTCAAATACTTAGCTAACTTGGCCATTAAAGTGGCCGCACTAGCAACCTTTCAGTGCCTATTAACTCATTACTGTTTTGTAGGTTCACTAATCCAAAGGTCTAAATCCAATGTTCTCTGATGATAAATAAAGCACCAACAAACGTTTTGCTATAAATAGCAAACTATAACTATTATTGAAGATGAATAGTGTGCAAAAGTTTTTCTTTTTTCTTTTCTTTTTTTTTTAATTATCAACACCAAAATTCCATTGAAATTTATGAAATTAAATTTTGCTAAAAATTGAGAGAGGTATGATAAGTTAATGAGTAAAGGGAGTTTTTTAATATCCCAAATCATAAATTCTTAAAAAAAAAAAAACAATCTAAACATTACGATAAATAAAATCGTGTTTTCAAGACATGGTTTTAAATTTGTAAGAAATCATGTTTCCAAAACATGATTTCAAGTGCCCAAAACTTTCAATATAGCATGAAATCATGTCTTCAAAACATGATTTAATATTGAACGTTTTCCTTGAAGACACAATTTCAAGTATCAAACTTTTCACTTTATAAGTGTACATGAAATTGTGACTTCAAAACATGATTTCTTACTAATTTGAAATTGTGCCTTGAATACATGATTTCGAGTATTGAATTTTTTTAAATGATTTTTAAAATTTTCTAATTTTATGATTTATTTTTTATGAAAAAAACAATTTGTTTTCCTTCTCCCCTTGAGTTAAAGGTAGGAGTAGAAGCTAAAATTTTATTTAAATGTAACATGAAGAGAAGAAAATGAAGATATTATGTACACAATATGCTTGTATAACTTAAAGAGCAAAGAAAGAGAGAAAATTGTAATTATCTCATTTCTCTTTAAAGGTAGCTCTCGTACATGGTAGCCAAGTGTGACAAGTCTTGACAAAGATTTAAATCGAATAAACACGCATATTTTTATTTAGGTAAACATGACATTTGATGGTCGAGCTTTATCCATTTGTATAATTAATTGTTTGAAGTTTAAAGTATCAATTTACTACTGTAAACCTCTAAATTTTTCGTAACTCTTAAAAAATAATCCTAGAATTAAAATACCGAACCGAAGACCTAAAAGATGACCTAAGTTAAAATCAAACCCTAAACAATATCAAATATGAAATTTCATGGCCTTAAGAAAAAGAGAACCTTCAAAAGAAAAATAGAAATTCAATAATCGTTCAACTCAAAACCTGAACATGAAACAATTCATCTATTCGATCCTTAACACATAAATCGAGATGGAATACTCAAATAATATTTAGAAACAAAATTATAGAACCTTAAGTCTTTCGGTTAATTTCGGAATTAAGAAAAAATCTAAATTAATACCGAAAGTTAAACCGAGTCATCACATAACCCTAAACTTGATTAAACAATCCCAAGAATTATCAAATACTAAATGAATCCTAAAAATAAAGTAAAAACTTAAATTTTGAACCAAAACTATAAAACAATCATAAATCCCAAAAAATTATAATATGCGAATAAATCTTAAAGCCAGAATTAGAACCGAATCTCTAAAAGTCGACTAGGCCAATAACAAGCCCTAGCGAGATTAGATCCGGCAATCCTGTGCTCTTAACCCCTGAACAATAAAGTTGAGATAATTATGGATTAAAGTCCGTAATAATATATGGAAACTCTAAAATATCATATTCGTCAAAGTTTAATTCATTTAGGATCCGAACAGGATAAGATATCGAAAACCGTGCCCTGATACACCGAATGGTAAAAATATTCCGATAACACCATTAGCTCATAAAAATATATGGATTTCAAAAATATCAGTTTTATAATTTTTTGATATCTAAAAATATCTTATATAGCCTGTTTACGCGTATTTTTATTACTAATGGTATTTCATTTATCTAGTCTACTATTCATTATACTATTTCTACTATTCACTACTATTCATCTATTTCTACTTTTCCTTACTACCTACTCTTACTACCTATACATCTACTTTCTTGCAATTTACATATCCAATACTACTTTATATCTTTCATATCTTACATATTATTACTTTTCATTACAAAAATAAATATAAAACTTAGAAAATTATTTTTCTCTATTTTGAAAAATAATTAGGCAAAAGAGTTTAACATAAAAATAAAACATTCATGAGCTCAAAATAAGTATGACATCATGATTTTCTCTAAGTAAGTTTCATATTTACAAAATCTAAATATTATAATTATTTTTAAAGAGTCAAACTTAGAAAATTCTTTAAAAAGGAAATATATTTAGGATTTTATATCACAAATAGGTAAAACCATGTTTTATAAAAATAAATTATTGAAGAAGAATTTGTGAACAATGTAAAACCTTTAAGGATTTTAAAAATATATATTGAATTATGACTTTCTTGTTGCTAAGTCACAAATTTACAAAATAGCAAATTAATTACAAGTCAAAGAACAGCCCTTCACAAAACTCTATCTTTCACAAAATTGTTTACGAACTTTATTTTGAGGCAACATTACTAAAATCATGCATACAATATGATATATATATATATATATATATATGTATTTATATACATATATTCAAAGGATTTTTCAATCATATGAATATCTATATTTTTTTGCTTAAGGATTTTTGGATGAAGAAATTATGTTTTGAGGATTGGAATTTCATAATGATTCTATACCCTTCATTTTCCAAACCCAAATGGATTTTTATGATAAAATAACCTTAAAATAAATAGATCTTTTCGAGTCGGTAGAAAACGACATATAATATGCAAATTTTCGAATTAAAATGAGCAAGTTATGGCCATTTTAAGTTGGGGTTTCACATAATCTGATTTTAGCAAGAATCATGAAATAGAATTAGAAAGTTTGAATAGAACTTTCATGAAATCTCATCCCGAGTATTTTTTTTGTCTAGGTGATGAAGAATTTTCCTTCTTGAGAACTACTACAACTAAGAAGTTGGGATATGGATGAATGAGTTTTCCTTTACATTTTATGTATTCACGCATGTGCTTATAGAATAAAGCACTAGATATTAGGAAGATAAAAATTGATATGCATGTGGGTTATTATGGGTAGTATGTATATGATTTGTTATGTGTGATCAATAAATAATTAGCATATCTGAACTTAACTGATTGATTAATATAAATTGCCCCTATGTATATCGTTGTGTATGCAAATATTGATTGATCACCTTATATGGACTAGTGTCGAATTGGAAATTTCTTATAACTAAATTACTCATGCATATCACTTAGAATATCATCTTTGCATTTTACTACTACTCCTCAGCGTAGGACCGGAAAGGCAAGTTGTCTAGCTAAATCTTGAGGAATTAGGACGTTCGGGCAATACGACCTCATGGTGCAGCCGAGTCGGATTGATCGCTTTGGGTAAGGAATGACGAACGACTAGTAGTATGATTGATTGGAACCCCAAGATGCGCACAAATTTCAAAGTGGTTGATGGTGACCCATTCAAAGCATTCCTAACCCTCAATAGAGGGGTAAATTCGTTCTACATATGAAACCGATAGTCGTTTGTATTGTTTAATCATATGGTTGCTGCATTTCATATGTTTGCTTAATGGACTTGTTTGATTTCTTTGTTATGAGTACTTTTGCATAAGGAATATCTCACTAAGTTAGTTATGCTTAGCCCCCAGTAGATTTCTGATGTTGCAGGATCATTGTTTATGTACCTGAGACCACCTTGACTATTCACTAGAACCTACGTTTTTAGGGAGCTTTTGGAGAATTCTATTTTGAAAACTTTAAATTAGATTCCCTTCAAAAATCTTTTAGTTTTAGTTATTTGTCTTAGTAAGACTATATTATTATAGAGATTTATCAGAGGAATACCCCGTAGAAGATATAAGAACTTTTATTTTGATGAATCATAATAGCATTACCTTGAATATTCTGCTACTACTATCTTAAAATGCATAACTCCACCAGTCTCCCTTTGTTGAGAATGTACATCTTGTACCAATATGAAAGCTTTCAAGTGACTAAGGTAGTCGTTTTCAAGTTTTAATGTTGTGCATGGCAGGCTGTCATGTTTAGGGTACTCATTAGGACGTGACAACTACCTACATACTTTTTGAGATCATTTATATTATCCAAGTGAGATTTTTAAGTGTAAAAATAGACAAAGTTGAAGTAGTTAATTATAGAATTTGGTAAAAATCAAGTAGTCATTGAAAAATTAGGCAAAATGATATTTTTAAACTTCCAGTAATCAATTGCATAAATAAGCAAGTTCATTTACCAAATGTAACAATTACGTTTTATTTTATCACTTTAACTTATATTTTTATTCTTTAACTATCAGGTTAAAGAAAAAACTATTCTATTTAAAAAATAAGATAAAAATGCTACCCGTTCAAAAATAATCCCAAAAATATACAATTTGAACTCTTATTTTAAAGAGATGAGTTTATGTTGTAATAAGATCATTTCTTCAAGAGCTAAGTTTGATCGGGATCAAAATGGTTATCAACAACACAACAAACCCACAACAAGCATAACTAAAATCATAATCCAAAGCTGAACTCACATTCGGCCAAAAGTAAAAAAAAAAAAAAAAAAAAAAAAAAAAAAACATTGAACCCAAACCCTCATCAATTGTACAACCAAATTTCAAAAAGTATTACACTATTACCTGGAAACAACATACCTAGTATCCAATCATCAACAACCACTTAATCAACATTTCATCCAAGTGCATTACCACTCATTATCCATTTCTAAATCGACGGAAGCTCATTTCCTCACTATGAAAACAACATTCAAATTTAAGGTGCATTGCTTAGCATGTCTTTGATTCTGTCTATCAACATCAAAGTACATTTTCTTCTCCATTGCTTAGCATGTGTTTGATCACAACATCCTGTAAAGCTGAGAGATTTCGATGTGTAGTTTAGCTTCATAATGGCTTCCATGTTTTCATTTGCACAAGTTGTAAGTTTTACACCTGTGATGCTCGATACACGATTCCCTCTTCTCGGTTGCAAACCAAAAGAACTTTAACTCATCTAGGTATGTTTTGGATTTTGATTTTGTTTTTGTTTTGTTTTTTATTTATAGTGGTTTGGTTTTTCATGGTTTCTTTATGTGGTTGAAATAATTAGGTTGTTTTTGTTTGATTCTCGGAGGAACAGTATCACTCGTCATTTGAAGAGACAAGTTCAATTTGTCCATTTTTCAGGAATATTTTTAACTAAGTGATATTTCTCTAATTTTTTATTTAAAAGATATTTTTTCCTTCACTCTCTATATTTAGGAAATTTTATGGTCCCGTCATTATCTAATGGCTTACATCATATCCAACCATGATCAAACCACTAAAATAGTTAATATTTCAATTACTATATTTATTTTAATGGTTAAATGGTTGACTATATGGTCTCATCAACAGGATCGTAGAAGCTTCTTATATATTTATCTTTAAGATCCTAAATTTTCAAACTTTCTAAATTAAAAAATTCATTAGTAATGATAAGATTATGTGAATGTTGTTATATATATATACATGTAATTCCTCGAATTTTAGGTAAGCATAATTTGTAATAATTATTAAGATTGATAACAAAATCCTAAGAAAAGTATTAGCACATGTCCGAAAAACCACTCTAAATTTTTTTCTTTTCTTTTTTCTAAACTTGAATATTAATTATTACTCATATAAATGAGTGTAGATGTATCGAAAATGAATAATATATATGTAATATGTGTGTACTAGTGTATACGAGAACCCTTAAATTTCTCATATGAAAATAGTATATCAACTAATATTTAATTAGATAAATTTAATCTATTTCTTCCTTTTTGTTCCTAATTCTATTACCTAAATTTCCTATATGCAAATAGTATATCAAGTCCTTCATTACAAATCAAACTCACTTGGATAACCCAAGTATTTAACTCCTTTTTATTTCAACAGATAATTCGACCTTCACATGAATTAGCAATTAAAGTGCTGAACAAGTATACACTAGAAACAACATCATGCCTATGGAAACATCCTAAGCCTTCCATGGATGCTTGAGGATCCAGCATCACTGTACTGTTGATGAGGCTACCATATGCACCTCTTACAAAGCCATTATTGGCACATTTTAGAGCTAACTTTGAGCAATAGCGGAGCCAGCACAAGGACACCACGAACGCCAGAGCAAAGCCAACACTCAAGCATCCTAGAAGCCCTGTTTGTGTCATGAAAAGGAGGCAGAGGCAATGTAGCATGTTGTGCATTTGGCAGCTGTCAAAATTCTCTCTTTGTTCACACTACAATTGGCTACATCAATAATTGTCCCTCTATGTTGATAATAGCAAGCAGCTCCTTCGCAAGTCCCCATGATAAGATGAAAAAAAAATTCTTTGAATTTTCTAACTTGCAGTAGAACTTAGGCTCCCTTAATCAGGTAAATTTCCCTCCTCTGCATAGGATTTCACCGCCACTTCGTTCCTTACTAGCAACACCAACCAGCTGACATCGGGGGATAAAATAATAAAGAGATAAGATGAACTTAGATACCATTACACATGTCTCAATAGATGGTAGTTGTTGTTATCCTTTCCTGCCCTACCGCTGCTATTCCCTTAAAGTCATGACTCGTAATTAACCTATACTTAAGGGAATCACGTAGAGAGTAAATGAGAATTTCCCTTGGACAGCTGTTCATCCTCGCTAATGATAGTGAGGAAATCGTGTTTTTCCAAATTAACACAAGCCTACACGACCACCAATACGCTATCATCTTGTTCTTTGGATTTCCTCTCTACTGTTACAATTGTCAATGAAAAGTTAATAACAACCAGCCCTTGAGATTCTCTTAGGATCAAACACTGTTAAGCACAAATTTCCACTATAACCACCAGTCATTGGGATTCATTTCTCAAAAAATTTCTCAATCCTCTAACATGAACATCACATAAATTCTGCCTCTGGCTGCATGAGGAGGCAGCTTGTGACAGTTGTTCGTCTAGAATGAGCAAAGCAAATGAATGCTACTTTTCCCTAAGCGAAACCACTCATTTCAATTCAGTTCTTCCATTACAACTTTACAACCGCCATCTTCTCTAACCAACCAGCTCACATTTAGGAGATAAATTCATTCCTCCATCTTCCCTGTGGCATTAATTTCTGGAGACAAATCCATCTATGAGAAGAATGGGTTGTTGCCACGACAAGTACAGAAAGGGAAGAGCCACGATAGCTATCTTTATGCATCGATGACAACAAATGAATGCTGCAATTTTTGAAGCCGAACTACCCTTGTCAATTTCAGCTTCCACCTTGAAAGTTTACAGCAGGTGCTAAGATCATGGTGAACTTGGGAGAACATGTGACTTGACAGAGGTAGATAAAAGGAAATTTTCAATAAGTGTTTTAAGTGTCATTATAGGAATCTTGATTTCCATGTGAATAACCTTTGTTCTTTCTAGGAATCGTGATAGCTGGTAGATAGGGGTTACTTGGACTATGATTTCCATGTTTTCTGTAAAGTACAAATAAATAATTCATATTGAAGGGTAGTAATGTAATATAAGATTGTTTAAAAAGGTATTTTTGTCTTTGAATAAAGGAATTTGGACAAGAGGAAGTCGCGCGCGAATGATTGGATGATTTTGGAGTAGACCGGCATATATGCCGCCAGCCTATAATCCTAAGCTACCAGCCTAAATACAATGGACGATGGCTTGAACTCTAGCATTGGAGAGCCATCAAAGAGGTGTTGAAGACTGACTTACGCCGGCAAGATGGTTGCCAGCGTAGCAAGGAACGCCGTTGGCGTACTGGCCGGCCTATAGTGGCGTTTCCTAAGTTGAGTTCCTCTATAAATAGACCCTTAGACTTTCAATTTCCCCACACTTCTTCCTCAGCCAAACTTAAGGTATATGGGTCTAATCTTGGTCTTTTTCAATTCCTTTCCTTAGATAGATAAAAACTAATTCTAGTTTTACACACGATTGAAGGAGATTCGGGAATCTATTGGAGAAAACCCTAAAGCGGATTTTGAGAGTTTCGGTTTCAAATCAAAGTAAGGTAAGATCACTATCAAAGTCTCGTAGTTTCTGAGATTAATAGACTATAGGAATATGATCATAGCGATAGTAAATTACTTGTGACAGGAGATTGATTGAACAAAATAAAGTTTTGTTGCAAGCAAGATCTGCGAGTTCTAGGTAGGTATGAACCCGTTTTATCTCTGTAGATATAAAGTTATGAACTTTCATAGTCGTTTTGCTCATAAAGGATTGTATATATATGTATGTGTTGTGAAGGGAATTTCGAAGATCGTTAAGAACTTTGGAAATATTGTGAAAAAAGTTTCTGTGAAGTGCAAACAGGATAATCAGGTATGTTGATCTTTGATTAGGTATATGGAATTAGGGTTAGGGTTTGATATTGTCATAACAGTTGGAATTGATTGCAATATATATATATTATATATATATTGTTAAACAGGAGTATTACGAGATTAGGGTTCCTTTTCAATTAAAAGTTTCTGTTGGATGGATTGGGATTGAAAGCAAATCTAGATACAACCTTACCATGTTTGATTATATGTGCTTGTAGGATTAGTTTATAAATCTGACTTAATTATATCGGACTTTAATTGAATCGAGTGTTGGTTGTGCTTAGCTGTGGTTAGTAAAACGACGATAGTTGTGTGATACTAACGCTAGCAACCTGATAATCCTTGTGTGGTGGTGTCCCGAGTGGAGTTGCACTTCGAAATGATTTTGGTATATTAGGAGTAAGGACGTTCACGGTTTGGTTAACCGATCAATGACTCTATTTTTTTATCCTAACCATAATAATCGGATTTTTAATACCTTGATCCTAAACTGATCCATTATGAACGGTTAACCGCCTCAACGGTTAACCTTTTTTTCGGTTTTCGGTTTTTAACCGTTTAACATAATGGTTATGCGAATTTTGCATTTAACCATATTTTTCAATATGTCCATAAAAAAATTAGAGTATTTTTTTGTATAATTATATTGAAAACTATAAATTAAGAATGTAAGACATGTAAAATAGTTGTTAATATATATCAGTAACATCAAGATAATCATCATAATAGCCTTTTACTCATGTGTTCTTATCAACCTTGATCAATTGAGTTCAATACAAAATCTTAATTAAACACCACCATTCCAATTGCCAAACATATATGTATTTGTTTCTTCTTATCTAAATAATTCATTTTTGCATAATTCATATTGATAACACTAAAAAAATAATTACATGGGTATATTATAAATTATATATATTTATACTTACGGATCAGTTAACCGAATCCATTGGTTTCTAGAATTTAAAAACCGAAACCGAAAAAATTAGAAATGCTAATCCTAAACCGAAACCGATGGATCAGTTAACCATTTTTTTTTCGGATTGGTTTTCTGGTTTCGATTCGGTTATCCTAAACATTCGGTTTTTTTGCACACCCCTAATTAGGAGTCGTTATCAGCTTAATTGTAGAACGCAAATTTAAATATATATATATATATATATTATCTACTTATGGTTTTCTTCGGGGTCATGAGTTACTTCCGGGTTTAAGATTAGAGATCTATAATCCTAAATTGTGTTGATTGCAGGCTTAAAGAAAAGATAATAAATTGTGCTTGTTGCATTAATATTTAAGTTGTATGTAATATTACGTTGTGTGATCATGTGCATGTGTTTTAGTTTGGCATACTGGATGTTTTCGCTCAATCCTTATTTTCCCATAGGTACAGGTGAAGATCCTATTATCTATGATTTAACAGGATAAAACGGATTCGTAGACTATGGGGAAAGCGATAGTGGATTTGATCGTTCTGCCGATATTTGAGAGTAATGATCTTAGATCTAGTAATTTCAAAAAGAGAAAAACAATATTTTTATGATTAGTTTATTTTATTAGAGATTATGTTATTTCTTTAAAGTTAAATTGTTTAGTTTTATGATTTAGATGAATTGAGAACATTTTGTTTCAAGTATCCTTTCTTTGAGAGTTATTGGAGATATTTTAGTTACATATATATGATGATTAGAAATTATAACCTTTGCTTGTCAATATTTGGTAGTGACACGTGGCGGGCCGATAACACCTTAGGTTAGGGCTTCCATTTTCACCTTGGTTTTTTTGACCAAAATTCTGTTACCAACACTTCATTGCACATACACACATCTACAATTCAAGGTGACACGTTTTATTTACTATTGCCAATCCCCTTGATCGCTTCCCCTCTTCTACTCCTTGCTGTCATGTTAAAGACCACACCAGGATACCCCTTAACCTTACTTCCTTCAACCAACCCTAACAACAAAACAACACAACACACGCCACTCGCTCCAACATTACAATACCCCTGCTATGCTATGTTTTCTTCATCCTTGAGCCTCCTCTATTCATGGCAGAACTCTACTCTTTCCAATAAGAAGAAGTGAGCAATTCAACCTTAGGGTGCTATATCCGTCATCCACCATTCTCTTCATAACTCTTCCATATGTTACGAAGAAACAAGAGAAGCTAGGTGTTCTTTCTCTTATTATAGTACTCGAATAAGTAATGCTTAGATATAAACTTCTTGATAATCAATGTAAGTTACCTATGCTTGCAAGTGGTTGGATATGGAGGTCGAAAACTCATGAGATATCAATTGAAGCCCATTCTACCTCTTCCTAAAACATGCTAAAGCTCCTATGATCATAAAGGGGAGAGTAGCAGCCAAGACAACCATCTACTCAAGTTTACCCTAAGCAAATCAACCATACATATTAACTTGGAATTAACTTCTCCTTCTACTCATCCTTCTTCCTCTCAACAATCCCCATTCCTAAGTCACATCAGAGCATAAAACATACATACCCACATTTTATTCCTCAACTAACCAACTAAGCAACAACGATGAACCCATGAGCTTGCTTCAATTGATTTCCACGCTATTTGCTGCTGCCTCTCTCTTAAGACACAACCAGCACAATTGAGTTCATCAACTTCTTCTTCTCTTTGATTCCTCTTAAACTCAATCAATGCTCTATGATAGGACTTTACATCGACATAAGCATCAATCTTCCACTTGATGCTCAATTGACCAACTTTTAACACAAACACTAGACTTCATGACAGCTATCTTGATGCACCTATAATAGCAAAGAAGAAGTGTTCCCTTCCCTTTCTTCCAAGCTGAATCTTCTCTAAAATTTAGCAGCCTTCATTCTTTGGAAAAAATAAGAAGGTGTAGATAGCTAGTTGTAGACGTCAATCTAAAAAGAAAACCTTCATGCACCTGTTTGTGCATTATTCAACCATGAAACCATTGCTCCTTTCGCAACTTCTTAAATTTTCTATTCATTAACCATACTCTACTATAAAGATTTCCCCTACTGCACACATAATAATTTCATATCCTAGAATAGTTACAAACTCCTAGAGCTTTCCCATTTTCGCTTAAACATCTACCTGTATTCCAACAACAAACCTAGCAGAATTTATACACACACATTATCCTCCTGCAGTGGACACATCATGGCGGAGAAGAAGCGAGCTTGAGCTACAACCTAGTCTCTCCTAGGTAAGTAATCTATTACTTAGAATGCCATTTATAACATAGACTTATGAAGCTCATAATGACAAATGCTTGATTTGATTTGATGACCTCTTAATTACGAAAACCAATAATATTGTTGGAAGGTACTCAAAAAACTGAGTTAAATTGACTATTCATTTTCTTAAAACAAATTAAAAACAAAAAAAGTTCTAGGCGATAAAGTTTGGACCTTAGAATCACAAAAACTTAAAGCTTTTGTAGCTTAGGTACTCAAATAGAATCTAAAGCTATTTCCTAGTATAATCTTTAGATTTTCCACTACTGGTGAATCTGGCTTTAACAATGTCCTACGTAAATATTGTTATGACACCCAAGAGAAAGGAACAGGTGAGTATACATCCTATGATCTCTACATTTGCTCGTGCTTGTAATGTAGTGCATGTGTAATTATATGAATAACTTGAAATGCACGTGGGGTTAACATATGCTTGTGCATGCCTCATGTTTGAATTGCAATGCCAAGATACCATAACTTATCTAAACAAGTTAAAGTGTGATTAAGTAGTTTAGCAATGTTGTGAATGTCTATGAAATTGTATGGTCACAAACCACTAAACTTAAATCATGTTCGGCTGAAAATGATAAATGAATCATGCATAGCATGACATACTGCATTGTTGAAGGCCGTCATCGCCACGCAATGAATTGGATGGGCTACTAGCATGGAGTGCAATTGAGGACCATGGGCCTATCCTTGATAAGTAATAACTAAATCTATTTAAGGGTACCACTTATTGTTTGAGGCTTTGCCAATATCATTACTTGAGGTTCCGAAGCTAAAGGTTACCGAGAGTTGACGATAATGGAGTTTTCCCCTAACCCTTGACATGGAGGGCATAAATCCATTCTATATATAATTGTTAGTTGACTATATATATGCATTCATGTGTTTGTCATGTGCTTGCAACATTATATGCTTGGGCCATTAAATAACTTGGTTGCTTTTGCTTGATGATAGTGCGATTATGCTTCATTAAACTATGGTTGCTCACTCTCCAACAGTTTGATTTTTGGAGGTTAGTGTAAAGCTGGGAATGGTCTAGGATCTGAGTGCAGGGTGTGCCAAAGATTATAATCCATGAGTTAAGTAGCAGATTATAAACTTGCATTGTTGAACATAGTCTAAGACCTATAATTTGAAATTGAAGCTTTCTTTCTTAAACTTAGCCGGTATTTCTCTAAAACATAGGTTCACTTTATCTTATTGTTTAGTAGGGTATCCGACTGTCTGCAATCCTTGTGGTTCGCGGAATATTAGTATCCTTATCTATTTTCATATATATATATATATATATATAACACATTGGGTGTTTAATTAATTAGACTCTTACAAACTCTGACTTGTACGATAGTCCTCATATTACAGATGCACATGTGATATGATGACTTTAGGGCAATTCTATTAGGGCCTCTCTAGGGTCGAGACAATATATATATTACAAATATTGGATATTTTACTTATCAAATTTTTTAGATTTCACACAATTCTTTTTTTTTTTTTTTGTGTTGGAGATATTAAGGAAAAAAAGAAACAAAAATAAATAAGTAAATAAAATACATACCTATCTAAGTAATCATATGTTATTTTATCTAATGTTGCTATTTAGATGCCTTAATTATGCTAATCCAAATATATTATTATACATAAATTAACCCAAAGACTAACATCTTAATTGAGGTTACTCATCCATGTTCCTCCATAAATAAGGATGTGACTTGCTCATTTTCAATCCTATCCTTATAGTGGTTCTCTCAAAACCTAAACCTACTTTATCCCAAAAAAAAAAAGTTTGAATCTAATCCTAATCAAGGTACATCTAAGTAAGTCTTTCTCTTTACTTTTATAATTTGTATTCTAATAGTTTATATTATCAAAACATTTTTTTAAGTGTTACGTTCACATTTTTATATGAGTTATATATATATATTTAGGGGGGGAGGGGGAGATGCTATTAATGAATCTAATTATATTTTAACGAAACAACTTTCAATATTTTATGGACAAAATAAAATAATTTCTCTTTTTTCTTTATTAAGAATCCTATATGGTTTTGGCAAGGTTTGAACATTTCATTAAAATATTGTAGGTTTAGGATTAGGTTTGGGGTCATATATAATATCCAATGCCAAACCCGACCCATTAGATTATATAGTAAACTTTTAGAAAATTAATAACATATTATAAAATCTCCTACAAAAGGGATCTATACAATAAAAATAGAAATATTGAAGAGAGATAATTATTCTTGATATATTCTCATATATATTACACTAAAAAGGTGTATATAGATGTAGATACAAGCTCACAATGGAAAGACATCAACTATGCAAGCAAAGAGATGACCTTTAGTAGATATATACCTGGTTATGTAAATAAAGAAGAAGATAATGAACACCCATAATAATCCATTCATAACATTATCCCACCTAGTGGGGGAAGAAACCTTATTGAAGGAAAAAGAATACATGTCCTTGAGATATACAATAAGAATGTTGTCTCATTAAAAACCTTTTGATGAAAAGCCCAGTGGGAAAAAGTCTTAATAAAGGAAAAACGAGTGTAATGCATGTTTTTACTCTTCATGATGATTGTATCCTTTAAAATCTTTAAGACAAGGCACCTTGATCTTTCGTATTAACTTCTCCAAAGTTGCAATAGGAAGTGCTTTGGTAAATAATATGTTACATTCTCAATTGTGTGAATTTGTTATATGCAAATATCATCATTTTCTTGAAGATCATGAGTCTTGGTAAAGTATGCTTCATTGTATCGCCTTTTATGTAACCTTCCTTCAATTAAGCTATACAAGTTGCATTATTTTCATATAGTGTTGTTAGAATTTACTTATTAGTAGATAGGCCACATGATCCTCAAATATACTAAGTTATGAATCTTAATGAGATGCATTCACAACTTGCCCTCATGAATTGTTAAAATATCAGCATGGTTAGAAAAAGTAGCAACCATAGTCTATTTTGTAGAATGTCATGATATAGTTGTGTATCTATGTTAGGTTTTAAGGATCTGAAAATCAGATTTTTCAATAGATTTTTTTTTTCAAATAGAATCCTTAAAAACACGAATGGATCCAAGTGGTTCACATGATCGAAAGGGAGTGAAGATTCTACCTTAGACCCTTTCCAAAATGGCAATGAGGTGGATCTGTTGGGTTACAAAATCACGAACGCCCTCTATTGTTATCCACACGAAAGAACACGCTAGAAACGGATATTGGTGTACTAGCACTCTTTAGAACCATTCTAGATTACTTAGGAATTTCCTTACATGATCTCATGTGTTTTCTTCCAATTTCTAGGTGTGATGAAAAGTATTGACTTCACAAGAGATCACTTATATATATATATATATATAGAGAGAGAGAGAGAGATAGATAGATAGATAAGAAGTAGACGGAGTTAACCTCTTCAAGAGGATACTTCCTTAGGAAGTACTTCTTCCAGAAGTTACCTCCTTTTGTAACATCTTCTAAAATAGGTTACCTCTTTAGAAGTTTTCTCTTCCAAATCAAGAAAATTATTATTTATTTTCTTAACTGTATAAGATTAATGAATAATTAGGAAATTCCTGTTGGGCTTATTATAAATTAAACCCATGACCCATTTGGTTTATTCTCTATGTGTGACCCTGTAGGTTTACTTAAGATTGGTAGTATACCCAAAACACTTTTTTGGCCTACGAGACATAAGTGGCTTTTAACAAGACATTATGTCTGCCTAAATAAAGTGAAGATTGGTGATTCGAATTTACCTAATCCATAACGCATGTCATAATCCTTTGATCACATAATATCTAGATTAAACATAAGACATGGATAGTATCACCCTTATATTGTTCAACCTCATCATTTCTCGATCTCCAAGTAGATTGATAAAACAAATGACGTTGATTATACTATCAATTCATTTGATTATGGCCATGCATTTCTTAGTCTCACTTATCGAGAGGCCTAAAGATATCTCTCTCATAGTGAGAGGAACAAATCTCATCTTAATCACTTATCTCCCTCTACATGATTCACACTATGCCCAATGCCAACATTTATAATTATCTACTAGTTATGCTCAATGCATATGACACATCTAGTTGAGTGCATAACATGACACACATGATTGATCCAATAGCCAAAGCATAAGGAATCTTGCTCATGTGATCTTGCTTATCCTTTACCGTAGGTCATTGAGTGTTGCTGAGATTTATGCCATATGACATTGGAAAGGATCCTCCTTTCGAATCTTGTATACTGAACCTATTCAAAACTTTGTTCATGTACACACTCTAACTTAGGCCAATAAACCTTTTAGATCTATCCCTATGGATCTTAATGCCTAGGATATGGACAGCCTCGCCTAAGTCTTTCATTGAGAAACACTTCCTTTTCCAAGACTTAACATTCTATAAGGTAGAAATGCCATTTCCAATGAGTAAAATGTCATCTACATACAACACTAGAAATATAACTATGCTTCCACTAACTTTCTTGTAAATATAAGGTTTATCTATGTTTTTTATGAATCTAAGCTTTTTGACTACTTCATCAAAACAAAGATTCTAGCTCTGAGATGCTTACTGTAATCTATAAATGGATCTTTGAATCTCACAAACCTTTGCAGAATCGTCAGGATGAGCAAAACTCTCAAGCTGTTCCATATACAATCCTCAAGTAAGTTTCCATTAAGAAATGTTGTTTTGACATCCATTTGCTAAATCTAGTAATCATAATATGTAGTAATAGCAATAAGAATCCTCATAGATTTGAGCATAGCAACTAGTGAAAAAGGTTTCATTATAGTCTATACCATGAGTTTGTTTGAACCCCTTTGTCATTAGTCATGCTTTAAAGATATGCACATTGACACCCATGTCAATTTTCTTCTTGAAAACCCATTTGCTTCCAATGGTTTTAGTACCTTTAGGTAGATTAATCAAAGTCTATACTTGATTGTCATACATGGATTGCATTTCAAATTTCATGGCTTCTAGCCATTTCTTAGAACCTGGACCCAACATGGCCTTTTGATAGATAGTGGGCTCATTTTAACCCATGAGCAACACATTACGACTATCTATTATGAGGAATCCATATCGCTTAGGTTCATGTCGTACCTTACTAACCTACATGGACCTTGTGTTACTTGTGGAGGCTCAACAACTAAATGTGAGTCTAGTTAAGTTTCCATTAATGATTTAATACTATTTTGTAGATCTCATACTTCATTGAGATATATTTTTCTCCCACTAGTCCTTTCAAAAAATAAACTCCCTTTCCAAAAAGATGCCATTCCAAGCAATAAGCACTTTGTTATAGGAGAGATTATAGAAGTAGTATCATTTAGTTTCTTTTGGATACCCCACAAAAGGCATTTGTCAGATTTGGGTCCTAATTTATCTGAGACCTAAAGTCTCACATAAGCCTCATAATCCCAAAGTTTGAGAAAAGATAAACTAGACCTTTTCTTACTCTATATATCATATGGAGTCATGATTTAATGTGAATGCAATTATTTCTAGGGCATTGATAAATGTGTTAAATAGCACAACTATCTTCAATTAATTAGCACATATTAATGCATAAATAAGCATTGTTACTACAAAATATGGGTATAAATTAGTAAAATATGTGCAGTTGGGTCAATTGTATTAATAGTAAGGAAGAAAAGATCAAAAATGAAAATTTTAAGTGCATGTTTGTGCCTATAAGCCGGGGTGTAATGCCTTCAAGAGGAAATTCTTAAATTACATCTCTATTGCTAATTAATAACCACTAGAGTGGAAGGACATAAAGCAACTACAAAATTTTGTACCCATAGCAAGCTAGTAAGCAACTAATGTTGTAGTAAGCAAGCGAGACTCAGGTGTTTTACTTAGTTACTAACATGTAAATAAAAGATGAGGACTTGCTCTTGCACTACATTGATGAAATATGTCTTTTCTACATGTGGATGGTCCTTTTGGCTTGCTTTTACTTAATATAGTTGGCACTGATCTGTAACTTTGTGTTGGGTACATCTATCTTAATTTGAATAGTCATTTTAATCTACTCTTATTTCAATAGATTTACTAATGTACTTTAACAAGAAGGATCTTTTTCTCATGCATTATCATAGTGTGACAAGGCAACTATATTTATGTTCTATTTTTAGGCTACATGGATGCTAACTGCATCCAAACAGTTGTAGACGCGAGTCAAGTCGATAAACTAACTATTGAGGAGCACCTAAGTAATAAGCAAACAAGTCTAGCATCAAATGACTCAAGATGCTCAAGATGGCAACAGCAGCAGCTCCTAACTTATGTCATAGTAGCAACTTACACATTTACGCACTAGCAAGCATATCAAGACAACTTTGTGTTGTGTCATAAATTTGATATATCTCTCTCTTATGAACTCCTATTGAGATGATTCAAAGTACCACATAGAGCTAAGAGAGATATTTAATTTTCATGTTTTTAGTGTGGAAAAATTCGGAATACATCAAGGTCAAAATTTAATGTGAAATTGCTGCACTTACAGTGATGGTGTTCAGGTTTTGGAAAATGATAGAGTTTGGTAACTTGTGGATATCTCTCTCATAAGAGATCCGTTTGACATTATTCAAGATGCTATATAAAGTTAAGAGAGAGATCTTCAACTTTTATGTTTCGAGTTTGGGGGATATTTGGAAAGTATTAAGGTAAAACATTATCGTGAAGCCACAATACATGTAGATTAGCTCAAAGAATTATGAGTTCGATAATGTCTCATAAATTGTGGATATTTCTCTCATACGAGCACCATTTGATATGATTCAAAATCCTATAGAAAGAGGAAGGAGATAAATATGAATTTTATGTTTTGAGTTTTGAGAAATCCTGATGGAATTTAGGTTGAAATTTGTGTTAAATTTATGTGGAACTTGATCTAACATGGAGCGTCCAACAGCTATATGGAGCACCTAGCCATGTTCTTTACTTAAGCATCATTACATCAAAGAAGCCAATTCAAGTGTCTAATAGCATCTCTCTTGTTGTTGACTACAACAGCATCATGGCCATTCTTGGATCGTGTACTTGCGACTAGGGGTTGGTAAAAAACTGACCGAATCAAGCCGAACCAATACGTCACTGAATTAAACCAAACTAAAATATGGTTTTTTAACAATTTAATTTAGAAAATTTTCAATCTGAACCAATTCGTAAATTTATGGTTGGTTTGAAATAGCAAATCGAACCAATTTGTAAACCTAAACTAAATCCTTTTAGACAAACATAAAATATTGTACTTATAATTATAAACTTATAATGATTAATTAAAGGTCATATATGTTCTTATGGTTTTGTTATGATATTTATTATACGATGAATATTGGTTAATAAAAACTTGTTCTTTTTCTAAAATTATTTTTTTGATTCAAAATATATTCTCCTTTTGGTAACTTAATATTATTTTATATTAAATGCTTAAACTCTGTGGAGTACGGATTATGCTATTTAGTTTTATATCTTATTATGTATTAATTTTTCATTGTATCTTTTATTAGCGTATCACTTTTATCCATAAGTGATTTTTATAAGTAGATGAATTTTTTTGTAGATGGTTGACTAGATAATTTATTAGAGGAGTATAGATTATATTTTCTTATGTATTAGTCATTAAGTTTACTATGTTAGTAAGTAAATGATTTTACGAAGAATTGTGGATTATGAATATGATGGATATATAAAGTATTTTGTTAAGATTTACAATATAAACTTTGTAGAGTGATTTTAATATTTGAATATCCACACAAATGTAAAATATTTGAACTAAGTTCTTTTTATTAGAATTTTGATTTAATCTGTAATCTAAATCAAACCAAACCATTATTTAATGGTTTAGTTTAGGAAGGGAAAATAACCAAATTGATCTAGGCCCGCCCTATTTGCGACTAGAAACACAACAACACTCTAGGGATCATTTTAACATAGCAATAGCAAAGCACCTAGTGACGATTGAGCTATCCATACACACCATACCACAACTACTAATTCCAACAGTATTAACACCTGTTCAACCACCCGAGCACCCATAGCATTATCTCAACACCTCAACAAGCACTCACATCTTTATTCCATGTCAGCCTTGTGAACTAAAATTGCAACTTTCAAACTCCTCAAGTCATGTTGAGCTCCCAACATAATAGACCACGCCTGGATTGATCAACTATTGCACTCTGCAAAATTCAACCGACCTGACTGAATAGCACCAATCACTTAATGGATTGCTTAAGCTTCATAAGTTGAGCACCCAATGCAATAAAGAAGCAACACATGTTGGGCTTTGGAAGTAAGAATTTGAAAGCATCGTTATAATACAACATAATAAAATGTGAGTATTACCTTAATTCATGAGTCAAGCCATTAAGTTATCAATTTGAGATAGCCCAAGTCATATTCTCTACAAGTTATAAAATATGGGATAAAAAGCAATGGAGGGATTTAAGAAATGCTAGAATGGCATAGTACACTTTAATTCGTCTTTTGACATTTTGATGTTGATTTATGATTAATTGGATACTTAGCTATTGTTGATTATAGTCTATTTAATTTGTGCTTGGCCAACACTAATTATATAGATAAGATTAGAGATACTTAAGAAGGATTTGGTAATCTGTGCAAGCACATCTTAAGCTTTTGAAAAATATTCAGCATAACTATATGTGAGTTTTGACAAAACTCATGAACCCACATGCTTAATGTGGTTAACATGATAAATTTGGGTCACTTGATGGTGCTCGATTTGTAATTGTAACTAGATTAATAATTTTGGTGCGAGCGAATTACTATTTATCTAATAATTATAGATAAATAGCCTTGGTGGGATGATTTATGTTATAATTGGAATTTTACTACTCCAGAAGGTAGGCAAGTTCTAGTAAGTTTGGTCAAATCCCATTTAATCAATTTCAAATATCAATCCTCATCATAGCTTTGATTCAAATGAGAATATATTTGCAATTCCCAATCTAATTTTGACATCTCATAACCTCAGAACCTTTAGTAGTGTTGCTAGGACTTTTGGTTGAAGTGTTCAATTAATTCATTAGCTTAGTTTTTAATTAAATCAATTTTGATAGCTTAGCTTATGGATCAATTCGATATCTAGTCCTTAGCTAATAGCTCCTCGAGAATACGACCTTGACTCACTATATCATACTACTTGCATGTTACAGTTCACTTACCGGTTGTTTTCGTTTGAAATGAATTTTACAAAACTGTGCAATTGAGGATTGATTTTATTAAAGTGCTTAACTAAAATGAAATCAAATTAAGAATCAAATGTTGTGCGTTATCAATTCAAGGTAACAATAAAAGCAAAACAATTAGATTAAAGAAAAATCAATCCATAATCTAAAAACAAGATAAACAAATCATATTGAAAACTTAAGGTTCATCAAAATCTAAACCAAGAGTTTATTCCTCGATTAAATTAGCAATATGAACACAAGGAGTAAAACCAAATATTAAATCAAATAATTAATCGCCTGGTTGAAGCCTAGATATTGACTTGCTTGAACTTAAGGAAGAAATTCACAATTTGTGTATGTCTTTAACAAATCTCATATCACCTTTCTTTATGGAGTTACTCTATGGATAAATTGGAAGCTTTTGCCCTCTAGAGTATGAAAGTTATATCCTCTGAAAGTGGAATTATTCTAGCAAAAACTGACATGACACAACATAGTCATGGTTATGTCATAGTCATGTCGCCTCTTTTTTCCTTGTTTCCTTTTTTGTATTTGACACATCTTCGACATAGTTGTTTCCTCTTTATAAGTCTTTCATTTTTATTTGAATTACTTTTAAAATATATGAAACTTGATCAAACTCTTCCTTTTGTTTGAATTATCACTATAGAAGCTTGATATTACATTAAAAGTATCTTAAGTGCTATATTTAAATTATTAGTCACCAAAAAAACCAAACTAGCACATTTTAGTACTTATAATTAAGGGTCAATTGGGGTTTTATCAATGCACATGGTAAATCAATTGAAAAAGCATTAGAGGAAACAATGCTAGATAAATGGATGGTGCTATGTTCATAATGTGTAAGAAGTCATATAGTTCTAGCAATATGACACGTTCTTAGATTTCCTTTTTTTTTTTAATTGATTTCCATCCACCTTCATTCTTATTGATGTAATATTATAATTTAAACCCTTTGAAGGGAACATTTATTTATTTATTTTTATTGGATGAGATGAGGCTCGTTTCTTATTATCCATGTGTTTTTGGAATGCCCCCTCATAGAAAGTGGAAAGAGATTTCTAGGACTTCGTATTCTCTTTATTTCTTTTGTTGTTCTATCCCAGTTTGACGTTCAATATTTTAGCTTTTTTTTTTTTTCTCTTTTCCAGACAAGAACTCTTTATGTTTGATATGTTTTTGTGATCATAATAGCACTTTTTTTAGAAGTCTTGATTTGGTTTGTGCAAAGTTGTTTTATTACAACCAATTATCCCTGGTCTCTCTCTTTTACCCTATTTCTAACATTTTTGTTTATTTGCTGCCATTTTGTATTGGTGGGATTTGTTGATATTCTTGTGATCGAGGCAAATGGTCTATTGTTTCACCACTTATGTACCCTTACAATTTGTATACTTATTGAAGTTTAGTACCAAAATTTTATAGTTGGAACCAGAATTTGGCAATTATATTTTAGGAAATAGCTAATCTAAAACATGGTAGTGCTTTGGTAGTCGTTAGAGTAACATAATAGAGAAAATATCATTTCCTAGTGCAAAGTTGATTTGCTTGAGTTTTATACTATTACTTATAGGAATTTGCCTTTTATAGTACCAAAATAAGAAACATATGTAAAGTGACTTTATACAGCAAGCAACGAAGCCATCATTTTGGAAACCTTAACCAATACCTTTGAAATATCTATCTTTGTGAATAATTTGTTATTGATCAAACCAAACTATATAAATGTGATTTGGTTCCAGAGTCACAGCATGTTGAATTGAACTAATTTAACCAAACCAAGTTGCACCACTGAAGAAGAAAAATAAAATTTTCTAACTTGTGAAAGAAAATCTCTATTCCACTTTAGGATTCTTAATTTGTTTTATACAAATATGTTTTAATATTTAAACTATTGCAACTATAAAAGCTCTTATTGTGTTTGGTTTTGGGTTGGTTTGAGTTGTATAAATACTTTTTAAAAGAACAATTCAAAGTGGAAGCTTTCAATATTTATAAATCTAATTGGTTTTTTTTAACTTCGGATAGCAACTACCAACAATTAGGTAAGCGCACCTACTGAAGTAGCATAGAAAGAATTAGGTTGAATCCTAAGGGATCAATGGCAACTACCTTCCTCTCATTTCATCTATTATTTAGCCAAAGAAAATTAGAAGAACATATTGAAAACAAAAGCTAGACTAGGTTAATGAATATTCACAAATGATTATGGGGCAAAATTAAGGATAATTTTGTAACTATGCAAGACAATAGCCCAAGGTTTGCTTTACCACTTCCTTATCATGTGATTTCAAATTAAAACTCTAAAAGAGTTGTTGCTAGTATATTTGTATTGTCGGATTCACTAAGGTAAGTTAAAGCTTCTCTCAAGGTCAGTAACTCTAGACCTAGACCAAACCATTGGTGTAAGCTCCGAAAAATTTCAATAAATAATTTCAAGATGAACTTCGAAAATAAACCCTAAAAATCACTCCAAATTAAAACCGAATTTCAACTAGTCCAAAAACACGAGCGAATCCAGAAATTTCCAAAGCTTGAGAAAAATAAGAATCCTAAAAAATAAAATAAGAACTCAACATATTTCAATTCCAAAACTACTACATACGACAAACTCTATACGTAACCCCAACTTATAAAAATGGGTAATATAGAACCCCAAAATCAAATTATTAAAAAGTAAATAACGATTAACTTTCGGAAATGAAACCCAATTCAAGAATTCCGAAAACATGAAAAGATATTAAATACTTACAAAAATAAAATGTAAAAAAAATTTCTCAAATTAAATATGTTGTACAAACATAAAATATCAGTTTCCAAAGTGGCAAGACCTAAACCGGAAAAATCACCCGGAAATCCTAACCGAAATGCAATAGCTTAAGTCCGGCAACCTAGTACCCCTAATCCTAGAGGCCAAGGCGTAGCTAAATATGTAGAATAGCTCATAGTAATATAAGTTTGTTTAAAAATATCATATTGGTAAATTTTTGACCTAATTCGAACAAGTTCGGATACAGACTTCGAAAAGCATGTCCCGGGGCTCGAGATATAAAAAATATACCAATTGCACCGTTAGGCTCGTAATTTCATAAGATTTTCAATTATATCAGTTATATAATTTTTTGGGTTATAAAAGTTACAGTTAGAACCTTTTTATCGTATTTCTATTATTACCGACAATTGATTAGTCTTTTGCACTATTCATTTTTATTTCATTAAAAAATTTTATTATTCTTATAAGCTTATATTTTTAGATAAACATTTTATATGTTATAGAAAATTTTGTTTTTCTAAAAATTAGTTCGTTTCGGGTCTTAACGGGATCAGATTCTATTTAAGAACCGATAAAAAAATAAAATAAATTAATTTAATAATTGAAAAATATTTTAAAAATATTTTTATTTTCATAAAATAATTTTTTAGAATTTTTCGGGTTATAAAAATATTATTTATAGCTCATATTCGTGTATTTTGATCATACTAGTAACATATTTGTTAAAATACTAAAATAATTCAAATAATTATTTAAATTTAATTATAAAAAATCTGCTACAAATATTTGGAATAAATTTTCTAATTTTATTTTATTTTAATTTATTTTATTAAGAAAGTACTTTTACAACCCATACCTTCAAGTACACCTTACACATGTCACTCCCTTTTCACTTCAATCTTTCTACACATTAACCCACACTTCATGGCAGATTTTGACCCTCTTTATGGCTGCCATTGTCCTTTATGTACTCCTATTTTGACTAAAATTAATTATATTTCAATCCTTCTTCAAAAAGTTACATTACACATTAATTATACAATTCAATTTTAAGTCAAAATTCAACAATTTCACTCTCTCTCCTCTCTCAATATTCATGTGCAGCATGGTCTTCTTGGTTGCCTTGTTTTTTTTTTTCTTCTTTTCTTACAATTAAAACACTCATTTTCTCTCTCTCCTTCATTTACACACTTTCCTTCTTTCATTTTTTAACCTTTTCTCTCTCTTTTTCCTCTCTTTTCTTCTTCTTCTTGTTCTTCTTTCCTCAAGAACACAAGCTTCCCTCTTCTTCTTCCATGGCTTCCACACTTCATTCTTAAAGATTTCTAAGCAAATCTTCTTCCCAGAGCTCCATAGGTGATATAGGTAAAGTGTAATGAAGATTTCATGCATCAAATGACCTTCCATAAGCTTAAAAGTTTAAGATGATGATGCCAAAAATGAAACACTCCTGTTCTCCACTTTTATTATCTTGTATTTCAATTATTTTCTTGTTTAAAGTTGATATATTTTGTAGATCTAAATTTTTGTTGCTTTGATTTTCGTTTATGCCATAGACCTAGTTATTTGAGTTGTTATTTTTTGTTATTTCTTATGATTTATACATAAATCCATCATCCACATGTATTCATGCATTTAAAACTAGTTTAGGAATGAGTAATGTGTAAAACAAGTGATGGAATTAAAATGGAAAATTTTGAGTTAGTGATTCAATTGTCAAATTCGTAATTTGAGATGATGCATATGTAATCACTTAGTATTTGAGCTCAAATTGTAAGTTTTATGTGTTAAATGAAGTCCTTAAGTAATAGGTACCATAAAGTCTTAAATTTTAGTGCATTAAACAAGTTTTTCCTAAAAGAATCATTCAAAAAGTGGAGTTTCTAAAATTCGGATTTTTGAGTAAAACATATTGGAAAACATATTTGCAAAGTGTAAAATGCAAATTTTTGTGTAAGAATGAAGTCCTTAGTGGTTATGTATGATTGAGCCCTAATTTTCTAAATATCAAATGATTTCTACTTGAAGGAATCACTCAAAAACAAATTTCTATAAAATTCGAATTTCGGAATCAACCCTACTTGAAAACATGTTTACAAAGTGTAAAATAGAAATTTCTATGAAGAAATGAAGGTAATAAGTAATATATATGATGAAGACTCAATTTTAACAAAGATAATTATATTTTCTTAAGTAATAAATCCAAGACAAATGTAAATGATCAAAGTTAAAAAACTAGACATTTCATAGGTAGTTGTTATCATGGTCTTACAAAGTAAAAAGTTGTAAAACTTTCTTTTAGCAAAAATCATTAAGATCATGCATACATTAAGCTCATCTCATGTCATTCATGTTAGGAAATCATTCATATTGCATGTATAATTGAATTGACAAGTAGAAACATTTCAAGCATTTACAAAACTATTTTTCGGAAATTGAAATTGTTACTGCCCTAATCTGATCCGACCTTTTCGAAGCTTCAAAGTTTTTGAAACTTAAATATAATATTAGAAATAGATAGATCTTTCGAAGTAGATAGAAATCGATATATAATTTGCGAGATTCCGAGTTAAAATGACCAAGTTATGGCCATTTTAAGTTTGAATTTCTGCTTAGGACAAGAATTACGAATTTGATAATTCGTATAAGATCGTTTGGATTAGTTTGAGTTGAAATACTTATTAGAGTACTTCTTCCTTTTTAGGTAATCCCGAAATCGACGATTCTCTGCCATCGAATTATTATTACTAGAAGACCGGTGATCCAATGGCCTAGCGAGTTTTCTCCTTGTTTTGTTACATTGATTGTGCTTGTAGTTAGTTGCATTAGAATTATAGGAACAAGAAAAAAATTGATATGAATGGGGATGGGATATATGATGAGGCTGTGATGAATGTATGCCAAAGAATACTAAAGCATATCGAAATCACGATTTGATTGGGTAACTGCACTGTTTATATTATTTCTGTTATGTGTATGATATTGGTTGGTCACTTTAAAGAATGTATAAATATTTTGACCTAAGCAAAAATTAAAGTGGTCATGCATCGTATCAGACATATTGCATTGGTAGCATGCTACTCTTACGTAGGTTGATCGGTATGGTCCGTCGATGCCTCGTTTGGAAAACGAGCCCGTTGCCAGAGCTCATTCAGGGGTACTAAGGCGCATGTGGATGCATTCCTGGATGAGCCTAGCCGAGTCGAGTGCTAAGAGCCGAGGCTTGGGAACTAGATGCGATCGTGTAGACTCAATACCATACCTAACCCAAGATACGAAGGGCGTAAATCCGTTCTGTGTGTGGGTTTCGGATACCCATGCATAATTGCTTGCTCACGTGTTTGTTCATCCATAGCATATGATTGATTTTAACTTGCTTGTTATGGTACGGAACTAAGGGAATTCTCACTAAGTTAGTGTAGCTTATACCCCAATAGTTGTTTAAATGAACAGGTTATCTCAAGAATGCTAAGTGGGGACCGAGATGGTTGAAGCCGAGAATGACTTCGGAATTTCGACAAAGAATAAGAATGTTTGAAGTTATTGGCTAGATTTTATGATTGCCTTGTAATAGATTATATAGAGAAGTCTGTGGATGAATGTAATCGAAGTTGAATGATTTGTATTTTGAAGTATAGTAATTCGTATATGAAGTATAGTAGTTTGTATCGGAAGTATAGTAGATTGTATTTCCTTTATATTGTTACTCAATTGTATCAACATAAAATGTATCATTCCGATGTGTCTCCTTTATGTGTTAGACGCCTTGTACATAGTATGGAAGCCTTCGCGTGACTGAGGTGGTCATTCTTAGGCTTTAATATTGTGTACGGCGGACTACCATATTTAGAGTACACTTCTGGACGTGACAATTGGAATCTCTTCTAAGGCAATCAACGATCTAGTCCCGTATAAAGCTTAAGAATCCTTTGTTTCAAAATCAACTCAATGATTTTTAAAAAAAAGAGACAGAAAAGTCTCACAACATTTCTCTCAAGGTGATTATAACTGACTATATTAGTAGCCGCAGTGCTAGTGATGTGCCCTAAGCCATATGGATACTATTTAATTATCTATTAATCTTAATAAGATTAAGATTAATAAATATTAATTACAATTATTTTTTATAAGAAGTGTGTCATTTGGAATTCCTAATAACTTATGTGTGTCTTTTGGAACTCCTAATAACCTTTGAAATCTAGATTAGGGCAGCTAACTATGGCACAATTTCTTATAAATAGAACATAATGATCTCCTCTAGGGTTTTAACAGAAGCTTGCCGTTACATTAGAATTATAGAGAAACTCTATAACTCAAAAGTGAGAAACCGTACTGAGAGAGATTCCCAATAAATAGGAATTGTTCTTATTGTTCCTATATGCTAGCACACATAGAGATCCGACTAAAAATTCATTCATGTGGATACAGTAGAGAGTGTTCGCATTTGCAGCATGTCATATCCAAAATTCTAAAGTTCTAAAACATCAAAAAGGTAATTCTATGCTTATAAATTTGATTGAATCACATGGATCCACCTGGAAATTTAAGTTTTTAAAAAGAAAATTCCGCTGCTAGATCCGACCAAGATCGTTTAATTTCCCACAGTGATATCAGAGCCACTTGTGATTTCAATCAAATTGTTTTTCAAATGTTATACATATATTATGATAAGTGTGAATTTCGAAAAAGGGTTTAATTTAAAAATATTTACATGTTCATACTGCGGACCTATATGTGGCATCGATTGAACATCTCATATGTTACAAAAAGATCATATCTGCGTGTTACGCGGACGTGAAATTAGATCGTCTGATTTGTGGAGTCTAATTTGGACGATTGAACCACATTTAAAACAAATAATAAATAAATAGTTGCGAACTAGATTTGGACGATCAGTACGTCTATATTAATAAAAAAAATTCGAACAATTCTATTTTTGGGCATCTGAACGAGTCTGTTTGGACATCAGTTTCTGTTTGGCGACTTTTTTTGGACGATCTGCATGTTTGCGCGTCAAATAGTGCAAATGAGATCTGCATGAATTGGACGCACTCTTCAGATCTGTTTGTGGCATCTATCTCTGTATTGTAAATCATTTTTTTTTTAAATAAAAACAAACGAGTTTTTCCGCAATGAATTGTGGTTATCAATTGTGCGTGATTTTTAATCTGTTTCATGCACCGTAAAATAACGCTTTTCGATCAGATGCGTAAATTCTTGGGGTCTTTTATTTATATATGATATGGTTTAATCGTTGAATAGATCTGGGTTGTTTAAAATAAATTGTTCAATTGTTAAACAGTTTTTGAGTTTTAAGAAAGAATTTCATGGAAGTTTCAAAAACAATTTTAAAGGGAATTTTAATTTTTCAAAAAAATTTCCATTGCCCATATTTTTTATTTCGTCTAGATTTCAGGAGCACTATCCTTGAAACCCCGCAGGGGACGCTATCCCCTTGATCCCTTCTACTAACCGGCTAGTAGGACCATCGTAAGGGGACTTCATTCCCTGGACCCCTGTGATACTGCATAACTTTTTTTTGGATAAGCACTAATTAATATTTCTTAACATAAAATATGCTTTTGAAGTGTTGTGTGTTATGTATATGAATTCTTCGTGTGCTTATGGTCCATGTGTGGTGCATAGCATGGCCCCAAGACCTATGTGAGTAACAGGTTTTTATTTCCTTTTTTTTTAAATGGGTTGTAATTTTATAAATACAGCCTGCGTGTCATTTTTATTGTATTTTAGTTTTTTGCTAAGTAGTAGTAGGAATAGCTCTTTGTATTTATTCATTATTGTAATGGAGACATAAAAATGTCATGAAGACTTTTCTTAATCTATGGAGATGGAAGAGTGAGGACCATCATGAAGATACAAGGAATTTTATAGCCCAGATCCATGCTGATGGATCTTTACCTTAAGTTTGGACCATTGGTCTTCATACTGGATTATGAAGATCAATATAGATTAAGGGTCATGCTATGGCACGTTTTATTTCCTTTTATTAAGCATGTTATATCATGTCTAATGATATATGTAAATGTATGTGATACCATGTTTACAACCCTACATGCCTAATATCCATTAAATATGAGAGCAATAGGAAATATCACCTTTTAAAAAAATCCCTCACATAATATTAATTCATAAAAATGCCTCCCATGGTTCGATACTTGTCAAGGCTTAGATTGTCCAATTATAGGTTCTACCAAAGTAGGATGCAATAGACTATCCTGGTCAGACATAATGAATAATAGTGTTATCCATATATTGTAATGGTTAAACTTAGATAGGCTATCAAAACGGTTTTGGGCCTATGGCATTGAATGGGATTAATAGGCCGAGACATATGATGCTAATCTCATAATAAGAGTTACATATGATGTAATTGGAAAGGGTTTCCTACCTAAATAACTAAATTTTGAGCTTCATGCCACAATTGACTCAATATTTGATGAAATATGGATCTTATTCCACTAAAAAAAACGTTGTTATTAAAATGGTTTCCAAATTAATATTTCAGGGTTATTTAATTTGATAAAATAGTGGAAGGATGCAAAATGGATTATATATGGATAATTAACTTTGCATACCTCTGCATATAGATTATGGTAACAAACAATACAACCTTGCGATCAATTCTTAAAAATGAAAAACCAAATACCACAAACTTTCTTGATTGGCACCAAAACTTAAGAATTATTCTTAAGCATGAAAGGAAGTTATATGTTATTGATGAACCAATCCCTAATGAACTTGCTGCTGATGCTCCAAGAGTTGAAAAGAATGCATATAATAAGCATAAAGAAGACTCTTTGGATGTGACTTGCATCATACTTGCTACCATGCATCCTAAGCTTCAGAAGCAAATGGAAGACATGAAGGCATATGATAAGATTGTACACCTTAAAGAAATGGTTTAAAAGGGACAGGGCAAAAAAGCAGAAAGCTAATGGTAGGGGAAAGGGCAAAGGAAAAGGTCAGACCAAAGTTAAAAGGCCCAAAACCCAGCCTAAGGCTAAACCACCAAAGGAAGGGGTTTGCTTCTTCTGCAATAAACCAGGTCATTGGAAGAGAAATTGCAAGCTATACTTAGAGGATTTGAAAAGGAAGAAGGGTAGTGAGACTACTTCTTCAGATATTTATGTTATTCAAGTCAATTTATCTACTTCTACATCATTGGTATTAGATACCAGATGTAGTTCTCACATTTATGTAAATGTACAGGGTCTCAAGCAAAGTGGAAAAATTTGAAAAAGGCAAAGTGAACTTATGTATGGCTAATGGAGGAAAAGTTGTTGCATTAGTTGTAGGAAATTTTGAATTAACTTTGCCTTCTTGACTTATTTTAATTTTAAATAACCGTTACCATGTGCCTGCTATGAGCAACAACATTATATCAATTTCATGTTTGGACGAGGATCGTTTTAGATTTGTTATTGAGAATAATACAATCTCTATCCATCGTGGAGACATCTTTTATGGATTTGCTCATTTCATGAATGGTCTATATGTTCTAAACTTTTGATGAATCTAATAATAAGTCCATGTATAATATAAATACCAAAAGATTCAAATTTAAATTCGACTTTCTTCTGGCATTATCGTTTGGGACACATTAATGAGAAACGCATATCAAAGCTTCATCAATATGAGTTTTTAGATTCATTTGATTTTGAATCATATGAATCATGCAAATCTTGTTTGATGGGTAAGATGACGAAGGCTCTTTTTACTGGACAAAGTGAGAGAGCTACTAACTTGTTGGGCCTTATACATACAAATGTATGTGGACCATTGAGTTCACATGCTAGGGGAGGTTATTTGTACTTCATTACTTTTACTAATGCCTTTAGTAGGTATGGATATGTGCACCTAATGAAGCATAAATCTGAATCTTTTGAAAAGTTCAAAATATTCAAAAATGAAGTACAAAATCAACTTGGTAAAAATATTAAAACACTTCAATCAGATCAAGTGGTGAATATTTAAGCTAAATTTTTCTGACTATCTTAGGGATTGTGGGATAATCTTACAACTAACTCAGGAACACCATAATGAGATGGTGTTTCTGAAAGGAGAAATATAACCTTATTAGATAAGGTTCAATTAATGATGAGTTAGATAGATCTTCCAATATCTTTCTAGGGGTATACCCTAGAAACTGCTACGTTATATTGAACTGGGTTCCATCAAAATCAGTTGAAAAAACACCATATGAGTTATGGAATGGGAAACGTCCCAATTTGTCTTTTCTAAAAATATGGGGCTGTGATGCATATGTTAAATGTCAAGAGTCTAACAAGTTAGCACCTAAATATGATAAATGCCTATTTGTGGGATATCTAAAAGAAACAAAAGGATATTATTTCTACAACCGACCTGAGAACAAAGTGTTTGTTACTTGTAATGGTCACTTTTTAGAAAGAGAATTTGTCTTTAAAGGAACCAGTGGAGTAAAACACAACTCGAAGAAGTTTGAGAACCACAAACTAATACAGCATCCATGATGGATTTTCAATCAGACTCACAAATAGTTGCTGAGCCTGAACCACTACTGAAGGCCTGTATAAGTCTGGTAGGATTCGTCATGAGCCTAAGAGATATGGATTTCTCATCACTAACAATCATGATGTAATGCTCATAGATCAAGATGAGCCCACATCTTACCAGGAAGCAATAAAAAGTCCTGACTCTGAGAAATGGTTAATAGACATGAAAGCAGAAATGTAATCCATGTATGATAATCAAGTTTAGACTTTGATTGATCTACCTAATAGAGTCAAAACCATTGGGTGTAAATGGGTTTTCAAGAAGAAAATTGACATGGATGGCAATGTGTATGCCTACAAAGCAAGACTAGTTGCAAAAGGTTTTAAACAAACTCATGATATAGACTATGACGAAACCTTTTTACCTGTAGTAATGCTTAAGTCTATTAGAATTCCTCTTACTATAGCTACATATTATGACTATGAGATATGGTAAATGGATGTCAAAACAACCTTTTTGAATACGAAACCTTATTAAGGATGTGTACATGACATAACCTGAGGGTTTTGACAGTCAGGGGCATTCACATGAGGTTTGCAAGCTTTAAAGATCAATTTATGGACTGAAGCAAGCATCTCAGAGTTGGAATCTTCATTTTGATGAAGCAATCAAATAGTTTGATTTCTTTCAAATGAAGATGAACTTTGTATTTACAAGAAAGTTAGAGGGACTGCAATAATTTTCTTGGTGCTTTATGTAGACGACATACTGCTCATTGGAAACGTTATTCCTGCATTATAAAATATCAAAACATGATTAGGAAATTGTTTCTTAATGAAAGAGTTAGGTGAAACTGCCTATATTCTAGGCATCAAGATCTACAGAGATAGATCCAGCAGGACCATTAGCCTAAGTCAGAGTGCATATATTAACAAAGTGCTAAAAAAATTTAGTATGGAAAATTCTAAGAATGGATTTCTTCCAATGTCACATGGAATTAAATTGAGTAAGACTCAATGTCCTGCTTCGAAGGAGGAATGGGAACATGAGTAGGATTCCATATGCTTCTGTTATTGGTCCTATCATGTATGCCATGTTACGCACTTGACAAAGATGTCACTTATGCATTAAGCATCATTAGTAGGTATAGTCAGATTTAGGTGAGAGTCACTGAATAGCAGTAAAAAACATTCTAAAGTACTTGAGAAGGAATAAGGATGTTTTTTTTCTTTTTTTACATATGGAGGACACGAAACTGATCTTGTGGTAAATGGTTACATAGATGCCAGTTTTTAGTCCGATTCAAATGATTTCCGATCGCAATCAAGTTATGTATTTTGTTTGAATGGAGGTGTTGTAAGCTGGAAGAGTTCCAAATAGGACACTGTTGCGAATTCTATCATAGAGGCAGAGTATATAGTAGTATTGGATGCTGCTAAGGAAGCAGTTTGGATCAAGAAGTTCATTACTTCTTTGGGAGTTGGTCCTAGCATTTTAGATCCAGTGGACCTATATTGTGACAACAATGGGGCCATTGCACAAGCTAAGGAACCAAGATCACACCAACGATCCAAACACATACTCGGACGTTATCGTCTCAATCGAGAGATCATCGATAGAAGAAATGTTAAGATATGCAGAGTACATACGGATGACAATGTAGCTGATCCATTAACTAAGCCTCTTCCCAGTCTAAGCATGATAGTCATACTCGAGTATTAGGGGTTAAATCTTATGTTTAACTAGGTCATATGGATTCTATGTCATTTGAATGATTATTATCTTTATAATACAAGTCATTTTCTTTATCAAAGTTGTTATTGGCCTTTTTGCTTTGATAAAGTATCATTCCTTGAATAAATTGGTTTTTCTTATGTCATTAAAGTATGCAGCTTTAATAGTAAAACCATAAGGTGAGAAATAACTTTATCTAAATTATCCCTAGTCATTCATTATATGGAATAATAATGAATTAAAATAGTCTGTTGGCTGGATGATGATCATGTTTTACTGATCATAGATATGAGATATCAATTCAACATATGAATACATGTAAGAGTACATTATATTGGAATGACCAAATATGAGAATGCTATATGGATCAATGCAATAAGTAATTCTCATTTGCAATGTTGTTTTAGTCCTTAGACGTGAAATCACCATGGATTCCAACATAAGGAATATTGTGTTTTGACTCAATCAAATGTTATCTTTAATCGGATAATTATAAAGGTTGAGATTGGGCATAATGTAAATCATGTAGAGGAAGTTGAGTGATTAAGATGAGATTTATTCCTCTCATTAATTTGAGAGAGATATCTTTTAGGCCTCTTGATGACTGAGAAATGCATGGCCATGCTCGAATGAATTGATAAGAAGTTATCAATATCATTTATATAAATCAGTCATACTCTGCAATCAAGAAATATGTTATTAAACAATATAAGAGTTGTATTGATCCACACCTTATGTTTAATTATAAGATATTGTGTAAAAAAGGATTAAATAAATAACAGTTAATAGGAAAAATTGGATCACTAATATTCACTTAATTTGGATAGGCATGATGTCTTGCTATAGACCAATTATGTCTTGTGGGTCTAAATAAAAAGGTGTTTTAGGGCTACTACCAACATTAAGTAAAACCTACATGGTCACACACAAAGAATGAATCAATCGGATCATGGGTTATTTTAATAAGCCCATAGGGAATTATCTAGGCTTAGTGCAAGTGGGAGATTGCTGTGATGTGCCCTAGGCCATATGGATACTATTTAATTATCTATTAATCTTAATAAGATTAAGATTAATAAATAATTGTTAATTCCAATTATTTTTTTATAAGAAGTATATCATTTGGAATTCCTAATAACTTATGCGTGTCTTTTGGAATTCGGAATAACCTTTGAAACCCCTGATAAGATTAGGGCAGTTAATTATGGCACAGTTTCTTATAAATAGAACACGGTGATCTCCCCTAAGGTTTTAATAAACGCTTGCCGTTATATTAGAATTACAGAGAAACTCTGTAACTCAAAAGTGAGAAACCTTACTGAGAGAGATTCCCAATATTAGGAATTGTTCCTACGTGCTAGCATGCATAGAGATCCGACTAGAAATTCATTCATGTAAATACATTAGAGAGTGTTTGCATAAGCAACATCTCATATTTGAATTTTCAAAGCATCAAAAAGGTAATTCTATGCTTATAAATTTGATTGAATCGCATTGATCCACTTGGTAATTTAAGTTTTTAAAAAGAAAATTCCGCTGCTAGATCCGATTAGGATCGTTAAATTCCAAACACAGATCTATTCAAAAGAATGACCTCTCAGTCTCTTTAGTTGAAATCAAACATGGGTCTAACAGATGCACCACACAATTAGACTCACAAAAATAAATTCAAGCTATTAATTAACAAATACCCAGTCAATTTACTTGAAAGCACATTTAAATTCACATGAATCAAGATTTGGATTCACAAACACTAAGCTATAGGAGATTATTTCTCCATAGGTTTAAGCATTAAGCATTTTGAAGAAATAAAATTGAATGAAAGAATATTTCAATTACGATGAGAGTCTTACAAAATTTACAAATAATGGGTTTAATTGATTTTACCCAGAAAACACGAGATTTTTCTAAAGTAGGAAGATACTCGTTCTTTCACCTTAGAATTCTCTCTCTCTACACTAGGTTAAGGAAATATGCTATAAAAAATTATGTACTTTGTACACTTTATACACCACATGCCTCTACACATTTATTTATAGTCTCAAGGCACGAAAATCATGAAGAATTTATTATTGACATGGCGGATTCTTTATGCCAAATGCATTTTCTTTATCCATACACGCGTCTATATCGCTTACTCAAACAATCACTCATCGAGAGGTAGGCAAAGTGCTCAAGTGCTGCGTTAAAGATATAGCTTGACTTGAGCTGATAAAACGATGTTGTTTTTATCTATTCTTCCATTGAGAGCTAATGTCCAGGGCTCGAGACTTTGAGGCACGACTTAAGTCAAGTAAAGGTTTGGTCTTCATTAAGTCTTTGTCACGAGTCGAGGTTAAAGCTCAACTTTATGGTGTAAGAGACTTTTCTCTAAATCCAGGGTTCGATCACCTTAGAACATATGTTAAGGGTCATGTGAGAGCTAAATCTAAGGCACGACAGACCAAATTTGCCTTGTCTTGCCTTAATATTTTGGCATCGACTAGTGTTTATAGGGCTCAACTTATTCTATCTTCAAATATTATTGTTGTTTTACTCCAAATCTGATTCTAAACACTTCATTCCTTATTCTTTTGATTCAATGAGCTGTAAAACAATGATTAAACATAAAATTACCATATTCATTTCATCAAAAAATACATCAATTTAGGCCTAAATTCCTATGAATAGAATAGAATAGAATAAAATATACTTATCAAGCTCTAATAATTGTATCAATTGCTATACTATTTTCTTTTCTACATGGGTAGAAATGTCATTGTATTTGTTCGTGGTTGGAGATGACAAATGAGTTTGAGAAGAAGTTAAAAAAAATGTAATTTAAATGTGAATGGAACCAAATTGTCTTGAAGAGATAAGTTCGATGGGGATCAAAATGATAATCTAAATTTTAACTCAAACCCTTGTCAATTTTGCAACCGAATTTCAAAAAAAAAAAATCACATGGAAACAACACAATGAGTATTCGATCATTAATAAGCAACTAATTAATATTTCATCTAAGGACATTACCACTTACTATTCTTCTCAAGACCAATGGAGACATGATTATTTCTCACTTTGAAAACAAGATTTAAGTCCTAGGGGAATGGTTCGACACATCTTCGATTCCTTCAATCGACATCAAACTCCGTCTTCTCCTCACATTGCTTGGCACATCTTCAATCACAACACGAAACTTCGTCTTCTCCTCACATTGCTTAAAGATTGTAACTTTTAGACATATGATGCTCGATATGTGATTCTTTCTTCTTGGTCTCAAACTAGAAGAGTTTAACTCATCCAGGTATGTTCTAGATCTTGATTTTGTTTTAGTTTTTTCTTTTCATAATATAGTTTTTTGTTCAAAGTTTCTTTATGTGTTTGAAATAATTAGGTTGTTTTTGTTTAATTGATATGTTAAGTGACCAGTGCTTCAAATATGTTGGGTAGTTTTGTAATTAGGCTGAACTTATCTATTGAAAATTTTTTTAAGTGCAATCTAGGGTTTCTGTGTTTGTTGACAGATTATAGATTACAAATACAAACACTTTTTTTTCAAATTTTTTTTCTATCAAATTATTTATAAAGAATTAGATATAGTAAAAAAAAAATTGTCATTTTCGTTAAAAGATCAAATAGATCAATATATATAAAATATAAATGTAAATCAAACGTATTTACACATATCATTTTGAAAAATATATAGATACAGATGAAAAATGGACCATTCAAGTAGACCCTTAATCTCCTTTCTTTAAAAAAAGGAGCTTGATTGGCCTATTTTTGGGAATATATTTAAATAAGTGGTATTTTTATAATTTTTATTAAATTATATTTTATGTTTTTCCTTTAACTCTCCTTTACTATATATTTATATTTAAGTTTTAAACTTTATAAATTAAGATTTTCTGCTAGTAATGATAGGATTATGTGAATGATGTTATATATATGTAAATTACAAATATTAGATGCTATACTTTTACTTATTAGATTTTTAAGATATCACACAATCCTCTTTTTGTGTTTGAGAATTTAAAATAGAATTAAAAAATAAAAATACATACATAAGATGCTTTATTTCTACCAATCCAAATATATTTATATACATATACTAACTGATTTTCTTTCCTATCCCCCCAACCCAAACCCACTTTAGTTATATTAAAGTGGTATCTAAATAAGTCTTCTTCTCTATTTTAAGAATTTGTATTCTAATAGTTTATACATATATTATCAAAATATTTTTTAAGTGTCCACATTATTACATGAATTTTATACTTTTTTTTCTGCTATTTATGAATCTAAATATATTGCGATGAAACTGTAAGCCCCTAGATTTTTTCAGTAAATATAAGCAAACCCTAAGAACCGAAAGTCGAACCGGAACCCTAAAATTAACCTAGTTCTATGTTTAGTCTAGTGATTAGATCCGGAAATTCCGTATTCTTAAACCTTAGACAACGAAATTAAGATAATTGTGGAAAATGGTTCGTAATAATATAAGAAAGCTTAAAAAAATCAGATTCGCAATTTTCTAGTGTCTTTCGGATCCGAACGGGATCAGTTTTAAAAAACCATGCCTTGGTTCCGGGATAGTGAAAATATTGTGATAATACCGTTAGACTCGTAAAAATATAAGAATTTCAAAAATATCAGTTTTAAAATTTTTCGATAACTAAAAATATCAGATATAGGTCGTCTATACGTATTTTCTTTACTACCGGAATTTTAATTGTCTAGCTTACTATTCATAGTATTATTTCTACTATTCATTACTATTTTACTATCTCTACTTTTTTACACTCTATTCATACACACTACCATACCTATACCTTACAATTTATCTTTCCCATACAACTTTAATCACATCACACTTTACATATTACTTCTTTTTATTATAAAACAACAAATTTAATCAATTTTCTCCCCTCTCTCAAGGTTGCCATCACTCTCTCTCCTATCCCTCTCAATTTATTTTTTTTTCAATTTATTTAATTACATCTAATTTCCACTCCAAAACTCTAGAAATACCCCATTCCTCCTTCATTATTTCATACAACTCATTTCCTACTAAAACTCCACCAAAATTACTCCACAAACACTCTCTCTCAAATACTCTCTCAAGTTCTATCTTCTCTCCATAAAGCCATTTCCCACATATTACTATAACTCTCTTTTTTCTTCAACAAACACATAACTTTAGGTAAAATTTCTTATATGTACTCATCATCTTCATATAACTTAGCATAAGCTTAGTGTATGTTTCTTAGACTCATGAGAGTTAAAGAAGCAATAATATGTTCATGTTTGTTTTTGTTTATGTCCATGTCTTCCATTATGTTATTATTATTATGTTGTTGTTATTATTGTTATTATTATTTGTTATATCTAACTTCCATATAGTATTATGCATATTATGTATATATATTTCTATAAAGCATATAAGCTCACTTGTTATTTATTTATTTCTATGCTTTGAAATTTATTTATTTATTTATTTCATGCTATTATTAAGACTAGTTTTCTAATCTTAGACTTGTCTTATCAAGTCAAAACAATTTCTTTCTTTTTTTTTTTTCCTTTTAGGACTAGTCTATTCTTAGTCCCGGGATACCTTGATGAAGCTAAGTTCCCAATACTTGATCTTATTATTATGCTTTTACATATCTTATCTTATTATTTAATAATATTACATTTCTCATAGTTACATATTCTCATTCATGCATGAACATGTTGATATTGTCTCAACAATAATGAAAAGGAGTTTTCTTAAGTAATAAAAATAAGAACTCTCTTTAAAAATAAATTTTGTCACATAAGAAATGATTTTTCCATAAAAACTTAAATTTTTATCTTAACAAATATTTTGTAAAAATTAGATAAGTTTAGCTTAAGTTTTAGCAATAATACTATATGGGATTTTATCAATGAATACATAAAAAAAATTACACAAACTCTCTTTTCAAACCAATGAAATGAGAAAGTTTCTTTAAACTTAATTCTTTTTTTATAAAAAATTTTCTTAAACTCATATGTAAAGCTTTCATCAACATACTAAGGTTTAGATAAGTTTTACAAACTTACCAAAGAATAACCTTTCTAAGGATAAGCTTTACTTAGGAAATAAAAATAATAAATAACTTATAAGATCATTGATATTATTTATTTAAAGTGGATCTAACTTTAAAAAACTTTAGAACACATAGCCAAGAAATATTTAAAAACCACATTTTTCAAACACTAAGAATAAAGTTGTAGGAATTTAACAAGCAAAAATTACTTTTTGAAAATTTAATTATTCTCAAAATTAAGAAATTGAGTTGAAAAAAAGAATGCTCACTTATAATATTTAAGAAAATTTTCCCAACAAAACTAAAAGAAAAATTTTCAAGTCTTAACATTTTCTCACTTTTAAGACACATTGCTTTAAAAATCATTGTTGAGACAACACACTAAATTCATGCATAATTTGAGTAATATATATATATATATATATATATTCAAAGGATTTTTTTAACCATACAAATAACTATATTTTTGTACAAGAATTTTTTGATAAAGAAAAGTTTGAAAACTTGGGTTTTGAAATATGGAATTTTAGCATTAATTTGTACATCACTATTCCGAGACTCAAATGACTTCTTTTGATAAAAATAACCTTGAAATTGACATATCTTTTCGAGTAGGTAGAAATAGGTATAATATACGAAATTCCGAGTAAAATGAGCAAATTATGGCCATTTTAAGTTGGAATTTCCATTCATGCAAATTTTGACGAATTCAATAAGATAGAATTAGAGAATTTAAATAGATCTTGGATGAAATACTCATTTCGGGTATTTCTTTTGTTTAGGTATAGAAGACCAAGATCTTCTATTCCCCGATGATTACTTCGACTCATAGAAGATCGCTATGGACGAGTGAGTTTCTTTTACGTTTATGTATTCGCGCATGTGCTTGTAGAATAGAGCACTAGATGTTAGGAAAAGATAAAATTGATATGCATGCGAGTTATCATGGGAATTATGTGTGTGAATTGTTATGTGCGATCAATAAACGATAAGTATATCGGAACCCGATCTGTGATTGATATAATTGTTTCTATGTATGTATTGCTATGTGTGTAATTATTGTTTGATCGCTTTAAATAAATTAATGTAGGATTTGATTTTCCATAAATAAATTCTCATGCATATCACTTAGAATATCATTTCGAAATTTTTCTACTACTTCTCAGCGTGGGACCGAAAAGTAAGCTGCCTAGCTACATCTTGAGGATTTAGGACCTTTGGGAAACACGGCCTCAAGTTGTAGCCGAGCCGGATCGATCGCTTTGGGTATGGAAAGCCCGAGGACTAATAGTACGATTCATTGAAATCCCAAGACGCGCGCAAACTTTTAAGGAGGTCATTTGGGGTCCAGTTCAAATCATTTCCTAACCACTGATGGAAGGGTAAATCCATCACACATACGAAACCCGATAGTCGTATGTACTGTTTAATCATATGGTTATTGCATTTCATATGCTTATTTAATGAACTCGGATGAATGCTTGTTATGAGTACTTTTACGTAAGGAATATCTTACTAAGCTAGTTATACCTATAAGCTTTAGATATTGTACGATTGTGATTTTGCACCCGAGACCATATTGATCATCCAGGTAGTATCTTTATTTTGGGAAGCTTTTGGAGGAACTCTGTTTTGAAGTCTTAGAGTAGATTTCTTCTAAAATCTTCTAACTTTAGTTATTTATCTTAGTAAGACTATGTTGTTATGAAAATTATTAGGAGAATGTCCTCTAGAAATTGTAAGACTTTATATTTCAATGGAATATATGAAGTGTTGTTTTGTATGTTCCGCTACCAATATCTTAAAATACATTACTCAACCGGTCTTCTTTTGATGTGAATGTACGTCTTGTGTCGATATAGAAACTTTCGAATGACTGAAGTAGTCATTTTTAAGTTTTAATATTGTATATGATAGACTATCACGTTTAGAATACTCGTTGGTGCATTATAGAAACCAATTTTTAATATGCTATGAAAAAAATTCTCCTTTTTCTCTCTTTCCGTGAAAATTTCTTTCTCTTTCTTTCTTTTTATTTTTTTTTTTCCACCAGCAATTAGAAATTAGTCTTGAGTCCTCACAAACGTACTTGCTTAGATTCAAACGAGAGGAAAAGCGCGGCAGTGGTCATAAAACTACGTAAAACCCTAATATCAATTTCCCGCCAAGAGCTATTGAAGATCGATTCCTAGATTATTGATGAACATTTGAGTTGTAGATTACTTCCTCTTATTAATTTCAAGTGGTTTGTGGTGAATGGCAAGAATGTTCTAGCATTTTTCTTACTCATTTTGCTTCGTTTCAGGGTCTTATGACACTGGACGGGTATAGAAAATAAGGACTTGTTTGGGAATGGATATTAGGTTTTTAAAGTTAGGTTTTGAGAATCTCTAGGTTTAGCGTTAGGTTTTTGGGGGATCGGAGTGGAATTGAGTGTTTGAGGGTAGTAATTAGGGTTTTTGCTCAGCGGGAAGGGGAATATGTGTAGTGGGGATGAAGTTAGGGCGGCACGCGGTCGGAGGGATGTAAAGTGTCTGCTGATGATGATACCGAGGATTTTAAGCATGCAGAACTGAAAGAGGTTGATGATGCTTGGGGCGAGCTTCAATCGAAGTCGGGCAGTCCTTTGAAAAGGGAACGAGAGAATGTTGGTGAAGATGATTCTTTAGATGTGGATTTGAAGAAGTCAAAAAGTTTGGGTATGGTTGTTAGATGATAAGCCTGTTACTGTGAGTGTTGGTGGAGTCGGTCGGGTGGCGGAAATGTGAGGGATCGTAGTGGTTTAATGGGCGTAGGGGGAAATGCTCAACTGGCTTATGGGAGTTGCTAAAGATCATGTAATTCGCATGTTAATGCACTGCGGAGGTTCTGACTGGGGGTTGTCTGAGGCAAGGAACTCTGGAAGCAAGTGTTACGTGCTCGAGAGTTATATGTGCAAGAGATATAATTGAATCAAGCATCGAACAGTTGGTTTGAGGTACACGAAGTGCATGCACATGGATTTTTGTTTCCATTTAGTTTTCATGTAATAAAGGCTTCAGTGGGTAATATGATGTTTAGTTTATCACCACGTGCACATACACGCAGTGTGTGTTACTATTGAACATTTTTCTTGTAATCAGAAGCATGTCAATTCATAATGATTTCTCTGTTTCCGTCTTGCTGTATGCAGCGGATGAACTGATGCTTGCTATGTACTTATCTCTGTGATGAGTTCATTTCAATTTCCATGCATACTTTCCATTCAATTAATTATATTAGATAATAATGATTATTTTACTTTGCAAGAAAACTCAGGAACTTTGTGCAGTTCCATCTTATCTCTATCTGATGTTTCTTAAATGAATGGTTCATGCTTTGCTCTACTGCATTTGTGCAGTGAGCTTGCTCAATCATATTGTTGGATATCAGATTTGAAGCACCATAACTATATCTTGTTTGTAGTCTTGCAATATTGATCTTTGTCAGGTATACAAGTTGTGATGTTAGAAAAAGTCCCAAAAGGAGGAGGACATACCTAGTACTTAAGGTTTTTTGGTATATACAGTATCAAGCCATTCATTTCTTCCTTCACATGGCCATTTATAAAATTTCTTGCTGAAGTCTTCTCCAATTCGAAAAGATTAAATCCATTTTAATCGGTACGGTTTAATTAAATATGTTTGTTTCTTGAATGATGGAAACCGTGGCGAATTTTACATTTAGAATGAACTTGTGATTTTTTGAAAGTAAATTTGATTTAGATTGAGAACTAGACAATTTTGTGGTTTGGAAACATTCTACAAATTGATTGCTATTTGTTTTTTATTTTTTTTAACACTTATTAGTAGAATACAATTGATTTAGTTGGAGAAGGAAAGTCACTCATTATTCTCATCCTAATTTGTGAGGATTTTTAAGATGTGTCATTCCTTTGAGGATTTCTTTTCTTGGTTTTATCTCTAGAGAAATATTATTGGGAGAAATACATTTTTTCTGTTTCTCATAGCTTATGAAGAACTAGATTTGCTGGATGGTCAAGGCAGAACTTCAAAAGCTTAAAGTGAAGTCTTATTTATTGATTTTTTCATACTGATTGAAACGTTAGTAGGATGTAGTCACATGTACCTTGTATATTGAAGCATAAATTTATTTCCCAATCAGTGCATCTCTTAAATAAAAATATTATGAACCTTTTTTTTTTTTTTTTTTTACTGAATTCTAGATTGAGTGACTTGTTGCTGAATGTCAGCTAGAAATTTGTGCACATATGATAATCATAAATTGCAATATTAAGTGACATATCTCCATTATCTCTATGCTTGCATGTATTCAATCCAATCATGTAGAAGAGTCAAAAGATACATCCACGTATATATGATGATAGCAGCAGTCCAAGTTACAATACCAGGGAAAGGATGAAATGCAAGCAATCATCTTCTCCTCTAGGTGGGTTGCCTCTTGGACAGTCCTCTTTCACCTCTGTCTCCATGCCTGACCGAAGTAACTTGAATAAGAAAAGTTCTTCTGGTGAAGAGTCAGGAGATGATGGTGATGGATCATTATCTAATGTATCAGGCAGATATACCACTAAAAAAGTTCGTTTGGGTTCTGATTATCAAGCTGAAGTACTAAGCTGGAGCGGGATAAACTCTGATTTCCATTTAAAATGGTTGGGGACCCAGATTTGGCCAATGCTGAGAGCAGAGCAAAAACTCCTTGTAGAAAGGGATCCTATGGGAAAGGGCAGACAAGATTCATGTGGTTGTGAAGTCCAAGGTTCAGTTGAATGCGTTAGATTTCACATTGTTGAGAAAGTAAGAAAACTGAAAATCGAGCTAGGCTCAGCATTCTATACTTTCAGATTCGATAAGATCGGTGAAAGACTAAAAGGGTCATGGACAGAGAATGATCGGAATAAATTTGCCTCTGCAATAGCTTCGATTTCCCTGTCTGGGGATGAGCATTTCTGGGACGAGATGATGAAGCTTTTTCCAAACAAATGCAAGAAGGATCTGGTGTCCTATTTCTTTAATGTCTTTCTTTTGCAAAGAAGAGCATATCAGAACAGGTTCAGCCCAGATCATATTGACACTGATGATGAAGAGACAGAAAGCAGGGAAAACCCATTTCTGCAATAGAATCCACAGGCAAGACGCATGTTTGTAGGTCCCAGGTCTGGCAACTGGTTTCTAGATAAATACAGAACCGAGCTAATTCATAATTACAGATTTTAAGTCCTTACCAAATGGTATAGTCCTCATTAGGTATAGAAGTGCCACCTTATAGGCCAAACTTAAATCAATATACATCAAATGTTAGAAGTTGAAAACGGATTTCCATCATCGATGACCAAAGCAGTTCTGCACTGGAAACCTATGAGCAAGTTCAAGAATTTCAGTTTTGTATTCTTTCATTTTCGAGATGCATCCTTTGTAAAACTGCTTTGACTACCATCACTACGCACAGATTTGCCTTTTGGAGCCTTCTTGTATTAATCCCCTCAATTGGACAAGTTTTACCCAGTGGAACGGGTTTATAAAATTGAATTACAGGTGATTGGTTGATGGCATTGCCAATTTTTTCCCATCGAATTTTCAGGTTATTTTCATTTTCTTTACAAGGAAAGATTTACCCTATGCGTGACAAAATCACAAGCGAGTAACTAATCTTTGGTTTCGTAGCAATTTTATTTTTAATCCTCAATTTGCTATCATTAAAGGTGCATTAGCTTGCAATCTAGGTGAGTTGGAGGACATGCTCTATTTGAGTTTTCAAAGCCTACGTCTTACTTGAGAATTCAAGGTTTTTAATATAAAATTTGAACCTGAACTTGTTACAGCTCATACTGTGATCATTAAGGTTTAATAATTAAAAGAAAAACTACGTTCTTTTCAATAAAATTTAAATTGAAGTTTGAGGTTGGAGTTAAGACTTGAATTGAAGGAAGGTTGGTACAAGTTTAAGCTTTTTAAGCTTGATTTGAATATTGATAGGCTTGTGATTTTGAATATTGAGAAATTGAGTTTAATTGCCTTGTGTTTGGGATATAGGTGGAGGATATATTATCACTTTAAAATTCCTTGATATTAGCTAATGACAAAAAGTAAAAATATTTTAAGGAATTGGCAATTTATTGATGTGTATTATTATTATTATTTCATAAAAAGGCTCGTGATTCATATTTATTTCTCCAACACTTCGAGTCATTTTGATCATGCTTAGAAACCTTAGGTCTCCAATCAAATAAAACAACATTGTCATTTTTTTTTTCTTTCTGTTTGAAGCCCTATTACAAAATGCGTGACTAGAATCCAATTGGAAGGACACGTACATATCACATGTTATTTCTAAACAAAAACAAAAAATTGATAGATAATAACGCGTGGCACAAATAATGCTTTTATGAAAATACGAAACTTTGGTTGATAAATTCCAAAAGGTGAAATTATGCATCATGTTGTCAATATTTTCTAATAATAAATGGCCATAAAAGATAATTAAGATGAACTCCATGAAATCATTTTATGAGCAATTATCCAATGGATATTCACTGGGAACTTGGAAGTATAACTCTGTTAGGAAAGAAAATTCGTTGTCTTAACCCCTAATATGATGGGGAAAAAAAAAAAAAAAACCTACTATGGGCTCAGCCATCCTTATAATTGGTACATTGTAATTTGCTCCAGGTGCAGTGTTTCTAACAATGAAATTCAGCATATTCTCAAAGCTTGAATAATGTGCTTCCATGTCCGTATATGATCATTTCATTTTTCTAAAAAGAAAACCGAAAGACATATTAAAATAAAAAATAAAAAATGAGTTCTTTCTCTGTTTTTCAGTGATTTTATAAAAAAAAAAAAATTATTAAGAGTCAATTTATCCTATAAAAGTCTAAAAGCACTTAGGTAAAGATTTAATAATTTGAACGCACATAAAACACCTATATTAAGAGTCAATTTATCCTATAAAAATCTAAAAGCACTTAGGTAAAGATTTAATAATTTGAACGCACATAAAACACCTATGTACATATGGAAACAATATATAATATATTTACAAATTGTCCTTTTCCTTTTCCTTTTCTTCGTGAATCCATTCAATATACATCCCAAACGAAGTAAGGTATGCTTTTGTTATGGTAGCTTATCTTTTTTTCCATTTAAACCGCACAAATGATTTTTGTTTTGGTGTGATTCTAGCATTCTCTTGAAAAGACTAGCCATGTATGCAAAGAGAAAGCACGCATAAAGTGGATAAAATATAAAACTTTACTCGTATCACACCTTGTAAGGTATATAATACTAAAGTTTATACCCACAGTCTACCATGTAAATAAATATCGAGAGTTGACGACAATCTTGCAAGGTAGTGCCAACACGATTAATAAGCACTTAGACCATTAAGGATGACTCAACAAATAGCCGATAGGGCAAACGGCAATAGGTTGACGTCTACTTATGTTCATTGATAACTAATATAGTATAGCTTACAATTATAGGTGCCTGTTGAGTTCTATTATATTATGGAAATAAGTAAAGATATATAATAGCTGTTGTAAACCCCAGAAATTTTTCACATTAATACACGACACTAAAGTAGAATGTATGAACTAGTTAATAGACTTAGATTCTAATAAAAACCTAAGAATAGGCCAATGCATGGAATTTGGAAATAAAATAAAGAACTTCTTTAACCTTAATTGATACAAAAAACAAGATTTCGTATCTTGAATGAATAATTCAAGATATGATTAAAAGAAAATCTAAAATTCAAACCCGAAACTTGTTTTACAAATAGGTTTAACTAGAAAAATATAAATATAGAGGTTAAATGATTACTTTTGAACTTAACAATGATTCGAGACTAGAACAATGTGTAGAAATAAGCCTATGTTTGGATTTAAACCTAAATTCAAGATTCCTAGATAGTGTTAAACACTACTAATAAGATTTCATGATAGGTATTAAAAACTAGATATATATATATATATATATATAGTTTAGCCTCTATATCAAGTACGATATTAAGTAGTTAATTAACTACGCTTATAAATAAGAAACGGTAACCTAAAGATAAACCGTTAGGATTATAAATACACAACGAAAACATAAACTGATGAAAAACTCAAGATCTGAACTCCAAATAAATAATTGAATCACACTATTGTTCTAATTAGGGTGTTCTTAAACTATTGGAGCCTAAAACAAAAATTAACCTAATGAGTTCAGAAAACCTTAATCGCGGGAGATAAAATTATACAAATAATTAATCATGTATATATAAAACTTAAAATTGTATTGTTTGATAATCTAAGTATTTTGTATAACCCTATAAATATATTTTTGTACAAAAACTCTCAAATATTAGCTAATTTGTACCTGCATAACTTGGTAAACTATCCTAAGACTAAATTAAAACAATTAACTAATGTATATATATATATATTTGGTGGCTTTCGGCTGCAAGTTGGCCGGATTGCAAGGAGAAGAAGAGGAGCCGAAATTTTGATCAATAATGCACTCCTTTGTCAACAAAAATCAACTTCTACACCAATCAATATTTGCCAAGTAATCCTTTTATTAATGAGTATGAAAACAACAGATCAAATGAGAGGAAAAATCGTATAAAATTCGAAGGAAAACACAGCCGCAAGCCCTCTCCTTCTTCTTATATATATATATATATATATATATATTTAATACTCATAATGAACAAACAACAACCTTCACTATTTCTCAAACTCTCCAGAACGAATATACTCTTAATTAGCAACTAACATAACCTAGAAATAGAAATCAAACTGAGCGAATTATTCAAGTTCGGATCAAAAGAAAAACAGGAATGAAAAACATTTGAAACGAGTTCAAAGGTAAGTTGATGAAGTTCGAATGGTTTTCTTTTAAATCTAAGGATTAGAACTGACTTTTGATAATCATAGGAACGTAATCAACACAAACACAAGCTTCGAATTCCATTGGATCAGCTCAACCGAGGTAAAAATCCGAAACCCTAGATATATTATATTAGATTCGAAATCTAAGATTACATGTACGTAGAAGTGTTAAGAGTTGTTTTATGTCTATATATAAGATATAGAAACACTTAGGAACGGCTTAAGAATGTTTTTTAAAGTGGAAAATCTAACAAATATGAATTGGATCATCGAGGAAGATGATGAATGGTTCTAACACTGTCTATAAGCCGGCAATGTAAACGTTCAACGCCGGCGGCTTACAAGGATAAGCCTGCAGTGTAGAGACGGCTTACACTGAATAGAAGCTACGTAAAATTTATTTTCACGTAAAAATGAAGGAAAGCCGGATATCTGGGAATTCTATGCCGGCGGCGTAGGACCGTCGTACGTTGAAAACCGACAACTTTCAAGCCAGTGTAACCGATAAGAAATAATTTGCAAAACAAATCAACACCGACACCTGGGTTTCAAAGCTGACGGCTTTGAGCCGACGTACACCCATATTTCTTCTACGAAAGCTTGTTTTGAAATAAACAGAACATATATATATATATATATACACAATAAGCTTTACTGATTATATATATATGATATATAAAATTTATTAAGTAGATAAGCAAACACAAATATTTAAAATATTTTGATTAATATTTAATAAATCTTAAATTCCTAGAATTAAAGAAAAATATTAAGTGTTAATAAAAGTTATTAATAGTCAAATATTTGTTTTCAATAGATAAAATAGGTAAGAATGGAAATCGAAATAAGCTAAATTTTTGAATAATGAGACTTCTAAAATATAATATAATAATTATACGAGATAAATTAAGAGGAACATGACGACCCTAAGTAATAATAAATAAATATGATTAACTATATTAAGTTTGGTACAGGATAACATAAAATTAGTATTAGTCACTACCAAAGCTTGATAAATATCAAGTTTAGGACACTAGCCACGTATAGGAATTTAAATTATATAATTTATAATATATTGATGAATACTTTATTCATCTTCATAGGTGACTTTGATACACTAGAAGATCTCCCAGCCGATTATTACGATTGAGTCAGTATGAGCAGGTGAGTAATTCAGTCATATTATACTGTTTGTGCTTGTAAGTAGTTGAATATATAATGCAAAGATAATCAAACGAATGCTTGTTGAAAGTATGTTGTGATCTGATTATACGATTGTTAATCTATCTTTACAAAAGTGATAATGCAATGATTTGAGGTTGTGAAGTAGTATGATGATGATTGTGTGTAATGTATGATCATCATGAAATTGAATAAGAACTACTTACTTAATAAAATAATTTGATCATACATTGCACGAACTGCATTATTGCATATATAAAGGGATGAAGCCTGCTACGTATTAATATTTCGGTTCTCTATTAACGCTTGGTTGTTCTAATGTGTTAGTTCTTCCAAGGTTTTCTTTGTTCCGTTGGTTTTATGGGAACTAAGTGGTACCGAAGAACGCTGCCCGTAGTATCACTTTGAAATGATTAATACTTAGGGAGTTTCTAAAATGGATAAAGTAAATGGTCAGTTTAATTGATTATATTAATAGTGATAACCCTAAAACGAGAAATCGTTGATTTTCCTGTAAGCTTAGTCTCTCCTGGATAGGTGGGTCATGGAGTAATGGTTCTTCAACCCTTAAAAAGATGGCGTAAATCTTTTTCCTGTTTGGATTCTAGATCATCCAAGCTTGTATCTGTGCATATGATTGAGTGCTTGCATTACATATGAGTTGCTAATAACTTGTGTGATGTATGGTATGTCTGGTTATTCACTGAGCTGTGGTTTCGCTCATACTCCAATCTTTTCAGGTTTACCTTACGACCTAGTTAGTCACTTCCAGGAATATGGCTCCGGTAAGAGCTTAGGAGCTGGAAGTCTATGGTTATACTTTGGGATTAATGGTTATGTACTCTTAAAATAGAGTAGCTAGTGCTATTTCATTAGTTGTGTACTACAGGAAGACTACCTTGTTTGTAATACTTATGTGATATTTTATGATTAAGATAGAAGTTACTTACCAATTTATTTCTTACATGTATTTATCATTTTTTACCAAGCAACTAAGAGATCCTGTTATTTTGAAAACTTGTCATTCTTTGAAGGTAATCTAGTGAAAGTATTCAAGTGAGACTTGTTTACTTCTATTAAGGTATCCTCGGGGCGTGACAGCTGTAAACCTTACACACTGTTACTTTTATAGAGACTAGATATAGATATTTGGTTTGCTTATATCAATCTCCTGAGTGGTTGCTACTGCTAGTGATGTGTCCTAGGCCATATGAGTTCTATGTCATTTGAATGTTTATTATCTTTATAATATGAGTCATTTTCTTTATCAAAGTTGTTATTAGCTTTTTTGCTTTGATAAAGTATTATTTCTTGAATAAATCAGTTATTCCTTATGTTATTAAAGTATGTGACTTTAATAGTAAAAACATAAGGTTTGAAATAATTTTTTTCTAAATTATCTCTAGTCATTCATTATATGGAATAATAATGATTTAAGATTAGTATGTTGGTTGAATGATGATCATGGATATAAGATATTAATCCAGCACATGAATACATGTAAGAATACATTGTATTAAAATGACCAAACATGAGAATGTTATATGGATCAATGAGATAAGTATTTCTCATTTGCAGTGTTGTTTTAGTGCTTAGACCTGAAATCACTATGGATTTTAACATGAGGAATATTGTGTTTTGACTCAATCAAACGTTATCTTTAACTGGATAATTATCAATGTTGAGATTGGGCATAATATAAATCATGTAGAGGAAGTTGAGTGATTAAGATGGGATTTGTTCCTCTCATTAATTTGAAAAAGATATCTTTTGCGCCTCTTGATAAATAAGACTGAGAAATGCATGGCCGTGCTCGAATAAATTGATAAGCAGTTATCAATATTATTTGTTTAAGTCAGTCATACTCTGGATTCAAGAAATATGTAATTAAAAAAATATAAGAGTGCATTGATCAACACCTTATGTTTAATTATAAGATATTGTATAACAAAAGGACTAAGTAACTGACTGTTAATAGGTAAAGTCGGATCACCGATCTTCACTTAATTTGGGTAGACATAATGTCTTACTAGAGACCAATTATATCTTGTAGGTTTAAAAGGTGTTTTAAGGATACTGCCAACATTAAGTGAACCTACATGGTCACGTACAAAAAATGAATTGATTGGATCATGGGTTATTTTAGATAACCATATCAGGAATTATATAATTATATGATTATTTATAATTAGATTAAGAATAATAAATAATTATAAAATAAAATTGTTATTTTATAAGATATGTGTCGTTTAATGGAGAAAACCCTAAAAAGATTAGGTTAGGTAACCAACAGTCACATCTTCTTATAAATAGGAGGTGATGGTCACCTCTAGGGTTGAGAGACGCTTGCCATCACATTAGAATTACAAAAAAACTTTATAACTCAAAAGTAAGAAACCCTTCTGAGAGAGATTCCCAAAACTTGGAATTGTTCTAAGGTGCTAGCATACACACATAGATTCGATTAGAAATTCATTTGTGTGGATACCGTAGAGGGTGTTCGCATTTGCAACATCTTAGATCTGAATTTCCAGAGTTTTAAAGCATCAAAAAGGTACTTCTATCCTTAAATTTGATTGAATCGCATGGATCCGAAATTGAGAATTTAGCGTTCGCATTTTTATGAAAAATAAAATATTTATGCTACGTTTTTTATCCCTGAATTCCCAACAGCTACCACTTAGGACCTCCGAGATCTGAACATGTTATTGGAGTGTAAGTGCTCCACTACCGATTTACACACTTAAATTAAAAAGATATAAGTTATTGGTTGTTGCATTTCATTTAGACAATGTGGGTGTGATCATCTCATGTGTACTTGTATAACTTTGTACTAGATTTCGACTCATTCTTTTTTTTTTTTTTAAGGTACAAATGGATCTATTTATGATCGTTATGACTATAGGGGTTTTTGGTCGGATTCTGAGGAGTTCCTTGATAAACTTCAGGACTAGGATCTCGAACTCCAATGTTTATTTATACGGTTTTGATACACACTAGTACTTGTTTTGGTTCGTTGGGCCTCTCTTAGAGCCCTAGGTTGTATTGGTCTTCAATATACCTATTTGATACTTTTTAGATACATGGTACTATTAGATATTGTTTTGGAACACTTAAGATGTTTTGAGACATTGGATATGGATTTCGTCATATACTTATATATATATATATATTATATATATCTATGTGTGTGTGTTGGCTTACTCATGGGTGTAGCCTTTTTATATATCTTTTGTAAAGTTTACTTTTCTACTGCAATATGAAATATTTTCAAAGTCAATTAAACGATTTCAAAATTGAAAATTAGTTACTAAAACATTTGCGATGAACTAGTCTTTTACGTTAGCCTTTTTATATAACGCATAAGTATCATGTACGACAAAGTTGAATACGCCTTGGCCCTATTCAGGATATGACACTTATTACTACGAGTCAGTCTTTGGCTCAGCCTTTATCTTTTTGGAATTGATTTTTAGGTGTTTTGCTTCTCATTGGGCCTTGGCATCATCATCCTTAATGATATGTATCTTTGCCTTTTCAGTGAACTACTCTAGTGTGTCAAGCTTACAAGTCACAACAAGACTTCAATCTTTCGATCCAGCAATGAGGAAAGAAAGGTCTTTGTCCCGGAAGAAAAGAAGTGGCATTTCCTTTACGCTGACTTTGCAACGCCCTTATTGATGTTAGAGATTTCGAGCATTGCCTTATTCAATCTTATTATGTAGTCTTGAAGGTGTTTGTCTTTGCCCTACTTAATCAAGTATGGGGATGCAGGGGTTATTTGTAAACCCTTGAATTTTTCATAATTCTTAGAAGATAATCTTAGAGTTAAGTACCAAAGCCGAAACCCTAAAAACCGACCCAAGTTAAAAATGAATTCTAAATAAGATCAAATACGAAAATTATTAACCTTGAGAAAAAGAGAACCCTCAAAACAAAATGGAAAATCCAACAATCGTTTGATTCAACATTCGTATGCCAACCAAATCAGCTATCGATCCCTAACACATAAATCAAGATAATATATCCAAATAACACTCGAAGATAAAATACTAAAACCTTAAATCCTTTGGTGAATTTTAGAATAAAAATTTTCGATTGCTACCAAAAGTCAAACGGAGTCAGCCTATAATCCTAGACTCAGTTAAACAATCCCAGGAACTAAAAAATATTAAATAAATCACAAATAAAATAAAATAAAACATAAATGTTGAACCAAAAATATAACACAATCAAAAACCCCAAAATTTTATGATCTTACGAATGAATCAAAAAGCCGAAAGTCAAACCGGAACCCTAAAAGTCAATAAAGTCAACAACAAATCCTAGTATTTAGATTCAGCGATCCCACCCTCTTTAACCCTAAGCAACGGAATTGAGATAATCATGGCCAATAATTTGTAATAATATAGAAAAGCCTAAAAATATCATTTTCGTTAATTTTTAATGTGTTTCGAACCCGAACAGAGATCAGTTCTTGAAAAGCGTGTCCCGGGGCTCAGAATAACAAAAACATTCTGATGACACCGATAGATTCATAATAATATAAGGATTTCAAAAATATTAGTTTTACAATTTTTCGATAATTAAAAATGTCAAATATCTCATTTTTACATGTATTTTCTTTATTACCAATATTTTATTTGTCTAGTCTACTATTTATACTATTCATTTCTATTTCACCATCTCTACTTCTTCTTACAACTTATTCTTATACTCTACCATACCTGTCTTTTATAATTTACTTTTTCCATATAACTTTATTCATATCACACTTTACACATTATTTCTTTTCACTACAAAAATACAAAATTCAATCAAAACTCGCCCTCTCTCTCTCGATTTACGCTAGCCCTCCCTCTCTCTCTTCTCCAATATTTTTTAATTTATTTTATTACATCTAATTTTCACTCCAAAATTCTATAAATATCCTATTTTCCTCCACTTCTTTCATACTTCTCATTTTTCTTAACAAATTCTCTCCTTAAATCCTCTTTCTAAATTTCTTTTCCAAACTCTCTTTTCTCTCCACCAAACTATTACCCAGATAATTTTGCAATTATCATCTTCTTCCTTCAACATAAACACCTTTTAAGGTAAAAATTTTCTACCATTATTTTTTCCAATTTCATGTAATTTAGCATGACCATGGTATTGTTTATTAAAAACTCATGTGAGTTGTAGAAGCAACAACATGTTCATGTTTTATTCTTGCATATGCCAAGAATTTCAATTATGTTATTTTGTTGGTATTATTGTTATTATGCTCCTAACTTAACTTCGTATATATATTATTATCTATATGTATATTTATATATTTTTTAGATTCTAAATGCTCACTAACTTTCACTAACATGCTCTTACTATTATTATTGCTCTTATTATTGTTTTTTCTTTTCTTTTTTTATCTTTCCTTTTTTGAACTAGCCTATTCTTAGTCCTAAAAAGTCTTAATAAAGCTAAGGCTCCCAATACTTGACTGGGATATCTTGATGAAGCTAAGATTCTCAATACTTGATCTTATTACTTTGCTTATTATTGCTTCTTATATCTTTCCTATATTATTATGTGATATTCTCATCTTTTCATACCACATAATCATGTGCATGCATCATTATAATGATATTGTCTCAACAAAATTAAAGTCGAATTTTCTTTAATAAAGGAAAAATGGAACCAAACTCTTTTATTATGTAACTTTGAACCTAAATATAAATTTTGTCATAAAAAACATATAAAAAATATTTTTATAAATTCTTTTAAAACATTTAGACAAATTTTCTAAATTTTCTTAAACGACAATAAAGATGATTTTTATCAAAGAAATTAACTGAGGAAATAAATACTATCTTTTCATGATAAGTAACATAATGTTTATTAAAACTTAGTGTTAATAATTCTTTAATAAGCAAATTTTTCATAAAAGCTTACTTATAAGATTTTCACCAACTCCATGATAAAACCAAGAACTAGACTAGCATTCAAAGTTAAGATAAAATTAATTCACTAGTATTATAAACCCACATAAAAAAATAAATAAAATTTTGCTAAATTTCTAAATGATAAACTCATTTCCAAAGAAATAAAAGAATATAAACATGATAAGCTCAAAAACAATAGATACCATCAACAACTTATGAAAATATTGAAAGTATTTCCTTCCAAGTAAAAATTTGGTAAATAACTTAAAAGACCAAGTTTTAGAAATAAAATTTATCTTTAAAGAAGTTAGGAACTAAAAATATAAGAGGAAAAGACTTATTTATAATCTTTAATCAAAGCAATTTAAAAGGAAAAATATACATAATACAACTCAAATTTTAGAAACTATCAACAACTTATGAAAAATTTTGGAAACTTCATTTTTAGTACTAGAGATAAAATTTGTAGATATCCTAAAAGATCAAAGTTTAGAAAAATTAATTTGTGTTGTAAAAGAAGTTAGAAAAAAAATTTATAAGAATATACTCATTTATAATAACTCAAGAATTTATAAGTTCTTTCAAAACACTTAAAGAGGAAATTGTTAAAAATTTAAGCTTCAACACCGTAAGATAAATTGTTTTATGAAAAACAATCATTAAGACAACACCATTAAAATTTTGCATATAATATGAGTCAATATATATATATATATATATGTGTATTCAAAGGATTTTTCCAACCATATAAATATCTATATTTTTGCTAAAGGATTTTTGAATAAGGAAAAGTTTGAAAAATGGTGTTTTGAGGAATTAAAATTTCGTAATGACTATGTACCTTACCGTTTCCAAACCCAAATGGTTTTTTATGATAAAAATAACCTTAGAAATAAATACATATTTTGAGTAGGTAGAAAACGATATATAATATGCAAAATTTCGAGTTAAAATGAGCACGATATGACCATCCTAAGTTGAAATTTCATTTTACGTGATTTTTGACGAATATAGTGAAATAGAATTAGAAAGTTTAAGTAGAACTTCTACGAAATACTCATCCTGGGTATTTTTTTATTTAGTTGACGAGGAATATAGGATTTTCCTTCCTGAGAATTACTATGACTAAGAAGATTGCGAAATGGACGAGTGAGTTATTCCTTTTAATTTCGTTACCTTGCTTGTGCTTATAGAGTAGTGGTACTAGTATACTAAGTAAAGATAAAAATAGACGTGAATGTGGAATTTAAGAATACATATGCATGTGTGATTCTACGCTTATGTAATGAAATGAAAATTAAGAATATCGCAACTTTGAATTGTTTGTTTAGGTATTTTGTCTACCTACATGTCTGATGGCTTATTGTTTGCTAAATTATTTGATCGCCCCTAAGAAACCTTAATAAGGCTTGTCTTAAGAAAAATAAAGTGTTTACGCATAGCAACCGTCGAGCCACATTTCTTTCGGAAGGCTGCTACTCCTACATGTAGAGTTGGATGGGCTATTAATGTGCTGAGACACAGGCCATGCTCCTTCCTAGAAAATCCATATCACTTAAGGAATGTAACTTTAGGTTTAGAGCCATGTCAACCGAACGCTTTGGACGGGAACCTAGGAATTAGCAGTAAAAGGTCAAGAAGATCTTCATCAACAATTCCCTAACCTTCGATACGGATAGGTAAATCCATTCTATATATGGTTTTTCGGATAACTATATATATTTGTGTAATCATGTAATTTGATGCATAGTATGCATAGCATGTGTATGAAAATTAAATAAAGTTGTTTGATACCATAGTACGAATGATAGGGAATATCTCACTAACCTCGTTGTAAACTTATACCCCCATAAATTTTGTTGAAACAGGTATCCCGTGGCTCTATTCGAAGATCATGACATTAAGGAAATCATTGATAGATTTTAAACTCTTATGAAAGCAATAGGAGCATAGAATGAAGTTATTTTATAATTTCCTTATATGCAATGCATACTATGTTAGTATTTTGGTGATTACTAAGAAATGTATTTATATGGACTTGAAAACAATAGCGGGGGTATGCTCCTAAGATTTGTAATCAACTATGTTTATGTTTTATGATAAGTATTTTCCTTGCCTTGTTGCTTAACCGTTATCAATGTAAATTGCGGTACGCCGATGTGTTCCCTTGGTTGTAATGCACGCCTTGTACATGATATGGAAGCCTTTGCGTGACTAAGGTAGTCATTCCTAGGTTTTAGTATTGTGTATGACGGACTGTCACGTTTAAGGTACTCCTTGAGGTGTGACATTACTCACCATGAAGTGGGTTTTTAACATCTCAATGAAGTCCTTAAAAAAGCTTAAAGTGTTCCAAAAGGGCTTAGGAAAGCATTTCACATGATGACACCTCCAAAACCAGGAAAAATCTTGAGTGGGTATTACACACCACGTGGATGTACACATGGTGTGTAACTCGCAATAACTTTCTAATATATGAGCAATATAGTGGGTGATTATCAAAATAACCACCACCCATAAATCCACGTGTTAGAATACTATTGAGAGTTACGTACCATGTGTACATTATACGTGGCGTATAACACCTACTGAATCTTTCCTCACAAAACTATGCGGGACTATGTGGTGTTTTAAGTTTGTGAAATGGTCTTTTGAATACGTTATTAAACAACAAAAAAGATCTCAAAGCACTACTTCAACCTTTGGTTGAATTGTCAATCATCATATGTCTAATGACAATAGAATGGGTGATAATTTTTTTTTTCAACCATTTGAGTGGAAAAACAGATAATTATTGTTTGAATATCATGTAAAACATGAAAAAGATGTAAAATAATAAAAATAATTATTTTTATTTATTTATGTCTATATCCAAAATTTTAGAAACTTTACTTTTGGATTTGAGTATATTCTTTTTTCTTTATTCTTTTGAAATTATTAACAATCTATTGCATTTTTTATCTTATATTTCCATAATGGTATTTCTAAATCTCAAATAACCATATTTTAAGTTCTTTCTATTATATTCGGGTAATGTATCAATATAAACCTATTTTCACTTGGTATACATTAATAGTAGAGATGATGTATTATTATGACATATTAAAATAACATATTTATGTTAAAAATTGGGTAATATAACTTTCCAAAGGGGATGGAAAATAGGTGTAGGGATAGGTAAAATTAAGGATATAACTGGGTAGGTTATTATAAGGTTTTCGAGCCGTCCAATCCATCAGGGTTGAACCCTATAGGAGTTTAGGATCGTGTTTAGATATATAATAAAAACCATGTAAGGTTATAGAGTCGGGTTTGGATCATATAACAAACTCGAAGGGCATCCGACAACCCGGTATTATAATTTAAAATAAAAAATTAAAAAAATAAATAAAAATATTGCTAAAAGGACAAGGACATGAAATAAGACATGAAGGAACTGTTATCTTTTTTACCTACCAAAGATATTTTTTCTTTTATATCTACCAGTCTAGTTATAGATTTTAAAATTTTTTATTAAATTTTGTTTAATTCACGTTTGTTGTGATTATTTGCTTTCTATTATATTTTATTCCTAATAAAAGATTTAATTTAATTATGTTTTTAAGATATTATATGGTGATAAAAGTAATATATTTATGTGTTTAAATATTGTATAATGAATGCTCTATTAATTCCACTTGTATTTTTTATTTTTGAATGTATAGGAAACTTGTGCAAGAAGCATCGATTTTTCTTAAATTATTATTAAAATTTAAAAATTGGTTGAAAAAAAATTATACGATTATAGGGTCGGATTTTATATTTATATGATCCATCCAAAACCCGATTTGATTACATTCTTAGCCTTAGGTAATATAACCGATCAAACCATGAATTAGACTGAACTAAGCTAAACCAAAAATTTGAATTTTTTTTTTTCTTAAGAACCAGTTCAGTTCAGGAGATGGTGTTTGATTCACAAGTCCACATCAAACCGTACCATAGGTTTTTTTTTTTTGCCAAATAAAAGGAATTTCATTACGTAACATCAGAGATAGATACATCAGACATTTGATCAATAACAAAAGACAGTAAGCTATCTGCAGAATCCTTTCTTAAAATAGAAAGCAATGAAGATGGGGGTATTTGAACCCAAATCCATGGACACATCTTCCTTCTACTATGATTAGCTATCCAGTTAGCAGCTGAGTTAGCTCCTCTAGGAATTAAAGAGAACTCCACTTTATCAAAGAAAGGGAGTAGAGATTGCACATATGCCAGAATGTTTCGCAAACACCATGGAGCTTCGCTATCCTTCTTTATGGCTCGACATACTGTTGACGAATCTGTTTCAACTATTATTCTTCGCCAACCCCTATTCTTTGCATAAATGAGTGACTCTCTCATAGCATAAGCTTCCCCTTCCAAGACAGAATTAATCAACACCGGATTGCCAAAGCCTCCAAAACCATCCCCTTATAATCTCTTGCAATCAATCCTATCGCCGCATCATTTTTATGAGGATTAACTGAAGCATCGCAGTTGATTTTAATCTCATTTTGCTTAGGGGAACTCCACCTAATGTCGTCGGGTTGTTGGTCCTGCACCTGCTTAGACGATTGAAGGGGATCAGTTGTAGTTGGCCTTGGCTGATGTGGGCTCCCCATCGGATGATGATTGTTGCTGCTATTCCGAGACACCTGCAGGATATTCCAGGAATTACCTCTAGTCCCTGTATCTTCGAACTGTTGGTCCTGAGCTTGAGTGTCCGATTGCAGGAGAGCTGGAGAAAGAGTCATCGGCTGGTGTGGGCTCCTCGTCTGTTGGTTATTGTTGCAGCTAGTTCGAGGGACTTGCAGGAGGTTCCCATTACAACCTCTGTTTCCTCTGTCTTCTCGACTCCTTGTGTGCACTTCAGAAATGTGGCTGCTGTGTGTAACACAGTGTGGCATCGGATCTTGTAGGGGTCTGTCCATTATTACATCCAGCTCTAGGATAGATTTTCTCTATGGTAATGGTTGAGTACATTATCGGGCTCCTTGTTATCAAAGACAGCCGAGCATCTCCCTTTCCAAATAGACCATGCTACAATGCTCAGCTTTGCAAAATGGAGGGCTTTAGTTTTGCTGTCTGGAGGTCTCAATGTAAGATGCCATCCATTTATCAAGAGAAGTAACCTGAGGTGGGGATATCTAATACCCAAGGTGGCAAACCAAACCAGCTGTGTCCAAGGACAGCACAAGCACAGTGTTCTAGAGATTCAACTTCTGAACAAAAAAGACAGTGAGGAGATTGTAATACCTTCCTTCTTGTCAGATTCTTCCGGTGGGTAAAGCATTGTTAAAGCCCTCCAGATGAAGTGTTTAATCTTGGGAATGCTCGGGTTATGCCAGACAAGCTTCCAAACTTCCTTGCCTATGCTGTGAGAACTTGAAGCTTGGAGAATCTGGTGGTGCGATTTGCATTAAGGAAGTTGTACGCTGATCTGACTGAGCATTTACCATTTTTCTCATGGTGCCAAACTAATGTCCTCATCCAGCCTAAAGGGAGGGTTATCTTGAGAATAGATTGGACTGTCTGATCATCAAACCACTTTTTCAATTCGTGTAAGTTCCATGACCTTGATTGGTGATGTATCAAGTCAGCAACCCTTAAGTCTTGGGCAGCTCGATGTCCTTGTGTGTGGCAAATGATTTTCCAGGCTAGGGACCCATCTATCCTTTATGGCATTAATGGATTGTCCATCCCCCACTTGCCATAAGGCTCCCTCGATAAGATTTCCTTCCATGTAATATACTAGCCCATGCCTATGAGTCCCTAGACCCTCTCTTTGCCTGCAAAAAAGTGGAGTTTGGGTAGTAGATGCCTTTTAGAACCCGAACCCATAAGGCGTCAGGGTAAGAGAAAATTCTCCATGCTAGTTTTGTGAGCATTGCAGAGTTGAAGTCAGCCAGATCTTTGAATCCTAAACCCCCTTCAGATTTTGGAAGAGAAATCTTGTTCCAGCTTAGCCAATGAATTATGCGCTCCTCCTGATTTTGTCCCCACCAATATTGAGCTATCAAAGAATTGACTTCTTTACACCATTTAGCTGGGAATTTGAAGCAGCTCATAGAATAAGTCGGGATGGCTCCTGCTATTGCCTTGATTAGCGTCTCCCTTCCAGCATTTGAGAGAAGGCATCTCTTCCAGTTCTTTAGCTTCAGTCGGATCCTGTCCTTCACGAACCCTAGAGCTTCAGTCTTGTTCCGTCCCCACAATGTAGGCAAACCCAGATATTTGCCTGGATTATTTGATTCGGGGATCTCCATTATGTTGCATATCTCCTCTACAGTTCTAGGAGGGGCATTAGGGCTGAAAAACATGCTGGATTTTTGGAAGTTGACTAATTGACCTGAAGCTTTACAATACTCCTGAATGATCCTTTTGAGCACCTGCATGTTATGTACAGTAGCTTCTGCAAAGAACAAAGAATCATCAGCGAATAAAAGATGTGAAATCATAGGGCAAAATCTCTTCAATTTCAGGCCGGTGAGCTGTTCTGTAGCAACAGCTTTCTCCATATTTCGTGATAAGACATCAGCTACAAGGATGAATAAGTAAGGAGACAAAGGATCTCCCTGCCTAAGTCCCCTAGACGGTTTGACATAGCCTGCTGTTTTTCCATTTATAGAAAGGCTATAAGAGACAGAAGTCACACATTCCATAACCCAATTTATCCAGACATCACAGAAGCCAAGTTTTTCCAGAACGCCTTTTAGAAAGTCCCATTTCACCCGATCATAAGCTTTGTTCATGTCAAGTTTTAGACCACAGTAGTTTTTTCGACCAGAATGCTTATTTCTGAGGAAATGAAAAGCTTCATGAGCTACTATGATATTATCATGAATGACTCGATTAGGCACGAAGGCACTTTGGGATTCAGATACTAAAGCGTTCAAAAACGGCTTTAATCTATTAACCAGAATTTTGGAAATAATTTTGTAGACAAAATTACACAAGCTAATGGACGGAAATGACTAACATTTTGGGGGGATGGGATTTTGGGTATGAGAACAATTTCTGTGTTGTTAAGAGCAGGAGGAAGTTTACCTGAGTTGAAGAATGAGAGAACCATATCCACCACAATGTTTCCCACTATGCTCCAGTAGCGTTGAAAGAAGATGCCAGGGTAGCCATCAGGTCCTGGTGCTTTTAATGCCCCAAGTTGATAGGTGGAGTTTATAATTTCTTCATTTGAGACATTTTGGCACAAAAGTTCATTCATTTCTGCACTGACCAGGCTTGGTATGGGCTCAAGAGTGTTCCCCCAATCTGAATCTCCACTAGACTGGAACAAGGAAGTATAGAAGCTTTGAAAGGTTCTCATGATGTCTTCCTCTTTCTCCAACCACCTTCCATCTTCGCCTTCCAATTTAAGAATTTTATTCCTCTTTCTTCGCATAAGAGTGGACTGATGGAAGAATTTTGTATTCCTATCTCCCTCTTTTAGCCAACTAACTCTCGATCTTTGTCTCCAAAACATTTCCTCTCTTTCCCATAAATGGCCAAGCTTTGCCAACAAGGTTTTTTCTAGTTGTAGATCCATGTTAGCACCTCTCTTCTGATTTTCCAGCAGCTCACCATGGACTTTTCTTATTTCTGTGCTGTTGTTAGGGAAGCTATTCTGACTCCAATCCTTCAATTTAATCATGCATCTCTTTAATTTATATCCAAGAGGGTAGGGGTGGCGCGAAGGTGGGGAGAGATTCCAAGTCTCTTCAATGACTTTATTACACTCCACAGCTGTTGTCCACATTTGCTCAAACTTGAATTTCTTTTTCCCTTTTTATCTGAGTGGTGAGAATTTATAATAAGGGCCACATGGTCAGATCCAATAAGTTCACTATGAGTGACCATACAAGATGGGTATGCTTGAATCCATTCTTGTGAACCTAGGGCTCTGTCAATTCTTTCCAGCACCAAGCTTATTTTCTCTTCTATTCGACCAAGTGAACCATGGTCCTTGATAGCCTAAATCATTTAGGTTAGAGTTCATGATCATAGCATGAAAAGCTTCCATGAGTTTGGTACACCGGAGGCTTCGTCCAACTTTTTCATGAGTGTAGAGGATGTCGTTGAAATCACCAATACATAACCAAGGTCTGTTCATGTTAATACTTATGTCAACAATAGTGTTCCAAAGAAGCTGACGCTTGGTATGAATAGGATCCGCATAGATCTATGAGACATGTGCAAAGATATGCCCATCAGCTAATTTAACTAAGGAGTGGATAATATTCTTGTTAGCATGTTGGACTTCAATCTCCACATCTTCCGTCCACCTTGAAGCTAATCCACCTGAACGTCCCAATGGTGGGACATAGAACTCATGACCGAACCTCAACCTTCTTCTAATCCCAGACAACTTTTCCGTTTTATTTTTTGTTTCCATTAAGAAAACAATACTCGGGTTGTGTCTGCGGATGAGGCCTCTTAGATGTTGAACTGTCAAGGAGGGCCCCAGACCTTGATAGTTCCAACTGATGGCTATCATGGCTCCCACGTGGCTGTTTTAGGCCAGCCACCACAGCCTTCCTGGATATTATGTTGATAAGAGATTGGGACCAAGATCAAATTATCCATGCAGTTACTTTCTGGATGCTGAGTAAAGCTACTCCTGCCGCCTTTCATGAATTTCTTTTTGGTTTTCCTCCACCTTCTTGCAGGAGTTTTTTCTTTAGGAGAGATCTGCTGATGCACTTCAAACTTTAGTTTCTTATTTGCTCCATCAGCTTCTTCTTCTAGGCGTCTCTTTAGAGATAAGGTTCTCAAGGCTGGAACCAGACAGGATGGGGATGGGGTGGTTTTGGAGTTGATGTTTGGGTTTGGGGTAGATGGAGGGGATTCAGGTAACTCAACAAAATATGAAGGGTTGGTATTTCTTTTGTTTGAATAAGTACTTGTAGTGATGGAATTGTATGGGAGGGGGATCAGTTGATGGTGAATGTTCGCACAAGTCTGGTTCTGTGATGATGAGAGGCTCCAGCTGTTTGAGTTTACCATAGGTTGACATGCATATAAAAGTAAAGAAAAAAAACCAGTTGATTTTGCTTATATTTGTTGGTGCAGGTCTTCGATTGCTTTTACATGTATTAAATGCATTATTTTATTGCTTTATCTTTATTTTTTTTCTTTTAAAAGGAAAAAGACAAACTAATATAAATATATATATATATGAGTTAAATATTTTGTTTAAGTCTCATTGTTTTTGTTATCGTTGCAGACAGTTAGTCTCAAGTTGTGTTGTGCTGTCATTGTGTGTTAGGAAAAAGAAATAATAATTAACCTATATCATTATAATTAATCCTATGCATCGTAGGCCTACATTTTAGCCTTAGTTTACCGACACAGCCACGACCCTTACAACTTGATATTCCTGAGCCCAAATCAGTAGGCAGCTTTAATGTGTTCCACTCATTACCAGTTTGGACGATTTAGGTATGATAATATACACGGGCATATGCCGGTGTCTTTCGTCACTAATTACAAAACTGAAAAACAAGACATTCTAAATTATCAAGAATTATTATACATTTTATGATAAAACAAACGGTTAAAACGGAAAAAAAAAAAAAGGAGTGGAGTTATGCATTATATATATTTTCGTAATAAACGATTCGAATCATATACCGAATCGTTTTGAGCCGTTATTTTTAAATTCAAAAAATTAGTGAATCAAATCGTATGTTTAGATTTGAATTTATAAAAAAATTGAATTTTTGTTTAGAAAACGAATTGGACTGAACTCTACTGTATCTATCACTGTGTGGGTGTACCTCAAAATACAATAAATTTATGGGATGCTGATCCTCTCTTAATTAGATCATTTAAGAAGTAATGACCATGGGACTCATCCATCAATATTGGAATTTGCGAAATGTAGATATGTACGTATCATCAAAACTTCATCTTTCCATATTTAAACTTTAAATTCATCATTAAATAAGGTTATAATGAATATTGGATGATCGATGATAATCTATTTGAAATCATAAAAGAGAGCAATCAGAAATCTACTTGGTTACTGACATTAACATCCTTGATAATGGGAAAAAAAATGCTAGAATTTCTATATGTAAGCGTTATTCCTCTTTACAAGTACGATAAAGTGTAACAAAAAAAAAAAAAAAATCTACGAATTTGTGGTTAACGGTTACAGGGTTGATAAAGGGTGAAAAATATGCTATAGTTTCTATATATAGAACTCATTCCTCTTTACAAGTAGGACAAAGAGTAATAAAAATTGATTATAACGTGGCATGAAATTTTAACGTAATTGATTATAATACCATGATTGTTGTACCTATAAGTAATTCTTTTGTTTAAATAAATATGAAAACGATAAACTAGGTGATTCCACAAAATGACGTTTGATTTGCTCCATCTAAAAAATATTTTTCCATTGCAAATGTTGCTTTTACGTTTAAAGTTTATGTTGATTATCCGTTTTTCATGAAAAAAAGAAATAAACAAGGTATTTCGATAAAGTGCTTTTTGATTTGTTCGATGTCTATATATTTTCCATTTTCAAATATTCATTTTATTTTTGAAAGTTTATGTTATTTATGCACATTATTCAAGCCACAACCTTTTTCAATGGCTTGTAATTAATTTGTAGTGTTTTATAATGAATGACAATTTTAGTAAATCGGCTTTAGTTGATACTATGTTAAAATTGCACCTTTATATTCATTGTGTATTTACTTCTTTAATACATTATCACCATTCTTATAGAAAACTCTATTGCCTTTCATTGTTATTTGACAAATTCATTTTCTAAACAATCTCCACTAAGGGTTGATGATTTTGTATTAGATTTTCAAACGAAAAGATTATCTCAACCTCCAATTTCCATAAATAATCCTTCACAAAGAAGGTGCTGGATAACGGAAGTTATGTTCTATAGACACTCCAATGGCATTACGATAATTTTTTTTTATTGTTTTGATAGATTTATGGCAATTTCGGTGATAAAGCAAATCCAAAATGATTAGTTTTATTGTCATGTCATTTTTTACAGAGACAAATATTTATGTAGTTTCCTATTGTCAATATTCTACATCAACTTTAGTGTTTTTTTTTTTTTTTTCCTGTCATTGACATATATATATTTTGCCAATTACTAGATTTGCACGTATTGCGGGTGTCACCTGCTTGTTTTTGTGTGTGTGTGTGTGTAATCAAATAGCACAAAAAAAAAAAAAAAAATCAACAAGTTCCAATAACCTACAACTCTTTAGGCTTCAATTACTTTGGATAATTCTTTAGCCTATAACCTCACGTTTCTTGGCCTCGTCTTGTATTGGCAGTTACAAACATTAAAGAATAATGAGTTTCATACATGTTACACTTTCCATACTAATCCAATCGATAGTAATTCTTGGCAGGTATTAGAAGATCAACTCTAGCTTTGATGCACCATTCTTGTATAGTTCTCCGTGAAGTCTTGTTCAACAATAATTGGGCAATAGAAATCGATAAAATAGGATACCAAGTTGTTATATTCTTGATTCTTGATTATTAGTTTTCTTTTGCCTTTCAGTGATTTGTCAACATTTAGAGTAAAAATAATAAGCAGCAATTGTCAATTATAGTATTGTTCATCGTAAATGGAAATACTAAAAACAAGCAAATGATTGTGGCAGCATCATGGTTTCAATATGCGCTTAGCTATCGACGACAAGGAATGTGGTGTGTGACCACTTTTAGTGCATTGACTTAGCATGCACAATCGTCTCATTGCAAACTAACCAGCATGTCCTCTTTTCGATGTATATCATATGTGTTAATATCATTTACTATTCGTTCATTTCGCTGTAATTGCAATTCCATTACAGCCTTATTCCTTTCAAATAGCTGAATAGCGATTCACAATGAATCTCTATTACACAAAACATTGAATAACCATTCTTTATTCAAACCTATGAATATCAATTCAATGTTGGAACTGTCTTTTTTTTTTTTTTTCAAAATACCACCATTTAAATAAAAAATTAATAAAGAAAAATCTTATTATAGCTCTATTCCATTCCTCCGTAATAGGAATTTTATTACAACATTATTCATTCAGCGAAGTTAACGAGCCGTTAATATAGCCATAAAATATATATCGAAATTCTTGTTTGGTTCTCTGTCTGTTTTTTTTTTTAATCACAACGCAAATTTCATTCATTTTCTTGATTGAAAACAATCTTTAAGAGTAACACTGATCCAACTAATAAGAAATACAAGACAAACGACAATGGAATCCATAATATTAAAAAAAAAAATCATAATAGGTTTGGTTGTTTTCTTATCTTCTCTTGTTACTTCTCTTTTATCTTTCATTGCATCAAACTTGATAATAAACCTGCTGTTTTATATTCTTCATGTTTGTCTCATGCTTGTTCTATCTTATATTTATGTAGTCCTCTTGATCTATACTTGTCAGATGTTGATTTTAAACTTCTAGAACATGACTCCCCATTCTTGAACAAAAGGGCTTATTTGATAAGTAGAATTAATTTTGTTTCAACTAGTCATCTCTTCCAATTTTCTTCATGTTCAAGTTGATTTCTTGGGAGCATGATTTTCTTGATTCATGTATTGTTTGCTTGAAATTACTATCATCAATGCATATGCAATATTGAAATTTTCTAGTTCATATTAATGCCATCTACAATGTAAGCACTCTTGACCATCCTTGGTCCACTCATTTACCCAATGATTCTAGAAGCCTCATGATTTTAAGAGGAAGCTCTAAGTTGCTTGTGTTCTAGTAACATAAATGGCTATCTTGGAACTACAACTGCATGGGAAGCTCTTAATTGTATGTGTCCCAATTCTCACGTGATGATTAAAGGACGCACATTGTGTCCATGTTTCACTCCTTGTCCGATGACCTTAGCACTACATTGTCGTAAGAGATCACCTTTAGTTGTCTGCGTCCCATTCACTCATGTGACAATCCTAAAACTATACCATTGTAAAATAGGACTCTTTCTCATCCTATACGCTAGTCATTTGGTGAATGATTGTGGCGCTCTACCATTGTAAACAGTCCTTTTTATCATGTATACATAGTCTATTTCCTTTCCCATATAAAACTATATTTCTCCTCCCCAAAAGTAGTAGGAATCATATGTAATTGTTACTACTAGTTTTAGCAAATATCTTTACGATTGGAAAAGAAACTATGAAGAATCGGTCTTGCAATAGAAACCGTATAGATACTAGTAATGATATTGGTAAACTCACGTCACGTGCTAAAAGTGCCCTTGTCTCATAGTAAGTGGCTTGATACAATAATTTTGAATGACCTTTTTTTTTTTTCTTGAGAAGAAATAGGATTTGTGTGCATATCCACTTGCTAATGGTGAATTGTATTTCATACAAGAACAACTATGGGTAAATAACAGGAGAAATATAAATGAGAATTTCATATTGTGTAAGAAAGGAGTTTTCGCTTTTAGAGACTTTTCAATTACCCAAAACAAATTATGCAAGGGAGGTAATCATGAGTATATCACATCATGAACAACTTCAATTATAGCTTTCTCTTAGAAAGTGCATGAATTAATTATGCCATATAGATTTTATCTATCATGGCCATTCATTCTCAAAGTATTGAATTATGGCGAGTTATAGTGATGCATTGGAGTACACATACACATACTTTCACGATATCATGGCGTGAAATGACTCTAACTTTAGAAGATGTATGTCCACTATTAATTTTCCAGATTTTGGGTTGATTGATGTTACCATAGCTAAGATCTCAGAGGAAGAGGATGGGTCAATATAATTGTTAGAGGTTGAGAGACAAGAAGAAAAAGTTAGTATATGGTAATCATTGTTTTTCTCATAGATAAGGCACTTTTTAAACACAAAAGGACTCATGCCAAAGGACCTTGCCACGAATGTGAGTAAGCATTTATACTTTATTTTGTCAATTATATTTTGTTGTTGTTATTTCACTCTAATTTTGTTGAGAACTTGTAATTTATTTTAGGTATGAGTTGAAGGCATTCCTTTCTTGTTGGTTATCCTCATATGTGTTTCCTGATGGGCTAAAGAAAGGTGTTGGTCTTTAATTTCTCTACTTAGCAATTCCTCTTACGTGTGGGGAGCAATTTGCTTTATTGCCTTTTTATCTAGGATCCTTACATCAATGCTTAGATCTTTATAGTGATACTTTAGTATGGTTAAAGAGGCGATACACTATAGTATCGAATGTGGACATAGGGTTCCTGTACTTATTTTTTAGTGAGCAATACAGGTGTTACCTTAGTGTTCTTGTTGCCAAGCCCGATTCCATTGAGCCTTGAAATTAGGCATGCTTAGTAGAAATCCTTTTAGCCCCATTACTTGATGTTATAGATGATGCTTGTAAGGTTAATTTCAGTTGTTACACAAAGGAATTAGAAGGATATGAGTAGTGCTTAGAATATTATCCTTTAAGCTCCAAAAACTTAATAAATATGATAGATCATGGTGATCATCTTTCAAATGCTAAAGCAATATTTGTTCTTTGGTGTACACTTAGAAGCCTATTTGCATTTCATGATTGGTGTGGTTTCACTAGGGAGCTCTTGAAGTGTATGGTGATGGTGTACTTACCACACTTAGTTGCTGACTAGTTTAGGTTCAATTAAGGTATACCTTTTGTCATAGCTATCGGCACAAATTCTGACAAATGTTGTGAGGCACTTATTCCTAAAAAGCACCATGAATTTTACTATGCTATTAGGCAAATACTTTTGCACCTATGAATCCCTATGATGTTGCCCTGAGTGGATGGCTAACATACTAGATTAGTTCCTTGAGGTATTCAAGAAATAAATCTCTTCATCAACAGATGATAACCTGTTGCAGTCTCCTATCTATAGGTATGAATTCCACTTTCAACTTCCTAAAGATTATTAGAATAATGTTCCAACCAATAAAATGGTTGGGCACTGGGTTTCTTCTGTATTAGTAATACGACAAATTAAATCTCTACGCATTTGTGAGGTAATGAGTTTTCCTAATTAAGCTATTTCTTCTTCCTTTGTTTTTATTATAAAATCAATTATGTTATTCACCTAATATTCTCTGTTAGAGGATGTGAAAAGGAGAGGTATGTCTTCGGCTCTAGTTGAATAGTCATTAAAGAATACCATTGTAGTAATACTATTGTTGCTGCTTGGACTTGAAATGATTCTAAAGTAAGATCTACCTCCCCTATTACTCGACCTTTTCCAAATCATTACGGTTGTAGAAAAATGCTACAAACAAAGGATCATGCACTGTTATTGATACATTAATATGGGAGGATAATAGTGAGGAAGTTGATTATGAACTAACCCCTATTCATGATGTGAGTCCTATAGCTAATCGTCTAATAGATATGGATAATAATTTAGAAACATGAAAGAGTCTTCTTATCAATGAGAAATAAAAAACGAAGTAACACCTAAGGAATATGGACTATACACTAAAATTAATTTCTTTTTCAAGCTCAATGCGCACAACAAAAAATATAAACAATAATAATAAATAAGAGATATAGGGATACGAAAGTTTGCACCACGATTTTAACGTAGAGTTTGGTCTCTACCCCCCAGTCTCTATGATCCACAACAATTGCCTCCATCACTGGAAGACTTCACCACTTTATTCACAACAATAATTTGCCTCAATAGAGGGTTTCAATACATTAACAATACAAATTCTTGAGTTGAGTCTTTACAAACTTGAACACATTAGACTCAACTCTAGACTTCACCAACTTATTCACAACTCACTTAGTATAGTGCTTGACAAAGGATATCAATTACAAAGAAACTAGCACTACACCTGGCTCTCACTCACAAAATATCACAAATTATAATTAATGCTTATAGGGAGTGTTTGCAATAAATAAGCTCTAGACCATGTCTTCAAGTCCCTAAGTACTTGTATTTATAGCCTCCTAAAGCCTCATAGCTATTGCCAACAAAACACTAAAAAATGATTGGAAAAGTAAAGCTCGAACGGCTAGTTTTCTGCTAACTGAAGTCCGAACGTTATAGGCCTAACATCTGGATGCCACCTGTAAAACAAAGCAATAAAACAACTAACTTCTAGAGGCCACACCTTACCATCCGAAAGGTACTCCATCAAAACATGACCAGAATGTTTCTGATCATTCTAGCATATGGATACCATATATTACCGTTCGAACACTATTCCAATGCCTGATGACAGCTTCAACACTGTTTCATATTTTGATCATAACTTTCTCATCTAGAGTCCAATTAAGGTGATTCCAAATACTATATAAAGCTTAAAGAGAGATCTAAAACTTTCATTTTTTAAGTCTTAACAAATTCTAAACAAAAACAAGTTCTAAAAAGAGTTTGAACTAGGATGTTACAATACGCATAAATAAAAATAAAGAAAAAACAAGTTCAAACATATCCAAAACAAATTGAACACTTGTTTTACTAATTAAATGAAACTTAAATATGATTGAGTGAATAATGGTGCATTCTATTTCTTTTTCAAAATACATGTTGAACACCTAAGTTCAACAAGAAAGACTTCTCTACTCAAGTAAATGGCATTTTTTATGATAACATCAGTAAAATGGTTACCTAAGGTGATCAAGAGCCTAAACATGTGGAAGAAAGTCATGGTCAAGCTCATATCAATTCATTAACAGACCCATAGTCTTATGATACCATAATTAGTGATGCTTCTTCAAAAGTTACTGCAATTTCTAATGGCTTATCGCCCTAGGTTATTGAAGTGTCGCAATAGGGAAGAGTAAATAAGCTAGTTAAAACTACAACTATAGCATGTTTAGATGATATAGCTTTGTGTCAAGGTTATATCGTGCCTTCTCATTTGTTAGCACCCTTGAGGAGTCTTGATGCTATAGATAGGGAATTATGGGTTGGCTCCATAGTTGTCAAAATTATAATTTTACCTATATGATTTTATAAATTTATGATTTTAGAATGCTCTTCCAAGTTAAATCGTGTGTAAAATCGTCTTTTTTTTATTATAGAATTTTATGTTTTTAACACAAAGTGTATTGATTTTACCTATTTGAGTCAAATAGGCTAGAAAATAAAAATTACAATCGTGTTTTTACAAGCTCATCAACTGTTAAGATAATATATTTTTCTTATCACATTTCAATTTTGTTTTTACACACACTCTCTCTATCTTTTTCCATCCCTCTCCTAACTCCTTTGTTCTACATTTATACATTTCATTTCAGTCAAATTATAGCTATAAAGTTTATAAAAAAGATTATTTATTTCTTTTATATAATTAAAAAATTAAAATAAGTTCAAAAGTTAGATATTCCTTCATTTTATAACTTCTTTCAAACAAAAATACATATAAAAAAGGATGAGTTATATAAGAAGATATCAACATTTGAGGGTAAGTTTATTAAGGTATCAATATTTTGAATAGTTAAAAAGAGGTATATATGTTCGGTAAAGTATATTAAATGAGGTATCAACATTTTGTAAAGTTCATTTGAAGTGTTGTATTTGATTAGCTTTTAATTAAATCTTTTTAATTTTCTATCAATGGCCAATTATTAATATCGTGTTTGACTCTCTTTATCAAATGTTGATACCTTTTTTTAACTACTCAAAATGTTAATACCTTAAATGAACTTACCCCTCAAACATTGGTACCTTTTTTAACCACTCAAACGTTGATATCTTAAATGAACTTATGCAGAAACGTTGATATCTTAAATGAACTTATGCAAAAACATTTATACCTTTTGATATAATTTACCCATATAAAAAATAATCCATTTTTTACTCTATTCGCTCTTTTTTCTTTTTTTTTTTTCTTTTTAAATGTATGTCATACATGGATTAAGATTTATTATAAGAAAAAAGATAACATTATTTCCTTATTTTTCTTTTTATATTATTATGTATTTTGAAATTTTTATGGCTTTCTATAAGCATATATATAGTTTTACAAAACTATTTTGTATAGGCTGTACAGACTTACATTTCTACGTTTTAATTCTACAGACCCTTTGATTATTATATGTTTAATTACAAGTTTGACAACCTTGTTTGGCTCTTCTATGTTGATGACAAAATTAGCCAACACATTAGTGAAGATGCTTAGTGAAATCATGTTATTGATGGACAGGTTCTAGAGCTCTTTATCAAGGGCCGAATTAGAGCAACTAAATGAGTTGATGGGGCTTGTTTGCTACAATTCAAAACGTTTTGTGGCTTATTGCTATCAAGGGCAAGAAGTTGCTGAATTGCTATAATGCCAAGGCCCGTCGTGACTGGTTAGTTGTAAAGCTACAAGAACTTCACAAGAAGGTTGAAGTTGTAGCAACAAATATAAGTATTGTTTTATTTACCTTATTAAATATCTTTATGCGTTAAGGAGATGAATCTTTAACTTTATAGCAAAAAAAAAATTAATGGAGTAATAACGAAAGAGAAGGAGAGATTAAAGAGGCTTTAATAATGTAAGCCATAAATTTTATTCATAACATACTGAGAGTACATCAATTGTTATTACATATGAAACTTCTTGATATACTAGAAATTCATAGGTGCTATAACTTTATTGTTTGTTGGATTCAAAAGCTTGCAGTCACCACTATCATAAACTTTATGAATAACTAAGGGGCCTTCCTATTATGGTGTGAACTTAGGCATTGAATTATCTAACTGCACATACTATGTTGCATAAAGTACAACGTGGCATTATTGGAATGATTGCTTAATGACCAAGCAATCAAAAGCCGTTTTAAGTTGTTATTGATGGTTAGTAAGATTGTGCTTAGCAGTATCTCACCTTTCTTCCAAGGTTTCAAGATCCAACATACGTAAGGTATCTAATTTTAAGTTTGCATTAAGAGCTAGTCATGTAGAAGGAACCACGATCTCTATGCACATTACTTATTCAAACTCATATACCAAAGCAAAAGGTGTTGCTTGTGTAAAACTTTGCTTGGATGTCTTGTAGGCCCATAATGCTAGAAGAAGCTTGCCATGCCATTCTTTGTGGTTGTTATGCAACATGTGCCAAAGTTAATAGGTTTTAGGGATCCGAATTAGAAAAACAAATAGCAAAAATTTTTAAATTTTTATCTCTAAACCCTTAAAGAAACCTTGTAGTTCTATTAAATTGAAAGAAAGGATGGGAATTTACCTCTTATGCTATTCCAAATAATATGCCGACGAGGCGGATGAATAGATGTTGCAAAATCAAACCAACAGGTGCTACGAAATCACAAGCACCCTCCACTAGTATCTACATGAATGAATGCATCATAAACAGGTGTCAGTATGCTAGCACTCTTTAGAACTGTTCCAAATTAATGCAACAATTCTCTCTCATGATCTTACGTGTTTCTCTCTAATTTCAGGTGACCATAATTTTTCTACTATTCAAATGTCGATGCCTTGTGTTAGATAACCCTAATAGAGAGTTATAAGCCTTTTTATATAGCAATAATAATATCATTTCAAAAAAGATATTAACAATATATGGATTCCTAAACTAATTAGGGTTTACTAGTTTAAAAGATACTTTCTTTTTTAATCATCGCTTTGAAGTTAGGAAGATTATTATTTATTACTATTTAAGATTAATAAAAAATTAAAGAATTTATGCTGGCCTTATTTAAATTAAACCCATGGCCCATTTGATTTATTTTTTATGTGCAACCTTATAGGTACACTTAATGTTAGCGATTGGTCTAAAACCCTTGTGAGCCCACAAGAAATAAATATCCTCTAAGAGGACATTATGCCTATCTAAATTGAGTGAAGATCAGTGATCTAAGTTACCTCTTAAATAGTCATTTATTTTGCTCCTTTTATCACACGATATATGATGATTAAACATAAGGCATGGATCATGTCACTCTTATTTTGTTTGATCAAATGTTTATTCATCTTAGAGTGAGTTTGACTAACTTAAATAAATTTCATTAATAACTCCTTATCAATTAATTTGAACTCAACTATGCATTTTTCTTAGTCTCACTCTTCAAGAGGTCCAAAAGATATTCTCTCAATTTACTGTGAGGGACAAATTCCTTCACGATCACTTATATCCTTCCACATAATTTATTTCATATCCAATTACAGCCTTATAATCATTCAATTAAAGAAGACGAAGAATTAAGTCAAAACATGGAAATGACTATGTAGGAATCCATGGTGTCATTAGGTCAAAGGACTAAATCAACAATGTGATGAGAAGTAGTCATAACATAAATCCATGTGGTACTCTCATGGTTGGTCGATCCAATACAATATACTCTTAAATGCATCTATGTACTAACTTGATATCCCATATCTATGATTAGTAAAATATGATCATTAATAAGCCTACTAGTCCTAATTCATTATTGTTCCATATAATGAGTGACTAAGGATAATTTATAATAGTAGTCTTATCACCTTATGGTTTTACAATCAAACTCACACACTTTAATGACATAATGAAGAATAAACTATCCAAGGAATCCTTTTATCCTATTAGAAGACCAATAATAATGTGATAAACTAAATGGCTCGTATTATAAATAATGATGAATGTACAAATCACAATGAACGTTCTAATGGCCTAGGACACCTCGCTAGCAACTTGGGATTAGTAATTCCATCACAGGTGTCCAAATGGGCAATTCTGGTTCCTTTCGATAACACCTTTGCTTGAATTGTAATAGTAAATGGTGAGTTTCCTGCAACAAGCTTAACTATAGGTGCATTCTCTAAACTCTCTTTTAACGTAGACATCCTCCACATCATATTGTTAACCATAGTAAGTGTTGGGGTTAAGACTATTGGTATGATCATAGATGACAATGATACAATAGCGTACATGTTTTCCTCAAGAACTTGAATAGATTTAGGAGGTGCACGAGTGTCCCTCTATTGATTGTAGGTCCTTGCCAAACGCACTAAGGTTTAAGGTCTTGCATGTGTAATAAAATGTGCCTCAAGTTTGTTATGAGACTAGATGGCTTCCTATGAGCATTGTAGGTCCACCTTGAATGAGCAGAGTGGGAATGCTGAGTGGGAGCAATAAGATTTTTTAGAGGACAATAGCTACTAGTAAAAGCATGCACAACAACATCGATACTATAAGTTTGCTCAAGCTTAGTAATGTGTGCTTGAAGTTTCACATTAGTGTTCTCAATCTCTTGGTTTTTGTGCACTACCTAGCATAACATGCTTTCAAGTTCTAGTAAGCATTGTGGGTCATACACAATAAGATTGACAAGTAGTTGATTGTCAACAACAACAAAAACATTATTACTACTTTTGGGATTATTTTGGTTCTTGGAATGTCTTGGCATTATATTAGATGTAATCGTACGAATTTTAAAAGGCAATGGAACGATATATTAATCAAAGAAAAACAAAGAATGTATCAGTATTATCTCTATAGATTCCCCATAAATGGCACCAAAGTGTTGCAAGTGATAATTCGTCGGTAGAGATTTAATAGGCTTACAACCAAAAAATAATCGTTAGTGATGCACTTGTGAGCGGTTTGGTATGATCACTCTGATGCTTAAATTAGTATGGAACCATGAGAGAATCAAGGAAAATAGAATCTAATTAGATTTGATCTTAATTTTTATTTACCTTGAGTCTTTGGGTGCTATTTATAGATATGGCTATACTAGAATAGCACCCACAGAATGTTCTTATGTTATTTGGGGTGGTCCCTAGATGGTAGTTGATCACCTAGACTTGAGGTGGTAGGCATAGGCTTTTGCAAAGGGTAGCCAAACAAGGGTGATGACAAATCTCTTTGTCTTTCCCTTGAGGAGGTTTAAGTAACCCTCCAAGAGATGTGAAAAACCAAAACAATACGATGTATCTCTAAAGTGGCGTAGAAAATCAAGGAAATGTTGCTCAATAAAGGAGCTTGGTAGGAAGGGAAGCATAGATAGAGAGATTCCTTGGATTAGGTTTCCAAGTGCACCAAGGATTATGAGTAGATCAGTAATTAAGATTCTTGGGCCGAAGTGACCAAGAGCATATAATGGCCCTTTAAGACTTTGTGGGTTGTCTACTTTACTAGTATTTAGCCTGTTGAGCTCCCAGTCGAGTTGAGCTCATCAACAAGACCTATTAACATTTGTTCATAAAATATAATTATTTGTATAAATACAATAATATAATTATATATTAATATAATATTATGAAGATAATTATATTTTAATATAATATTATATATAATTATATATGGTAACAAAGTTAAGTTCAGCTCACGAATCCTTAACAAGTTTGAACTCAAGTTTATACTTTTCAAGCTCATAAAAAGCCCAACATGGCTTAAGCTTGTTAATCTATTAAACGAGTCAAACTTGAGCCTTTAAAAATCTGATTCGATCCAACTTATTTGTATTCCTATAAAGGATATAAGGTATGAAGATTTTGTACTCATACCAACCCTATGACTTTTACTATCCAGCCAAACCTCGTCCTGTTGAGCTAAAATAGGATTTAAAACTCCTATTCAACCATGAAAAACGTTTCTCCTCACAATATTCTTTAAAAAAAATACAGTTTAATGCATTTGATTGTTTAATCTAGTATGCTGGTCAAATGTTTTCATTGTTCACAGGTATTTTTACGTACCCAAGTGAAGTTTTCTCAGTATAATATCATAGATTTATATTAAACCTTTTTACATAAGTCAAATACAAAATTTAAATAATATATAATCTTAATGGTTAGAATCATTTTAAGCTACTTTCGTAAATACCTTGTGCTTAAAATGTATTCATGAGTCAATTTAAAATAGAAATACATTAGAACTCATTTTTCTAGACTTAGAACTCTTAGAAAATATTTGATTATAAGACCTAGATAAGAGAAAATAAATAGCACGGTATAAGTAAAATTGGACGGCATAATTCACTTGTTTCACATTTGATTTGCATGGTACTAGATAATGATTTTGCGTTGATCATAGTTTGGAATACAATATACACAATTACAACACAAGATTGTTATAATATATTTGAATTGTTTAGTAGATTTAAGTTCTCCACTAAGAAGATGATTTATCACATCATCTACATGAGGATACCTTTTTTTTTTTTTTCAAATTTGTCCAATTCTTTAAGATCTATTATTCAATACCAAAACCCATAACAACTAAACAAGAGACAAAAAATTTTATCCAGTATCATTCTATAAATTTAGACAAACCAAATGAGGTGATTAATTTGGATTATGAACTATGAATTTGAAGGCGTAAATCATTTTCTTGAAGATTACCAGTGTTTTCTCTCTATTACAGCCTAGAGTACTGTGCCATCAGCTGATATAACAACAATAAATGGTTTGACCCCGTGTGGTCTTTTACTGATATGGTGAGAAGCAAGAGAAAAATTCAGGCGTAATACAATAGAACTATTTTATTCATTAAATATATATATATATATATTTAAAAAAATGTGTTTTGCATTATTTATTTTTATTCTTACAACTTTTATAAAATTCTAAAAACAATAATTTTAATTTTACAATTAATATTACTCAATTTTCAATTGAAAAAGAATAATTACATTTCATAATTACTTTTTTTAATTTTAAGCAAAACTTTAATTTCTCATAAAGCTTTTCAGCCAACTAATGGAAAAAACAAATTTCTACTTCTCACTCTCTGCCTATATAATATTTATCAGTCTAGTTTCGCGCCATTCATTCTGTGTTGCCTTACAATCCCTATCAACTCCAAAAAGAAAGTGTAAGCCATTGAAATGTAATATTTTGCTACCATGACTTGCTTAATAACAAATTAGAAAGGCCTTAACTCAAAAGAATATTTAGAAAAGAAAACTTCACTTCACAACTCAAACGTCAAAGCAAATATTTGATTGTAACTTGTTGCATATACAATCCCTATGAATTCCAAGAAGACAGACCTATATATCCTAGGATTAAAATAGGAAGACATTTAAGTTGTACGCATAAGAAGCAACAATCTGTCCTCTCTCATCCCTTTCTCATAGTTTTAGTCCACTGGAACTGGTTGCATGTTTTCAGCTTCTTTCCTCAACTCTTGGAACAGGACGGATGATAAATATCTTTCTCCGAAACTTGGGTGAATTGTCTATACATCAATCAAATGCCAAATCAATACTTGAATGCTTTGAGAAGATAATGATAATCAATAGAGGCAAATGAATCAGTAACCATGCTTTGAGTTTTGGTTCGGTTGAGGATTTTTATTTGGCAGCAGATAAAGAAGATACAATTTCCTAAGAGAGTTATACTTGGATGAGCATAGAAATGGGACTTCAATCTTACCACGATGAGCTTGCCTTTGTTCTCTGGCCTCCTTGCAAGACGGAGTGCAGCAACTGTATTTGCTCCAGAAGATATCCCCACCTGCATTAAGTTGTAGTTTTCATGAATGACATAATTTGTAACCAAAATATATCAAGTTGCAGCTTAGGCATGCCTTTGATGAATCGATAGACTTGTTGCAAAGAGAATGAAGACCAAAACAGATATAGCAAGTTTTAAGTTCTACATCAGATCAATGCAGATCTAAAATTTATTGACTAACAAAATTGACATGGAAAATATCAAAAGCACAATAATTTGGAGTTATTCGGCTGTTACCATTAGCCCCTCCTTTAATGCTAATTCTCTAGCCATTTCGACAGCCTCTTCACTTGTAACCTGCCACAGTTTTGAAGATTTATGAGCTCAGCTCTATGAAGGGCTCTATGTATCTCAGTATAGGAAGTAAAAAAATTCATCTTTAGCAGCAATTATTTTCTTTACCATGAGGACCTCCTCCATGACATCCATATCCAAGATATCAGGCTTAAATCCAACCCCATTTCCGGTTATATAATGAGGGCCTGTTAAAATCCACAGGGAAAATGGATAAGAAATACATGGTGAAGCCCTCGATATGCCAACTGGTTTAAGAATTTTTGCTATAAGCTAGCTGTGATGCTAAATCTACCATCTTTCCAGAGCAGGAGATACCAAGTAGAATATATTTATGACATATATGTCCATATGTCTCCTAAACAGTTTCAGGAAAATCACGAGAGAAATTTCTACCTGGTTTACCACCATTGAGGACATTGCTTTCAGCTGGCTCAAGCCCATAAATCTACCATCGAGAAGAAGAGTTATGAGGTCAGTACAGGAAATACTTCACGTTTCGCTAATTAGAAGATAGGCTAAATCAATCTACCATCTCACCTTAACATTGGGATTTTGAGATTTAAGATATTGACCAACACCAGAAACCGTTCCTCCACTGCCTATTCCCATGATGAAGATGTCTACCTGACCATTTGTATCCTCCCATATCTCAGGACCAGTTGTTTCAAAATGCACCTGTATCAACATTCAATTTCAGATATCATCAAGTATGGTATGCTTTCGTACTTCACAAACACCTTTATAATTCATAAAGAAGAAAACATGTCAAAACAAGCAAGAAAAATGGATACGATGAATTCAAGGACAACATTGTTTATGATACAGTGCAATGATGAAACAGGATACATATAATATTTACCTTGGTATTGGCAGGATTTGAGAACTGCTGGAGCATAAAAGCATTTGGAGTCGACTCCAAAAGCTCATAAGCCTTCTTGACTGTTCCCCCCATTCCCTTAGCAGGATCAGTGAGTATCAATTCAGCTCCAAATGCTCTCATTGTCACCCTCCTCTCCAAACTAGTATATGACGGCATTGTCAGAACCATCTTGTATCCTTTCATTGCAGCCATAAATGACATGCTGATTCCCATATTTCCCGAAGTCGGCTCAATAAGAGTAGTCTAATTCCAAAGCAACATCAAATTCAATAAACCATGCATAAACAGTCAAGAAAATGGGAAAGGAAGTCCTCAACCTTTATGCATTTCTATATTTATGTCCTAAACCTTCTCAGATGTGCACCAAATTGCCCGATTTGGACAAAGAAACTAATGGGAGTGTCTTAAAGGTTTAGGAGTACATAAAAGTTCTAAAAGTTTTTAGGACTTCCAACTTTTTTTCCCCTTTCGGGATCTTCATACATCACCTTTCCAGGAGAAATTAAGCCCTTTTCTTCAGCATCATTGATCATAGCAACAGCAGGTCTGCAAACAGATAAAAACAGCAAATTTCAAAATCAATTTGCAGATGAAGAGGGTTTGGTCATCAGCTTTCACAAAAAGTTGACAACATAACCTGTCTTTGATACTAGCAGTAGGTTGCATCATTTCCTGCTTGACCGCAACATAAGCTCCACATCCTTCAGTGACCTTGTTTAGAAATACTAGTGGAGTTCTTCCGATCAGCTGAAATAATGCAAATTATAATAGCATATTACATTAGAAAAACAAAAATTTTAATATTTATTGAGAACCATTATTTACCCACCGGCATGGAACAGTTTCAATTGCTATTTGCTAGGATGGTGCTTAAGATGCATAACTACAAAAATTTTATCAAAATTCCACATATTTTATAATTAAATTTTGGAGCTATCAAAGTGTTTCTATGGATCTGAAAATTTCTTCAGCTAAAAAAAAAAAAAAAATAAATAAATAAAGACTATTGAGATATCAACATTATAATTGGGACAATTATATCAAATACCAAGAATGAGAATTAATTTATACAATTCAATTTTAAACCTATCAAAGTGTCGCTATGCATCTTAGCTTATCTTTGGCTAAAAACACTATTAAAAAGATTAACATATTCATCTGTATTTTTATTTATATCCGATCTATAATTTTATTTTACTTATATCTTATTTATTTAATCTATTTATAAATAAAAATATCAGTTTCTCATCTACACCTATTTCTTAAAAAATATTATTTAAAAACGATAAAAGTTTGATGTTGAAATAACTAGGTCTATCCATGATAGATATGTTTGGTTCCTTGGTTTTGCATTAATTTATCATTTCAATTTCAACCAGATTATTTGTTTTGATGAAAAACACTTATTTATATTTATAAATATATCTTACAAATCAGATTCAAATAAATTTAAATATATATCAGATACGTACATATAAAAACGATCATCCATAACCAACGATTATCGTGAGAAGGTATGAGTTATAGTTGACGGAAGTCACATTTTTGTATAAAAAAAAAAGAAAAAAGAAAAACAAAACACTTCGATTAATATTAAAAAATACTGACATATGCTGCTGTACCCGTACTTGAATAAAATCGGTTTAGAGGTCACAAAATTGTTTGGAGTGAAAAACAAATAAATAAATAAGAACCACTAAATTAAATATTTGTTATATTATTCATTTCTTTTCAACCTAACACCCATATATCCACGCAACATATTAAATTCATAGAAGTTATACATAATTCATTAGTCCAGCAGATAAGCTTAAGATTGGTTTAGTGGCGATAACACTCGTAACAATCTACATGAGGTCTAGATTCAAATCCAAGAACCCATCACATTTCATATGTCCAGAGATATAGCCGATGCAACTGGAACACATGCTCTCATAGCAAAAAGGAAGAATGAGACTGCTGAGATGGAGGGACAAGACAAGGAAGGACCAACCTGAGAAACATGAGGCTTGATGTTAGTACCAGGAAAGAGTTTAGGGAGGTCTCTAAGCCTTTGAGCAAAGGCAGGAGGTTCAGTCACTGTTTGTGTGGAGAAGAATCTTTTGATGGGTGTGCTTCTTTTCAATAGTGAATACTTCATTGAACCCATTTCTCAACTACTACCACTAGTCTCAGCTGATCAGCTGTAGTGGGGAAGCCTTGTGTGTTCTAAGTTTCCTATCCCACACACACACACACACATATATATAGAGAGAGAGAGAGGGTGTAAGGGGCGCCGGTCCACCACCAATGCTTTATGAAATGACTAAACTGACAATTAAAGTTGAGAAATCTGTCGGTTCAGCAGCCACAGATAATTTTTTTTTTAATTTTTTTAATAAATTATTTATTAAAAAATAAATACAAATATAAAACAATTAACAATTCTTATAAAAATATCAAATATATCAAATACAAATAAAATATAGATATAAATCAATATATTTTATATATTATTTCGATATAGATATAAGCATCAACCCAAAATGATTAATACATATATATGATATATTAAAATTTGTGTTAAATTATGTTATTTCTTTTTATAGATAGATTGCTGACGTGTCTTGTTATTACTGGTTTAGCTGTTTTAGCCTTTTTGTATAAAAACCTTTTGTAACAGAAGTTTGTTAAGCTGATATTTTTTTTTTTTCACTTCGGTTCTGTTTTCTTCTTTGTTTTCTTATCAATGTCATCTTCTTCAAGATCAAGGAAGTGTTTTTTAATTCAATCCATTTGTAAGTTCTACATGGTATCAGAGCAACCGAACCTGGTATATTCTCTTATTTTCTAATTTTCATGATCTACGATTGTTTTTCTTTTCTTGCATGTAAAGTCTGCTAGATGAATAATCAAAATAGGGATTTAGCATCTCAGTTAGGAAATCTTGATCCACTCTATATGTCAGGATTGGATGTTCCAGGGATGCTCTTAGGTAACATCAAATTTAATGGATCTAATTTCTTGTCTTGGAGTCGCTCGATTAGAATAGTCTTAGGAGCGAAGATGAAATTAGGTTTCATTGATGGACATGTTACAAAACCTAAAGAAGGAACTAATGAATTAGTCAGATGGACTAATTGTGATTTCATGGTTAGGTGTTGGATACTTAATTCCATGGAAAATGAGTTTTCTCAGTCTTTCTTGTATGTTGAATCAGCGCATGAGTTGTGGAAAGATATATGTGATCAATTTGGTCAAACTAATGGTCCTATGATATTTCAGATTCGTCATGAAATTACCAATCTAAGACAAGAAAATATGTCTGTGTCTGTCTATTATAATAAGTTGAAAGCGTTATGGGATGAATTACATGCTTTAAATCCACATCCTATATGTGATTGTGGGAGGCTCGTTTATTGCACATGTGCTTTAAAGAGGTTACAAGAATTTGAGGCTCAAGAGAAACTTATACAGTTTCTTATGGGACTCAATGAAGCTTTTGAGACCGTGAGAAAAGTTTTATCATCTGATCCTATGCCGAGTGTTAATAAAGCCTTTTACTTGGTGATGCAAGTTGAAAAACAAAGACAAATTACTGGTGCTTTGAATGCAAATTCAGAATCAATTACCTTTAGTGTTGCTAGGACTAATCGTATGATAAGAGATGGGATGAAGGATTTAAAGAAAGGGAGATTACATTGTAAACATTGTAAATCTGATGGACACACTATGGAATCCTGTTTTGAGCTCATTGGCTATCCGGATTGGTACAAGGGCAAGAGAAATAAGAAAGGGAATGGAAAGCGACCTTCAGGGCAAGCTACTGTTCATAATGTAATGGATTATTCTACTCCATTTGATCAGCACGAATCTATTATGGATGTTAGTCAGACCTCAAACATGCAGATGTCTCCGAAGGTTGATCTTAATATGTTGCAGGCAGTTTGTAATGAAGTGTTTAAAATGATGAAAGCTTCCCAAAATGTTGAGAGTACAAGTGCAGCTATTAACTTTGCTTCAACATCTCATTTTTCAAGTAATTCTTCAACTCATTATAATTTGAGTCTTGTAAATGATAATATGTTTTCTTGGATTGTTGATACAGGAGCTACTAATCATATGACTCCTTTTGATTCCATTCTTCAAAACAAACACAAGTTAGAAACACCAATCATTATATACTTACCTGATGGATAGAAGAAACTTGTTTCTTGTGCTGGAAATGTTCCTATTAATACACACATCACTCTGACAAACATTCTCTTTGTACCTGATTTTCATCACAATCTACTCTCAATAAGTAGACTTCTAACACACTCAAGCTTATTCATTCAAGTTAATCACTCTTTTTGCTCTTTCCAGGACCTGAAATCTGAGCGCATGTTAGCTAAAGCTGTTTTAATAGGAGGCTTATATGTCTTGCATGCTGATGAAGGAGTTTTTTTCTGTTGCTTTGTATTCTCTGGTTATACCTAAACACAAATACAAATCAACCGGTGTCTCTTCCGTGTTGTTATCAAAACGTAATAAAGATGTCAGTCTAAACATCTTTCATGCTAGGCTTGGTCATACTTCAATCTCAAAGTTGTGTCACATTGAGTCTTGTAAATACTATTCTATGAAACATTTCCTCTGTAATACTTGTCAATTGGCAAAGATACACCGATTACCTTTTCCTTCAAGCGAGAATGTTTCATCTTTTGCTTTTGAATTGTTACATGTGGATGTCTGGGGACCTTATCATGTCTCATCTATATGTGGTGCTAGATATTTTTTTACTATCTTGGATGACTTTACTTGCTGTACATGGACAATTCTTCTTAGTTCTAAAGCTCAAGTTGCTACTCATTTGAGTCATTTTTTTGCCTATACACAAAATCATTTCAATACCATTCCCAAATTTATCAGATCTGATAATGGAACAGAATTTATCTCACATGAGTGTCAATCTCTTTTTCTTCATCTAGGAATAGTTCATCAAAAAACCATACCCTATACACCCTAACAAAATGGAAGGGTAGAGAGAAAACATAGACACCTCCTTGATACTTCTAAAGCTATGAGACTTCATTCTAATTCACCCAAACATTTTTGGGGAGAATGTGTTTTGACAGCCACTTATTTGGTGAATAGAATGTCTCTGTCTAAGTTGAATTGGGTGACTCCTTATGAGAAACTTTTTAATAAACCACCCTCTTATGATCATCTTCGGGTGATGGGGTGTTTATGCTATATTCCTTCATTGGGCGCACACACAAAGATAAATTTGACGCCAAGGGATTGAAATGTATATTTTTAGAATACTCTCCTCATCAAAAAGGATATCGGGTTTATGTTTTAGGTGATAAGAAAATTGTCCACAGTAGAGATGTAAATTTCTTTGAAGGAATATTTCCTTTTGTTCAAGATGATAACATTCTCACAAATCCTTCGCCAAACACTTTCTCAAACACCTTCTCACCAGAAATGGTATTAAACAATCATGACATACACACTTTTCCCGTGTCTTCAGTTTCTGATTCTATGCACAATTCTCACACAACAGATTATGATGCTTCTGTTGATTTAAACCTTGCTGATAATGAATTTCTTGTGCCAGATGCTTCTAATTCTATTCCTCTTAGAAGATCCACTCGTATTTCTAAATCTCCTTCTTGGCTGGCAGACTATGTACACTTTGTACATCAAGCTTTTAATGTGCACTCAATTTTAGATGCCTCAGTTTTAGTTACTGATTCTTTTCCTACTTCTAATACACACAATTCTTATCCTTTATTTTCTTCAAACACTTTTTCTTCTTATCCTAAAGACTATATGATTGCTTTAGCTCATGTTTTAACAACTAAGGAACCTTATTCTTATTCACAAGCTGCTCAAGATAACAAATGGGTAGAAGCAATGACTAATGAGATAAATGCTCTTGAGAAAAATAATACTTGGGAGTTGTGTGATTTACCTCAAGGGAAAAGAGCTATAGGCTCTAGGTGGGTATATAAAATTAAATACAATGCTGATGGAAGTGTTGAGAGGTATAATGCTAGGCTAGTTGCAAAAGGCTATACCCAAATTGAAGGTGAAGATTATCATAATACTTTCTCACCCGTTGCTAAACTTTGTACTTTAAGAATTTTGATTGCAGTTGCAGCTATTAAGAAATGGCCTCTATATCAACTTGACATCAACAATGCTTTCTTGCGTGGTTCTTTGGATGAAGAGATTTATATGTTACCTCTCGAAGGATATACAAAAGCTAAATCTGGTCAAGTTTGTCGTTTATTGAAGTCATTATATGGTCTTAAACAAGCATCTAGACAATGGAACCTTGAAATTTCCATGTTTCTCATCAGTCATGGTTTTCATCAGTCTCAGAATGACTATTCTCTGTTTATAAGATCATATTCTAATGGACTTCTTATTGCTTTACTTTATGTTGATGATCTTCTTTTGACTGGTACTAATGATGATGCCATACTAGCCTTGAATAATCAGTTGAATTATACCTATACTATTAAGGATTTGGGTGAAGCTTGGTTTTATCTTAGGTTAGAGATCAATCGAACTTCTGCAGGTATACATTTAAGTCAACATAAATTCATCACGGATTTTCCTGTTTATGCTGGACTGACTGGAACGAAGCCTACTTGCACTCCTTTTCCTTCTGGTATGAAGCTTGATAATCATTCAGGAGAACTTCTTTCTAATCCCAGCTTTTATAGATGTTTAGTTGGACGGCTTTTATATCTTACTCTCACACGAGCAGACAATAGTTTGTTGTACACAGATTAAGCCAATTTTTAGCTAATCCTCGAGCTCCTCATCTTCAAGCTTTATTTCATCTTTTAAGATACCTCAAGGGCAGCATTTCCATGGGTATATTTTATCCAACATATTCAAGTTTTACCTTAAATGGCTACTCAGATTCTGATTGGGGATCATGTCCTATAGATAGGAAATCTGTAAGTGGTTTCTGTGTCTTTATTGGATCAGCTTTAATTTCTTGGAAGGCTAAAAAGCAATGAACAGTAGCTACATCTTCAGTCGAAGCAGAGTATAGAAGTTTGGGTTCTCTTGTTAAAGAACTCTTATGCATTTCTTATGTTCTACATGACTTGAAGATTGGTTTTCCTACTCCTGTTGTTGCTTATGTTGATAATAAGTCAGTTCTTTTGATTGCAGATCATCCTTGCTTACACAACCGAACTAAACATATTGAAGTTGATATACATTTTATTCGTGATCACATCTCCAATGGATTTCTTCAGGACATTCCTTCCAAACACAAATTAGCTGATCTTTTTACTAAGCATGTTCCTCTTTCTCAACTTTTATTGTATTGTAACAAGATGGGTCTCCAATTAGCTCCATCTTGAGGGGGGAATGTTAAATTATGTTATTTCCTTTTATAGATAGGTTGCTGATGTGTCTTGTTATTATTGGTTTAGTTGTTTTAGCCTTGTTGTATAAAAACCTTTTGTAACAGAAGTTTGTTAAGCTGATATATTTTTTTCTTACTTCGGTTCTATTTTCTAGCTTATTTTCTTATCAATATCATCTTCTTCAAGATCAAGGAAGTGTTCTTTAATTCAATCCATTTGTAAGTTCTACAGTTTGGATGGATGATAATTGACCCAAAATGATTAAAATATATATAATTTAGTAGTTAAGTATTTGGTTTTTATTGGAAAAAAATAGAAAAAAAAAAAATAAAGAAATAGATAGGAAATTGGAATAGTATGGTTTGACTTGTAAATTAAGAAAAGGATTAAAAAAAGTATGGAAATCGGTAAAATAAAGAATAATTTTGACCAACATCAACTCCATTTTCATTTACTTCCATACCAGATGATAAAAACGAAAATATTTACATCCATTCTTATCTCTTTACATAACATTTCATTCTGTTTGTTTCTTTTCATTTTTTTTTCCTTCTCTCACTACAATCAGGTCTGGTTTTTTTGTTTTTTTTGTCATTTTAATTTTATCTTTTTATCATTTTTAAACAAATTTTTTATTGAAAATAGATACCGATAAAAACAGATATTTTTATTCATAAATTGATCAAATAGACTAAATACTGATATGAAATAGATATGATATATAGGGGCGGATGCAAGATTATATGACTAGGGGGCCAGATCTTAATTAAGTTAATCTTAAAATTATTTATTTATATTTGCTCGTTATTACAACTATATTACATCTTATATATTTATGAGAATTTCATAATAATTTTAATGTGATATTTTTTTTAAATGTCATAAAAAATCATGCAAACAATAATTACAAGTGTTTAACACATCTATAAGAGATGGTATATATGTCTCTTGAAAATAAGTTAGTGTAAGAGAGAAAGAGAGAAAGAGAGAATAGGTAGCATGCTGTAAAAGTAAAAAAGACGTACATGGATGAGATTTAAACTCATGACCTCTTGGATGTAAGAAAAAATACTAAACTACTATACCACACTTATATTTATGTCATTATTATCTCTTTGTAATATATGTAATATATAATTGTTTTGCTTTATAAAAATTCAATTAAAAATTAATTTTTTTTTAGCCGAGGGGACTTCAACCGCTATTGACCCCTCCTAGATCCGCTTTTGATGATATAGATATAATACTAACAGAACATTCCTACCCATAAAGTATATTCATCTTTTTATATTACTTTCAAATCAATTGAATGTTATTGATTCTTTTAAGAAAACCGGGAATAGTAAAAGGAAGATGAAGAAAATGATGAATAGAAGTTTTAATGATTTATTTTAATGTAACATTGGAACTTGGAAGATGTACAATATATAGTTGTACTTGTACTTACTTATTCTCGAAAACAAGAGAATATGTGGATTTTGAGAATAAAAATAAAACAGAAGAAGAGGAAGAAAATCTTATACATATTAACAAATCTAGAGACAGAGAGAAAGAAGATTAGAAAAATATATAAAATAAGAGAAGCTTTGGTTTATGTTTTATTTTAAAGTGTAAAAGACAAACAAAACAAATAGGGATGTAATTGGGTCGATCATTAACGGATTTTCGATCCGTCCAACTTGATAAAAACCTTATAGGGTTGAATCCTATAAGGTAATAGGGTTGGGTTTGAACATAAATAAAAATCCCCGTACGATATTAAGATTGGGTTTTGATATTACTAAAACCTGATGGTTACCAACCCGATTCATTAGTTCTAGTAAAAAAAAATTATAATGTAAATACATTTATTAAATATAAACTTAGTAACAAGCTAAATTTTAAAACAAATTGGTAAAGAGAATATGAATTGCTATATTATTAGACTATTATTTTATTGGCTTAAGTCTATTGAATCTATTGAAAAAAAAAAAACAATAAGCAAGGCAGGTTCGGATTAATAATAAGGCGGAGGTTCGGGTAGGTAATCGGATTGATAGTCCGATAGGTAATCGGGTGGGTAACGGATTTTAGAGTAAACCCTATAAAACGGGTTTGGATATAAAAGAAAAACTCTATAGAATTATAGAATTGGGTTTGATATATCTTATAATATAATTGATTCAAATTTATATGATCCATCTGAAACTCAACCTGATTGTATTCCTAATAACAAAACCTTGTTTTCTCGTCGTCATGTGTTTGAATGGTGAAAAAACGCACGGATGCCGTAGTGGGTAGGTAGTCCCTGTCAGTGTTTAGGGATAATTACAAGCAGAATACGTCTTCAATATTTTGAATACTAAAGTAAAAAGAAAAGCCCTATTCTTAATTCATTATGTCTTAATAGTTATACATAAACTGTTTCAATACTTATTTAAATAAATAGAAAGCTTATTTTTAAAAAAAATCCATTTTCTTCTAATATTATGATTTTTTTCAGTCATATAATGCTCTAGCTTCCCACAATATCTACTAAACTTCATCTTTTTTTTTTTTTTTTGGCCAACTACTAAACTTCATCTATTACATTATTATACAATATTTCTTATACTTCTTTTTTTAAAGTATTAGTATACTATCCATATCCACGGACAAATTGCAGGATCTACCAGCATACTTGATTTCTGAAAATATTTGAAATATTTGATGCATTAAATTCAAAAGGAACAAAAATTATATATATATATATATATATTTATATAGACATCAACATTATTTTTTTAAAAAACTACAAATCCTTTCTTATTTTTATATGGGACCCACACTAGGTGGTTGCATGAAATATGAAACATAGACTAACATGGCTGTGTATGTTATAATTATGATTTTTCAAATCATTTAAAATTTTGTAAAAATAAAATAAACAAGAAATGGACAAACCGACACATAATTTCATCCAAACCCAATCTTTTGCCGACGCGAAACTAAATGTAGAAGAAACACATAATTCTTCAGTAAATTAAAATAACTTCAGTTAAAACCATCTTGCATATCCTACGACTGTTCGTTCTAAATACGAAACCATAACAAATCCTATATATCCACAAGCCCTAAAAGTCGCGGACTCCATTGTAATTCGAAAATCCTGATGAAACACCTTAAATTCTCCTCACCTTTGATATAGATTTATTATTCCTTATACGTATATAATATATTAAAAATTACGTATAAGGACTAATCTATGATAAATGATTAGTTAGAGTTTTTATAATTGAATAATATAATAACTAGTTAATTTTGAATTTGAATTTAATTTAGAAAGTTGAGAATATGATTAGATAAATTGATATGAATTAATAAATAAACTTAAATTGAAATTTAAGATTTAAAATATTCTTTAAAATCATCTATTCGTCTTAATTACCTTTTTCAATAAATCAAATTATTCAAATTTTCCCAATCATCCATTTGAATTCCTTTTCTTTTCATTTTTCCAAAGGAAATATATTTCTTAAGTTCAATTACCTAAATTTTTTAAGGCCCTATTTTGCTATCTTAACCAAGATTTCATTTCTAAAATCCCATAAATTTTTAATTCGGTTGCTTGTTTGAAAATATCAGTTCCTAAAAATAGACTCAAACCAAATATAAATTTCTTACAAATTAAGCTTATAAGCTAGATTTTTTATTCAAGCTATTAATTTCTATTATTTAGATTTTCAAATTATTTTTTATACTAAAAATAATTATTTGAAAGATTTAAACCTAAAACCTCTACCTGAAAATATCTTTAATCCTTATCTTTTTATCTTTCTTCCTTTTTCCTTTTCCTTCTCATTTTTCCCTTTTTGTTTCTTTCTTCTCTTTCCTTTTCTTCTTCTCTTTTTTCTCTTCTTTTCTCAAATCAACTCTAAAAATCTCAATTTTAAGAAGATCATTGAAGAAATTGAAGATAGAAAACAAGATTGGAGTAGGAAATTTAGCATGATGAAGCCACATCAACTTAGGAGGAGTAGTAGTAAAGAAGATCAATTTGCATGTGTTTGCTAAAAAAGATAAGTATAGTTGTTTTTCTATGTTTTGATTGTTGTTTATGTATTATATGACGAATTAAAGTTAGATATAAATAGGGTTTGTAATAAAATTTGTAAATTGAGGACATATGAATCTATAGGCTAAAGTTTTGGTTGTGTTATGTATGTGTAGGTTAGATGTTAGTGGAATGATTTGATGATGTTATCATAGTAGAAATATATGTTAAAAGTGTTTGATTATCATTATAAGTTTGTTTGATGTTGAATAAGATGTTGTACATTGAAGTGTAATGTAAAATAAGTAGATAAATAGGTTAAAGTTTACATGTTCTATTTTCGTAAAAAAGCATGAGGGGAACACGGGGTGCCTTAATCAGTCGTGCTCCTTACTATTTCTTAAAAACATGGATTTTAACTTACTCGAGAAGGAACATGGTTGAAACACGACTGCCCTATCCAACTGTGCTTCTCTCTGTTTAATGTTCTAAACACAATTCTAGAATAGCATGGTTAAAACACGGCTTCCCCTGTCCCACCATATTTCTCTCTTGTCTTTGAAAAGTTTGGAAAATCTACAAAGCACGGGAGTAACATGGCTTACCCTATCTTGCCATGCTTCACTTTGTTCTTCAAGCCAAGAATAAAACATGATGGAATCATGGCTAAATGTACTAAATAGTGTTCCTCATATGCTTGTACACGGGGTGGAACACAGTTAACCTTATTTACCCATGTTCTTCATAAAAAATAAAATAAAATAAATAGAAATATAATAAAATAGATGAATGATAATTAAAATGATGTGTTAATTAATTTATAATTAAGAGTGAGTTAAAAGGATTTATAGATTTAATAACTAATTAGATTAAACATAGAAGTTAAATATAAAGTGAACTTAGTAAAGAAATCTAAGTTCAGCTTAACTTAATGAACTTTAATAAATTAAAATGAATTAGATTGATTAATTCTAATCAACTTATCTAAGATTAAATTAATATAACTTAACTTGTAAATGGCTTAGGAATGATGTAAATAATATTTTGGACTAGGCCTTAATTAATATGTAGAGTATTTTGTTTCAAATGTATTTTCTTTTTGTTGGAAGAAAATGAGTATGTTGAAAATGAATAATATGATAATGTTTTTATAACAAAAATATATAAACAAATGAAAAGAAATAATTTGACAGACAATGAAGAGCTATCCATATCTTGGCGGGGCGATTTTCGCAGCCATAGTAGGGTTCCGACTTAGTGTTTAATCAAATAGGTTTTAATATAAGTTTGATGTAAGTTAATAATTAATTTAAATGCTATATGAGTTTAATTTCTTAAATAGATGTTTGCCTCTAAACCCTCTGATCTATCCTCTCAGATGGCTCTGACCTACCCTCTGTTTTTGTTTGGATTTCAAAAATATAAAGTATACAGTACTCATGTGTTGTTCATTAGGATAGGCATTCCTAATGAATTAAAACTTAAAGATGGTTTAATTAATGATTGTTGTTTGTACTTATATCATTGAATCAAGTCCGAGAAGCGACGACCTTATTTGGAGCTAAGCATGGTAGTTAGGCGCTTAGGTCATCTCCTTGTCATGATGCAATGACAATCTATAAGTGGTTCGGCGGGTAGCCGATAAGGCAAGCGGTATCGATGTAACATTTACTTAAACTTGGAAGGAAGTAATATGGTTTAAGTTACCTTTATGGGACCGTTTGAACTATATGATATTATAGACTGAGATAAGTATGACTGTGAACAGTAGAGGATGATATTTTCCTTTTTTTAGTATAGATATATGAGATATATATATATTTGGGCTACCTATATCAACCCTTTAAGCAGTTGATGCAACTTAAGGCCCAGATTCTTAGAGGCTTATTTCAAAGTGTGAGTGCTCCAATGTTACTTGTTTCACTTTAATTTTAAGATAATAACTATTGTTTAATGCATTACATTAGTATAAGCTTGTGTGTCATCTTGTGTGTGCTTGCATTGTTGTGTACTGGGTAGCGACTCATAATTCTTTCTTTTCCCAGTGATGATTTGATGATGATGATTGAATTAAGTGTATGGGATGACCCAGGAAGATTTTTTTGAAGAGAGAAGCAAATTAGGATCGTGGATGTACTTTAGTTTATTCTATTTAAGAACTGGATTTATCTTTTCAAATCTGTATATTCTTCAGAGGCCTAATGGAGCCCACATGTCTTGTAATAAGCTTTAAAAGTTTTGTTTTGCCATCAAAAAAGGTATGCGAGATACCTTGTGAAAGTTGATCAACTCGTGTGAATAGAATAAGAATGTTTTTGCAAGGTTTATTTTCACTGCTACTAAATCCTATTGTTTTCAAAATCTAACTAAAACGATTTCAGAATCTAGAAGTGGATAGCAAATGTTAATGATATGCATATCTTTCAAGGAAGTTTATGCATGTAATACCTAATATTATACATGGCAACCGTGCATGCTCAAATCCAGTTATTTCAAGGCATGACACCTAATTTTTCGAGAGGACCATAACAACTAATTCTTTAAGTGATTACCAACTTAAGTTAACTCCCTTTTTTTTTTTCTTTTTTTTTTTTAGCTTAGACATTTTGGTTTTTCTACTATGGACTATGAAATTTTTAAGTATAAGCATAAGGTACTTAAGCTCCTTTTCAGTTTGTGAAGGCTTTGTGAAAGAGAGCTAGCTTGTAAATTGATTCCTTAGGATCGCTTCAACTATGAAACTTGGCATCCAAATTGCTTTTTTCTTTCTCATTTTTTTTTCCAAATGATTTAAAGAGATGTAGAAAATCTTGGTTGTAATTGTAATTTATCTTGTCACCTTAACTTAAGAATACTACATCATATGCTATACATGAGAATTTGTAGCATTAATCAAAAGCAGAATAACAAGGATAGTAGGTGTAGTTTACTAAAATATCCTGAAATTTCTACAAAGTAAATAAAACTAATAAAGATAAAAGCATTAATAGAAAATAAAATTAGATTGAAAAAAAATATAATAAAATAAATCAATAGCAATAATAATAGTAGTATTCAATAAATATAATAGGGAAGTTTAAAAAAGAAAAAGTAGCACAAAAATTAGGAATATAATAATTACGAGATAAGATAATTTAAAAAGGAGAATATTAATTAATATGTGTCACATATCACAAAGCAAACAAGAAGGGATAAAAAGGACAATTTAGGTAGTAACATACTTAATCAATACAAAACATAAGGGTATAAAAAGTAATTTCAATCTCAAACGTTTAATTTATACGTTTAAGGCATCCTACCCTCATGTAAAAGCTTTAGTTTCCTCTTTTCTCTCATTCCTTATTCTCAAAACTTCTTCAAGAAGTTTCACTCTCAAACTCTCTTTGAACTTTTATTAGAAGAAAAACACAAACAACTCTTTCTCTTTAGGATTTAGGGATCTATACAAGAGAAATCAAAGAGAAAAGACAAAAACAATTTCCTAAATTATCTAATCTCTTAGTCATAATACTAATACAAAATTTATCTAGGATAATAAAAAAATCAAGAAGAGGGAAGAGGTGTGCTTAAGAAGTTTCCACAACAAACAATTCCTTATTTAGTAGTATAGTTAAAGTTGTGTTTTTCTACATCATAGGTAAATAATCTAGACTCGTAATCTTGTGTTAATGTGTTTTGTTTTGTTATTGATGATTGATAATGAAATCATAGATTATATTATTAGATCTATAGATGTGGGATATATCATGATGATTTGATTGGTAAATTATAGATCGAAGGACAAACTAACTTAAATAACATCAAATAAATATGTTAATGATGATTTAGGATCATTGATTGAATGATGTGATCAAAGATTATATTTAAAGTTACGTTGCACTCTAGTTTCCTATAGAAAGTGAAATATTAAAATTTATAGAAAATTATTTCTAATCAAATAAGTAAGGAATGATTGCAAATAATACATATTCATATTAAAATATGGAATTTTAAGACTAATAGTTAATTATTTTTTAAGGAAATTATTTAATAAAATAGATATAAATAGCCACTTATAAGTTAATAACCAAAATAGAAAATTGAGGAATCTTAAATATAATAATAATATATAAAACTTAGACTTAAGTTTTTTAATAGTTGATATAGTAGAATGAATGATATGTTGGTGACTTAAACTAATGAGATACTTTCTTATATAGACTCTTAATCTATGGATTACCTATTGTCTATTTGTGGCGAGATTCCTACTTGAGTACAAGTACGCAGTGACTTAAGGTGTTGCTTGCTAGATAGACATCTTAAAATGAATTAATACTTAAAGACAACTTAATTAATTGCTTAAGTGTTCTTGTGTTGTTTAATTTGATTCGAGAAGCGACAACCTTGCGTGGCGATAGCAACACCGTAGTTAGGTGCTTAAGCCACCCTTACCTATATATGGTATATTGAGGTGGCTCGAAGAGTAGTTGATGGAACAAACGGTATCGGGGTAATGTTTATCTAGACCAGAAAGAAGTAATATAGTGTGACTCATGTTAATGGGACCAATTGAGCAGCATTATATTATAGATTGTGATAAGTAGAGATAAGTAACAGCTGTGAACCCTAGGCAGCCTATGTACTTACAATTTCTTCTAGGAGATATAGATACTTGTGTTGCCATCTACTCAGGATTCATGAATCAATTACTTGTACTTAAGACCTCAAGATTCCTACTGCATATTGCTGAAGTGTGAGTACTTCGCTGTTGATTTGCTCCACTTAATTTAAAGATATAAATTGATGGCTATTATATGTGCATTAACATAAGAATGTGTGTTCATAATGCATTTACTTGTGTTGTTGTTATATTGGGTATTGGCTCATTCCTTTCTTTTTTTCTAGTGATGATGATGATGTTGATATAGATGCTTTGATTGTTATGAGTTGAATGTTGGTGAGAGACTCAACGAGCTGGATGTTTAGAGGCATTGGACATTGTTTTGTTATTAATCTAAGTATTTAATATTTGTATTATGAAGTTTCTAATATATTGTTAAGTGATTATTTAGTATTATTTGTGAAATTAAAAAAGTGTTTTCTAATTTAAAATTTATTAGAAACTCGCTAAATTAAGGATAACTTTTATGTATAATACTTAAGTGTTACATGTAGCAAAACTATTGGCACTGTAGATCCTATTTAGGACGTGACATTTACCCATTTTCTACAATTAGTTTTATGAAATGGTTGAGTCAAATACGCCAAAGTTTAACTATAAAATTGATTTGATAAATTATTTAAATATTGTAAATTCAAGGTTGGCTCAACTACAATTAAATCATACTTGCATAAATATACATTCAAGCTAAAAACTTGACATCGGATTTGGCTGATATTTTGTATGAAAATTTTGATCGAATTATTCCATTTATCATCAATTATTAAGATATACATAAAAATTAATGTCATAAGTATAAGAATGGATTTGGCTTATACTTGTCTTTTTTCAAAAAAAAAAAAAAGGGTATGTCGAGCTTGGTTTTCGATTTCTTTTAATCTGATTCATACTAAACCCTAACCCATTCAATACGAATCCTCGACTACGAATTAAAGGAAATTTGAAAAAAAAACTTTAAAAATATTTTGGAGTCGCCACTCGACTAAAGTCGAGAAAAAATAAACCAAAACCAATGGCTAGGTTGATTTTGGTTTTGTTACTGATCTGCGAAAAAATCATTTTCGAAAATGAGAACCAGAAATTAACTTGAGTTCATTAAAACATAAATGGTTACCACTTTAAATTTTCATATTTAAATTGCTTTCTTTTAAACCTTAATTTCAAAATCTAAACTATTTATTAGGATCCAATTAACTAAACATATGTCTAATATGCACAAAAATACTAATCAAATTCCATCAATAATCATATATAATCTAAAAACTCGAAATAGTCAAATTAATCAAATCTTATTAAATTCTATCAATATTCATATATTCTAAACTAAACTAACAAATCAAACGAATTCACAAAAATAATTTTTTACATATTTTAAGTCACCCATTTAGGTGCCTACGTACTCGTTAATCAAGATCAGACCACACTTAGTTCTTTTAGAAAAATTTAGTTTGTTGGTTAATTTAAAAATTTTTCGAAATCTTTTCACTTTAAGTTCATTAAGTTTGTTAATTTTATGAAAAATATATATTTTTTTAACATGAACCCTAAATCTATTAAGTTAGGCTTTAGCATTTTTTTTGGAAAATTGGATTTTTTCTAGGTGACAAAAATTTTGTTCGAGAAATAACCACATATCATGCATATCAATTGATCATACATATCATCAAGAATAAAAATATTATAAGGAATATTAATATTTAACAAGCTAATTTCAACAAAGCAATATCATGGCATAATCAAGGTTTATATATCATTGAAATTACATTATGAAGGGCAAGATTTCAATGTGGTTTCATATATGGTGAAATCATAAAATTCAATATTATTACAATCAAGGTCATCACTATATCATGGCATAAAAGGAATATTAATGACTATCATCATACATGATCACACAATTTCAAATATTGTAAACCTAAAACTCTAAAAAATTTCATATATTCCTCATGATTAGGGCATGATTATAGTTATATTATCCATAACAAGATCTTAATGTAATTCTATGAACACATATCTAACATGATATATAAAAAAAAAATCAATTTTATCACAAGAAAACAAAATCATTACAATATTAATGCAAAAAGGACTATCGAGTTATGTTTTAACAATTTTATAAAAATTGACTATTCTAAGTGATAAAAAGATTTTGAATAATGGATTAAAATTATATATCATGGCAATTGTCAAGCACATTAATTAAATCAACATATCATCATATATAAAATTAATAAAAGATATCAATGTTAACAAGATGAACTCATATTCAATAACGTAGGTAAACTTCATACATGATATTAACATTATATCAAAGTTTCTAATTACATTCATATTGATAACGAAATCAGGTTCTTTTAATAATTTCAAAATCATGGTATAAATAAACTTTAGCCAAATCAAGATTTTCACCAAGTTATCAGTACAATTTTATGTCAAATATTTGCAAGATCTCCTTATTCAAAATTTGACAAAATCATAATCTTACAAAACGATATCACAAAGAAAAGGTGCAAAGATTATACACTATCATAGCGAGATCGATCATGGCAAAAAAAAAAAAAAACACAATATATTCATAACAAATTTTGAAAATATAATCATATACTAATTATTTTCATTTTTCTTATTCTTTAATTTCCTATTTATTAATATCATAATATAGTTTCTATTATTATTATTATTAAAAGGAAAACGGAAAGAAGACATACCTGGGAGAACGAATTCACGTGTGGCGGAAGGATGATGCGCACTGGGGCAATTGAAATCGGCGTGCGCGTGAGGAAAATCGATCCGCAACAGCAACTAAACGGAAAGCTCCGACGAAGGACGCGCGCAAGGAAAGAATTCCGGTGAACTCCAATTTAGCCGAGAACGTCGGTAACGATGGGTTTTGGCAAAATTGATTTATGGGAAAGGGAGTTCTCGACTTCCTGAATATCAAATACTTTTTTATTTTTCTTTTCTATTCTTTTTGTCTTCTCTATTTTCGTTTTTTTTCTTCCTCTATTTATAGATCTAGGGTTTCATATCTTATTTTTATTTTTATCCAAAAAAATCAGACTAAAACAGTTGTAAATTGCATTAGCTGTCATTAACATTATAATGTTAACGTTCAAACATGTTTTGAGAAAAAAATCGGAGATTTGAGCCTTTTTCGGAAACGTAAAAAACGAATTTTTTTCAAACTTCAAGTCCGGATTTGAAATAGTTATGGTTTATGAAAATATGTAAATTATATATCAAATGAAGTACTCCGTGTCTAGTTTCAAAATATGTATTTGTTTTGTAAAAAACGGGTTTGGAAACGGGTCAAAAATGGACTTGAAAACACCCCATCGGGCGGCCTGAGGTAAGAGACGATGAACAGTAACTTTTTTTTTTTTTACGAATTTTGAAATTATATTATACTATATTAATTATCCATATTACATCCATTATATTTATTTCTATTAAATTGATTTATTATTATTTTTTTTTAATTTTCATCCATAGCTTTAACATTTATAATTTGCAAAAATTCAATTAATTTAATTATGTGTACACTAAGCTTAGTACTTATTTTGACAAAAAATAAATGTCAAAATGAGGTGTCTACAGCTGCCCCTCTTTGTGATGAGGTTTGTCAAAACCTTATCACAAAGATAAAGTAGACCTCATTTTGACTTGACTTTATCTGGAATTCCCACTTCTTGAGCGGGGTGAGAGCTTTTCACGTTCTGATATGCTCGTTGAATCGCTTCTTGAGCAGAGACAATTCATATTCTTGGAAAGAAGGATAACGCTCCTCTGAGCTAGCGATCCTTAAGCTTGAAAACAAAGAAGGCGCTCCTCTGAGCTAGCGATCCTTAAGCTTGAAAGCAAAGAAGGTGCTCCTTTGAGCTAGCGATTTTTTAAGCTTGAAAAGACCCTTGAAACGTTTCGCATATTCTGGGAAGATGCTTCATGTTCTGAAATGCCTCTTGAATTGGGTTGCTTCTTGGGCTAACATTTGTCTTATATTTGATACAAGCGCGCTCTTTGAGCTGGCACTTGATTTGGATAAGCGCTCCTTGAGCTAGCATTTGATTTGGTTCAAACGTGCTGCTGGCACTTGATTTGGATAGGTGCTCTTTGAGCTGGCCTATGATTTGGTTCAAATGCGCTCCTCGAGCTGGCACCTGATTTGGATAAGCGCTTCTGAGCTAGCATTTGATTTAGTTCAAATGCGCTCCTCAAGCTGGCATTGATTTGGTTCAAGCGCGCTCCTTGAGCTGGCACCTGATTTGGATAGCGTTCCTTGAGCTGGCCTATGATTTTTCAAACGCGTCCTTGAGCTGGCATTTGTCTTAGATTTGATTCAAGCGCGCTCCTTGAGCTGGCACTTGATTTGGATAGGCGCTCCTTGAGCTGGCACTTGATTTGGATGGCGCTCCTTGAGCTGGCATGATTTGGATAAGCGCTCCTTGAGCTAGCATTTGTTTAGATTTGATTCAAGCACGCTCCTTGAGCTGGCACTTGATTGGATAGGCGCTCCTTGAGCTGGCCTATGATTTGGTTCAAACGCGCTCCTTGAGCTGGCATTTGATTTGGTTATGCATTCCTTGAACTGGGTCTCATGTTCTGATCCCCAAATCTCATGTCCTGAGATCTTGATTTCCTCATGCTTCGCATGGCTTCTAGAGCTAATTTCCTGAAAAACTTAATTCTAGCAATATATTCATTTTATTATCTCTTTTTTTTTTTTCAAAACTTACCAGATTCTTATAGAAGCTTCTAAACTTGTCAGACCACTTGGTGAAGTCCGCTCATCACTAGGTTTATTCCGTCAGGCTAGAGCTCTTCACAGTGGCTATCCTTTGAATTGAGTATCTCTGTTTGTCTTTTGATGGTAACTGGATTCTTTTGATGGTCTTGATGTCGGAACGATACAGGAGATGGTTCTTTGTATCTCCCTTACTTTGCAGCTTGAACTTATCGACTTCTTATGTTATTGGTCTGAAATAGGCATTTCTTTAAGAAAAGATCAAATCTCAAAGTATTAAATGTTTTTATAACTTTATCAATTGCTCAAATCTCTCTCTCACGGTACACTCATGTTTTAAAAATTTGAGAGATATAAGGATGAAGAAAGCTTATCAATTAAGTGGATGGTCAATGACTGATCTGATGATTGGGACCGCTAGAGATATCTTTTTGTCGATAGATAACAAAAATTAGATCACACATAGACAAAGTAGTCAACACATTTCTGAACTTGATAGAATTTTCATTAATTTCTCAAGAGTAGTACAACTTGACCGCATCAGAATTTACAGGGTCTTTCAAATCTGGACCATCCACTCTAGTCAATTAGTGCACCACCAGGCAACACCCTCTTTACTACATATGGTCCTTCGTAATTAGGAGTAAACTTTCCTCTAGGATCTTGAACATTGGGGAGTACTTTTCTCAAGACTAAGTCTCCTTCTTTGAAATTTCTCGGGCGAACTTTCTTATTGAATGCTCGAGCGATTCTTTGCTGGTAAAGCTGACCATGATATAAGGCGGTCATCCTCCTTTCATCAATGAGATTTAACTGATCAATCCTATTTCTCACCCATTCAGCTTCATTCAATTCGGTTTCTGCTAATATTCTGAGTGATGGAATTTCAACTTCAACTGGCAAAACTGCTTCTGTACCATAGACTAATGAATAGGGGTTGCCCCTGTTGATACTCTGATGGATGTTCGATAGGCCATGAGTGCAAAAGGTAGCATCTCGTGCCAATCTTTGTAAGTGATAGCCATTTTCTCTATTATTTTCCTGATGTTCTTGTTGGCGCTTCAACTGCCCCATTCATTGAGGTCGATATGGGGTAGAGTTCCGATGTTTGATCCAAAATTTTGGCACAATTCAGACATTAATTTGTTGTTCAAATTGGTACCGTTGTCTGTAATGATTGTATCAGGGACTCCATATCTGGCTATGATATCTCTCTTGATGAACTTGACAACTACTCCTTTGGTAACATTAGCGTACGAGAATGCTTCAACCCATTTAGTAAAATAGTCGATCGCCACTAATATAAATCGGTGACCATTTGAGGCTTTTGGCGAAATTGGTCCTATCATGTCCATACCCCACATTGAGAAGGGCCAAGGTGAAGATAATGACTGCAATTCTTTGGGAGGAGCATTCATCTTGTTGGAGTATATCTGGCACAAGTGGCAATGTCTCACGTGTTTAATACAATCTGATTCCATAGTTATCCAGAAGTAACCCATCCTCATAATCTTTTTAGCTAGCATATATCCATTCATGTGAGGTCCACATATCCCTTCATGGACTTCCCTCATCAACATATCTGCTTCCGCCTCATCTACGCATCTCAAGAGAGTAGTATCAAATGATTTTTTGTATAATGTATTACCACTGAGCATGAAATGAACTGCTAAGCGTCTTAGTGTTCTTCGCTCCTTGTTGAAGCATTTTCAGGGTATTTGCCATCTTGGAGGAATTCTTTGATATTAGCATACCAGGGATCTTTCCTTGGGACTTCCTCGGTATTCAAGCAAAATGCCGGTTCTTCCTCAATGCGAACCTTTAAGGGCTGGATCTCAACTCCATCAGTGATTTGAATCATAGATGCTAATGTGGCTAATGCATCCGCGAACTGGTTCTGGTTTCTTGGCATATAAGTGAATGATATTTCTTTGAATTTCTGTGCCAATTCTAGTAAATATTGATGATAAGGCACCAATTTTGCATCCTTCGTCTTGTATTCTCCTCGTGTTTGAAAGATGATGAGAGAGGAGTCTCCATATACTTCAAGATCATCTATCTCCATGTCAAGTGCCATCTTGAGGCCCATGATGCAAGCCTCGTATTCTGCCACATTATTAGTATAAGGGAAAGTCAATCTTGCTGAAGCGGGGTATTGTTTACCATCTGGTGATATTAAGACTGCCCCAATTCCACATCCGCATACATTAGCTGCTCCATCAAAGTATAACTTCCATTTAGAGTGGACTGTTCTGATTCTTTGAATCTGCCAGCAATATGCCTTCATCCGGGAATTGAGCTTCTCCATCAATCACACTATCTTCAACCGGGTTTTCGGCTAGTTGATCTACAAGTGCTTGACCTTTAACTGAGTTCTGATTCACATAAGTGATATCAAATTCTGATAACAACATCTGCCATTTGGAAATTCTCCCAATCAACCCTGGTTTCTGAGCCAAATACTTCAAGGATCATGTTTCGTGTAAAGCTCGATAGAATAATACAATGTATATTGTCTCAGTCTGTGCATGATCCACACCACGGCACAACAGTTCTTTCCACTTCAGTATACTTCTGTTCTCCTTCAGTGAATTTCTTACTCAAATAGTAAATAGCCCGTTCTTTCCCATCTTCATCTTTCTGTCCAAGCATACCTCCCATTGATTCAGGAAGTACCGTCAAATATAGGAAAAGAGGGCGACCAGGTGTTGGTGCTACTAACACTGGTGGATTCATCAGATATTGCTTGATTTCATCAAATGCTTCTTGACAATCTTTATCCCAATCAATAGCTGCATTTTTCCTCAACAATTGAATAGAGGGCGACATTTGTCGGTTAATTGAGATATAAACCGAGCAATAATTCAAGCGTCCAATATGCCCCTGACCTCTTTGATCGTCTTCGGGGGAGGTAATTCAAGTATGGCTTTAACTTTATCCGGGTCAACTTCTATTCCTTGTTGACTGACTACGAATCCCAACAACTTCCCTGAGGTCACCCCAAATGTACACTTTTCGGGATTCAACTTAAGATGGAATTTCCGTAATCTATCAAATAATCTCCTCAATATTTCCACATGATCCTCATCTTCCTTAGACTTAGCAATCATATCATCTACATATACTTCAACTTCTTGATGCATCATGTCATGAAACAAGGTGACCATCGCCCTTTGATATGTTGCCCCGGCGTTTTTAAGGCCGAAAGGCATGACTTTGTAGCAGAATGTTCCCCAAGTAGTAATGAAGGTTGTCTTAGTTTTATCCTCTTCTGCCATTTTAATCTGATTATATCCCGAAAAGCCATCCATGAATGAAAATAGATGGTTTCTAGCCGTATTATCCACCAAGACATCTATGTGAGGTAAGGGGAAATTATCTTTGGCGTGGCTTGGTTTAAATCGCGAAAGTCTACACAAACTCTAACCTTTCCATTCTTTTTAAGTACCGGACCACATTAGCCACCCATTCAGGATAATCGGATACCTCTATAAAACCGACTTCCAACAATTTCTTTACTTCTTCTTTAATCTTGAGCAAGATATCTGGTCTAAATCGTCTTAATTTTTGCTTCTTTGGTTTGATATCTGCTTTAGTTGGTAATTTATGAACCACTATAGAGGTATCCAAACCAGGCATATCTTCGTAGGACCATGCAAACACGTCTAATAATCAGTCAATAATCTTATCAATCTTTCTCGTTGCTAAACGGATAAAGTGGTGCCAATTTTCAAATTTTTAGGCTCATCTTCAGTTCCAACATTCACTACCTCTGTAGGCTCACTGATCTCAATTCTGCCTTGTTCATATTTTTGCCAACTTTTCTCTTCCCAGTGTGATCACTAATGCGTGTTCAACGACTAACTCATTAAGGTTAGAAATGATATCAGTATTTTCGTTATCTATCGGTGCAAGATATCTCTTACTTTCACATTATCATTAGATTCAAAGGTAACCATAGAGTTATTAAGGGGGATAGTGAACCAATTATTCAACTCCCGAACCAGACGGGAGCTGCAAGAAGGCTCCATAAACGATGCAATGTCTGGTTTCTAGACATGAGTAGATTGTAAGAATGTGACTTTGATATCTGGAGACTCAATAGGGGTATTATACCATTCTTCTCCTTTCTTCTTTCGGGCTTTCTTTTTCATCTCTTCTATCTCAACCGGAGTAGGAACATATCCCAATCCAAAATGTCCTAAATGTCCCTCTTTTGATTCATATGGCTTCTTCAAAGATCTGTAAACCAAAGTCTTCGGATCCTTCTCGCCAATATAGGGTATAGTAGTGTCTTTGAAGATAGCATGGTCTTGTTCCCTAGCACCGTAACGATTTGTCCATTTGTTATAAAACTTGACCATCTGATGCAGACTAGACGGTATTTCCCCAGCTGAGTGAGTCCAAGGCCTTCCAAGCAACAAATTGAATGATCTTGGTATGTCTAGTACTTGGAACGGAATAGTAAAGTTTTGTGGGCCAATAGTAACTTCCAAGTCTATTTCTCCTTATGCCTCTCTTGGATCCATCAAAAGCTCTAACAATAGTAGAACTGGACCAGAGGTTAGATGTATCGATACCAAGTAAGTTCAAAGTACTAATGGACAAACATTCAAAGACGACCCATTGTCGATGAGGACTCGGCTAAAATCATTCCATTACATTTGGTCATTATGAATAGAGGCTTTGTGTGTTGAGTGCCTTCTGCTCTTAACTCATCAGGTGAGAAAGAGATTTGGTCCAAAGCAAATATTGAATTTACTACATGTTCCATTGTTTCAGTAGCAACACCTTGGGAACCTTGATTTGTTTGGAGTATTAAAGAGAGCCTCCCGATGTTTTTCAGAGAAGTCATTAACAAACCCATTAAGGATTTGAGCCGAGACTTTAGCGAGTTGATCAGCAATCTTATAATCACTTATCTTCATAATCTAGTCAAGGCTGTTTTCTCATCAGATTCCTCCTCCTTTTTCTTATCTTTTCTTAGTAGGAAGAATTTCTCTGCCAATGTTTTCTCTCTTTGGGCTTTGAAGCTTTCCTAAGTTTTCCGAACATGGGCCTAGGAACTTGATTAATAGCTTGATAGTTGAACGGGGCGGCTTTATAATCTTTCGGTGCAATGGGCACATGGAATTGATACCTCATCGATTTCACCTCATATGGAGTTTCTTTATGCTCTCATTGACATTGGATAACTATCTTCTTTGGATTGGACTGGATCATTCTGATAAAAAGCTCAGGTTCTTCAATCGTCACCATGTTGATGGTAGGCCCATGGTTTCGGAGAGGATTGGTGTTGACATTAGGGGTTGGGGTTTCAATGAAATCTAGTGGGACCAATTTAGCATCAATGAGGTCTTGAATCTTATTCCGAAGCCAGCCTCCAACAATAGTCAGTGGAATGACCTATTTGCCCCAAATGATAATCACATTTTTGCTCGGGGTTATAGTATATGGGTTTGTAATCTTCTCTAGGTGTTTCAAAGGTGATCAGATTATCGGCTCTAAGCCGGCTAGAACTTGGCTAAGGGGTACGGGAATTTTGGTGAATTGTCTTTTGGATCTATTGAATGGTTGGTTTTGGGATTATGGTTGTTGTGACCGGGTGAAGGGTTTGATTAGTGTTTGGGGTTTGTTGGTAGGTGTAGGATTGAGTAGGTTTAGTGTATGGGTTGAGCTGACTACACTAACAGTGGTATCCTTCCCTTGTTATTGTTGGAGTACTTGAAATTCGTAGCCTTTTTCTCTACGTGGATCCTCTCGTAATAATGGCACTTTCAATTCTGCACCCGGCCAATTACTATCTCAGAGAAAATTAGCAGTAGTGTGTCCAATGAGATGAGTAAAGAACGGTTCTTCTAAAGTATTGATGAAAGTGAATGTCAAATCTTTCTCCGGGATAGGGGTAGATACCACAGATGCCATTGATCTCCATCTTTGAGCATATTCCTTAAAGGACCTCTTTCTTCTTCCTCATATTACTTGAATCTTACATAGAAGGGGCCACTTCGATATTGAACTTATATTGATTGTGAAAGCCTTAGCCAATTTGTCCCAAGTATTAATCCTCAAGATCCAAATGAGCATACCACGCTAAAGCTGGATCGGTAAGGCTATCCTGAAAAGTTTGGATCATGAATTGCTCATTGAGTGTACCGGCTCATCTTCCTCACATAGAGCTAGCATGCAACTTTGGACAACCATAGTACCATCATACTTCTCAAAGTTAGGAATCTTGAACTTCTCGGGGAAAGCTCCAGCTTCGATTGTAGGAAAGCTTGTGATTCCAGTTTGATCAAATCCTTCCATTTTCTCAAAAACTTGAGTTTCTCATTGAATTGAGAAAGAAGCCTTTTTTCCATTTCTTTGTTTTGAGCCTCAATTTCCTTCTTAAACTCAGAAGAATCGATTTCAACAATGGCTAATGGTTCATGATTAATTACTTGTTCCTCAATAGCTTGACCATCAATCCCTTTCTTTACCCCGGAATGTCTTGCGGTAGTATCTTGAGGGGCCTTAAGGTTTTGCGTGAGAAGGTTCATTTGCTTGGCCATTCGAAATACCATTTGCTCCAAAGTAGTGAGCCTTTGCTCAGAAATCGCATTGGAATTACCAGAATTATTGTCGTTGTTGCTAGCCATTCTAGATTTAGACCTAGTGATGATCGGACTTCGAATCGGGTCTGACCGTTTAGGAGCTATCTTTTAGAAACTGCTTTGTTCAAAAACAAAATTTCCATAGTTTAGAGAAGAAAAATGTTATATTATTATATAATATCTCAACAAAATGAGCAAGCGGTTAGAGTTTAATATTACACAGAAACAAATAAAGGGTAGCAAAGAATATACAAAAACATGTAGAGACAAGAATATATATATGGAAAAGAAAAACACATGCACTATTAAATTGAGTGATGAAGAAGCTTTGTAGCAAAAAACCATTTTATTTCATTAAAGCTGAATTTACTCATGGAGTCAAATACATGACCTAAACATGACAAAATTGAAAGCTAAACAAAGAAAAATTTATCCTAAACCAAACGCCATTTCTTTATTCTACCTATTACAAAGAGATGTGTTACAACACGGTATATACAGTTACATGGTACACTAAACTGAATACAAAGACAAAACGATGTTACAAAGATTTACAAGACATATTTACATAACGGATTACAAGGGAAAGTTAACTCCTATAAATTCAGCTTTTATTTTGTAAAGAAATTTCGAAAAACATTTTGATTGGCTACAAAGCTTGATCATCATCTCCTTCATGTAGTGAATGCAAGAAGGGTGGGTTCTAAAGGTCCCCTAATTAATGGGCCATGGGCCACATTAACTTGAGTAGGAGGCTAATTCGTGTCTCGAATGGTGGGTAACCACAACACCCGAGACCTACTGGTGCCTCCCGTCCTAAGTTACCTAAGGTGGCCTAGATTTGACCGCATCTAGCACAATTTTTCAAAAATAAATATCCCCTCCAATAACCCTATATAGATAATATCTGCACATAAGCACACGTTAGCACAAATATCTAAAATATACATGATGAGATCCATATAGCATCATCAATTGAGCCCATCAAGTTCAAGATCAATAATCCAGTTAAAGGAAAGAAGGCTTGTTGACGGGAGTTATGATCATTAAATCACAAGTTAAAGTTTGGGATACAAGAGATTAAAGGCTTATTAGAGCATGCCAAGGATGAATCACAAGGTTATCAAGGGCTTTGGAACAAGGATGGAGCAGTATACTTCAATATTTTTCAAGTAATCATCAAATAGAGCCAAGGAAAGCTGATTTGTGCAGAGAAGAAGCAAGAATGGCCGCCAGCCATTCTCCCATGGCCGCCGCCGCCATGACTCCACTGCCAATTTTTCGAACTTTACAATTTTGCTCTAGAATGCTCATGGCCGCCTGCCATCTTTGATTGGCCGCCAGCCAACATTTATGACGTATTGAATTCATTGTTTTGACTTTTTGTTTTCATTGTTTGAGTTATATAAACCCTATTTGGGTCCTTGTACAATATAGATTATTGTTGAATGAAAAACCAAAGCTTTTGCTTGAATTCTTTGTGTTCTTGATTTAGAATACATGCTAAAGGAACATTCAAAGGAGTTTTGATCGCATTCTTTGTGGAGTGTTTCGGAGATAGGGCTGACCTTGTTCTATCTGTTTAGATCAAACACTAAGACAAACCTATTTCTAATCCATCTTAGGGATTGATTACCGATAGAATTCGTGGGTTTTCGTATTGCTGTGCTGGGGGTTCATAATATCCAAAAGGGTTCTCACGCGTGATTGCGAAGGTTCTCGCATCAATACAAGATATTAAAAAAGAAACCAATTTATATATGAAAAGCATAAAGTGGCTAGCCCTCTAAAAGTCCCCAGTGGAGTCGCCAAGCTGTCGAGCCTGGTTTTCGATTTTCTTTAATCCGATTCATACTAAACCCCAACCCATTCAATATGAATCCTCGACTAAGAATTAAAGGAAATTTTGAAATTTTTTTTTAAAAAATATTTTGGAGTCGCCACTCGACTAAAGTAAAAAAAAAAAAAAAAACCAAAACCAATGGCTAGGTTGATTTTGGTTTTGCTACTGATCTGTGAAAAAATCATCTTTGAAAATGAGAACCAGAAATTAACTTGAGTTCAGGAGCTAACTTATTAAAACCTAAACGGTTACCACTTTAAATTTTCATATTTAAATTGCTTTCTTTTAAACCATAATTTCAAAATCTAAACTATTTATCAGGATCCAATTAACTAAACATATGTCTAATATGCACAAAAATACTAATCAAATTCCATCAATAATCATATATAATCTAAAAACTCGAAATAGTCAAATCAATCAAATCTTATTAAATTCTATCAATATTCATATATTTTAAACTAAACTAACAAATCAAACGAATTCACAAAAATAATTTTTTACATATTTTAAGTCGCCCATTTAGGTGCCTACGTACCCGCTAATCGGGATCAGACCACACGTAATTCTTTTAGAAAAATTTAGTTTGTTGGTTAATTTTAAAATTTTTCGAAATCTTTTCGCTTTAAGTTCATTAAGTTTGTTAATTTTATGAAAAATATATATATATATATATATATTTTTTTACATGAACCCTAAATCTATTAAGTTAAGCTTTAGCAATTTTATGGAAAATCGGATTTTTTTCTAGGTGACAAAAGTTTTGAACGAGAAATCATAACCACATATCATGCATATCAATTGATCATACATATCATCAAGAATAAAAATATCATAAGGAATATCAATATTTAACAAGCTAATTTCAACAAAGCAATATCATAGCATAATCAAGATTTATATATCATTGAAATTACATTATGAAGGGCAAGATTTCAATGTGGTTTCATATATGGTGAAATCATAGAATTCAATATTATTACAATCAAGGTCATCACTATATCATGGCATAAAAGGAATATTAATGACTATCATCATACATGATCACACAATTTCAAATATTGTAAACCTAAAACTCTAAAAAATTTCATATATTCTTCATGATTAGGGCATGATTATAGTTATATTATCTATAACAAGATCTAATGTAATTCTATGAACACATACCTAACATGATATATATAAAAAAAAAAATCAATTTTATCACAGAAAACAAAATCATTATTATATTAATGCAAAAAGGACTATCGAGTTATGTTTTAACAATTTTATAAAAATTGACTTTTCTAAGTGATAAAAAGATTTTGAATAATGGATTAAAATTATATATTATGGCAATTGTCAAGCACATTAATTAAATCAATATATCATCATATAAAATTAATAAAAGATATCAATGTTAACAAGATGAACTCATATTCAATAACGTAGGTAAACTTCATACATGATATTAACATTATATCAAAGTTTCTAATTACATTCATATTGATAACGAATCAGGTTCTTTTAATATTTCAAAATCATGGTATAAATAAACTTTAGCCAAATCAAGATTTTCATCAAGTTATCAATACAATTTTTATGTCAAATATTTGCAAGATCTCATATTCAAAATTGACAAAATCATAATATTACAAAACGATATCACAAAGAAAAGGTGCAAAGATTATACACTATCATAGCAAGATCGATCATGGCAAAAAAAATAAACCCTAAATTTCAATTCAATATTTTTAGAACAAGACAATTTCATTTATTGACAAGAAAAAAATTAATTATAATGACTATACTATCATGATTCAAACTAATACTAATTTTACATATTTTGAAATTTTTTTTTTAAAAAAAACACAATATATTCATAACAAATTTTGAAAATATAATCATATACTAATTATTTTCATTTTTCTTATTCTTTAATTTCCTATTTATTAATATCATAATATAGTTTCTATTATTATTATTATCAAAAGAAGAAAACGGACAGAAGACATAGCTGGGAGAGGAACGAATTCGCGCGTAGCGGAAGGATGACGTGCACTGGGGCAATTGAAATCGGCACGCGCGTGAGGAAAGTCGATCCGCAACAGCAACTAAACGGAAAGCTCCGACGAAGGACGCGCGCAAGGAAAGGAATTCCGGTGAACTCCAATTTAGCCGAGAACGTCGGTAACGATGGGTTTTGGCAAAATTGATTTATGGGAAAGGGAGTTCTCGACTTCCTGAATATCAAATACTTTTTTATTTTTCTTTTCTATTCTTTTTGTCTTCTCCATTTTCGTTTTTTTTCTTCCTCTATTTATAGATCTAGGGTTTCATATCTTATTTTGATTTTTATCCGAAAAAATCGGACTAAAACAGTTGTAAATTGCATTAGCTGTCATTAACGTTATAATGTTAACGTTCAAACACGTTTTGAGCGAAAAAATCGGAGATTTGAGGCTTTTTCAGAAATGTAAAAAACGAATTTTTTTCAAACTTCAAGTTCGGATTTGAAATTGTTATGGTTTATGAAAATATGCAAATTATATATCAAAATGAAGTACTCCGTGTCTAGTTTCAAAATATGTATTTGTTTTGTATAAAACGGGTTTGGAAACGAGTCAAAAATGGACTTGAAAACACCCCATCGGGCGGCCTGAGATAGGAGACGATGAATAGTAATTTTTTTTTTTTACAATTTTTAAAATTATATTATACTATATTAATTATCCATATTACATCCATTATATTTATTTCTATTAAATTGATTTATTATTATTATTATTTTTTAAATTTTAATCCCTAGCTTTAACATTTATAATTTACAAAAATTTAATTAATTTAATTATATATACATTAAGCTTAATACTTATTTAATAAAAAATAAATATTAAAATAAGGTGTCTACGGGTATAATAATAGAGTAATAAAAAAGGGCGGTTACATAATATAATTATAGCAAAGCTAGTCAGGAAAACGTGTCCCGATTCACGAACCAGGAGGGGTCCTGTCTTGTCACCTTTTTTTTTGGGTCAAAAAACTGTGAAGGCACACGGCACATGCATGATAACGTGCCGTCATAAACTTATCCACCAACTCCATCTACGAGGAGGTTTTACGATAATTTGGATTTAATTGTTAAAATAAATATAATAATTTAATATTAATTATTTTAATAATTCGATTAAGATTAAATATAATATGAGCTATTGGATGATAATAGGATCAATTCTACCAAAATTAATAACAAGTTCATAGAATTTTTCCTTTATATAAATTTACTACATTGTGATCTATATTAAAAAAAGGTGTCTGATGTTCCAAAACTTAATGTCGCTGATGTGTTCTCGTAAATAAACATCTTGGAGTGTTAAATAAATTAAAAAAATAAAAATTTTCATAAATAAAGAAAATATTTCATCACATATGTTAGATGACACGATATCAAATTTTCATCTCTTACCAAGCATGTTCAGGATTCAAATTTTTGCTCTACATTATTTATTGGAATCGGATCACCTTAGTAGCCTAACTATTCTTTACTTCCGATTCCAAAAGAAAATAGTAATGTATTTTACATATTCAAATATTTTGATTTTTAAAATATTTTTATAATGGATTCATTACCGTAATCTATCCGTATATATGGTATGGAACGTCACACGATGCCGACATAAGAATTAGGAGGTTCTTACGAGTGTTGGGGTCAATACAGTCCATAATCCTATTTTTTTCCACCCCGTAATCAGGTGGTTTTTTTTTTTTTTTTTGCCGCCCCTCGCATTACAACTTGGAAATAATTTCCAATAAAATACATGACCAAGTCACATACGTAAACATGAGAAAAACCAATTCAGGTTCATGTACCAGCGACTGAAAAAATTGGAATAAATGGCCCACCGGCCACCATAGGTAACAAATCGAGATTATACAACTCGATTCGGTGGCATAAATAAAATGTGGAGAAAATCAAGAAAAAGCTCAGGGCAATTAACTATTTTATATATATTGTATAACGAGCAATTTTTGTTGTGAAATTAGACAGCCAAATAGTTGAATAGATGATTTCGCATATGGGTTCAATTTCCATTCAAATCATTTTTAATTTTCAGTCATAAGTATTATTTGTCCTTTAGTGCTTTTCTCTCTTCTTCTTTTTAAGTTTTCTTATAATCATTAGCAAAATTAATATCTATTTGTTAAAAATAATAGTTGCCTTAATAAATTCTCATCAAACACTATTTATTTATAATACTTATATTATAAGGAATAATTACATTGTCTTATTACACACAAAGTAGATGATAACAATTATTTAACTTCATGTAATAATATGTTTTTTTCTATAATTAATATCACAAATCACTAGTAAAAAATAAGGAATTGGTACCTCTAGCAAGCTGGATGCTCAAGCTCCTTGAGTTTAAGCGAAGGAGTTAAGAAAAGGGAGTGATGTGTGTGTATTTTATAGGAGAGAAGAAAGAAGTGTTTGCTAGATTTTAATTAAAAACTATTGGTACTTCTCTTACTTAGAATTTTTCACAATATGAGAAGAGATCTTTAGATTTTTTCTCTCCCTTTTTTTCAGGGTAGAACTATAGAAAGAACCATTCAGACAATGGAAGATATGTTAAGATCATGCATCTTGGAATTTAAAGGAAATTGGGATCAACATTTACCACTGGTGGAATTTGCATATAATAACAGCTACCATTCGAGTATAGGGATGCCACCATATGAAGCTTTATATGGTAGGAAGTGTCGATCTCCATTATTTTGGGATAATTTGGAAAGGGTATTGATTGGACCCGAACTGGTTCAGGAAACAATTAACAAAGTTTCAGTGATAAAGCAAAGAATGAAAGAAGCCCAAGATAGACAGAAAAGCTGGGCAGATTTGAAGAGACGGGAATTGGAATTTAAGGAAGGGGAACATGTTTACCTAAAAGTAAGTCCGATCAAAAGTCTTCATAACAAACAAGTAAAGGGAAGCTAAGTCCTAGATTTGTGGAACCATTTGAAATATTGTAACGAGTTGGAAATCTAGCATATCGCCTGGCGTTGCCGCCCAAATTATCTGGTATACATAATGTCTTTCATGTATCAGTACTAAGGAAATATGAACCATACCCAGATAAAGTTGTTGAGCTAGAACCAATTGATCTGAAAGAGAATTTGACCTATGAAAAGCACCCTATTAGAATCCTAGACAAAAAGGTACAAGTTCTCAGAAATAAAGAGATCCACTACGTCAAAGTGCTATGGGATCCCCAGACTAAAGAAGTGACTTGGGAGTTGGAAGAGGATATCAGGAAGAATTATCCATAAATGTTTGAAGATTCAGGTACGCACTTAAGCTTTGGGGACAAAGCTTATTTTAAGGGGGGGAGAAAATGTAAACCCTGAAAACTTCCACCATACAATACGACTCTAGATTAGAAATTATGAACTAACTAATAAATCTAGAAGTTAATCAGAAACCCTAGATTAGATAGATAACTTAAATTTGGCCGGATTGGGACCCAAAAACTTCATAAAAGAACTTCTTTGACCCCAATTGATACCAAAAACGAGATTTCGTATCTTGAATTGATAATTCAAGGTATAATCAAAGGAAACTTCAAATTTCAAACCCGAATCCTTGTCAAACAAATAGATTAAATGGGGAAAACCTAAATATAGAAATTAAGTGACCACTTTTGTATTCAACAAAGACTTGGGGTTAAAACTAGGAGTAGTAATGAACCTATATTTAAATTTGAACCCTAAGATTCAAGATTCCTAGTTAGTAATAAACTATATCAATAAGATTTTATAGTGGGTACCCAAATCTAATACATATAACTAATTTAGCCTATATATCAGTAATAATATTAAGTAAACGACCCAATAGCTTTTTAGTTAGAAAATCGTGATCTTAAGATAAACTGTTAGAATTATAGATACCTAATAAAAACATAAACTGATATATAACTCAAGATCTAGATTTCAAACAAAGATTTGAATCATACCAGTATTCGAATTAGGGTTTTCTTAAGCTCTTGGAGCCTGAAACAAAAATTGACCTGACAAGCTTATAAAACCTAAATCGCGGAAGATAAACCTTTTTAAACAAATAGATACGTACCATTAAAACATAAATTTGTACTGTTTGCTAAACTAAACATCTTGTAGGATTCATTAAAAATATTTTCATATATAAACTTACATATATTAGTTAAATTATACCCTATTAGTGTAATAAACTAACCGAAAATTCAACTAAATAATATCTAACTAATATTTAATTAATATATACATACATACAACTTGCAGGAGATGTTTTATACTTGTTCTAAGGGCTGTGATTTCCTCAAAATTGGTGAGCCAAAATTTCCTCAATTATACACACCAAAGTCAATACAAATCCAACCTTAAGCCAATATAACTTTGCCAAATCACCCTTGCATTAATGACAATACAACTAGTGGATGAATTAACAACAAACAGAAGCAATTCATTTCAATTATGAAGGAGAAACATGGCCGAGCATCGCATTTCGTTTATATATATATGCATACTAACGACCTTAGAAGGACAAGCAAATGGACTTCAATCTCTCTCAAATTTTCCAGAATCTAACTACACCCTATTAGGAGTTGAATCAACCTGGAAACCGATTTTTAAACGCACACATCAACCTAGTTCGAAAATCACGAACAAAAACTGGAAAAAACGCTTGAAAACGAGCTTGAGGTAAGTCGATCTCATTCCGCGTATTTTCTTTCGAATCTAAGGATTGATATTGACTTCTAAACATCTTAGGAAGCTAACCAAGCCCATTAGAAGCTTCGGATTTCACGAGAAGCCACAATGAAGATAATCATTCTAAACCCTAACCGAACTTGATGATTCCAAAAAGCGGGTAACATGTTGTTAATTTGTTGTTTTCTTTGGATATTTAAGTAGTTTGATGTCTTAGGAGCTCATAGGATCCAAAAACCAGACTTCTTGACGTCGGAATCGGTCGGAATCGACCGAAGCTCATCGAGGAAGACGATGAACAGTAATCCCGATGAGCACGGGGAGGTACACAGGACGTGTTCCACCCGTGTACCTCTCGGCAAAATTCAAAAAAAAAAAAAAAAGAAAAACGAAACTAATTAAATTTAATTATAGAATAATTAATAATTAAGTAATTTTAGAATTATTATTATTATTTCTGCATTTATTTATTTTTCTGGAAATGTTAATAGTAATATTAGAGTTTAATAATAATATCAGAATTTTTATTTAATTTAAAAATAAATTATTCTCTAGCATTATTAAATATATGATATATAAATATTTAATCTATTAATATTAATCCAAAAAGAATTTTTAGAAATATAAATTAATTTTATTAAGTAATTTACGTATAATAGGTTTTCTAACTATAATTATTAATATTCCTTATATTGTTAAAAGAATTTTTAGAATTCTTGAAAATATTATTTCTGAAAAAAAATAATATTAAATATGAATTTAAGACTAAATTTATTTTAGTAATATTATGAATTAAAGTATAAGACAATTATTATGATTACTAATGTTATGAAAAGTAATTATTCTATCTTATCTATTTCGGAATAATAATAATAATATAATAATAATAATAATAATAATAATAATAATAATATATTATTATTATTATTATTATTATTATTATTATTGATGTTATTATTATTATTTTTATTATTATTATTGTTAATAACTTAATATCCTTATTATTTACAGTAAAAAGAAAAATTTTTGAAAATAGTTGTAATTAAATTAATAAATCCTTTTATTAGTAAGTATATTTTCATTAAGTTGATATTTAATTAATTTATAAAAAAATTATATATGTATATATATAATTTATGAGTTTAGTAAATACTAAGTATGTATTTAAATAAATAATTGTAGACGAATAGATAACAATGGAAATTTAGATAATCCAAGATTGTGAGTATAGGAATATCTATACTCTATAAGAAAATTTTATTAAGTAATTAAAAAGAAAACTAATAGTTTTGAACAATAAAAATGAACTAACTAAATTATTAAACTTTCCAAGTACCCAATCAATAGATTCAAGTATCCAACCAAAATCAATTAAATAAAACTATGATTACAATGGTTTAGAACTTAGGGCTATTCCCAAAGAACTAGTTAAGAATAAAACAGAATCCCAGCAAACCATTAGGACACTTAAATATTCATAGGAACTAGGTTGTATAGTCTTGTATAATTAATGACTATATTACTTATTTCAATAGGTGACTCGGGTATTGGAGAGGACCTTCCTGAAGATTACTACGGTTAAATAGCATGGGCAGGTGAGTAACTCAGTCTTATTACATTGGTTGTGCTTGTACTAGTAGGGAATCTTAAATAAAAGATAATTAAAATTGGTGTACTGTTTGAATTGTGAAAATTGTGTATTGTATTACATTGATTGCCAAGTCACTCTAAAATAAGTGATAACAAAGATGCATGTATCTTGGTAATGTTTATAGAACATGATTGAGTGTCTGTAATGCTTGATCACCTTCAACTTGACTAAAAACTACTGGTACCATAAAGGAAAATGATCATGCATTACATACTATGCATAAAAAGCATTTGAGTAAGTGGTAGCCTACTACGTGTTAGTTTTTCGGATCTCTAGTAATGCTTGAATTATCTAGGCCAGAGAGCTATTAGTTAATTGCAAGATTACCTTTGTTCTGTTGATACCATATGAACTAAATGGTAAACGAAGGATGCCACTTATGGTATTGCATGGAAATAACTAACACTTAGTGGAGTTTCTAAAGCTAAAACAGGAAATAAATGATGAAACATGATAAGCTTAAAGAGATAATTAAATTGAATATTATTATTTCCTGAAAGCTTAAGTCTCTCCTGGGTAGGTGGACCATAGATTGTGATCCTTCAACCCCGATGAGAGGGCGCAAATCTTCATCCTGTGTGGATTCTGGGTTATCTAAGCTTGTAATATTCATTTGTTTGATTGATGCATTTCATATGATTGTTAAATAACTTGTATGTTATATGTAATAAGTTCTAGTTATTCACTGAGCTTGTGTTTTAGCTCATACTCCCATAGTCCTTTTAGGTTCACTCTACGACCCTGGCTCATTACTAGCAGGAGCATGGTCCCGGTAAGAGATTAGAAGCTCGAATTTTAAAGATTAGTATAGGATTAGAATATCTATATCTTTATTAGTCCTTTTAATGCATTTAATGTGCATTAGAATCATTAGTTGAGGTTGTAAGGATTTATAAAGCATATGATCTGTAATATCTTAATTTATGTTAGTTGTTTACTAATTTATGTCTTATATATGTTTGTTTATCCTATCCAAGCAACTAAAAGATCCTGTTTATTGAAATCATGTCATTCCTAGAAGGTAAACTAGTAATGGTAATCGAGTAGTTCTTGATTACTATTATTAGGATACCCTCGAGGCGTGACAGATTTAAGTTGGTACTAAAGCAAGGTTGCTGGTATAGGAAAGATAAATATATGTAAGAAAATAAATTAGTAACTATGCAACTAAAAATACCAGTTTAGATCTAAATAGAACCATCTGAGTTAGTGGGGTAGTTATCAGTAGTATTAGATGCACAATTAGGAATAAAATCTATGTGATTACTAATCATACAAATTTTATTGTGTGCAGACCAATCTCGCTGTTTGCCATATTAAATGGCAAATTTTTAGCATGATGGAGGAAGAAACCCTTACTGACTATAGGCGCCGACTCCGAGTCTTAGTAGAAGATTTGGCGTTGTCAGGCATTACAAAGACCCTGGATGAAATTTTCAGCACCTGAAAGAAAGGTTTACAACCACTGCTGAAAACTTGGTTGTTTTTGGTGGAAAGAGCTTTTCCAAATAATGGCACAGCAGTAGAGACCATCTACAGGTTTGAGAGATTAATCAACTAGAAGGGTGGAGGCATAGAAATTGATAATATAGCCTTCATTGTGTCAGCTCGATCAGTGAGGCCTGATCTTCTAGACTTTAGGATCTGGATTCCTATTGGAGGTGATTGGGTATATGCACATGATATCAGATATGATCATGCTTTAGTTCGGGAGGATAATGCTCCTGATGATGAGTGGATGTTAACCCATGTGATCAGAAGCCATTTCCCTAGAAGTGTTTTGACAAATAGGCCTCCTATTATACCAGAGGATGAAGGTGAGACCCAGTTCATCAGAAGATCATCTGGCAAAAGAAGACAAGCAGCTATGCAGGCCACAGTGGTTATGCAGAGTGTGACTACAGCTATGATAGATGAAAAAGAAGGTAAAAAGAGAAGGAGGGAAGCTGAAAAATTTGTCTCCAATTATAATATTCCCACAGTGGTAAAAAGAGAAGGAGGGATGATGATGACACTAGCCATCTAATCACTAATTATATGTAATATGCATGTCTTATATATTGTTTAGTAAATTGTAATGCATTTTCCAAAATTGCAAATCCCTTATATAGAGAATTGCGAAAACCTTTGGTCATCCTTTGAATTTCACTCCAAGATTTATATATCCCATTTTGTTTACTATTGTATGCGACATAGTAATTAAACTTGTTAGATCTTCTATTTGGAGCTAAATAAAATGCTAATGCATTAATACTTTTAAGCTTCTTTTGTGGATCATTTGCTACCCATAGATTATCCAAGATTACTCGTTCTACTTTTGTAACTTCTATTCCACTTGGTAATCTAAATTTGATATTAGAACCTATAGGATAAACATTTAGTTCTAGAAATAGAGAATGGTAGTAACTAGGAATCTTGTTAGAATACCTGATTCCCTTTTCTAAGGGGAGTGGTTGGAGTGTCACAAGAGGAACTCTAATGAATCCTGGTCCAACTTTTATCTTCTCAATTTTAACATGCAAAATCACGAATCAAATTGTTAATCTACTTAATATATCTACTATATTATTGTTACTATTTTTAATATGTTCGTATACTACTTTATATCTACTATTTATTAATCTATCTAATAAACTATACCATCATCTAATACTTCTCTTTGTTATTCATGCTATTATAAAATTTTACTATTACTTCACAATCTATCCTTACTAAAATTTCTCTTTTGTTGGAAATAAATAATCCAAAACTATCCAAACCATATGTCACTACTGACAATTCAGTATCTATACTATTAATGATCCCTTTTTCTTTAAAGTTTCCATTACCATATCTACAAATTTATTCACCGTCTTCTGGTGCATATTTATGGGGTTTCGCTTTTAAAATTGCTCCCTATCCTCTCTCACATCTATCCTAATATTAATGTTATAGAAGAAAGTTTTTCAAAAGAAAAATATGAAAATAAAATTCAACATTTGAAAAATAGAATAACTCACATAGAAAAATTAATATGTTATTATAGAAAGAAATGCAGACCTAAAGAAAGAATAGGGGCAATTTCCAAAGCAAAATTTTTTTCAAACAATATTTCTAGAAGATTATATTACATATGAAAATAGTAAAGGAGATGTAGAAGTAAGATTTAGTATATATATTCCTAGAAATTTGTCAGATACTGAAACACAATCAATAGAAAGTTAATTAAGCATGAATGATAGGAACTTAGAAATAAACTTAGTAGACTTATATTAGAAGATATAAATTATATGGATGAGTATGGAGAAGAATTTTAGTAAAATTTCATAAACTCTTAGGAAATAATATAAGTAACGATTTAGAAAGTGATATTAAGCGACGAGATTGAGAATAATTATAAAAATGAAGAAATGAAAAAGATGGAAAGAAGAAGAATGAGAAATGGAGCTTAAAAAGCAAGAATATGAGATGGTAGAATTAGGACGATTAGATCTAAAGACTTTAGGAAAATACAATAAAAAGGGGAAAGATTTAGTAGAAGAATATTTAGATGATCAAATAAGTATAGCAAGTACAATAATCATATAGTAAATAGTAGATTTGATAAAGAATTGTTGTAAACCCCCAAATTTTTACAATCGGTTGAGCTTAAACCTTAATTAGAAGGTCAACCAGAAACCTTAAAGTCAACAAAACCCTAGTTAGATGTAATAGTTTAAGTTTGGTAATCCCGTGTTCATAACCTTAAGAGAGTAGGTAAGAGATTAGTGTGTAGAATAGTTCATAATGACATAAGAAAGCTTAACAATATCATATTAGTAAAACCGTAATCCGTTTTGGACTCGAACGGATACAGTTTTCAAAAAACGTGTCCCGGAGCTTGAAATAGTAAAAATATTTTGAATATATCGTTAGACTCATAAAAATATAAGGTTTTTTTAAAAATATCAGTTTTATAATTTTTTGGTAACTAAAAATATCAGATATCGTATCTATATGCATATTTTCTTACTATCAATACTTTATTAGTCACATCTACTTTACATTACACTATTCATTACTATTCTATACTATTTATATCTCTACTTTTTCTAACACCTACTCTTACACTCTATATACCTATTTTCCTTACTTTTTATCTTTCACATAACTTTATATCACATCTACCTTACATATTATTACTTTTAATTAACAAAAATATAAAAAAAATCACATCTCTCCCTCTCTCAATCATCAAGGCCGGTGCCTTCCCCCCCTCATTTTCACTCATATATTTTTCTTTTTCAACTATTTTTAATCACACAAATTCACTCCTTATTTTCCTATAAATACTCCTCCTTCCTCCTCCTCCTCTTTCATTTCTTTCACACTTTATCTACCTACAAATTCACAACCAAAACTCTCCAAAATTCTCTTCTCAAAACCATCTCCAAGCACTCTCCTAAAATACTATCAAACTTCTTTTTACATACACAAAACCCATTCACACATACTACTCCATATTCTCTTTAGGTAAAAACTTCTTTCCATATTTCTTTCTATCATATCATATAACTTTACATGACCATGGTGTGAGTTTCCTAAACTTGTTGTTATGGAAGCTACACTATGTTCATGTATTGTTCTTGTTCATAGAAATCTATTTCTCTATTTTTATGTTGTTATTATGTTTTGCACATATTATTGTTGCTATTATGTTAACTTCTTATCTATATCTAATTAAATATATTTAAGTATCTATAGATATTCTTTAGAGCATATAAGCTCACTTGTTATTTATTTATTTTCATACAATGCAATTTATTTACTTTTATGCTATTTTAAGACTAATATTTCTAGTTTTAGATCTGTCCTCATTAAGTCAAAATAATTTTTTTTTTCTTTCTAGGACTAGTCCATTTCTTAGTCCGAGAGCCATGATTCAAAATTAAGACTCTCAATACTTAAATTATACTATTTTGCTTATTATTTTTTTGTTATAATTTTGTTTTTTATTATTCTCATATTCACGCAAAATTAAGGTTGTTGTCTAAACCGTCAAAGTTTAAGCTATACTTTTTACCAAAGAGATTCTTGTCACCAAAAGAGAAGTTCTAAAAGAAATTTAGAATTTTCAAATTAATAAAACAAGTCTATTTTCTCAAAATCTTTAAGAAAAACTCATTATGATTTTAGAAATATCATTATTTTGAAAAAGCTTTCTCTAAAAACCATAACTTTAGAAGTAATAGAGTTGTTTTCTAAAAATAAGAAAGATGATTCCTTGTTATGAAAATGTTTTCCTTAAAAATATAATATAAAAAGGAAATGTGAGTTTTCAAACTAAGATTTAAAAATAATAGTCAAAGGAAATACATAGGAAACTAAAAAGATAAGTGACACTAATATTAAAAGTTTCAAAAAGGAAAAACGGAGAAATATATTTTTATGAAAAAGTCATCAAAGAAAATAGTAAGATAAACATAAAATACCTTTTAAAAACAAAAGAATCAAAATATCCATTTTTAAAGATTTACAAAAATGATTTCTTGTAAATTATGATTTTCCCAAACTTTTAACTAACATTGTTTTCACTAAAGAGTTTTGGTTAGATAACAAATACTTGAACATGTATGAAATATGAGCTATACATCTATGAAAAGGAATTTCTCAACTATATAAATAGCTAAGTATTTATCAAAGCAATTTTTGATGATTTGATTATTGAAAAAAAATGCTTTTAGGATGAAAAATTTCGTAGTGAATCTGATCGCCATTGTTTTAGAGCTCAAACGACTTAATTTGATAGAAATAGTTTTAGAAATGGATGGATCTTTTTGAATAGGTAGAAAACGATATATTATATGCATAATTCCGAGTTAAAATAACCAAGTTATGACCGTTTTAAGTTGGAATTGTCTTCTACATGAATTTTGATGTTCTTATGACATAGTTTTGTCAAATTTCAAGAGAGTTATCAAGAAATACTCATTATAGGTATTTTTCTTGACTCAGTGATCCCGAGGAGGAATATCCATATCCTGAGGATTACTTTAACTAAGTGGATTATTTGATCGACTCATCCATTTAGAAGTATCGCCATGGTAATGTGAGTTTATTTCCTTAAATTGTGTACTTGATTGTGCTTGTAATATAGATGCATTAGAATTAAGGAATGACAAATGCTATGTATGTAAAGTTGTATGAAAGAACACTAAGCACATCAAGGCGGGAATTGATTGTAAATAATTGCTTGTCTTAGTATAGAATTTGATATGTCTAAAATTCTATGATCACCTTAAAATTAACCATAATGATGCAATGGTATCTTAAATAAATTGATTCATGCATACCACGAAGTGAGTCACATTGCATGGGGTTATTATCCTTAGGTGAAAAGGATAGTAACACAGTCGAAAGTAACGATTGGCGGCAATGATTGAAAGCGATTGCTTAGCGACATGGAATTAAACCAATGCTTGGCGGTAATCCGAAAGCATGGCTTAACTCGAGTAGACTTAATATGTTTAGCAGTAATGATCGAAAGCATAACTTAACTAAGGTGACTCGTTTTGAGATTACTTATCACTAAATCTCAAATGGAGGGCGTAAATCCATTCGACATATAGTTCTCGGAAAACCATATGCCTTACTTGCTCACGTGTTTGCTTGCAGTTCACTTGATTGCTTAAATAACTTGTTTGAGTTTGTTACTCAAGTATTTACTTATGTAAATAATTCTCACTAAGCCCATTAGCTTATACCCCTATAGATATATTTTGCAGTTTAGCTATTTGTGGTTGAGGCCATGGAGACCTTGCAGTCAAGTATTTCCTTTTTTGGTTATGGAATTTTAAATGAAGTTTAGCATTAGTTTAGATAGACTTCATAGAAAATTTCTCGTAACAGACCTCAGTATTTTTTACGTGGGAATGCCCCTAAGAGTTGTAAGACAATTATTATGAATGAATGAATATTGTGATTTCCATTTCTTAATTTGTTATTGTATCTTCTTAACTTCATATTTGAAAGTATGGTCCTCTAAATATCGTAAGAGTACTCCTTACAACTAATATCGAAGCTTATGGGAACGAATAAGGTTGTCATACTTAAGCTTTAATATTAAGTATGGCGGACTATTACGCTTAGGGTACTCTTTAGGGTGTGACAATTATGATACAAGAAATATGCCTTATGATCCAAGAAGGGAAAACATTTATGTTACTAAGGGTAAAATATTAGATTTCACACAAGATCCCAAGAAGTATATATGGAGGAACAATGCTTAATCTTCTAGCACATGATATTCAAATGTGGCTGGAAGAGATAGCTAAATGAAAAAATTTCATAGTACAAGATTATTTTAGGTAAGGTTTTAATTGCGATGTAGATGAAATGTATAGATATGTAGAAAATTACTTAAGACCAATTGATTGAGTAGCTTAGGAAAGGTTTAAAGAAATATACCTAAATAAATTTGAAGAAATAAAAGGTTATGGAACAAAATCCTTAAAATTTTGTAAATATAATGGACGAATTGTTAATATGAAGTAACCTTAATAAAGGATCACTATTACAACAACAAGAAAGCATTAGAAAATCAGAACAACTACAATTAAAAGATTTGATGAATATTATTTTCGTTTAAGAGATTATTATTATATAGAATTAGCATGATGTTTCTTTGATAAAGGAATTATACAAAGATTAATGTCAAAATTACTAGGAGCTTTAGGAAAAGAAATAAAAGTACAATGGGATATTCAAATGGTCTCTTTAGAAAATGATCCTAGATATAACATAGCAGTAACAATAAGACATATTAAACAACTGAAAGGTGAATACTCTTTTTATAAAAATATTTATACACCTCAACAATATGAGTCCAAGCAAACTAAGAAATCTCATAAGAAGGAGAAAAATAAAAGAAAAGCCAAAAAACATCATATTAAAAAGTCCTTAGCTAGAAAGCCAATCTCACCACTTACTAGAATATTGAAGTGAGACTCACCTCAGTGTTCTAATTAGAGGTGAGTTTCACATCTCATTAGTTATAGAGGAGCAACTCGTCTCTTGACTTTTCTATAAACAAGCATATTCTCCCTTTCCTTAATGCACCTTTTCACATATATCTCTTAGGTCTTTCTCTCTCGCTCTTGCAATATGCCAGAATTTTCATCGGTAAATTTTTTTATATATTATTAATTTAATATTAATTAATTCATTTGTATTTTTTATCTTTATTGCATGTATTTTATAGTTAGTTTACATCTAATCTGGCACACATTTTGAAGTACTACTAACATTTGAAGGTTAGTAAAATTAGTAATTTAAATACGTTTAACTAGGAGCTAGGATTTAGATACTGTTTGTTTAACATATATTTAATATGTTTAAATGTGTGCCTTGTTAGTAGTTTAATAATATATATTTATTCAAAAGTTAGTATTTGAATATTACTTATTTAATATATGTTTAACAAGTTTGACTATGTGTCACATTGGTAGTTTAATACTATGTTGATTTAGAAGTTAGCATTTTATAATTAGTTGCCTAGTGTTGTCTATAATATATTCAAATATATACCTTATTATCGACACTTGTATATTTGTATATAACTACTTGCAGCTATTTCGATAAAATTTTCAAAATTAGATAATTAGATGAAATATCTAATACAATAGGTTGTGGTCATTAATTAAATGCCAATATAGGATTTTTGGATGAAATAAGCATATGACATGTGATTTGACAACTGTGCAATGTAGAAATGGGGCTAGGATATTTTTATAAGTTGCTGCAAATCACTAAAGAGTAGATTGATTGATAAGATGCCCTTGTGGAGACTGTCCTAACACCTCATGGCAGTCTGTCCAGATTACCAAGTATAACTTCTTAACGAAGGGAATGGCCTAGACCTACTCGAGTAGATTTACCATGGTAAGGAGTTCAATGATGTAGTGAACAATGAAAATGAGGTCAATGATGATGTTTCTAGGGGTGAAGGGAATATACCACATGAGTGCCCACACTTCGAAGATGAAGCAGATCATCAAGTTTTGGAGGATCTTGTAGCTAATATGAGTGATCCCAAAGGGGACAATATTGATAGCGAAGATGAAAGTAGTGCAGCTGATGGGGTATCCAAGTTGTACCAAGTTTTCAATATTGTTAGTAGTACTTCAGATGATGAATCTAAATGTTGATGGCAAATACTCAGTGAAGTCCTTTAACAATTACCTTACTTTAACAAAAATTTTGTTATCATCCTCATATTATAAAGTGTAAAAGATGTTAAAGTAGTTGGGTATGGATGCAAACCGATCCGTACGTGCAAAAATGATTGTGTGTGTGCTACTTCGAAAAGAATTATAGAATCTCGATAGCTACCCAATGTGTGGTGAAGTAAAGTGGAAACTTCGTTTTAAGAAGCAAAAGATAGTACTAGTTAAGTTTGCAACATTTTACATTAATTCTGAGATTGCAAATATTGTTCATGTGCTAGAAGACAGCTCTAGAGATGAGATGACACTAGGAAAAATATGCATTCGAGGAAGGTATGCTGAGGCATCTTGTGAACTCCGAGCAATGGAAGGGATTGGATGTCAAATACCTTCAGTTTATGTCGAATCCCTAGGGTGTGCAACTAGGACTTGTTACTAATGGGTTCAATTCCTATGCAAACATTTGCACAACATGCAATGTATAGTTGGTTATTCTATTTGTATACAATGTTCCACAGTGGAGATACATGAAGGATTCATATCTGATGATGTCTCTTTTAATATCAAAGCCTAGATCTCCAAGTAAAGACATAGATGTGTACTTACAGCCCCTTGTGGAAGAGATAGAAGAACTATAGGCAAGTGGTGTGACGACACTAGATGTGGTAGAAGGTCAGACATTCTAAATGCATGTTGTATTGTTGTGGACAATCAACCATTTTCCTACATATAGGTTTGTTTGGATGGTTTGATTTTCATCTATATCTGATCTATATATATGTCTTATATGTATCTTATCTTTATTTAGTTTTTTTGATCTTTTTATGAGTAAAAATGTATGTTTTTCATATGTATCTGTTACTAACAAATAACCTGTTTGAAAATGAAAAAAAAAAAAAGATGGGAAGCTGACAAAAAAATGTCTAACCAAACAGACCCATAGTGACATTTTACGCAGATGACTAAAGGATATAAGGCATGCCATATATGTAACATCGACCGCACAAGTGAGCATGCAAATAGTAAGTTCCATTCCATAGATGGTTCTTGCCACCTAGGCATGATGGCCGCAATAGTGCAAGTTTTTATGGCACCATCAAAACAAGACCCTTGCCAATGGATTTCACTAGTGAGGATATTATGGATCAACTGAGTTAGTATGGGCATGTCATATTAGGAAAGGTGCAAGAGTAACTCAATTAATGAAGGAACAAGACAACACAAACTAATGTAAAAAAAAGGGTACTTTTTAGATTGCCATATTAGAAGGAACAACATTAAAGACACAACCTTGATGTGACGTGCATAAAAAAGAATATATGTAAGAACTTAGTTGGGACTATTTTCGGTCTGAAGGGTAAATCCAAGGAGATAGACAAGGCGAGATTCACCCTCTAAGAAATGGGTATTTACTCCGAGCTACATCTATAAGCTCATGGCAGTTGGACTTTCAAGCCACTAGCTACATATATACTGTTCACGGCAAATGAGAGAAGTCTGCAATTTAATTAGAGATGTGAAGCTGCCAAATGGATATGCTTCCAACATATCGTCATGCCTAGGTTAAGATAAAGTAAGTCCGAGGAGGCTAAAGAGCCACAACTGCCATTCCCTGCTTCAACAATCCTCTTGGTAGTCATTCATGGGTTTCTTGATAACCGAATCAACAATATGGTTTTTGATGTTTCCCTTTTTTTTTTTTTTATGGAGTTGACAACTAAAGAACTTCGTGTCAATTTACTAGAGCCTTGGAAGAAGACTATAATCCTAACACTTTGCAAGTTGGAGATGATATTCACTCCTGTTTTGACATCATGGTCCACTTAGCTATACATCTTCTGAGGGAAGCACGCATATGTGACCCTGTCCAGTATTGCTGGATATATCCAATTGAAAGATACCTAGGAGTGCTAAAGAGAGATTTAAGGAACAGGGAAAGACTAGAGGGTTCTAATACCGAGTCATATATTATGCATGAGAGAAATCAATTTTTCTCACTGTATTTCAAGAACATGAACTCAAGAATAAATAGGCCCCATCAACATTAGAATGAACTGTTAGATGAAGGTTCATCCTTGTCATTTTGGTTATTCGCATAGCTCATACATCTTATGGGCTTGTGCATCATATAAGGTTCGGACGTTAAAATCAACAAAATGCATTAGACCATGCTTAGTAAGTACGAGGAGGTGCAACTGCTTGTAAGGTAGGTGGTGTCACGTTCATTCCTTTATGATTTAAGTACTCTACCTCTTAACTATTTCCTAACGTGCATTGTTAATCCATTTAATTCTAAGGAGTTTGAGCAAGAACTCAATGTGTAAGGTGCATGTAACGTGGGAGCAATATCAAGTAGACATTTTGTTAAATGGTTTAGCAATAAGATTGCAAGTCACCTACATTATTTGAGAAAAGTTTTTTTTAATGGGTGATTCATTAAATTACTCACTTGCATCTTTTGCAGATCATGCAACTTAGGTCTATCTATAGGCAATAGGTGTCAAGAGATCTAGAAACCTTCGCATGGGGCTCAAGCGTTCACTGCTATAGCTATAAAACTTGCATAGTGACTGGAATATAATATAACATTAAATCTGAGGAAGGCTTGAGATCACAAAATAGTGTTATATGCATAATTGGTGCATATAACAAATAATGGATAACCTTTTATGGCATTATCGCTGAAGTTGTTCGATTAAATTACATGAGGTTCAAGCTTGTGTTCTTGTTCAGGTGCAAATGGTTTGATACCAACTGAGACAAACCATAAAGCATTAGTGGAGACCCCATCTTAATCAACATGGTAAGTGCATAGTACAATGATGACCCTTGCATTCTTGCAGACGCATACATAACAAGTATTTTACCTAAAAGATCCAAACAAGCGATCTAGCAATAAGAGGATTGTCCAAAAAGTTCATCACTGTCATATATTCACACGTAATCTCTTCCAATCTGAATCCCTAAAAGATGGTGACCTAGAAGAGCCACCTTTTAGCAATGAGCCCTTACAATAGACGACTGCAAGGCCTTAGACAATTCTAATCGATCACATATTTGTTGATCTAGGAAACCTAACATGCTTACTTAATGAATAACATGTATAGATGATTTTTTTTTTTAAAGTTTGTTTGCTTGTAGTGACTTAGATGTAATGTACCAGTAACAACTACTTTTTTTTACTATGCTGGATACAATGCCCCGATTTCTTCAATCAGATTATGTAGGACGCTGAAGCACACCCCAAGTAGTATGTTGGTAGGGTTTTCATCTTGACTGATTTGTTTTTTTTTTTTCCACATCTATGGGATGAAGGGACTGACAACCGATCGGCCTAATGACCAATTAGCCTAACTACTTAGCAAAGGTGAGTGAACGAGCTAAGGTGGATGATGTTGTCGCCTATGAAGTTTCTAATGATTTACTTGCTCGAGTGGACCTTAAAGACCCATTAGATGTACCTGTTGAGAACAAAGATACTATGGTAGCCACCAAGCAAGAGGATGCGATATCATGGTGGGCGAGAGGCTCCAGTACATATATAAGAGGATTAGGACGAGGAGGAGTTCAGGAAGACTAGCTACAATTTGATCCTTACCATGTTGAAGGGATTTATGAGTCTCATGTGCTTCCATCCTAGGATGATTATGTTGAACTTCTTGCTCTACCACAACTATTACGCCCTAAATTGATATTAAGGCATAGCTAACTTAACCATGAATAATACTTAAGTATTATACGCAAGGCTATACAAAAAGAATTCGTTTATTAAGATAGTTTGCTATTCAATTTTAACTTTTGAAATCATATAATTAGGATTATAAAACATTTGATGAAACAACGGGAATGAACTTTTACTAATACCTCACAAAATCTTCAAAAGCTACTTTTGTGATTAGATCATTATACATAAATACATTTTAGTATCACCCATTGATACTTTAAAAATATTGAGTATCTAGTTCTCAAAACATAGAAGTAGATAAGAGGGTTTAATTACAAACCAAGGCACACATAATGATACGAATCTGGCCACGCTTCAATCCATTCCACGTTCGACACGAGTAGATTTAGGTAAATTTGATTAGATAATTCTCAACCAATGCTACGGACCCTAGAATATCGATCCAAGACCCAACAGTCAATTGAAACCTTGACCCGTTGCTTAAAATAAAGCACGAATCTTGGTAAAATTAAACAGACGCCACAATCAAAAGAGAATAAAATTTTGATTGATAAGTCTAATTAAATAAGAACGCCACAGATTTATCAATTTGATAAGTTCTACAAGTTCTCACAGGAACTCACAAGAGAAAACTCTCATAAAAACTAATATCCAAGTCTCTTTCATACATGACAAATATGACTACTTATAAAGACCTAAGAAACTCAAAAGACCTAAAAACCAAAAGAATGACCTAGGAGACTCAAAAAACCTAAAAACCAAAAGTCATTACGTAATAAAAGATAAGCTGGCGACATAAATAACAAAGTTAGTGGCCATTAATTGAAATAAATATACGAAATAAATGAAATTGTTGAAGTTGCTCCTAGGCCGGCGGCCTACTCTTCAAAGCCGGCGGCATTGGCTTATAGGCCAGCAGCTTATAGTCCAGCTTTAATCCAATTCCCCCACAACGCTTCTGTTTTTCTCTTGTTTATCCTAATTGACTCTTGTTCCTTCTCATTTTCACATCACATAAGACCTTTAATAAAAAAAGAAAAATATAAATTTGATTAGTAAAAACAAAGTCTTAAAAAAATATAACATCATAGTTCCAAGGGTCTTAGTCGTCTCACTTATCTAGAAATTCTTCAAAATTCGTCCCATTTCCCATATAATCATAGGTATCATCAACTTGATCATCTATGCCTATAAAATAATAGAAGTGAGCTAAAGCCCAGTACGACAGTAATACAATCACATACAAAATGAGCATACATTCCTAATCTAATGCAATGCAACATTCAATTAGTTATTTCTTTGAATTTAGGTGAAACAAATAATAGTAGAGTACTCGCACTCTGGCAACTTGCCTCTAGGAATTTGGGAGTCATGAGTAGCAACAATTGCTTAGGGATTGATATAGGAGGCACAAATACTTATATCTCCTCTAGGAACATCTAAAGCAATAACCTTATCTAGAGTTCACGGCCATTACACATATTTATCTATCTCAGTCCATAAGATAATAGGACGTAGGCCTCCATGAGCCAAGAGTTTTCTATTATATTTATTTACTAAATAAAATACCGATACTATTTTCCCTATCAGCTATCTGCTGAGCCACTTATGAATTATCATTGCATCATGATATAGGGTGGCCGAGTGCCTAACTACCATGTTAGCATTGCCTAGTAAAGTTGCCACTTTCTGGACCAAATTTAATGACCACACACAAGCAACAAGCAATTTATTAAAATCATCTTTTTAAGTTTTAATTCATTTTTAATGCCTATCCTAGCATTCAACAAGCATGTTATTACGTACCCAATTCTATAGTAGTGACTTAGAAGGCAGGCACAATAAGATAAAAGGAATCTGTTTCAAGGAAACATTTCTCATATAAGAATTAAGTCATTAATCCAATATTAAAATAAAATCCCATCATTTATTATTTAACTTTTAGTAAAACCTTATGCATATACTCAATTTAGTATTTATTTGTATATATGTTTTAATTTTTTTAATTTTTTTTATAAAGAACACTTGTGGATAGGTTTAACCATGTTTCACCCGTGTTCTTGTGAGTGAGAAACACGACTAAATATGTTCAGTCGTGTTTTTTCTTTTTTTTTGGTTGGAACTTAGATAGAAGCACAATAAGATAGGGAGAGTCGTGTTTCTCCCGTGTTTTGTTGACACCTAAAGCACTCAAGGGTCAAGAGAGAAACATGGTAGAATAGGGTAAGTCATGTTCTAGCCATGTTGGTCTAAAATTGTGTTTAATGATTCAAATAGAGAGAAGTAAGGTTGGATAAGGAAGCCATGTATCAGCCATGTTCCTTCTCGAGTATATTAAAATTCATAGGTTCTAAGAAATAGTAAGGTGCACGACTAGATAAGGCACCTTATGTTTCCCCTATGCTCTTTGTGGGGAAAAAAAAAAGAGCAAGCTTAAACTCAACACCTAAACACCATATTTTGTTTTAACAAATTTATGCACATGCATCACACATACTTAGTAGTATCACACATGTATAAATATAACATTTATTTCATCCAACAACTAAATTCATCACGTAAATTCTTAAGTTCTAAACCATCAATTTCATTACTTGAACTTCACCTATTCATCACTATCAACATCACCAATGTCCTAAACCTTACTTTCAACAATAGTTCAAAATGTAGCTAAGTAAAGTATCTATTTTATTAATTAAACATAACAATTGTGTGACTCTGCTCTTTTAAGCTATAGAAGATCATTCAACTCTAAACTTAACTTAGTTACCATTTTGATCTTCAAACTCACTCGGAACTCATTAAAATAGAGATTGATATTATGGATTAATAAATAGAATAAAAGAATAGATAAATTAAGTAGTGTTTTACCTACACTAATCTTGACTTGGAAATGAAAGGTAAAAGAGATTTTTGTGAATTGTTGGAGAAAAGAAGATAAAAAATTTGCATCTTCTTCTTCAAGTGGCACTTTCTCAGGTCTATTTTTAGCAGTCCAATTTATATAAATTTTTATAAAGTTAACTTAACAATTATCCTTTAAAAAGTTTCCCTTGACTTTTGAGCAATTTAATGAAATTATTACGTGTAATGTGGTGCATGATAAACTTCAAAAGACATAGAATCCTAAGCTTGTTTATAAGTTGGGGCTTGGTTTTGCTTGATAAAATGGGTTTCTTGAAATTCAGAAGTTTGGATACAAGAAGGTGTAATTAATGCAAAGGTTTAACTACTTCTAAAATAGAATTTGTCTAAATGAAATATTTCTTGAAATGAATTGTAATAAACATTTTCTTGAATTTAGAAATCTAAGTTCTTGAGAGAATTTAAAAGTGAATTAGATAAGTAGATAGTTTGAAACAATTGGATTATGCACTCTATTTTCAATTAATCGTTCTACATGTTTTATTATGTTTATCTATTTAATCACATGCTATCATTTACAAACAATTCTATACTAAAAAAAAAAAACAAAATTCAAGTCTACTTATATTTCTACATACTATTAACCAATACTATATAGCTATTTAAACATGGATATATGGTTAAATTAGGATGCTTGGGATATTTCATTAATGAAGTTGTTTGTTTTAGGTGCACGAGGTAAGGTATGGTTAGCGTTTTTAAAGGCTTATCGCCACAACATTATCTAAAGGGTTATGGTAAGTTTATTTTCTATTATACGCATCCTTATGTCAATTATGTTGGCTTTAACTATTCACTAACACATACACTTTATCTTCAATGGGCAACAAAAGTTTAAATTTCCAAAGAATTGACAGAATATGCAAAAGTGGTAGGTCACATTGAACTTTCTACCGAACAAATCTTATAGCCATAATTGCTATAGGATGAAGTTGCACATTAATGTTGAGGGTGGAGGCGAGGAAGCTGCTAACAAGCTACCATCAAGTTAAGATCACCGAATAGAGGAGTAGAGAGAGTTTGTCCACTTCATAGAGACAGATCCAGATTAACAGGTATGTTTATAAAATATTAGTAAGCATGAGTTTACTTGTGACAATCCGCCTAACCAATTAGCTGTTACCTTTTTTTCTTTTTCCTTCTTGCAACTTCGATCTATGGTGAACACATGTAATAGAAAGAAGCAAAAAGCTATGCTTACAGGTGGGACAAAGTCTATTCTTTACCATGCAATTATGATGGTAAGTGACAAATTCCATTTTTTGTTGTAGGTTACAATACCTGCATGGTGAGCAAATTTATGTTTTACATTTATTCTCTATTTTCCTATACTTTGTATTACAAAATCTTATGCCTATTGAGAACTACAAGTACATGCTTCTAAGGAAGAAGAAGGGATAGGTGATTGATATGTGGGAGTCTGAGGAGTCCATGTGCAATTATGTGAGTATATTCGATCTTCAATTCAATGGTAGTATACTATATCCACCATTTCATAGTATTGATAACACTATTGTTCCTTTGTTGCAATCAAGCCATTAATGCAATGCAGATGAAGGAGGTGGACGCGCGTATTGTTGCGATGGGTTAGCCATCTATGCACAATGAGGAGATTATGGATGAGGTTCTAGACCACAAATACAGTTATTGTTATAGCTTTGGATGTGATATGCTAATAAAGCAGCATAAGCATGCCTACTACGAGCGATTCGTGATAAGAATATTATGCACTTGGAGTACAATGGGATATGTAGCATCATTGAATGGATTAAATGCAATAGTAGATTAATATATTGATAAACAATGTCCGACCTAGTCATATCTCATCCTTCGAGTAGTACCATTCATACTATCAGCTGCACTACATATGGAAACTCCCTGTAGTGGCTCTGATCCTAGCTAGCCAAGCTTCACTCTGACACCATTCACACTGACGACACCACATTCATAGCCATACTAAGGATTTTATCGGATGCTAAGCTAGCCATCTAGCTTTAAGCATGCATCGCCTCATTGATCGATCGGATCCCTAGGCAGCTCCACATAGTAGCAGGTTTAACCTACGCATCAAGTTTTATACTGTGGTATATGTGTGTGTTGAGGGGGGAGGGGGGAGGAGGGGGTATACCTTTTGGTTAGTCTTCATCATAATTGCTCCTCTTTGGCTTATACCCATTTCAGGTGCAACTCCACCACTAGGCTTGAGCTCATCCCATTTTCCTCCTTTGTATCCTACCTAACCTTTTGTTTACCATCCAACACTGCCTTTCACTTCCTTGGCCACAATGTCCTTGATGACTTTATCTATCAACTCATGCTCAATAGCAACAGTCTCAAAGATACTAGGGATGTCAAGATTTGTTTTCTCTATTTTCGATATTCGAATTTTTCATTTTTTGCTGTAGCTCACGTGGATTGTGAGGACTTGTTTTATGTTTTTTGTTTGTACAAATAGATTGCTTTGTGATTTCCATGTCACTCCACGCTAACTTTTCATATTTCATAAATCTAGACGTAAACTATATATTAAATGCCAAAATGTGCAACATTAAGACCTAAAATTAAAATGAAAATTTGGATTTATGTATTGAAAGTAAGATTGCACATTATTATTAGTGATAATTTTTGGAAATTATATGTCTAATGGATTTTAATATACAACAATATAATATAAAAATATATAAAAATGTGTGATATTTGCTAATATGTGTTAAATTTTATAAAGCACTATTATTAGTATATAATTTACATAACATATATTTATCAATTTGTATTATTAATAGTATTTACAAATATAATATTATATTACATAATTTATATCACTAATTATTTATAACAAATTATAATAATAATGTATAAATTATGTGTATATATAGATGTATATTAAAAATTATAGTAATGTATAAATTATGTATGTATATATATTAATGGATTAGTGAGTGTAAGAAAATCTTGCAAAGAGCACCGAGTGCGAAAGTTTAATTTTTCCTAGTATGAGAGAAATCTCGACTCACCCTAGGAAAAGTGAGGCAAAATTCACCTCATATTGCCCTAGTGTAATCCCTAGTTTCCCTGCACACACTATATTTCTCTCCTTCTCTTTCTTCACACACCCTTACACCTTCCTTTGGTTAGTTCACTCATCCCCATCTCTCACAAAGCATGTTATTTTTTTTTATTTAATTTGCTATATATTGATTTACAAATTGATGCTTTTGTATGACCTTTTTAGGGTGTTGATCACATTACGATTGTGTTATTATTATATCACTAAAGACAACTTAAGAGTAATATCATGTTTTATAGCAAGTGTAATTATTTGTCATTCATATATGTTTGATGGTTTATTAACTAACTAATGATTTTTTATTAATTTTTGAGGTGTGTGATGGCATCCAATTTGTAATATTTACATATACAAAATAATTTAATGGCAATATAATGATTTATCATTTATAAAATATATGTATTAGGTTACAATAAAAAACAAATAATTCATCCTTTATAATTAATTATTTAATATTTGTATTTAATATAAGTTTAAAAAATAATATATAAAAACATGATATATAATTACAAACAATTAATTTAATTTAAAAATGTATTATATTATTTTTATAAAAAGAAATTATGGAATTAGAATTAGAAAGAAAAAATTTGGTTAAGAGGCAAATTTCTCCTCTAAAACATAGTCAAGGCAAAACTCGCCTCATCACCTATTTGACATGCCACATCAGATAGTGTCTGTAACTGTGATAGTAGGGTGAAACTCGTCTCTTTTATGCAAAAGGGAAAAAATCTCCTTATTGCTTATTTAGGTAGCGATGTTCACTTCTTTAGGCCAAAGGTAGCTAGCCTATTGGGGAGAAAATCTAAGGCAAACTACTAATGAATGGAATGTATAAATTGAACAACTAATAAAAAAATTCTATGGAATCATCATAAACAAAATTATATTATCTTTTTATTCTAGTTTTAATAATTTTTTAAAAAATATCCTTGTGATTTATATTTATTAATAGCAAGAATTGCACAAGTTTTAAGTATTAATTCCATTTATATATAAATCAATATTTTAATTAATATACATGCACCTACCAATAAGTAAAATGTTACTTTTTTTTTCTTTTGAAATACAATAAGCACCTATGATAATTTTTTTAAAAATATCACATATCCCTTCTTATGAAATATTAAAAAGTGTGGCAATAACTCTTATTAACAAAATCTTTTGTATGGATAAAATATATTATGATAGTTACAACGATCAGGTATTTTTAATTGATAATTTTAAATAAGGTATTGACACCTTAATTTTTATTACTTTGAATGGATATGAAAGCTTGGCTATCCAAACAAAGTGCATTGTAGAAAAAATATATCATTTCTTGTTTTCCTTTGATTGTGGAAATACCACTATAGTATTGTTGTTACATTATTACATTCTACTAGTAAAAAACTTGACATTAGATGCATTAATACAATAATATAGTGACTCTTCCCTTCGTTCCTTTCATTTTTCTCTTCAGGTCCCTCTCTTCCACTCTTCAAATTCTCTGATCTCAGTCACTTCCTTTTTTCCTTGTTTCTAATGTTTTGGATTTTCTTTTTTTTTTTTTTTTTTACTTCTACTGGACTATATATGTTAGAATTATTCAATTTAAAATCTAAAATATTTTATATTAATATATGTTGTATAAATTATTGTACAATATTAATAGTACATTAACCTTTACAATATTAATATATATTATGTTGTTGACTTAATATCTAATAATATAGACTGCAAAAGAAAATAAAATAAAATAAGTTTGGAAGAGGTGAGACTTGTCACATTTGTGATATTAGAGGCGAGTCTTCGTCTTATACATTTGTACATAGAAAAACAATGGAAGTGAGTCCATGAGGTAAGTGGGACTTGCTTCAATTGGCTTTTTGAGGCGATTTTAAGCCTTTTTTAGACAAAAAAGATAAGCTCAATAGGCTATATTCATACTTGTGTCTATTGATATTTCTAATGTCATTTTATCCAATTTTAGTATTTTTCAGCATAACCAAAATGCCCCTTATGAAAGGAATAAATAATAAACTAACAATAATTAATTAATATGAAAATAAAATAAATAATAAAGAAATAAAACTTATCAAACTTGCTTATAATAAAGAAATATTATAGGAAAAAAAAAAACTATGGGTATCATAATACAATACAAAAAAAAGATGGGATAGCCAAGGTCACTATAATTCGTTCCTCACCAAAATTGTAACAAATAGTACTTGGAAAAAAATGATGAAATAGGAAAATAATCAAAATCTTCCATTAGATAGATTTTTTCAAACCATAGGCCTTTCTCACAACTACTCTAACATAAAAAACTTCTTACTGAAATATAGGGGGTTGAGGAAGATGAGAATATGAAAAAGGTAAAACAATATCCCATTACTCACGTAGCAATCTAAATAAATTCATAATATATAAAAATTTGTTTTGAAGGATAAAATAATGGAAAACCTATGAATGGGAAATCTAGAAATTAAGACAAGTGAGGTTGGATGTTAATTTCAAGATACCTGAACCCTGATTCCTCCTTATTACAAATTTGTCTACACTTTTAAGCTTGAAGTTCATACACCATTTAGTGAAACCTAGAATTATTTGTAGGATTGGATATAGACCTTGTAATGCCCTAACATGAAGGCATTATAACCCACCACGTGTCATTCTCTTTATAAGTACATGCTAAGGCTAAATAATACTATACCACAAGTAAATATTGATAATAAACTCCAATACTCCCATAAAAAGGGTACCTGTTTATAAACATCTCAAAGAAGTAAATCTCCTAATCAATTTAATTAGTTTAAACCAAAGCTAACTTTAAATCATAAACTTTGAAACATAAAGAAGTTCTTGTAACGTGATCTTAATTCATAAAAACAGAAATCTCTTAAAAGATAGAAGATTCCATAAGCTTTTAACTCAATCCCAAAGCTATCCAGGTGGTCTAAATATCAACAGGAATATCTAGTCTACTATCGCCATCCTCATCATCCACAAATATGTCAAAACTGGATAGATAATAATAAACTGTATTTGCACCTGTTCCTAAAAAAGGAAAGGAATGAGTCAAAAAGCCCAGTACACACAAATGCATATGCACACATAACCTATATAATTAAATGTAACTCTTTCTAATGCAACAAACATCATTTCTTATCTTACATTAGCCAGAAAGCAACATAATTCAGAACCATATGCATCTAGTTCCAAATCTGGAGTAACTCATGACTCCATAAAAATAAACATATATAAAAAATAGATAATTATACATATATTGGTGTTGGAAAATCATCTACACACCACGGCTTCTGCAAAAAACTTATCTACCGAAATCATTCCTATGCACGAGTCCACTCGGGACAACCTCACACATAGATCATCAGGGTGCCTCGTTAGTATCACACTCTATGTGGTCTTTACTAACCAAAGCTAAACACAAGCAACAAAACAATTTTATATGTCATATAGAATTAAATCAATTTAGAATTCTGATCCTACAACACATATAACAAACAAGTCTAATCCTACAAGCACATATAGCAAACAAGGTAAGGTTGTGCCTTAATCAAATTTCAGAAATAGGACTCTAATTCACCAAATCTCATTTTAGAACATAAACCCTAATTCATCATATACCTGATAATATGAACATACAAATTCAAAATAAAATACCCATTACAAAATTCTAATCGAAACTCCATTTAAAACCCTAATCTCAACAAAATCAGAAATTTACAACTTTCTCTTTGATCAAAATTCAAAACTCCTCCAAAATAACATATCTCCCCAACAAATCTTTCCAACCTAACCTTAGAATCCTCCCTCAAGCAAACAGACTTAAAGAATCAACAAGAAATTACAAATACATAAATCTATGGATTGAATTTATAGAACTCACCTAGAATCGATCCTTAATCCTTTAGATCACCAAAAATCAGATTCCAACCCAATTAGGATTCTTCTTCCAAAAGTTCCTTCAAAACCATAAATAATGCTTTAACAAACTAATATACATGTAAAATCTTATAGAAGAAAATAGGGATTTGATTACCTGATCTGGACTATAGAATCCTTGTTAACACCAAATCTAGATCTCCAAGATAATCAGGGTTTTCTCCAATCCCCCTTCAAAAACAACAAACAAATTCTGAGGATACTATAGATTTGTAGATCTTAAAAAAAGAATGGTTATCAAATTACTTGGATCTGATCCTTAACTTTCCTTAACCACCAAATCTTTAGATTCTCTAAGAAAACTAAAATGATTCTCTAATTCTCCTTCAAAACAATATAAAAACTCGAAGAACTTGATAGATCTATGATACCTAAAAGAAAATTGATGATTTGATTACTTGATCTAGATTATCGAATCGTCTTGACGGTTATGAATACGCCAGAAGATGTCTGCTAGGTTTAAGGTTATGTTGGAATAGAGAACAAAAAAGAAAGATATAATAAAAATCATGGCTTTTTGTTTCCTTCGCTTTACATACTCTGGCAGTTTTCAATATGTATGCCGGCGGCATAGAAAGTTAGGCCGATATTGTTTAGCCAACTTAGTTTTGTGCCCATTTGATTTCCCCTCAATCTCTTCGTTTTCTCTTACGTATCTGATAACCGACAAAGTAATTAATTTAAACATTAGGATTGACCATAAAACCCTCTTATTTTATATCAAATGACATATTTGCCTTTCAATATAAAATATTCATTTGTATATTACAGACCTGATAAATAATTCAATTAAATGCTAGAACTAACATAAGATTGGAAAATAAAAAATGTCGTATCTAAATTAGACTTAGACAAAACCCAACGGAAATTATCACGGCCAAGAAAATTGGAAAAGTTTACGAAAAATACCTAAGGAACAACCATTAAAATTAGAAAAGTTGGCAAAGGATGAACATTTGCTAACCTAACAAAGAAAAGATATCGAAAGAATAGCTAATCAAGGCATGTAGACTCTCCTTGATCAATTGACCCGTGTCAAATCCTAATTCAATCCCTCTTCCCTCTTGTAAAATTTGACAAGATTATCCCACAAAAATCTAGATTCAATCTTTTCGTGGTCAGGTAACTAGTATGTTAAAGTTGTTTCATAATTAGGTATTTCAAATTTCTAAAGCTTAAGCTAACACCACATATGTGATTATTCTTACTTATTGATTGTGTATATTAGGATTAGAAATTAATTAATTAATTTATGCTTGACCTATTAATATTGTTTTGTGATTGTTTGTGTAGCATTATAACATTCATAACCAAAATCATTGAAATTAGCATAGACTATAATTTTAAAATGGTATATTGTTATGAACATATGAGATTGGAGAATGTCTTCTTATATGAAAGATTATGTGTAGTATTAACTTAAGCATGCATCATGAAAAATAATGACTTAAGTATATATATGTTTCTATTAAAACCATACATGTTTGTAATATTATAAGGAGTTGCGCAAGGGAACATATTAATAACATTACATCATAAGTATTGTGTGGCTACTCATAACTAAATAGGATAAATATCAGTAAGGTGGATTTCAGTTGATTCGGTTAGGTGAAAATGGAAAGAGTAAGTTAATCATTGAGTTCAACTATTGAGTTATTGGATATACATATACATAGAAGAGTAATGAAGGGAAATTAGAAAGGATTATACCAAAAATTTGACCCTTGTGTTAGCTCTATATTACCACCCTTTTGCTCCAAGCCCAGCCCACTTCTAAACTCAGCCCAGGCCACCTGACTACACAACCCTAAATGGTAAATCTCTTCACTATCTCTTCTCTTTCGAATCTTCCTACTCTCTGTGTAAGAATAAAACCCTACTATCTTTTGTACACTCTTTGCTTTCCCTTTAACTCTCCCTCGTTCCTTATACAGAATATTATCTCAGTTTATGCATTTGTTGCATACGCTCACTCTCGTGTTTGTTTTTACTCTCGTTAAAATGTTCCTCTCTTTTCACTCTTTGAACATACGAAACCCTAACTGGTTTTGTTTTGTGATCTGTTTGTTTACAAGATATGAAAAGTGTATTAGCTATTTTGAGTAACAACAGACTCCACAAAGGCACCATTATGATCAACAGGGGCGAATAAGTCTCCCTTTTCCCTTACTTTGTATTTATACTTGCTATTTAGTTGTTTTACAACTGTATTTGGTATTTGTCCAACAGATCTATACTTGTCACAACTAATCTTTGTTAGTTATGCTAAAAACAGATTATAACTAGTCTTGTAACTAATCTATATATCTGCATGTGATTATCATTGGTTTGATGTACAAATATAATCCAGGAATTTCTGAGGACAGCTTCTGATCCTCGTACTGTTCCTTATAATAGATGACTCCCCTTCTGAAAATACAACCTTGTCCGCAAGGTTGTAATTCGGATATATCTGGGAAAATTGATTATAATCTTCCCAAGTAGCATCTTCTAAGGCAAGACCCTTCCACGAAACCAAAATCTTTGAGAGGTCTTCTATGCACCATCAAAACCCTAGAATTCACAATACCCAGTGGTTTTAACAAAGGATGATTAGCGATAGCATCTATAGGCAAATCCAAGGATGGTGTAGATGTACCAAAATACCTCTTTAAAACAGAGACATGAAATACGTCATGGATCTTGGAGCTAGGTGGAAGCTTAACCTTATAGGCACACTCCCCCACTTTCTGAAGCACCCTATAAGGACCATAGTAGCGTTTAGACAACTTATGAAAGTTGTTGGCAATTGAGACTTGTTTGTAAGGTCTGAGCTTCACCATCACCAAGTCTCCTAGTGCAAACGTGACATCAGTCCTATGAGTATCAGCAATAGCTTTAATTCTCTGTTGAGCCACCAGCAAATTAGTCTTCAAAGAAGACAAAATTTGATCTCTAGTTAACAATTCCTGATCCACTGCATCCAATTTGGATGTGCCTCTAACATAAGAGGGAATAGATGGTGGAGGTCGACCATACACCACTTCAAATGGTGTAGTCTTGGCCCCTTCATGAAACGAATAGTTATAGGCAAATTCTGCCCATGGAAGGAACTTAACCCAAGTGTGAGGTTGTTCCATCACAAAGCACCGCAAATACTGTTGAATAGTGCGATTGAGAACCTCTGTTTGCCCATCAGATTGTGGGTGATAAGCTGAACTCATACATAGTTGAGTTCCACTCAAAGTAAAAATCTCCTTCCAAAATCGACTCATAAAAATAACATCTCGATCGGAAACAATAGTCCGAGGAATACCATGTAATCTGATCACCATGTGTAGAAACAATGCAGCAACTTTAGTAGCTGTGAAATGTTCCAATGCCCCAAATGACAGTACTTAGAAAGTCTAGTCTACAACCACCAAAATAACAGTATAACCCTGAGATTTAGGAAGACATGTGATGAAATCCATGCTCACGTCTTCCCAAACTCTATTGGTATAGGTAATGGGACTAATAACCCAGCTGGTGATCTAGTTACATACTTCACCTGTTGGCAAATCAAACAGTTCCGCACAAATTGCTCAATATCATTCCTCATGCCTTCCCAAAAAAACTCAGCTGCAATTCTCTTATATGTCTTAAGAAAACCAAAATGACCAGCAGTAGGGGTTGTATGAAATTCCTTCAGAATAAGAGGCACCAAACTCGAAGTGGGAACCAAAAACAATCTGGAATGGAAATACAAAAATCCATTCTTCCAAGTCAAGGAATGCTTATGATACAACCCTTTTGCTAAGTCAGAAATAATGCATATAAATGCTGAAAGTGTTTGATATTCCTGTTTGAGAGTATCCATACTAGAAAAATAGGGTGCAGACAATCCAAAAATTTGTCCCTCCTCATCACGTTGTCTAGACAAACGCATCCACCACAATATTTTCTTTGCCAGCTTTATAAGTAATAGAGTAATCATAACCCATCAATTTAGATAAGTATTTCTGTTGGTCAGGTGTTTGAATAACCTGTGAAAGAATTTCTTTCAAACTTTTATGATCCGTGCGAATCATAAAATGAGTCCCCAACACATACTGTCTCTACTTGCTCACTGATTCCACAATACCATACAATTCCCTGACATAAGCTGAAGCCTTACGCAAACGGATAGGCAATTTCTTGCTGAAATATGAAATAGGAAATCCCTCCTGTAATAAAACAACACTTATAGTTGTACCAGAGGCATCTGTCTCAATCACGAACTGCTTGGTAAAATCTGGTAATTTCACAATTGGAGCTTGTACCAAGGCCTGCTTCAGATCTTGAAAAGTCGTGAGAGCAGACTCTTACCAATCAAATCTGTCTTTTTGCAATAATTTAGTTAATGGTCCTGTAATATGGGCATATCCCTTAATAAATCTTCTGTAATAGCCCGATAAACCTAAGAAAGCCCGTAATTGCTTCATAGATTGTGGAGCTAGCCACTGTTGAACCCTTTGAACTTTAGCTGGATCAGGACTAACCCCTTGAGCAGACAGAATGTGTCCCAAATACTCAATAGTATCTTTACCAAAAAGACACTTATTGCCTTTTAAGTAAAATTCGTGTTGCTGTAATATCTTCAACACCAACTAAAGATGAGTCAAATGATCTGTCATATGCTTACTGTAAACTAGTATATCATCAAAAAACACTATGACAAATTTATGAAGATAAGGTTGAAAAATTCGATTCATTATAGACTGAAATGTAGCCGGAGCATTTGATAACCCAAAGGGCATTACCAAAAATTCATAATGACCCCGATGCGTCCTAAAGGCCATCTTCTCAATATCATCAGAATACATCCTAATTTGATGATAACCTGATCGCAAGTCCAATTTGGAAAAACATGAAGCACCATGCAACTTATCCAACAATTCATCAATTGTAGGAATGGGAAACTCATCTTTTACTGTCACTTGATTCAAAGCCCTATAGTCAATACAAAAACGCCATGTCCCATCTTTCTTCTTGACCAAAAGCATTGGACTAGGAAAAGGGCTATTACTATGCTGTATAATTCCCAAATCTAACATTTCATAAACTTGTTTCTCAATTTCATTCTTTTGAAAATGGGGATATCTATTCGGCTTAACATTAACAGGTGATGCTCCTTTCACTAACTGAATTCTATGTTGAACATTCCGTAATGGAGGCAATGATGAAGGTGCTTCAAAAATTGATGCATAGCTATCCAATAGATGATCTAATTCTCTCTTGTTGGTGGTAATGCAACATGAGTTAAAATTTACCTCCTGAGCCAATAAGTGGAAATAAGAAACCACAGCATCTTGCTGAATCAACTTGCGAAGTTGATGATTTGAAATTTGCAACAAAGAATGCTGATTATCTCCCTTTAACACCACCATCGATCCACTGTGCACAAATTGCATAGTAAGGGTACTATAATCAATTGTGACAGGTCCTAACTTCTGTAACCACTGTACACCAAACACACAATCCGCTCCTTGTATAGGAAGAACATAGAACGTTTCCTGAAAAGTTAAACCCTGAATATCCACTGCAACATTCTCACATTGTCCTTCACAAGACAATTTACTACCATTTCCTATCATCACATTAAATTGCCCTGATTGCACAATAGGCAACCCCAAATACTTTGCTATTCTGGACTGTACAAAGTTATAAGTATTGCCCGAATCCACCAAAACAGACATATCATGTCCATTCACTTTGCCATGAAAACGGAGTGTTCGTGGGATAGTATGCCCTGATAAGGCATGATAGCTAATAGTGCCCTCATCAAAAGGCAAAACTTCTAGATGCTCCTCCTCCTCCGGTTCCTTACCCTCATTATCTCCTTTATCCAATAACAACAAAAACTTGGCCTTACATTTGTGTTGACGAGAATATTTCTCATCACAATGAAAACAAAGTCCTTTCTCACGTTTCTCCTGTATTTCAACTTGAGTCATCTTCCAATTGGTAACGTTTTAGGATGTGACGTGATGGTTTAGAAAATTGCAAAGTATAAGTTAGAATGGCTAGTGTTTGGGGCTGTATTTGCGGCTAAAGTGTGTAGTAAGAATTTGGATCTGTAGTTTGAGAGTTTGTGCTTAGGGTTATAGTGTTTGGGTAAGTGTTTGGGAGACAAGTGTAGGGGTTTGAAAATGAATGTTTGTGACGAAAAGAACTATCAAAGAATTTGGATTCATGCATTTTGGCAAGCCAAATAACATGATGTAAAGAAGTAGGTTTAGCAATCTGAACCTCCTTACGAATATGACTCTTTAATCCTGACACAAAACAACTCAAAAGAAAAGATTCAGAAATACCAGTGACTTGATTTGATAAAGCTTCAAACTCTTTCTGATATTCACTAATTGATTTCCTTTGAGTCAACTTGGACAAAGCACCTTGAAAATCCTCATATTTAGATGGACCAAAACGAGATTTGACAGAAATCAAGAACTGAGACCATGTACTCAACTGTTTGTTTTGTTCGAGCCATGGAACAAACTGTAAGGCCTCCCCTTCCATTGCAAACGTAGCAATGTCGAATCGTTGCTCCTTAGGAACTTTATGAAAATTAAAAAAATTTTGTGCTTGATATATCCATCCCAATGGATCTTGACCAAAAAATTTCAAAATTTCCAATTTAATCCCTTTCAACAAAGAATCAGCCATGGAAAACGATAAGTGGGATGCATTTGAATTTTCCTGTTGAACTCCATTAGAATTACTATCAGTTTGATTCCTCAAATTAGCAATCTTCTCTCCAAATTGTTGAATAGAAGAATTAACAGTGGCATTTGATTCTTGCAAATTTTGATTCATCAACGAATTGGATTTCATCGATTCTTGCATCTGCACTTGCATGGCTTTCATAGTATCTGCTAATGAATATACCAAATTTTGCAGCTTGGCAAATTCCTCTTGAGATCTAGTAGACATTGTTGACGAATACCACCTGGAAATCTTCAATCGGTCATAAAAAATTCACGAGAGCACCAAATATTACCGCCCTTTTGCTACAAGCCCAGCCCACTTCTAAAATCAGCCCAGGCTACCTGACTACACAACCCTAAATGGTAAATCTCTCTTCACTATCTCTCTTCTCTCGAATCTTCCTTCTCTCTGTGTAAGAATGAAACCCTACTTTCTTCTGTACACTCTTTGCTTTCCCTTTAACTCTCTCTCGTTTCTTATACAGAATATTATCTCAGTTTATGTATTTGTTGCATACAATCACTCTCATGTTTGTTTTTACTCTCGTTAAAATGTTCCTCTCTGTTCACTCTCTGAATATACGAAACCCTAATTGGTTTTGTTTTGTGATCTGTTTGTTTACAAGATATGAAAAGTGTATTAGCTGTTTTTCGAGTAACAGCAGACTCCACAAAGACACCAATATGATCAATAGGGGGGAATAAGTCTCCCTTTTCCCTTACTTTGTATTTATACTTGCTATTTAGTTGTTTTACAACTGTATTTGGTATTTGTCCATTAGATATGTACTTGTTACAACTAATTTTTGTTAGTTATGCTACTAACAGATTATAACTAGTCTTGTAACTGATCTATGCATCTGCATGTGACTATCATTGGTTTGGTGTACAAATATAATTGACGAATTTCTGAGGACAGCTTCTGATCCTCGTACTGTTCCTTGTAACACTCTCCTTCTCTTTGTATCTTCTTAGAGCCCTACTAGAGCTACAATCTAGTACATACCTTCTTCTTCCTCTTTTTTGGATCAACATGCATCGCATACATACATATATAAAACCCTAGTTAGTGAAAGCTCATGAATACTATAAAATCGATATCAAACAATAGATCTACATTTGAATTACTGCATTGTATTACAAAGATTCAACATAAATCTTAGCTGATCAATAAACCCTACTTTGTTTTTGCAAATAAGAGATCTATAATAGAGAGGAGTATAACATACTTGTTCGTTTGTTGGGTATAACTTTTGATTTCATATTTTACAATCTTGTATTTTTTATGTTTTGAATACTGTCTTTTAGTAGTTTTGTGGGCTTATGCTTTGTATTCTATTGGGTTTATTAGTAGATTAAGATAGACTTTGTATAAGGGCATTATTGTAGGTCCATTGAAACATTATTCTTATGTGGGCTATGCGAGCATAATATTTGGTGCTTTCCATTGAGCTATCTCTAATAATACAAGAGCCTTGGCAAAAATTCAAGAACAAATTGATCATAATCAAACCAATATTGACAAAGTAATGACTACTACAAAGTTTTAAAGATTTAATGAAAGTATGCAAGCTTTAATGCATTAATTCAATATGTTATCACAAACAATGTAAGGTCTAGATGTAAATAAAGGGAATCAAATGCAAGGTGGTCGATCATCATTATCTTCCAATGATAAATCATGTGAACATTCACATTTGTGTACAAGAGAAATTAAATTGGAGTTGCCAAGATTTTTTTATGGTGATCCAAAGAGTTGGAACTTTTTTGAAGTAAGTTTAATCAGGTACAGAAAAAGTTTGCAAAAACTTTGTTCATGTCATAAAATTGTCAAAACCATATTTCAAGTATGAAAAATATCCACAAAAACTTTATTCAGGTACTAAATTGTTCAAAACCAAACTTTATGTATCTAATTGAACTTTTTGTGAAAGTTCACGTACCACTTTTGACATTATCCCTATAATATATCATTTATAAAATATTCATAAATCTGCTAACAAGCTTGTTAACGAGCCTACTTTCTAGCGTGTTCACGAGCCTCAACAAGCCTTTTCACCAGCTTACTCATGAGCTTAAATCAAAGCTTAAGCTCAGCTTGTTTAGATAAAAGAGCTTCACTTTAGGCTCGAGCACGGCTTGTTTACTAATCGAGCTTGAGCCAAGTCGAGCTTGAAGTGAGCCAAGACTAAAGCGGTCAAGCTTAAGTAGCTTGCGAGCAATTCGACTCATTTGCAACCCTAGTTTTGATATAGTGATGAATGTTTTCGTTTTATAGAGTAAAGTATGGATTTGCATTTGCAAAACTATTAAGATGTATGAGTGTATAGTGAGTTTTCACTTTCAAAATAATTAGGCCTGGTTCATTTACTTTTGTTTTATGTCAATGGTTTTGTAGTTCGATAGTATTACCCCTGATTTCTCAAGTGAAAGGTACTAGGTTCGACTCCCTCCTCCCCGTTACAATGGCCAAAGAAAAATTATTTTTGTTTTATGATGGTTCAATTAAATATTGTTTCACTTATCACTCACTTACTTGGAATTTAATGTCGAAGTGTTATCTATAGTCTTGTAACCTAGTGGCATTAGTTTAGATCTCCCAAGTGAGATGTTCTAAATTTGAATTCCCCTTGTTGCATTGACTAAAAAAAAAAATCCAGCTATTAATCATGTTACAACCTAAGAACTGATGTTAAAGGTAACAATTAGTGTAACACAATTCTGGCATATATTTAGGCCCTATTTATTTTAAGAAAGACTATTTGTTAATCGAAAACGTTTTCCATGAAAAGAATTTCCTGAAAAGTAGTATATTTTCAAATACTTGGCTAATTTTATGAAAATAGTTCCTTTTTTTTTTACTTCCAAATAGTTAAATAATGAAAATAAAAACCTAATCAATAATCAAACATATTCTATAATGAGAGACAAATCTACGTAAATAAAAAACTATGAAAAATTTAATAACAAATGTTGTTGGTAGTAAATAATTGGTAGATGGTCTTAAGTTGATGGAAAAAATGACATATGCTTTTATAATCCATAAGTTATTTTCTTAAAAATAAGCTATGAATGAGTATTTATTTTTCATAAAAGCAAAAAAAATAAATATGTATATATATTCCAATAGTGATCTTACTTTTCTTTAAGCAAACATAAAAAAATGAAAAGAAAATATTTTTCTAAAAAATATTCTCGTAAAAAGCCCTTTGATCTAAGATGATCTTTGTTGGTTGTTATATAAGAGGGGCTAATCACCATATCAACTAAGGCTAAATTATGGTTGATTGTTCTTTTATATATACTCAAACTAATGGATATGATACTTAATTCATCAATATATTCATTTCAGGTATCCAAAGATGAAACATCAACAATTTGATCAATTTGCACAAGATTTGAAGTTAAAAAAAAAAAGCATCAAGGTCACCATCACGTTCGTTACAACTTCTGTGATCATCTTGGGTGCATATTTGAGAAGAGGCATCACAGGCATGATCTACGAGAAATTGAAATACAGTGGAGATAACGGGCTCTGATACAGTTATGACCAAGAAGGTGATCTCCACTGATCACATATACAAGTTTGATATAGCCATTACTTAAAGGAATTGAAAAGAGGTTAGAGGAGATTACAACGTCCATCACGGCCGTGATATGGTATGAAGCTTAGGATATACCATGCAACATGAGCGTTATTATGTCATTGAAGTCATCCCAAGAAGATCATAGCCTTTGATATGATCGTGACCAATAGGGACCAAACACATATTATATGATACAGACTACATCATGGATGTAATACATTGTTATGGAATTATCCCGAGGGGATCACTGACGCCATCACAGTCATGATCTACCTTGGACATGTGGGCAAATGGAAGATAATGGCACGTGTCCTGACCATAACTGCAATTACCCTATGATATGTTTTCACACTAGTTGGATTAAAAAGACATCTTTAAAGGGGACGAAGGCCAATTGATGTATAGCTTTGCCATTCAGACTTACCCATTCATACACAACATAGAAATACTAACCCCAAACATTGCAAAGGATATTATTACTTTACTTTTGTAACATCAAGCCATTGCGATCATCATAGGGAAAACCTTGTTTTGTATCAGTTCATATTCATACCAAACATCTTGAATCAGTCACCATAATCTTTCTTTAGTGATTTCTTGAGAGAGAAGACAAGGAGAATTTTTGTTGTAGCAACTTGTGTTAGATGTTGTAAAGCATCAGTAAAAAGGGTTGTTTCTATGTTCCACTATTTTCCTTCTTATGTTAATTGAGTTGTGTTATCCATATGCATTGACACAGCATAAAAAGCATGAAGAAAAACAAGATCTACTTAATTGAGTTAGATATTCAAAATAGCAACAAGGCTAAATCCATAACCTTAAAGATAACACAGAGGATACTTCTCTAAAAAGGTTTTTAATTCAATAATATCAAAAGTCATATATCTTTAACAAAAGCCCTAAAAGACTATTTATACTATTACATGAGAAACTTGAAAGACAAAATCCTAAAGAATCAAGCATGATGTGTAAGTAATAGTTTTGGACTTGTAAGTTGTAACACTAGATTTATCATGTACAAGCATGAAACTAATGTTTAATGTTGCTAAATTGATTAATTTCTATAGTGTGCTTCAATTACTCTAGTTCTAGGTAGTGCACGACTTAGGATTAGACAAGATTTCCACAAGATCCAGTTGAGAAATTGACCTATTGGATAGATCCAACTATAAGGAGAAGTTGCTCATGATCCAAGAAATAAGATTATGAAACTTTCTACATGAATATTTAATTAATATTGGATTCATACACTTAATGTGAACTTAGTCAACTATTAACTAGAAAGAGATTTCAGTAGACAAGATTAAGATTAGATGTTAATGATCTTGAGAAAGGCATTAACCTTACTAAAGGAATCCAATAAATTATGGAAATGTAGAAAGTGCATGTTAATAAATTGGTGAAGTAGGTCTGATTGTGTATTGTTTATATTAGAAATATCAACTTGGTGATTGCATTTGTGAAGATAGTTGTAGGAAGTAGTTAGCATAATTAATCATAATGATCTAATTCAATCTGAAGGCTGAATAATAAGTAAGAAGGCGACTATTAATATTTTTCGATACCTTTGAAGATGACCCTATACTCTACCCTTATATTACAAGTGATAGGTGCACTTATCTAGTACTAATCAAATTACTGGGAAAAGACTATAAGATTTAAACTATTAAAATTAGGCCAGAATATGTCCAATCATTATATATATTGAAGATTTTGTGCATAATAGGGAAAGCTCTGCATCCTTTGCTCCGATGAAGACCCGCAGCAAATTGTCATGCTATCGTTATCGGACATTAATGTGCATGGTCCTTGGATGTCCTACTCTACTGTGTGAAAATGCCCTTTTACCAATCTTCCCCATTCAATGCTCTATGACAGTGAGCTTCACTTTAAAGCTTTGAGGTGACTCTTCGCCTCAAGAATGGCCAGAAAGCTTCAGCCAAAAACGAGGGGACTCCCTTGCTCTGCTCCAGCTTGACGAGGCAAATGCGGAATGGCCAAACATAATTTTGCAACGTATAATTAATAATTAATATTATAATAGTCATAATATAATTTAGTAAGTGAGATGATATCTTGAAAAGAAAAAGAAAAAAGAAAATAATAATAACGATCATTGATTCAAATCCTAAAATTATGATTCGAGTTGGATACAATCCATGTCACGATTTCGAGCATTGGGTATTTTACAATAATAATAGTTTCTAGAAATGAAGACGCTTTAAATTGCTAACTGTGTTTACATCCTTGAATAATATTGAAGCCCCAAAATGTATATTTTTATACCATATAAAGTCAATATTATATATCAACTACTTAATTTAGTAACTTCTCCATCACTTAATTTAATTTGCATTGACGGCTTAATATCAAATGAGTAAAAAATACCATATTGGGTAATTTGTTGACTTGAAAAAATAATTACAAATGCAAGATGTACAAATGATTGACTTGGTATTGTACCATTGATGAGTAAATTTAGATTAAGACTCTTAAAGCTTGATCCAGCCTAGAAAACGACCCTACATCTGCCTGCTAATCAGTTTGGCAGTTAAGACACCTACTCCGCTCAATATTTAATTTCCACACCTACTGATTCACTCTATCCACAACAAGTCACTCTATATATTCTTAGGAAGTGGCTTACTGAACAACTAATAAATTCCATAACTCAACAGGTATAAAGAAGGCATATTGAGGCAATTTTGCTTCTTATTTTTTTTAACCTAAAAAGGGCCAAAATTCGACTAGGAAGCTGCTGACACTACTTGCCTTTTTATTGTAGTCAAAGGCATGTCTTGTCTCAAATTGAGGGTTTTATTTATAAAAACTATTAATCTATATATATGGTAATATTAAATATGTAATAAATATAATTATAATTAATATTATGCAGATTTAATATTATATTTATTATTAGTATTAATATGATATATTATATATTATCATTGATGAATTGTAATTATAGATAATAAATTCATGTTTAACTTGAAACATGAAATTCGATAATTACTTTACTAACCTTAAGATAGTGAAAATTCCCTGAGAAATCACAAACCGCTTTAAAAATGAGGAATTTCAAAAGAGAATAGACAGAGTTGAGAAAGGAATGATTTATGTGCGGAGAAAGGGAGACCCACGACAAGATACACATAATGCTTAAACGAGGTAAGTCTGACCTCAATCAAGTTTCGGAAGGTAATAAATTTCCCACCTTTTGGGAATGCAGCAAGACTACCTCTTATCTAATATCCGCATGTTCAGTGAGGTGAGTTTTGCCTCATGTCAATGCCTTTACTATTTTTGTTTTTTACTAATACTCGCCGGTACTTTCACGATCTAGTAACTATTTAGAATAACCATTGATTAACAGCTTGCTATAAAACGCTCTCAATATGCTCTTTAAAGATAAGTTGGTAACATCTAGCCTACATTATTATTCTATACACTTATTGCCTTTATTATGGTAGTAATTTGGCTATCGAAATGATGGCACCAAACAAGCGCCTAGTGTCTACAGATCCTTTGTTGTTTTATAGGCCCCAAGGTTGTCAATTTGAGATTCTACACAAAATCAGTGGAGGGTCTATAAAATCCAAATTTAGAATGGAAACATATAAATGTAAATTTTTATAATTTATATATAATGGCTTTGAAAAACTATAGATGTGCTTATAACAGTCATAAAAAATTAATTTATAAAAACAAATTGGCAAGATAAGCTCTTTTTTCCATAAAAACTTTTAATTTATAATATAACATGAACTTTAAAAAGGACAAGTAAAGTGGATTTGAAAAAAAAGTTATAAATTAAAGTAGAATTGGACCTTTCAACTTACACTAAGCTATTAATTAATAAATAAATAAGTTCTCTTTAAACTTTGCAACTAGAAATCAAAGTTGAATGAAGGCCAGTAGTATCAAATGAAGGAAGGGGGAGAGAGAAAAGAAACAAAATCAAATGTGATGAGAAAGATTTAGTATCATAATAGTTTATGGACTTGTAAAATTACAGTTGTATTTCTCATATTTTAATCCATTTGACTCAAATGGATAGAATCATTATATTAGGTTAAAAATGTAAGTTTTTTTTGAATTTATGTATAGAATCAGTTAAAATTGTAAGATTTTACATGAAGACAATTTTATACATGAATTAACTCTGTATAACATCCTAAAATTGTAAATTTATATAATTGTATGTGTAAAATCACAATTTTGATAACTATTGCAGGCCATCTAGTTTGATACAAAAATCCAAAAAACTCCATCAACAAATTTGGTTCAAGTTAAATTTAGATGAGGAAATATATTACACAATTACTCAAATATTAAAGTTAAGCTACATTTAATTAATTATATGTGTTTTTCATATCATATGTTTGTGATTGTGCATTTTATATATTGTGCTTGCGTTGGTTTGTAAAGTTGTAGGACCTAGGTGCACAATAACTTGCGAATGTTTAACATGCCTTGACATATGGACATTAGCATAGAACTAATCATGTGAATTGTAGCTAGTATCTGAATGCCTTTTCACATGACCAAAAATTTTATGATCATGGTGTAGTGGGCTAGTGTCTGAGCTAATGTCTAGACGTCAAGATGTGGCTTCTAGACACTAACAAGGTTTATTACATTTGGTGCTTAGCTTTGTAGGTAGCATCTAGATGATATCATGTGACATCCAGATGCCAATTTATAGAAAAATAATTATTAGAGCATTTAATGCACGACAACTTTATAGAAAAATGTCCAAGGACCAAATGTTTTAAAGAAGCTATAAGTAGAGGATGTCTCATAGATATGATGAAGTTAGTTGAGCCATAAAAATTGTAAAAATTGCAATTAATCCTTGCTCCACTTTGCTAAAATCCTCTTCTTCTTTTTTTTTTTTCTTTATTTGCTTTTTGTGAGATAAAGAGTTGAGTAGTGTCAATTGTTGTATCATTTGCAAACCTTTGTAAGACATTACTTTAGGATTTTTTAAGTGATTAAATGAGTGATTGATTTGTACCTAGTGTGATAGAAAACTTCTTGTGAAGAAACAACTCTTATTGAGAATTTTGTGTGTTAGTGATTTTGTGATTTGTGGTGTAGCATTATAGCTCCTTGAAGCAATTTGTTAAGATTAATAAAGTAATTGTGAAGTCTTCAATTAAGGGTAACCGTGAACTCGTGAACACTAGGGGATGGATTGAACTTCATATTGAACTGGGCTTTATCCCTCTATTCCTTCTCGTTATTTTATTATTGTTGTTGCTTACTTGTTAATATACAATATTTAGGCATTAGTTTTCAAAAAAGATAGAATGGTTATAGAGCTCTATTCACCCTCCTTTCTTCTCAAATTTTAGCTAGGTGTTAAATCGATTTTACTATGCCATCATGTACTAAATGAAAATTTTTAAGTGTCAACATTATTTTAAAAAGTATATAGTTTTTAAAAAAGTTTTAGTATAATTTACTTCTCTTTGTATCATTTGAGATGCGGGACCACTAAATCAACAGTTGTTCAGGATATTTAATTGATTTTTTATGTATTGATATTAATACAAATATGCTACAGATGATATGATAATGTGACATTGATAATTATAATGTACTTCAAAAAAGAAATTTCTCCTTTTTTCGGATAATTCTGCCAAAAAAATTAATTTTATATATTAGGGTATAAAATCATGAGAAGCAAGCAATAGCAAATATTCTTTTTTTTTGTTTTTGAAAAATTATATTATATTGTATTTATACTTGTTCAACTCAGTGGCAATCAAATTTTTTTTTCTTTTATACCCGTTAACTTCACTATAATAATAATAATTCTATTTCTCCTTATTCTTTATGGAAAGTTATTATAGTGTTGTTTAGATTATTGTAATAACCATCATATAATGAATTCCCTTTACAAAAAAATCAAACAATTATTCATTTGTCAAAATTTTTATATAGATTTAATACTGTAATTGATTTTTTTTTAAATATCCTTATTTAAATAACCAATATAAAAATAGTAATCATATATTATAAATCTATTTTATTCATTAATAATAGCGATTTTATTATAATCCCATTCCTTCAGCCGACCAAATGGCCAGTAATTCTTCCAAGGCCGGCCTACACTCCAATTCTAGAAGAAAAGGTTCAAGTCAAGCCAACAAAGAATCATCAAAAATTGTATTTTATTTAATAGCATTTCATTTTCATTAGATATTTAATCGTCTAGACAACGACCACGTCAAAATTCCCATCCAAGGAAGATGGTTATATAGCTCATGTAGTGCTAAGGAAGATGAATCCAAGCATTATTGGCTCACTCAAGGCTCAAAGAATGAACACACCAGCCCTATCAATGATGGGTTTGGACTTCTCAATTAGAGGGCGAGATAATATTTTAAAAGAAAATAGACAAGATTAATATTTTTTTTTTCAAATTTTCTTTCACTAAAATTAAAAGTATTTTAAAATCAAGTGAATAGTTTTGTGGAATAACTCTCTTAGTCCACCAGTAGATATCCACAAGCTTTAGGTCATGACGATTGATATAAGTAGATATCGACACGGTTTTGGAATCAAACTAAATCAGAACTGGAATTGGAACCAATGGTTTTGGGTCTTGAGATGGAGGAACTTAAACCAAAATCATCTCCCAAGGTTCCAATCTGGTTCTATAAAATTAGTAGTTCCTGGTTCCGATTTTGGAACCATAAAATCATTTTTTAAAGTAAAAATAAGAATAAATAAATAAATTTTAGTTTTTAATAAAATAAATTTTAAACTCAAAATAATTATCATGTTTAAAGTGTTAAATTATTTAACCAAATTTTTAAAAAAATTATTTAGAATGTGCATTTATTTATATATAAAAACAGTCAATATCAGTTGTAGCTAGTAATATGAGATTCTAAAATACTCCAGTGGATAAAAAGAAAATTACATATGAAAAATAGTCTCACGTTATTAAGAAAATAAATTTTTCTTTTAAGAAAAGTTTATATAAACTAAATTATATATGATTTTAATGGTCTATTAAGCAAGAAACAGACCAAAGATATATCAGATATCAATGACAAACAAACAATTTTACTTATAAAAAGATTAAACATACCAGATACAGATGACAAACAAATACAGATACTGGTACATATGAAACAAAGATCATCCAAACAGACCCTAAGTTGTGTTTATTTGTATTTTTGATAATAACACATTAAATATTATGAATATGTAATAAATTTTATTATTAATATATAATAGTTTAAATATTCAAAATTATATATTTAATATTACTTTTTATTTTTCTTTATTTTTTTCAATAGTACCAATAGAACCACTAGTTCTACCTGTATCTAGGCTAAGAAACGCTGAGTAATCGAAAAATTAGTGGTTCTTTAGTCTATTATAGAACCATAGGTGATGGATCTGATTCAGTTCTTGATTTTGAACCGTATCGTGCCTATGTCAAGATATAAGTACAGTCAAGCTTTAAAATTGGAATACTAGGTAAAGTCCATGAAGGATAATCAGTGCACAAAACTTGATGAAAAGGCTCTAACAATGATATAGTAAAGTTTGACAAGATAAAGGCACGTGGAGTGCTTGTATTATCATGTTTTGGCAAGTTAGTGTCTAATATTTGATTTCGGACAAAAGGTACCTGCACTTTCGAACTAACAGCATTTTAATGCTTAATGTTTGATTTTTTTTCTGAATTTGTTTCAGCAAGGGATATACCTCAATCTTGATTAGGGGTAAGCTTTAGTGCCTAATGTTAAGAGTATAGAGGCATTAAAATGCTATTAGTTTGAAAGTACAAGTACATTTTGCCAAAAATCAAATATTGGCCATCAAATTGCCAAAAAAAAAAAAAAATGATGGTACAACCACTTCCCATGTCTTTATCCCAAAGTTTTGGCAAAAAGTATATTAGAAAAAGTATTGTTGATGAAGACACCAACAAATTAAATAACAAGAGAAATTAAAAAAAGATGTATTTTTATCTTATCCCTTGCAAAATGGCTAGTTTTGAAGCATATATGGTCTTCACTTTAGATGAGTAACAAGTCACAATAAGACAACATATTTTGAATTGAGTAAGTTACACTGGAAGATTCCAACGTTTAGGGATAAGTTCATTTAAGGTCCTAACATATCAGATGGTTTAAAAGAGATCTCAACACTTGGGGATAAATTTATTTAAGATATCAATGTTTGAAGAAGTGACTCAATTTGGGTCCCCAAGGACATGTGTTAACATGAGAAAAGTTTTCTGAGTTTTAATTAAATATTGTTTCCTATTGACACGTGTCCTTTAAGATCAAATTGATCTATTTCTTCAAACGTTGGGACCTCAAATGAACTTACCTCCAAAACGTTAGTGCTTCTTTTTAACTATTCAAAACGTTGAAATCTTAAATGAACTTGCCTCAAAATACTGAGACCATGTTATTCACCCATTTTGAATTTTATATTTTTAATTGATAATTATATCAAGGTGGGAGTGAAAACCACACAACAATTTTGTTGTGGTTTCTACTATCTCCGCTTAGCAAATTCAAAAGGACAGTGATTTATGGTAAGGAGAACTTGTCAATCGAAGACGTAAAAAACAATATGTTGAGTAAGAAAGGATAGACTACGAGACAGAATTCATGAATTGTGAGGTTGCAAAAGGTCTAATTGCTAATGATAGACCTATTCAATGGTAAATTGTTAATCTGTTTCCTTTTCTATTTTCTTATTTCATTTTTTTTTCCTTTTTTATGGACATTTATTCTTTACGACCTTTTGAAAAAAGTCGTTCTAAATTTCTAAGAGTAAAATAATAAAATAAGATTAAAAATATATATCTAGCAAAATTAAAGGTTTAAATCAATACTCAATCTCAAAGATAGCAAGTCTTAGCCTACAAGAAATAAATATAAAAGGGGTTTGCACATAATTTTGTCTTAATTAATATAGTTATGGTGCACAGCAATATATTATTTGTACTGATGTAATCACACACTTGATATTTATTAGTTTTAAGTATTATAGTCCCAATCTTAGGGAGCATCATACATTTGGATTGCACTAAGTTTGGCCAATGCTTTTGGAACTTGTGGCGGGCGGCATATGTGAAGTTGCTCAATCAAAAACAAGTTCTTTGGTCTTACTTTGTCATTTTTATTTTTAGTTTATTTAATTAATGATTGTAATTGTAATGGTTGTGCTATGGGTGGAAGGTGAGGGCTTATATGCATGTAAAAAGGGTTGAGCCTAACCCATGTGGGACTTCCTTCATGCCTTGAGATCGGTGGGGTCGTGTGCGTGGCACTTAAGCTGAGCCTTGAGGGCTGTGTAGGCTGGCTTGCATCATGAATGGGTAACGCTGGGGAACCACATGCTAAACACCCAACCCTTTTTACATGCATATAAGCCCTCACCTTCCACCCATAGCACAACCATTACAGTAATATTAAAGGGGATCAAAAGACTTTGGTCTCTTATATTTATTTATACCTTTATAAATAAATAATATGAAAATTAAAATAAGTAGAAAATCAATATTTCATAGAGAAGTTATTTGTGACAATGAATGGGTGAAAAAGAATCATTTTAAAGAAAGAAGTTATTTGAGATGCTTTTTTATAAACATATATCTACTTATTAATATAAACTAGCTTTTACAACAAGTCCTATGGTGTCCTTAACCAAGTCGTTGTCTATAAGTCATCAACCATTCCTATTGTAGTCACCACAGAAAGAAAAACTATATATATATATATATATATATATTTAAATAAGAATGATTTATTTATTGTTAAATCTTTGATAGTTTTTAACACTTATAATAGGCAAGCAACATGGTGTTATTAGAGAAAAACACTACTATAACGTTTAAATTTATCAAATTAACCTCTAAAAGAGAAAATCGTTATTGCATAACTTCTCCATAACTTCATTTTAAGAAAAATAATCATGGAAGTTTTCAATTTTCTATCTAACTTCATAGCTTAAAACTTTTTGTTGGCATTTAAATAAATATTTGTATGTTCTAATTTAATGATAATTTTGTACTTTTTTTAGATACCTTATTATGTTTATATGATATTATATTCTTACGTTACATTATTTTCATTTGGAGCTCTTTTATTTTCAGACACATACATCATAGCAAGTATAAATTTCTTATAGTCCTTTTAAAAATGTAAAGCACTACATATCTTACACTTTGATATTTAAATGATTGTTCATTGACACAGATGGCGTGAAAACTCTTCTGTAGCTTATAATTGTACCGTGTTCCATCTTTCTAAGATTTTTAATCCAGATTTAAGTTACCCCAAGAATGTATTATTGGTAACTAAACCTTGAATTGAGCACAAATAGGTTACCCCGATTATATTCAATCAAAATTTTAAAGGAAACTCCGATTTTTACAGCTCCTTTACTTCTGTCGTGTGAAATAAGAGGAGAATTGAATTCCACCTCTACAAACGTATAATAAGATTATAATGATTTGTTCATTTAATGTAAAAGATAAAATAAGAATTTATTGGAATAAAAGTACCACTACTGAATCCAATGAATTTGTGCTAAACCTTTTGAGATCTCTATCTTGGGTCGATAACATGTTCATCCATTATGAGACAATTACCTGCAAAATAAATAAATAAATTGGACACTATGGAAGGTGGAGTCTTTGTAAAGTATTTTCTACGAGAAACGAGACTGTTAATGGATTTGGCTATTGTTTGGGCATTGGGTTCAGCATCGTAAATGGTGTGGGTTGGCAGTCAGGACAGAGCATACATGTGCCTGACTCACTGAAAGCAATAACAAATCGACATATATATATAATATATATATCGGGACCATATAATAAATTTCCGTAAAATATGAATTTCTATAGATTTCAATTAAATTTGCATTACTAATTAGTCAAATCCGAGGTAGGTATAAGATATTTTATAATATTATCTTTTTTTTTGGCCGAGTATAATATTATATTGATAGTTAGGCATTGAAACATCTACTTTTAAGTTGGCTTGGTTAGTGGTCGAAAAAAAGTTGTCTTGGTTTTTAATTCAAACACGACTCAATTGTAATATTAAAGGCTTATAATAAGATTTTTTTTTTAAATTCTTTTCACTAATAATTATCTATCACAACTTTTAAAGAATTAGGAATGTAAAGTGTGTTAATTCCATTAGCGATTAGGAATTGATGTTCGTACTATTCGCTATAAAATTTTGACAGATATTTTAATGGACTTTTTTTTGTCAAAATAGATTTTATTTTAAAATTAATTACTAAAATAGGATATAATCAAATTTAATTATGAAAATAAATCACCAAACACAAATTTGAGACATTGATTTTTTAATTTCAATGTATTGCTCATGTCTTATATGCGAGTTACTATTAGAACTCATAGCTCCCATACGCGAGTTACTGCAACTATTTTTTTTTGCACCTAATTCGCATATCTAAGGTGCCAGTTTGGTGGATTATTTTGATAATTAATTTGTCATAAATCCTGTTTTAGTAATTATTTTTTAGGAAGTCTAAACTCAACTTTCATGCATAAAACGTTTTTTTCCTATGATATTTTCGGTCATACCATCTTTAATGATATCACTGATAATAAAAAAGAAAAAGAAGAATAAAGAAAAGCTATGCTCGACTTAAATCAAGGCGATATAATCTCATCATTAATTTTGACAGAATTGGCTCATTACTTTTGAATGGTTTGTGACATACCTAACCGTAATTGAACTATTTAAATAACTAATAATTTAATTGTTATATTTATTTTAATGATTTAATTTTAATTATTATTTTTATTTTATTGCATGATTAATTTATTTCTTTCCTTAAGAATCCAAGAGGAATATTATCTGGGTACAATGATTACGAGGAAAATTCCTTGCAAGTTACAGCCAACATAATGATCCTAATACCAATGGAGAATCTGGTATAGCCCATTGTTTAGAGTAGTGGCTTTGAAAAATTTGACTGACCCCCGGCTGCAGTATTGAAAAAATCTGGCGTTTCCTATGTCAGATTCACTTAATCACGAATCGTGATGCCCGCCAGCTAGAGCGAATCGCTGCATAAGTATCCTAGCAATAAGTTAATCGAATAATTCATAAAAATTAAAAATTTAAATTTTATAATATTTAATTCAATTAACTTACAAGTATAACATAAAAAAATCAAATGGATTGAGATCGATTTCCCTCCTACAAGTTGTATTATGTAGGGGAATTTCACATATCTATTAATTGACGTTTACTTACTTTTTTTTTTTTATATTCTCAACTTTTTTTTTCCTTATTATTTAAATAATTTCCGTTTCCAAATTCTTACAACTCTTGCTAAATCCGTTTTTTTTTTTCATCCGTCCGAGATGCATGTCAACTTAAGATTGAATCACAATAATTAATTTATCACTTAATAATTTTGAATGTGTTTAAAGTTTAAGACATTGATATCAAATATATTTAATTCCATTACATAATAAAAATAATTTAAAAAACAAAGAATGAGAAAAAAAAAAAGGCACAAAAAATTTGTGCATGCTCCATCCTCCTTAATCAGCTTCCCCATGGTCAATCAAAAGGTGACACATGTCAAAGAGAGATAAAAAGTTTAATCAAATTGAGAAAAATCTTATTTTTATAAATTTTAAAATATTGATGACTTTAATAGAAGAAGGAAAAAAAATATTAAAATTCAAATAAAAAAATAAATATCATTTCAAATCGAGTTTAAGCTTCTTAGTGACATTATACCGCCACGAATATACTTATTCACAGCTATAATAAGGTAAAGGTTAAGGGAGATTACCACCGGGGAAAAAAAAATTAAAAAAAAAATTAAGGGAGAAGGAAAAAAACAAAAGAAAAAAAAAAAAAAAAACAAAACAAAACTCATGTTGAGGCCTCATGAGTCTTATCCTAACCTGATCATTGTCCTTTTATGGGATCATGTTCGTTTTATTTTTCACCATTGTAATGACCTATAAATAACGTAAAGTGTCCATCATCAAACAAATCCCACGATTATTATTAGCAGTGCAAATTAGCTAAACTATTCGCAAATTATTCAAGCCAAGATCATAAATAAGCTTGTTAAGATTTGTTTAATATATTAATATATATTTTATATAATTATTTATATTAATATAATATTATAAATATAATTATATATAGTATATATATGTAAACAAAATGAACTCATACTTGTGAATCTTTAGTGGGTTTAGGCTCGAATATATACATTTCAAAATTTGTTCCAGGTCTGATTCATTAATTTACTAAAAAAGTAGAATCTGAGCTTTCAAAAACCCCACTTATATGTGTCCTTGATGAATATCATGGACTTGCTTTACTGTCAAGTAATTAGATTCCACCGTTTTATAGAAAAGTTTTTCAAGAGGCTAGAATTTACAAGATTTTTTTTTTTCTTTTCAATCAATGTGAGGATTTGTTGACATCATTCATTCCTTCTTATTGAACTATGTTAACAAATGTTCAGAGTACAACGCTCTATTTATCACGTGAAATACATTACATACATAACCATATTTAGGGCCAATTTATTAAAAAAAATTTGTTTATTCTATTTAAAGTAATATTAATATTTAAATTTGATTAACATTTATTCTTGATTTGAATTAGATTAACCTCATAACTTTATAGAGTTAAAATATTATAAAACTCAAGTTTAACTCAATAAATTATTCGAATGGCTCAAATTCTAGTCTTGACTCAATCGTTCTCAAATTGAATACAAGTAAAAATTTGTTGAGTTATACTTGAGCAATTTGCAAACCAGCTTGGTCCATTTACACCCTTGATATAGACTAACCAATTAACGACACCTATAATATGCATATCATACATTTATTAATTTGCAAATAACCTATTGGGATGGAATTATAATAAAATTCTCCTAAACTGATATGATGTTACATTTGGTATATAATTATGTTTTTCATGACATTTAGTTCATAATTGATTTATATTAACAATATTGTGTGGATTAGTTATAGTAATTAGTGAAAAAGTAGTTAGCAAATACAAATTAAAATAAGAGATATCAAGAGTGCAATAGATAATCTTATTGTATAAGTTTAAAGATTTATTCATTTATAAAAAAAAAAAAAAAGTCAGGAGTAACGTTTATTTCTTTTTACGGCCGGAAAAAGTCAAGAATTAAGTAGAGTTTTTATTATTATATTATTATTATTATTATTATTATTATTATTATATGAAGTATTGCTGATTAAAACAAGCATAATTCTCATTCCAAACATTTTGTACCCTCACTTTCTAAGCCATCCCCATGGATTTAAGAGTGCACTTTCAAATCCCGACCTATGAAATGCAAGTCATAAAAACAAAAGAAAAGATTATGAATGGTATTGATATTTCTTCACAAGTCATAAAATCTAAATTGAAATGAGTTAGATTAAATCAGAATTCAACATTTGAAATAATCTAAATTATTCAATGACTAAAATTTGCATGTGAATACAATATTAGTTCTAGATATTAAGTTTGAAGTAATTTTGATTCATGAAAATGAATGTGTAGAAATAGGTTTGATATATTATGTTTATTAATGTTAATTATTAATGTAAGTGATTATGAGTAATGAAATTAATGTTATTGTTTTATGTATATTAATGTGTGTATAGTATAATTAATATTTGTATCTTTTATGAATTAATATGTTTGTGTTATGTTTAAATTTATCAAAACAACTTTTGTTATACTTAAGAATTTGTTGACAGATTTTTACAAAAGTTAAACCTATTTGTCAAGCCTAAATTAAATCCAAATGAGCTCCAAATTAAGCCAAATTTAACCCAAAGTCTTATATGCCTCAAAAGTCAAACTTAAGATAATAATGAGTCATAAATTTGATCCAATATTGCCTCTTTTGGCAGCCCTCATTTCCCATACGAGTTTCCCTCTTCTTTCTCTCCTTTCTCTTTTCTTTTCTTCAAACTACAAGCCCTAAACCAAAGAATAATATCAAGCTTTTAGATTCAAAAATCTCCAAGCCAAGACCTCTACATGTAAGTTAAAGCTAGTATAGACTCTTGTTTTATTTTCTTTCTTGTAGTATATATGTAAAACCTATAGTAGGGTGGGTTAATGTCTTTTGAATTATATGGTTTATGCATTGATATATGTTAGGTTGTGTTGTGTCTTTTTGTGAACTTGTTCATGTGTTATGGTAGTAGTGAGGGGTGTTGGTGAGGAGTGATATTGATTTGAGTAGTTGAAATTGAAGTGAAGAGAAGGAGAGGATTTGATGTGAATGAAGTAGTTTAATGTGTTGTTTTAATATTCAAAGTTGTTCGGATTGATTAGTGTGGATAGAAGATAGTATATGAAGCTAAATATGAGCTTGAAGAAGGATTAAAAGTGTTATAAGTTATAAATTTGGAAAGTACAAAATAGGGAAAATAAATTCTTTTCGAATAGGCCTGTTTTTTAGTGTACACCGGCATCTGGTACTTCAATGCTGCAGGCGTATAGGCGGTGTTGAATGTGATCAGAACCGATTTTTTTAAAGCCGTTTAAAACGCCGCTAGCTTTTGTAAGGAAATTGGCCAGCGTTTATTTTTCAGATCGTACGCTGGCTACTAGAGCTTCAAAGCCGCCGTAGAGGCGGTGTTGGATGTGAACAGAATCAAAATATTTAATGTCGGGCTTAACATTGCCGGCATATAATTCCAACGCTGTTGGCGTTCGATCAAGTTTTGCCCATGTAGAAAAGCCGTGTATCCCCTAAGTTTTACAAATTTAATTTTCTTTAATTGTCATTATTTACTTCATATATGGTTTTCTAAGGAATCTATAAGCTAAATAAACATGTTTTATATATGAATTAGATGTTAAAACTATATATTAGATTTATTGAATCTCCTTGTATAGTTAACCTAGGATTGTGATATATATCCACACACACACACATATATATATGTAAATTCTATGTTCGATTATTGATTGTTTTGATATTCTTATTTCAGTTAGAGAGTCTTCAGTTATTTCCCCTCCGAGTGAATATAGTAATATACTATCGGGTTCAGGTACGCAATAGCTTACTTGTCGTGTGCTAGGACTAAGCATTCTTAAATTAATTTAATTAAATTCGACTTAATGCTTTGATGAACTGGATGTCTATTACGCTGTTTAATCTGGTCGAGAAACAGCAAACCAGTCATGATGCAATGACATGTTAGTTAAGCGCTTAACTTAAGTCATGATGCAATGATTTTACCATGATGCAATGATACGCTATGATGCAATAGCGATTCATTTTGGTTAAGTGGGTAGCCGATGGGGAGAATAGTATCTGAGTAACGTTTACTTAAACTTAGGGGAAAATGCCATGGTTTAGTTCAAAGTTTATGAAAACTTGTGAACTAGGCTCATGTTGTGGACTGAGTTTAAGTAGAGTTGAGCAACAGCTTTTGAACCCTAAATGAAGCTATTTCTTTATGGACTAGATATAAGAGATATAAGTATTCGAACTGCTTATATCAACCCCCTGAGTAGCTGTTATTACTTAGGACCCCTAAATTTCTAGAGCGTGATTCCGAGGTTTGAATACCCTCTTGTTGCTTTATTGAAACAATAATTAATAAGATAATGATATGATCATTGATGCATTTCATTTGAGTTAAGTTTGCTTGATAAATTGTTCTTGTATTTGTTATTGTGTACTGGGCCTTTAGCTCACTTTTGTTGCTTTGCAGGTAATGAAGATAAGTTATATGATGATTTGGGATACGGGTCAGATTTTGAGCAATTCATGGACGAGTATGACGAGTAGGATTCGATTACCCTTGGATTTTGGAGAAGATTTTGTTAAAGCAAATGACCTTAGATGGCTTATTAGATAAGCCTAAGTGTAATAGACCTTAAGCTCTCTTTAGATTATCCTTTGTACTAAGAAAAATGTGTAATTTTTGTAGTGTCATGTATTGACACTAAACTTTGTACATATAATGTATATATGTATAGATTGTTTTTATTAGCAATCTTGTTTTGTAAAAGGTTGTTTATAAAGTTTTAGTAGATTTGATCAAAAAATTTCTCATAAACTGTTAGTTTTAGGACAATCTTACATATAATGTGAAAATGTTATATGTGGTTGGGGACTCTGTACTTTAAATCTCGGGATTTAGTGGGTCGGGTCTTTACAGCATTTTTCCACAAGATTCGTTGTTCCATCACTTTTTAAATCAATACTAAGGACAAATAAAAGAGTACATACAAGGATTTATGGTGTTGATCCTTCAACATGGATTGAATTGTTCTTAATTTTAATTAATTGGAAGGAAAAACTTTATGGTTATATCATAAATTTTAATAGGACCGATGTCCACTATTTAATAGCTTAAATTTGTACTATACCATCATTGCACCATTAAAATAATTAATATTTCAATTACTGTATTTATTTTGATGATTAAATGACTAACTAGACAACCACGCTAGAAGTTTATTTAGAAAAAAAAAAAATCACTTCATCTATCTATCTTCTTATGCCATGAGAGTAAAGCTGAAACGTTGTATGAATAGATGAATGGGTTTAATCAATTTGCATTATGGAATCATTTTGTTAAATCACTCGTCTTAGGATTTGAAAATTTTTTAATACAACATGATACAAGATAGGTTTTACACCTTAGATTTTAAGATTCATAAACATCTTCTTCCATAATACTATGTGTCTATGCCACTGCAATTGAAGACAATCAATTCATTTTCCTAGTCATGAAATGATTGTTATCGACATCCATAAAGTAGTGGACACACTCGTGTTTGCAACAACAATAATGATGTATAACATTTTGTTAATCTTACCAACAATGACAAGCAAGATTAAAAGATCACAAAGTCCTCCACTGGGTGAGTTCAAGATGGATATAGACATAACGACAATGAATTTTGGTCCATATTAAACCAATGTTCCTCAAAATCACTTGTCAACATCAAGTTTAATTTCTTGCTTAGAAGATAAGTGATATGGAGACTCGTTTAGTAGTTAATAGAAAATTCTCATGAATGTTCCACACTTAGATGCCAAAAATACACTTCCTGTAATGATCTCATCAGTGCAAGCAACACTTTTGTTACTATGCTTGACAAGTTTTTAATTTTGTTGAATAGAATTATTTAGTTTATATTATTTCTAATGGTGTAAGGTTCATCTTAAAGTGATTGCGCATGTATCATGTGGATCTTATGCCTTGCATGTAACTTGATTGGATGACATGGAGACAATGATGGCGAGGGGGAACAAACAATTTTAATGTCTTGAATGCACAAGTGACGGATAAAAGAGTTTAAGTAAGCCTTACATGTTTATCTTGCCATTCTTGAGCAATTGGAGTGGTAATCACTTGATTTGCTTGTTTAATCCTCATGAGCAAAGCTTCTTCCATGTAATATTGTTTGTTTTATCTCTTTAAAAGTTGGAAACAAGATGTGGTTGGATTTTCATGGCACTTAAAATGGATGATGACCATAAGATCATCTTAGTTATTTATAGATGAGATGGAGTGAGCTCATTTAATAGTTTGCTTTAGGCTAAAGCAGTAATCATCCTCCTATATACATAAGCTTAAGCAGAACGGTATGAGGATCATTGTTTCAAGCTCACTACGTCAGACCTCCTTAAGTTATTCCAATGAAAAAAAAAAAAAACGAGGCTCGTTGGGCATTGTCACTAACCAATAAGTGAAGCCTAAATTTATAAAAATAATTATATATGTTTTTCAAGGCCCTTTAAAATGTTTATTTATATTTAGATTTTATCTTTTGAGCGAGACAAGATTTCTTTTTATAGAGAAATTTTTATTATAAAATTAGGTGTAGTTGTGAAAATTGGTTTTGATATTGTAATTAGTTAGAATTAGTTAGTAACAATGTTGTCAGAACCGGATCAGGGTTTAACCAGAATATGCTAAGGGGTCAGGGGTCGCGGAGTTAAACTAGGTTCAACTTGGGGGGTCAAACTGGAGTCGATAAATAATAATTATAATTTAATTGCAACGAAAATGAGAAACATATAATTATATTAATGTAAATGTTAATAACATCATACAATTATAATAAATCACATTTTTTGGACAATGTTATCTATCATTATTATTAATTGTGGTTACATTATATCTTCATTTTCGAACTTCATGGAGATAAATAACAAAGCATTGAATTTCTTTTTTTTAATTGTAATAAGCATGGACCAGCAAGTAAATGCATGTTCATATAAATGTTTGGAAAGTCTAATTTCCTAGTTTGCAGGATAGACAATAGAGGCTACAATCAATCGAGAGAGAAGTCCCACGTTGTCAAATCCAAACACAGCAAGGCACAATCTGGCCACAATTCCCACGTTATCAAGTTTCATGTTTTTTGAGTCTTATCATGAGTCCCACATGGACAAAGTTGTAGTGAAGGAAGTTAATTTCGCAAGTATAAAATCTTGCCTTGGGGAGGAAATGATACAGGTAACGCCATTTGAATAGCTCCAACTATCATAGTTGATGGGCTTTTGAGTTACGGGCCTTTGCCAACCAAGGTTTAAAATTTTGATAAGCGTTTCTGTGCAACAAGGCATGTTGAAACCGGCCGATTCAAGGCAAAACTCGATCTGATTCCCCAGGTTGATGACATGGTACTGGGTCTTTATAAATCCAGTTTTTAGGTCAAGACTAGACTTGTATGGTAGCTGGTTCATGGTCTGACCCGTTCGACAGGTTAGGCTAGTCCGGTTTTGACTACAGTTTTGACTACATTGGTTGGTAAATGCTACATTGAAAACAAGAAAAATTAACATTGCTATTAATAGTCTCATCGTATCACTATGACAATTCATTTATTAATAAAAAAAAAAGACAAAAAAATTAAAGAATTTTTTTTATGGGAAGTTTTCTTTGTTGAGATGGTCACATGCATTTTGCATGCATGCATCTATACACTTCACATGAATAAGAATTGGGTTAGTATTGCAATAAAACAATTGTTAAATAAGGGAAAAGGATGGTTTGGAGAGGGATAAAAGAGGTTGAATAGATGATCCCAGCAAGCCTAGTGTTTATGTGATAAATGATCTTATTAGGGTTTTCTTTTGGTTCCTAAGTCCTCTCTCATAAGGAGGTACATATGTATTGATAGTGAAACAAATGTCCTGTTGTTAAATCACACGAATTAGTAATAAATAGTAATTAGGTATATTAACCTTAATGGGCTAAGTAGGGGACAATAAAATCCCAAATGTACATAATGAAACTACGTTTGATCGGAAAGATTGAAAATGTACAAGACAAATTTAGCGAACCTTATTCTAAGCCCACCAATCTAAAACTCTCTAAATTTATCCCAACAAAAATATGTTTTTGTTTTTTTGGGATCCTACCACTAATCCAAAAAATTAACCTCTAATATAATGATATGGTTTTGATTTATAAATTATTTTTTTCCAAATTGATCTCTGTGCATTTTGCCCCTTGACAAATGGTTCTTTGTCGAGGTCGAAGAATTATTTGGCATCCATTAAATTATATGTCATGAGAATGTTTTGGAATTGAACTTTCCGACTAAGGTACATTTCATATACTATTTAGCCTTACGTTACTAACTAATGTATATATTGTTTAGCAATGATCATAGATTGCATTCAGTTTTTTATCTGACTACATCATTAATTGATATGTCATAACTCATTTTTCAATTATCAACGTGAAAATTACAGGAATTTGCCACTAGCCATGGACTTATCTTCATAATAGGAAATATTCCTTTTTTTAACAAATGTGGGATGATCATTTTATTTGCAGAGTTTCTCATATTGCCCCCAATTAATCATTCTTTGTGCAAAAAAAAAAAAAAAAAAGTGATAAAAAAATATCGAGCGAACAAATACAATGTCAATACTAGATATAAACTTGAGTTAAGAGTGTGCTTCTCATAATAGCTTTGACAAATCATTGATCGAATAAATTTATAATAATCTATTCTTAGAATGGATGTAATGAGCATTAGTCAAGTAATTGTAATATCATGTATCTAATAAGAACATCATGTGCCAAGAAGAATATTTTTTCATAACAAGGCAACAACGATAATTGTAATGTACCAAGGCTTACCTAGCCCTAATGATACTTATCAAGGGAATTGCTTCACTACTTGATAGAGTCAAACAATAATAGATGATAACAGTTTGTTTTAAGATAAGCCTTACACGTCAAAAATAATACTTCACAGTAAGGCCATGATAATATTAGGACATGTTAGAGCTTAGTTATGCATGTTTAGAGGATTACTCCTTTCTTCAAACAACAAAAGTCACAAGAGATGCCAATGTATTACTTGAGCTTGAAGGTATATAATTCATAAAATTTCAATTTCAAATTGAGCACTACTGTGATAATTAAGCATTACAGCGCAAACCATGCATCATTGCAACATGTGAGCAACATAGTGCAGACTATGCATTATCGCAACGTGTGTGCGCCACAGTGCAAACCATGCATATCATAGCATGCAAGCATTGCAGCATAGATCATGCATCATCGCAACATGTGTGCAACACAGTGCAAACCATGCATATCATAGCATGCAAGCATTGTAGCATAGATCATGCATCATCGCAATATGCAAGCAACACAATGCAGACTATGCATCATCGCAACATGTGTGCGCCACAGTGCAAACCATGCATATCATAGCATGCAAGCATTGCAGCATAGATCATGCATCATCGCTGCATGCATGCACCTCAGCGCAAACTGAGCATTGTTGCAACATGTGAGCACCATAGCATAGACCATTCATCGTTGCATAATCAAGCATCATAGCATCGATTGTGCAATGTGATTAAAGTTTCATTGTGACAAGAGGATGTGCCATATAGATATGTATATACGCATACTCATGGTATCAATTTTTTATTCAAGATATTAGAGTATAGAAAAAATTAATCCTTTTAAGCTTGATATTATTGAAATTACATTGAATACAAAAAAGAAGAAGAAGAAGAAGATTGAAGTGCTTAAAAGATTTGTTTCATGAAATATAGTAGCACTAACTTATCATTTCCTTTTCTTAGTTATCATCATCTAAAGATATATGTATGACAACATAACAAATATTTATTCTTAAACACACGGTTGCATATAAACATACTTACACTCATAAATGATTAGAATGAATTATGACTATGAATGTTAGAGGAACTTCGTAGACATAAATTGTAAGTCAATAAGTTATCTATTGATAACCATAAATTTGAGATAATCTATGATAAAAAGCTTGTTAGTAGTCAAATTAACAGATAAATATCTTTAAGATTTCTATGAAGATTATATACTTTTATCGATGAGTGATGTAATTATGTTCAACTTTTCTCAATAAAGCATAGGATAGAAGACATTATGTAACAAAATCAAAATTATTAGTAAAGGTTATTACTAATGGTATACATGTACATATATTCACTTGCTCTTGGAAAAATACATGTCTAAGTCTAACACAAGTTACTTTTAACAATATTTAAATGAAATTATTATTAATAGTAAAAAGAAAACGAATCACATTATGAATTCACTAATCTTACTCTAAGATCATAAACAAAAATAATTATGAAGGCCCAATCCAAAAATTATAAGAGGGGACATCTTCCAATTTTCTTATAATAAGAAAGAATCAATGTTTCAATTCAAACAACAGACCAAATTATAATAGCAAAATAAACCCTAGTTGAGTTTCCATATCATATTGTAGGGATGATAAAAAAACTCATATAATAGCCTTAAATGTTGTAAATAAAAAAAAGGTAAATAACCCTTTTAGAATAAACAAGAAAATGATGGTTAAATGCTAATACTATACTTTTCAAACCATGAACGCAAAATTTTAATAAATATTAAATAGCTTAAACACAAAATACTATAATTTCCTATAGCAAACACTAAAAAGATGAAGAAAATATTGTTAATAAATCTCAACGTGAAGCTTTTATTTTAGGATAAAATGCAAAAACATCCCTTAAACTTTAGAGATAGTGCGAATTGATCCTATGAACTTTGCAAGCATGATTTTTAACCCCCTGAACTATAAACAATTTGCAAATTAGGATATTTCGTACTTTTCCATCATAAAAGTACAAATTTTGTATTGTCTTAGGTGCATTTTTTTATTCAACATTCATACATATTTATACGAATTTGTACAGAAAATGACAAAAAAAGGACGAGATATCCTTCACTTGAAGATTGTTTATAGTTATTAGGGTCAAAAACCACGTTTTCAAAGTTTAATGAGTCAATCTGTACTACTCTTAAAGTTTAGAAGGCGTTTTTACATTTTTCCTTTTATTTTATGCTTTACCACCTTCAAACATAATTGATATTTTTCTTAACTAAATAATAATAAGTTGTTTCATGTTGAGAGATTTCCTCATCCAAGAGTTACCTATTATAAATCGCATTACTAATAGATGGACTAATTAGATAGCCATTAAAGACAATAGATAAAGAGGAACATGTGAAATTATGCATCTGGTCATTGATAAATTATTGAGAACAAGTTTCTTTTTAAACTAATTTTCTTGAAAAATATCAATTATATCTCTTATTTACATCTATCATCATAAAAAACAAAATCAAAATTAAAAGCATGAAAAACACATTTACAAGCCAACTTTTTCTTTCCTTTTTTTTTTTTTTTTTATCTCATAAAGGGATGCAATAATAATCGATCAAATGTATCTAACATTACATCCATACTTTTCCTAAATGGGATTTCAAGCATTCACTTCATTATTTGCATAGTGATTTTTATGATAAGATTCAATAAACCTACAATCACATATATAATTCTACTATGTTGGCCTTGGTTGGGAAGATTTGATTCAAACAAATTTATCGTCCGTAAACGATTTTGCTTGGTTATAATTACCAATTTTTGAAATTCAAATTTTAACCATACATCAGTATATACGTAAATTATTCAAGGGATTTAATAGCATTCATATTGACTTTATATGGAAGTAGAAAAAATACACATGCCACACATTATAAAATAACCATAAGTTTAAAAGTGATGGAAGGAAAAGAATTAGAGATACAAATATATACATACATACATACATATACATACATATATATATATATATATATATATATATATGAACGAGGGAACCTGAGTAGATATGAATCTTTAAACCATTGACATCACACATCGAATGTTTTACATTCTGTTGCCACCAATATCCCATCCTCCCGTTTATCCCAGCAAGTTTTTTTTTTATTTTTTTATTTTTAAATATCCTTTTTTAGATCATCGTTTTTTGCAGTCCATGCCCTCCCCAATGTAGTAGCCAAAATGCAGATAAAGAGTTCTTTTCTGAGATGGTCTCGTGCATTCTGCGTGCATCCATTATTAAAAAAGAGAAAATGATGGTATGAAAAGGGATAAGAGAGGCAAAATAGGCAATCCAAGCAAGTCTAGTATTCATGTGACAAATGATTTTATTAAGGTTTTCTTTTGATTCTCAAGTCCTCTCTCATAAGAAAGTAATATGTATTGTTAATGAAACAGATGCCGTGCTGTTAAATCACACTAATTAATAATATAAATAGTAATTAGAGTTTATTAACCCTAATGGCCAAATGAGGGGGAATAAAACCCAAATATACATTATGAAACTCTGTGACACTTAAGTTTGCTAAGAAAAATTAAAAGTGTACGAGACAAATTTAATGAACCCTATTCTGTATCCCATCAATCCAAAATTCTCTTAATCATCCTATCAAAAATAGGTATAGTTTTTTTGGATCCTACCACTAATCCAAAAATTTAACCTCTAATATAATGATATGGTTTTGGTTTATAAATTACTTTTTTTAGATTGATCCCTCTACAAAGTTTCACCAGCTAAAACAAATATAATCTCTAAACCATACCTTAACATAGAATTTCTCCTTTATAATCATATTTCAAATAACTTTCAATTTGATGTATATGTCATATCGTATCAGAATTATAGTTTCAAACAAAACAAATAGGCAGACAAACCAGTGGAACCCAACTAAATATTTCCTAAATTTGATTTATTTAGTTCATGCCTCCTGAGTAATTCATTGACTGAGAGGTGAGCTTTAACAGTAATTCTGTGAACAAGCAAGCCAGTCTAATCAAATTAAGGATTTGTTTGGATTTTTTTTTTCTTCATTGTTTGTATCTCACTTTGTATCTTATATGTTATTTATATATAATATATTTTTTATGTTCCTAATGATACAGGTACTAATTTAGGTGTGAGAATTAAGACGGGAAAATTCACATATTTTTAGATAAAAGGTTTGAAAATATATTTTATACATTGGGAATTTATTAGTATTTTTGTAAATAGGGATTTATTGGGTATTTGATTTAAAAATAGGCCATATGTAATTTTTTTCATATAAACTAAATAATTTATTCAAACAACTTGCTTACTCATTGGGTTACTTTTCAAGTATATCTTCTCCTTAAAATTTCAACTTGAAAATTGAATTTGATCTTTTCATTAAACTTGAAACCGCAATGGAAAATGCCACTAAATCGATAAAAAGAAAGGGGTTACATCAGCCCATAACACGTAACGAGCTATAAACTTCAATCTTTATCAGCCCCAAGTCTAATACAGCCTGGGCTCATGTATGAACCCCTGAGCCAGAACAAGGTGTCCAGTTACAGTTGCCACTTATTTAAAACAAAACTTTCTTTTGTTTGGATCCCATTTTTTTCTTATTAAATTATCTTTTTTATCCCACCATCTTTTCTCTCTCCTATTACATTTTACTCTACCCCCTATTTAATTTGTACAATAACTTCCACTATTATAAATTCTAATATATATTTTTCCTTTTATACAAATATTTTTCAATTTTGAACTTTAAACCAACGGTCTTTGAAATGCTATCAACTTTCACCTTAACATGATCCTTCTTTTTCTTAAATTCCCCCCTTTTATCAAATTATTTTGTTAATCTTATTTAATTTTATATGTTTTTAAACACCCGTGTCGCAGGTCTACGGTTCAATAGTGTGTGTGTTCCTTGGCACTTCTTTTGGCCCTTAACTATTAGTATTTTATAAAACCAACGAAAAACCTTGATAAAAATTAATTGGTGTATCGTGGAATGAGCCAGAAATGGCTCTTGTTGCATTTCTATTGTAAAGGGTTAGAAATTTATTATATTAAATATTGGATCAAAGTTTGCATGACTTCTTAAGTGAGGTTTTTAAGTTCTAAAGAGTTGAATTTATATTTTGGAATGACTTTGAAAATATTTGACTTGACAGTGGTATGGAACAAATTCTTTACATCAATTCATTCCATTTCGGATGGGCTCATGTATGCGGAAGGAAGGCTGCAAGCCTTACATGTGCTAAACTTATTTAAAATTTATTTTTAGGATTAATGACCGAATGGTACTTAAACTTTAAAAAAAAAAATATGATTAGATACATGAATTTTAAAACTAATCAATTGAGTATCTGAACTTTGAAATTGATTAATTCATTACTTAAAAGAACTTGTCATACACACCAATAATACCTCTATAGGTATTAAATTTATCGATTTTGAAGTTTTTCATGTATCAGATTGATTAATTTTAAAGTTTAGATATTAAATTAATCGATTTCAAAGTTAATATATTTAATGACATATTTTTAAAATTTAGGTACCATTTGTAACACTGTTCCTTTATTTTATCTCATATGTCAATTATTAAAACAATATGATAGTTGCCATCAAGTGTAAATATTTATAAATACTCCATATCTTTTCCCCGTTATTCACAACTATAAAGTTTAGAGAAACAATGCTCTACATTATAAGCTTTATGTTCAAAGATCATACAAGTAACTTAAGTGAGTACAAAATTTAATTGTGTAAGAACTATAAGATTGATACATGAGACTCACTCAGTTTTATTATCTGTCGTTTATATATTTAAGATACTGAGACTATATGTTCTTATCTCCAATTAATTTTCTATGCCATCTCAACTGCTATCATTTACTCATTACTACTATAAGGTCATGTATAAAGTGCAAACCCACAGAGCATACTTGTGTTTATTCAATCAAAACCTTAAGTCTACATTTTAGGCAAATAGACCAATTCAATGATTTCTATTCTAAATCTACTAAGTTAAATCTCCTTGAATTATGATAATATATGAATCAAAATCCTCAAACCCTACCATCTAACGTAAGGAATTAAGTCCAAATAAATATGGGACCTAACCTAATATTTAACATAATAAATTGCTAGCCCTCTAAACCTATAATTTTCAGTTATGTAATGACATGTTGAGGTATTATGTTTGATTTTCCTTCTTCTAAAAAGCGACAAATAAATAACCTAATGACATACATATGTAAAATTGTTTGGTCTATAGCTTTGGTAGTATTCTAATATTAGTTTAAAACTTGAAATTTGATCAAGCTTAGGCTTAAAAATTTTAAATTAGCTTGAAATCCAACACTATCTTATATCTACTTGTTTAAAGCACTAATATCTACCAATATTGTTAGATTTAGATTGCTTTGAGTAGTTTAACCTAATTCAACTAGATCCAACCTTAAAGTTGGTCTATGTTACCCTCTACAAACCACCTTGACAACAAATAGGGTGGAGAAGGAATATATCAATTTTTCCCCCTTAGAGAATGCACCAATTCTCTAAAAGAAACGTCAAATTAGTTATGAAGAAATTAAAACTTAAAAGTAGAAAACACTCAACATACAAATCTTACGTGAATAATTTTATATCTTTATAAACAAAATTTATAACCCGTGATTTATTTTTTAATATTTTTATCAACACCAATTCTATCATTGGATCAATATGAAGGAAAGAGAAGTTAATGTCATGGGGGTTTCAATAATCATAATGAGATGTATGGTGCTACTAATAAACCATTAAAAAAATTGAATATTGCAATAAAAAAAAAAGTTCTCACATATAATCTAGAGTTAGAGTTAGCCATTGTGTTAAAAAGTTGTGTTTTGTATATAGATTAAAAAAATCATATCTAAAAACCTCAACTCATAACATAACCAATGATGTTTGAAAATCTGAACACATAATCTGACGCATCGAAATAAATGTGTTGAATCTGACCCATTTATCAACTAAGAATATTTCAAAATAATTAGTCATGATTATCAAATCTCTATTTGAAAAGTATGTTCCAGTATTGTCTTTTATTTGCTTAATATATTTAAACAAAAATTATATAGAATACTATACTAATACTTGGAAAGATAGCTTTATATCTCTAAACTAACTGTATGAATGAGTATGATAAAAAGCCTTATTACTTAAGAATTTAAACTTTGGGTGTTAGCCACTAATTCTTAAAAAGAAAAAAAGTAATGGCATGATTATTTAGTAGGTTAATCTACTACATAATGTATTAATAATTCTATTTAATTTTACCAAAAACACCAATTAGTTTCACTATTGAGGCTGAGATTGAATAAGATATCTACAAATGAATATGTATATAGGTTTGGAATGTATTAAACAAGATCCATGGCGGAGTAAGAGAGAGAGAAAGAGAGAGATGTGATACTGATGTGTTGAATCTTTAAGTTTTAAAAATTTATAATCTTGTAAATTCTAGATCCACACAAGGCAGTGCACCTATCGTGTAGTATAGAATTTAACTCAGATATCGTCCTAAGGATCAATGTGCAGCTACTAGTAATTACCCTTTAACTATTATCTAGCCAAGCCAATAGTGAATTTTATAAACTAATCACTAATTCTAATATAAGATAAACCCAAGAACCCTAACTCAAGATATGCGCAATTAAATGAAGATAAACGATTCACAACAAAACCCTTGGTTTTGATCAACCCTAGCCTCCTTCATCTCTAAAAGTGGATTCACATGAATGAACTTTGCTTTTGAACTATCGGGTTACTTAAATAGATTAATCACTCGTTTCAAGTTAATTAAACCCTAACCCTAAATTGCAAAAGTGGGAATTTCTTCCGCCACAAAAGTCAATTTAGAATCGCTTAAAGCTTATGAACCCTAATCGATAGAAGGTTAGAAAAACCCTATTTCTAGGTGGATTACTTAACCCCTTTGCTCATGAGATCATACTCATTAATCGAAATCTTCTTTCATATTAACAAGAATCGAGTTTGTAACAACTTTGACCTAAAATTATCACAAACAACATTATATATCATGAAGCAAACTCAAAATCAATTTACATTCAAATGATTAACAAGTCTTTACATGAAGGCTAAGATTTCTCAAAACCTAGGGTTACACAACTACTCTTCCATAGAAAAGATAACAACACAAATAATAGGCATAATGGAAGAAGAAAAAAGAAATCATCAAGATAAAACCCTTGTAGATGTGTAGTTGAGAATCTTCAAGTGGAAGCACGATTTTCCCCTTCAAGAGCTCTCCAAAGGCGTCCCTAGGGTTCTGGGATCAAATGATCTATTCAATGAATGAATTAATTTCGCAAGAAGGCATGTATATATATACATTAATGCCTACACGACCCCTACACGACCCGTGTACATCGGGGTCGTGTACTCATTAAAGTAGCTTCTTTTTCCCTTGTTGACACATGTACACGACTTAATGTACACAACTAGTGTATGAGAGGTCGTGTACCCTTGATTCTTGGCTAAAACTTCAAAATTTCTTCAAAAAAATGCTCCTCCAAAAGTACACTAATGGTGTGAATGTCACTAGTGTATGGGTGGCAACTTCGCAAAAGCTCCAAAAATCTCCAAAACTTGGCTTCTTTCCTTAATATTCCCTTGAGAAGCTCGATTGTTTGATGATTGTCCCTGAAACCAAAGATTAACTCAACAAAGGTCCTTTTTCTCAATATTTAAACAAATAGCATATAAAATATGCCCAATATAGTAGCAACAATTTGGGTCTTTGGACACTTATCAGATACCAAATAATAGGCTAGAATGAGAAGATTGTAAAGCATAATATTAAACTAAAAATATTACAAATTTGATAATAAAAACTATAAATTTTAGAAATATTAATCTTAAATAGAATAATATGTTTCTACATATGTATAAGCTATTTTTTTGTTTAGCGATCTTAAGAACATCTGGAAGAGATGAAAATAAATGAAAAAGAGGAAAAAGAAAAAGGGAAATAAAATGTTGTCTTCATTTTTTAATTGAAGGTTACAAACAAGTCAAGTTACATAAGCCCAGTTCGCTTTGAGTTTAGCTCGAATCAAACTTGATTAGTAAATAAGTCAAATTTAAGCTCAAAACAAAACCCGTTTAGCTAAACAAGCCGACCTCAAACTCCAATTTAAACTTGCATATAGGCTCGCTAGCAAGTTGGTGAATAAGCTCGCTAGCAAGCTCATGAGTTCTCTATATATATGATATATATTATACATAGATGTTGAACATGAGTATTCAATATGTGTTATGATGAGGAAATGGTTTGCATAATTAACCACTCAATTGGGAATAGTCACACTTAATTAGTAAAATGAGCATGTGATTTGATTGGAATATGTTTGTGCTTATCTCCTTATAGGACATAGCTGCATTGAAGCTAGTGTCCAAATGCTAAAGGCATGGCATTTGTATGCTGGCATGACCAAAATGTTTTCAATCATGTTCTAGTAGGCTAGCATTCGGTTGCTAAAGTGTAGTATCCGAATGCCATATGACTTTTGCTTTGTTTTGCAAGTAGCGTAAGGATACTAGGGTTGTAGCGGTTAGATGTCGTGTAGTAGAAAAATAGCTGCTAGAGCATTTAATGCTCGATTGAATTTAATGTTTTTAGATCCAAGTCTAGGAGTCTTGAAGAGCATATAAATACAAATAGTTGAGAAGTTGATGAATGTGGATTGAGTTCATTAAGTGTAATCATATAATAGTTCAACTCTCTCAAAGTCATTTGTATAATTTGTGCCTTATTTTGTAAGTGGGAGAAAAAGTATAATGCCATTTGTTGTATTGATTTTGCTGTCTCTCATAAGGAACTATACTAATTCGTGTATTGATTTTGCTATCTCTTATAAGATATTATACTAATTTGTTGAGAGATTTAATGAGTGATAAGTTGTCCCCTTTGTGTTATTGTGTTTATAGTAAAAGGCATAACATATGTTTTGTGATTGTGTTCTTTGTAACTCCTTTTCTAGCATTATTTGATTGTGGAAATAAAATGTGTGAAGTCTTCCATTAAAGGAGGCATTGTATGGATCGTGAAGAGTAGGGAGTGAATTGAACTCTACATTAAACACAGTGCAATTCTCTCTAACTCTATCTCTTTATTTACTGCATCTTAGTTTTTGTTGTCATTCATTTATTAAATTACAATAATTTAGGATTAAATTTTGAAAAAAGTGCACATTTTAGCATGATCCACTTTTCCTAGTTGTTACCTGTGTTTAACAATACATATATAATTCAAACTAAAAACTAACTTTTAGTTAATTTATACGTGTGCACATACATATTTCACAACTATTATCTATTACTTGTAGGTTTGAAAAATAATCAGAAGTGGAAAACTTAAATTGAAAACGAGCTAAGCTTGAGCTCTGGTAAGTGTTAAAAGACCTTTATTTAGATAGGATATTTTGGGTTATATTGGTTGATTTTGATGATTAATTTGAAGGAATTGATATCTAATTGTCAAAATTTTGGTTTCAAGGCTCTAAGGTTTCATTTGAGCTCAAGGAAGGAAGTTGGATCACTTTTAGCAGCTTTTGAGGAAATTTGACGAAGTTAGAGTTAAGAAAAGTTGTAACATGGCCATTTTAATCGTCATGTTTGCCCAGATTTTTTGTGGAATTCGATTTTGCTTAAGCACAAGTTGCAACATGACCGATGTTAAAAGTTTTATTCTTCACAAAAGCATAACATAACATGAAGCACGACTTGTGTTCTAGGTCACGTTAGCCAAGGATAGGTTTGAAGAATTGTCGAAGTGAATAACATAAGTACAAACATGTGCTTGCATGTTTGGGTCGTGTTAAGAAAATTTGCAAAGAGATATGTATTTTTTAATTTGGTGAAACACAGGTTCGAACATAGTCATGCTAGCACCTATACCAAGCAAATCTTTACCTTAATATAAATAGCTACCTTCATTTGATCAAAATAGAGGTTTGTAAATTCGAGAGAATTTTAGAGAGAGAAAGAGACTAGAGAAAATGAAGAATACAAGTGACAACTGAAAATGGCAAGATTGGTTAAATCAAATGGCTTTTATGCTTTACATGTCTTTTTATCATTAATTGTTCTTTGATTATGAGATTTAGGGAGTAACTCTTTTATTTATGCTGGGATAAACCAGGCTTACTATGTTACTAGGAATGCTTTTAATTCAATGACTATTAATTTTTCTTGAATCCATTATGAATACTTTACAAGTCTTCTCAAACTAATGTTTCCAAAGTTGATTTTTTCAATTGATTATATATTATTGATTGAAAAACCACTTTCACAAATAGATTTGCATAATTAGAGGGATTTACATGCTTAGAGATATGAAACACAAATTTCCTATATTAAATTAAAACTTTACTAGAGGTTAGACCTAAAACTAAATTCATTGATTTTAATATGTTCGAGGGTTTTAGCTAAGAATAGATTCCTATTGATCAACTTAGAATTAGAGATTAGTAAGCTTAAGAAAGATATTAATTTAAATAAGGACTTCCCCTAATAGCACAATTATTAAGGCAAATAGGATGGTTACATGAAAGGTTTAGAGGGAATTTGAGCTTTAGGTAATTTTGCAATTGAATTAAATTAAATTAAAATTGATCTTCTTATAAGTAATTAGGTAGTTAATTCGATTTGGCGGTTTCAGGGACCGAGATGCTCTTAAAAGGAACATTTTTCAAAGTTGTTTTATTTTTTCAGTTGTTTAATATACATATAATTGTATTGTTAAATAAAAAAAACTTTATTTATAATAATGTGACGATGATATAATTAGGGGTGCAAACGAGCCGGGCTTTTGCCGGTTCGGGCTCGGCTCGTTTATTTTTTAACTGGCTTGAGTCGAGCAGGGTTTTAACGAGCTTGGAATATGTAGGCTCGGGTCCGAGCCCGTTAAGCTTTTTCAAGCCCGAGCTTGGCTCGTTTAGCTAAACGAGTCTAAATGAGCCAAGATCGAGCTTGGGCATTAAACGAGCTTGGGCTCAACTCGTTTAGCTTATATAATTATTTTTTAATTATATTTATAATATGAAATTAATATAAGTAATTTTATATAATATTACATATATATATTTAATGATATTATATTAACAATATAATATCAATATCATATATATATATATATATATATATATTAAATGAGCCTGTTCACGAGCTTGGCTAGCGAACCCTTAATGAGTGCCTGTTCACGAGCCCAACGAGCCTCTTCGCGAGCTGGCTCACAAGCTTGAGGACAAGCTTAGGCTTGGCTCATTTAGCTAAATGAGCCTGAAATGGCGCTCAAGCTCGGCTCGTTTAGCTAAACGAACCGAGCCGAGCTGTGCTTGAAACGAGCCGAGCTCAAGTAGCTCGCGAATAACTCGGCTCGTTTGCAGCCCTAGATATAATACATATATTATGTATACTTAGTTGCTATATTAAAAAATGAACATTTTTAGAATTTTTTTTTTCAATTGATTAATATACATATAATTATATTGTTAAATAAAAAATATTATTTATCATAACGAGGGATGATATAAATCATATAATTAAACCTATTTACTCCTACGTCATATAATCACACTCATGCCAAAGGATATTGGAAATACTAGCAGCTCGTTCACTTCATTGAATGGAACAAGTAGGGAATGAAATTTCAATTCAAAGGGAATGTGATAGAGTTGTAATAGATATTACAATGTTCACTTGGTGTAAAAAAGTAAAACAAGTAATAAAGTTGTCATTCCTATGGTTTGTTCACTTTACCGTATGAAATAAGGAGGAAATGAAATTCCAATTTAAAAGGAATGTAATAGGGTTGTAATGGCTATTACAATGTTCATTTGGTATAAAAAGTAAAACAAGTATTTATTGAAGTAAAATGTGAAATATCTCCCTTTATATTTACTACAGAGAGATGATAATTATATAGGTGATATTTTCAAGACAGGATATTTATGAAAAAGTTGAAAAATAAACTAATTCATGAGGATGGAGATATAAATGGCTATTCATCATTTCACGTAATAGCAATTTATTATGAATTGACATTCCCCTCAAGTAAACACTATAACAACATACTTACGTAGAATGAGAAAAGAATGAATAACCATTCATGTTAAGTAAACATACAGTAAGAGTAATAGATCATGTAATAAAGTATTACTTGGTAGGTTAAAAAAGTAATAAATGTAGTATATCATGACTTGATTTGGTTAAGTCCCAAAAATACATGTGGTATTTCTAAAAAGTAAGAAGTTGATATCTCTTACAAAATCCCTAGGCATGATCCATATATCACTCTCTTAAAATTAGTCCGTGGAGTGCAAGTAACAACTAACCTCAACCTGAAAAGGGCTCAACCGGAAAAGGAAAGAAAAGTCCCACCGGTACCAACATCTTCCCTCATTAACACATTCTTTCACACCACATTGCCAACTCAAAAGAGAAACGACGATGGACCCAGAAAAATCCTGTCTTTCTCTCACCAAAACCATCACAATGTCATCCCACAAGACACCCGTTTCTCCTTACACGCTCTTTCTCCTCACCATCCTCGTTTTGGCTCTTTGTGTCCCCTCAAATGGCTTACAGCGTAGGATACACGTGACGGACGATCTCGAAGACGTCGTAGATGACGAGGAAGACGAGGAATGGAAGCAATGGGGTAGTAAGAAACCGAAACCTGTGGGATCTGGTAGTGAAGATGAAAAATTCGATCCTCCCGATTTTTCGAACATGGATGTTTCGAAGATGCAGGAGGAGATCATGAAACGACATTTTGGACCCACTTTTGGATTCGTTAAGCTCCGTTTGGGTGTTCCTCGTACTAAGGTAAAAGGAACGAAATCTTGGGTTTGAAAATTTTAGTTATCAATTCATGCTGTATACGGGTTTTTGTTATCTTTTCGTATCGAATTTAGTTTGTATTAATATTTAAAGAATGCAATTGTAAAAAATTTCAGCAAGTTAAACACATGACGTCTAGTTTGTCAGATGAATTGGTTGAGGTAAGTGGCGGCGGCAGACCAATTTCAACTGAGGGATCTGGTGATTGCGAGTAAAAGAAAGAGGAAAGAGCATAAAACAAATTAATCAATATAATCTGAAAAACTTTTCAATAAATTTTAGGAGTGATTTCTTAATATTTACGAAGATAGGAGAGTGGCTGCTTAGTCCTGCACCAGCTCGGTCCCCCCTTGGTTATGGCGTCAAATTCAACATGTTCTGTTACTTCATTTAAAATTGGTTTTGGGTCGAGTTCAAGCAAAGTTGCCATGCTATGGTAGGCAATAGGGATCCCTATCTAAATGCGTATAGTTTAGAGGGAGCATGAGGAATTTTTATTTATGAGATGAATCATTGGAACCGCGTGCACTTTAGGATCTCCTTACTTTCCAATTAAATTGAAGGGATGGTTTGATGAAGGAAAAGTTGTGTATTCTGAAGTAGTGTTCTGTCAGGATGTGTTTTCTTAAATAATATATTAAAAATGGTTGGGTGGGAATTGCTATATTCGGACAGAACACACAACTTGTCCAGAACTTACACTGTGTTTGGTAACCTTGTGGAAGATGGAAAGCTATGGAAAGCGATGGGAAAAAAAGGAATAGAAATGTTCCCTCCACTTTCCACCCCATTTTGGGCTGAAAATTTGTGAGACAATGGAAATGTTTCTACTGGTTTCCACAGCTTTCTACTATGCTCTGCTGCTTTCATTAGCTGCCAAACATACACTTTTCGCCGGTTTCTACTCCTTTCCAATACTTTCCACCATTGCCAAACAGTGTTAATTTCTGTTGAAATCTTTTGGTACTTGTATGGAGCAGTACTCTTTGGGATATCGCAACATATATGACATTGTAATCTGATATCATTTGGTGTAATCATTGTCTGAAGTGTTATGTGGTGATTTTCAGAATTTAAAACGTGTCCTAGTTTTTCAGGAAAGGGCCTGGAGTTGTTGCTAATTTCATTGATTTTCACTCAAAGGGATGAGGGTAATATCACGAGTGGTACTGAACTTTAGCAAAATTACAATTAAGTACCTCAATTTTAAAATTAATTAATTTAATATCTGAATTTTGAAATTATCAATTTAATACTTAAAAGAGCTTGACGGAGATATTATTGATATACACAAAAAGTTCTTTTAGATATTAAATTAATCAATTTCAAAGTTTGGATACTCAATTGCATATTTTGTCGAAGTTTAGGTACCATTCGTGATATTAACCCAAATGGATGTCTCTAATGCATAGCACATGGTGATTATATAAGCGTATGCCTTAGTTTATTTATTTCCTTCAGTCCAAGGCTCCATAGAGGCATGTTTTTGTTTTGTTCTTAACATTTAAAGGGGAACGACATTGACAATGGCAAAGCTTTACCTTTGTGAATTTCACGTTGCATTATTGGCAATTTTTTAACTTTTCATTTCTATTAAATGGATGTTTTCTGGTGTTATTTTCTTCACCAGGAGTTTGTAAATTTGATTGGTTTTGATGTGCCAATTTGATGTGCACTGTCCAGTTGCAGCTTCATTGTACTGAATTACGAATTTGTGGACTCAATGTACCATTTTAAATACAAAACTCAGAAAAAGAAACTCTATTCATCGGTAAATGTAACCGATTTGGCTATCGCAATGTATGTGTATCTGCAGCTTATGTGTAGTCTATAGGATTTCTAATTTTGCTTTTCTAAAAACTTGCAGACTTGATGCCATCTCTTGTTAGCTCTTTCATGACATATGTGGTCTAGTTATCCAATTGCAGTATTAAGATTTATCTACTGGCTTGAAACCTCTGGTTGATTACTGAAAAGTTGTTTCTTTGTATGAGAAACCCATATTTTGAATATCAATATATTGGTTTGCTCCATTTTGGTTCATTGCTTAACACTCGTCTTCTTTCTTCTGTCTTCTTAGGATACAGTGTCTGATGTTGCTATGAAATGGACCAAAATTCTGAAAACAGGAGCTGTTGAGGCAACATTCATGGCAGTTGATCTCAGCACGATCATGTTCACAATGATAAGGGGCCAAGACACAATGGAGGTATAGCATTTGGTATAAAATTCATGATTTATTCACTGATCATTTGCTAATTATAGGCCCTGCTCATTCAACTGGCCAATTATCAATACATGCATTCAAAATGTTGCAGCTGTCCATGAAGTCTATGTAGCATGCTAGTCTTACAGCTCACAAATTCATTGGATGACTATTTCGAACTATGCTTACGGTTTTAAACCAACCTAATCAAGTCAAGTATTGTTGAGCTTAAACTCAGAAATATAAAGCTCAAGTACAACTGAGCTGAATTTTTCTGAGCTCAAGCTTACCTCAAAGTGTTTCTCAATAAGCTCAAGTTTGACCTTATCAAGCTTGTTTATGCCGATTAAAGTTTTGGACAAAAGTACATTTCTCTCACTTGAATTTATATTGAAACTTAAACTCAACTCAATTTGATGAATTTCAATATACTCAAGCTTGACAAACCGAACAAGTTAAAGCTTAAGCTTGATTCATTAAGGTACTCAGATAGCTTGACTCTACTATAGTTGAGTTGACCTCATATACATATCATGCTAAAAACTTAAGTACATCAATAGTCGGTTTGGTTCATTGTTGCTTTTTTGCCATTCCGTGATGCATGGTCTCATCCTTATTTGCAGTTGAAGGAATTTTTGTTGGATCAACCGGAGGCATATGAGATCAAAATCGGTGATCAAGTTTTTCGACGACCTGGAGATCCTCCTCTTGAAGAAGTACTGGAGAAGCTTCACCATGAGAAACAAAAGGCACAAGGTGAAAGTGCACGAAAGGAAGAGTTATAGTTGCTTGGTAAATTTGATTTATTTCCATTACACTGTTTCACAATAGTCTTTACTAGGGTAGTTTAGCTATATCTACCTGGGATTACTAATTGTATTTTGCCCTTATTTATCTCATTTGAGTAGGGAGTGAACCTCAAATTGTCAATCAAACACAAAAAGGGAAAAAATTATAATAAAGTTTTATGTTCTATTTGTTTCATCATTTCTTGTTATTTTATCATCTTTTATTTTTGTCATTTTCAAATAGATGTTTATCAAGAATCAAATACAGGTGAAAAATAAATATTTTTACTCATAAAAAGATCAAATAGATTCGATACAGATAATATACAGATGGGAAACAGATGCAGATTAAATATGCATAAAATATACTCAAAATGCTTGAACTCAACTTGATCCATCTTTTCCATGAAATTGAATTTGGTCAGAGTTTATGTGATATTCGACCTTTAGTTTAGCTGAAGTTCATATTCAAGTCAGATTTATCGACCATTGGATCTGCAGGTTTGATAGATCAAATATCGGTTAGTATCATTCAATAAAATATTCGAATAATTGAAGTTTGACTCGAACACTACACATTTGATTTAACTTTAAGCAATCAACTTAGGCTATGCTTGGTTCTTTTTTTTTTTTTATCATTTTGACATCTTATTTTTATTATTTTTTAAATAGATATTTGTAAAAAAACAGATACAAATGAAATACAAACATTTTTACTCATGAATAAATCAAATAGATTATATATAAATAGGATACATATAAAATATTGATGCAGATCAGAAACAGATAACAAAGTGGACAATCCAAGTAGAATAATGGTTTACTTTCTACTGCAAAGGCTAACGATCAACCATGGTTTTTGAGTCGAATGTGTAATAAACCATTTTTAAGCTTACACAGTAAGGATTGAGCCACCTTTGCGATTCCATTTGACAAATCCAAAAGCAATAGAATTAAAGGACCATTCTTGGCTTTAATTTGCCAAAAGCTGAACATCCAGGCTCTCTGATTTGCCCTTTCTGAAAAGAAGAAAGACAAGATAATGCAGAATATGATCATACATTCAACTTTTTCCCACAAAGCTTGACTAAAATACAAAAGAGGAGAGGCCATAGCAGTAGACACCAAGAAAATACATTGTCCTTTTAAAAAAGAAAAATATATTTAAAAAAAAAAAGTAAATTAGAGACATTCTAAAAATTTTAAAACTACAAAGACAACTAGTTTCATAGATCTTCACAATTACCCCCCCATAAAAAGGTATATATCCAACTTATATTGTAAATTGATTGCTTAAATCATCTTTATCAATAAATTACTTAGAGAGTTACTTAACATATCATATCATCATTTTAAACAAATTTTCATGCTAAGCAACTCTTCACTTTATCCCTGGGTTACTTTAGTAAGATATTTAACGATTTTTTTGAAATTTTTATAGGTTCCACATTTCATAAATTATACAAAATTAACATCAAAAGGAAAAAAAAAATCAGCTTTTTGAATTACAAGACAGAATAACCCACTAAAGCTAAGCAACTTCCTTTATTAGTTAAACAACTCATAAAAGGGTTGCTAAGCCTAGATCATGTGCCAAACAACCCGAATAAAGTGACTCTTATGTGCTTTTTTTCACCAAACATGTGCAACAAAATGATAAAATTAATGCAATATCATTCTTCTTTTTTTAGTAGTAGGATGCTCTTTTTTTTTAGATTCTAATTGAAACATGACTCAATATATTTTAAATAGAAAAAAAAAGGAAAAAAAGAATGAAATACACAAAATTCATGGCAACTAAATATTGCAATGGAAAAACTATAAGCCTAAATTTACACAATGTGAAATCTTTGTAACCTCATCTAATGAAATCCTAATATTAATTGATAAATCACCATTTGTTGGAAGATTAATGAAACACAATGAGAAAGAAATACAAATATATAAGGAGAAATAGAGAATTGTCATGAGTTGCATTTTTGTATCTTTTCACCCATGGAGAAATTAAGTGAAGGACAAAATTGTACTCAGGCTGCAAACACTTGGATTGGAAAAAATCCAATACTTATTGGGGGAAATAAACTAAAAGAAAGAATCATTCATCAACAATGAATCATACAGAGCACACATAGGCATATGTTTTTTAGTAAGAAGGGGAAGAACTACCAGGGTCAGTCAAATAAACATTTCTAGATCATCATTATGAAAAACAAAAGGGTATTCAAGTGGTGTCATAGTAAGAAGGGGAAGAACTCATGCTAAAATGAATTAGAGCAATCAACCACAACCTTCGCCAAATGATGGCACTTGGTTTAGCTTTTCAGGTTTTTTTTTTTTTTTTTTAGGTCCGAGGATGTAAAAAAAAATTGATATGGCATTTATTTTATATTTTGATGTATGAGCAACCACCTTACAACATAAGTAGGGCTCATATCTTCTTTAGGGAATAATTGTTGAGTTTGAGGAGCAGCCAAACTTACGTGTAAGTGGGGCCTATATCTTCTTTAGGGAATTATTGTTGATTTTTATAAAAATGGGAGGTTTATGCAATTTAAAAAGTTTTTTTAAGCAATATATGTGTAATTTACCAAAAAAAGAAAAAAAAAAGGCAATTAGGAGTATAAGTTTAAGATTTTACGATACATATCATATTGATCACTGTTTCTTATCAGAATGGAACAACTTTCAAATTCATCTCAAGAGGTTTTTGAAAATATAAAAGTGGCTTTAGAAAGCCTATTATGTTTAATGGCAGGTTAAAAAAGAGAAAAAGCTAGAGTTTATTTTTCAAACAATTAAACCTTTTTAATTAAAAGAACATGTCGAAATGTAGTTTCAGCTAAATTTGCTTATCTAATTATTAGAACACATGTGCAACTTAACTTCTATTATAATAGAGAGGATAACAAATGCCGTCGTGGGTTGCAGTATAAAGCATAGCTTTGCCAATCCTTAGCAGTGCAATTTCTTATTTCACAAGATGAATTGATCATAAATAATCATAGTACTATGTTATTGTCACGCCCCAAGAGGTACCATAAACGTAACAGTCTGCCACACTCAATATTAAAGCTTAAGTATGACAACCTTAGCCACTCCCAAAAGCTTTGATATTAAGTGTAAGACGTGCTCTCACAAATTTAGAGGACCATACATGGAATTATGAAGTTTAAGAAGATATAATAACATGTTAAGAAAAGAGGATTTATAATATTCATTTACTTATAATAATGATCTTACAAACTTAGGGACATTTCCCTTATTCACTAATCTATTACAAGAATATTTGTACATCTTATCCAACACTAAACTTCATCTAGGAATTCCTTATTCAAAAGAAAATACCTGATTACAGGGTCCTCGTGACCTCAACCATAGATAGGGGAACTACAAAAGATATCTATAGGGGTATAAGCTAATAGGCTTAGTGAGAATTATTTCTATAAATAACTTCTTGTAACAAAATTTCAAACAAGTTGTTTAATCAAACAAGTGGAATGCAACATACACGTGGGCAAACAAAGCATATATTTTCGGAAACTATATGTTGAATAGATTTACGCCCTCCATTCGGGGTTTGGTGATACATAACCTCAAAACAAGTAGTTTTTGTTTAAAAAGATTTATGCTTTCGACCAATATCGCCAAGCATATGAAGCCTACTTTAATTGAGCCTTGCTTTCGCATCTTCCGCCATGCATTTCCTTAATGTCGCCAAGCAATTGCTTTCGATCACTCCGCCAAGTATTGCTTTCGACCCGAGCTACAATCCTTCTCACCCAAGGATAATAACCCAATGCAATGTGACTCACTTAATGGTATGCATGAATCCATTTATTTATGATATCATAACATTATTATTACCAGATTTAAGGTGATCAAGGAATTTCATACAAATCAAGTGTTATATTAAAACAAACATTAAATTAATTCCGGCCTCGATATTCTTAGGATTCTTTCAAAGAATTACTTTTACAAACATATCCATTTGTCTTTTCTTAATTTTAATGCAACTAAATTACAAGCACAAACAAGTAAAGCATTTTAAGGAAATAAACTCACGATGCCATGACGACGATTTCTCTAGCGGATGAGTCGCTCATACAGTCCACTTAATCGAAATAGTCTTCGGGATATAGGTATTCTTCCTCGGAATCGCCTAACCAAAGAAAATACCCAAGATGAGTATTTCTTGATGATTTTCTTGAATTTTGACAAAACAATGTCATGAGAACATTAAAGTTCGTATAAAGGAGAATTTCAATTTAAAACAGCCATAACTTGGTCAGTTTAACTCGGAATTGCGCATATAATATATCGATTTCTACCTACTCGAAAAGATCTACCCATTTCTAAAATTATTTTTAACAAACAGATCATATAGGCTCCGAAACAGTGGCGAGAAAATTCACCACGAAATTTCCAACTCAAAATAATTTTGGGTTCAAATATTAAATCATTCAAAATTTGTTTGATAAATACTTAGTTATCTATATAGTTGAAAAATTCTCTTTTTATAGCTACTTAGCTCATATTTATTCATGCTCAAGTGTTTGTTGTCCATTTATGTTTCTTAAGTAAAACAATGTCAAATTAAAAGTTTAGAAAATTATAGTTTACAAGAAATTTATTTTTGTAGATCTTTTAAATGAATACTTTGTTTTTTTTTTCAAAGAATCACTTCTTGTTTGGCTCATTACTTTTTCTAGATGACCTTTTTCGAAAAGTAATTTTCTTCTTTCCTAAATTCTCTTCATTTGGTGTTATGTTTCCTATTTATTTTCTATACAATTTTTCTTTGTCCATTTGTTTGAAAAGATCTTTATTTGAAAATTTCTCATCCTTTCCTCATGTTATGTTTTTCATAGAAATCGTTTTTGTACCGAAAATCGTTTTCTTTTGAAAAACAAAGTGGGATAATAAATAATTTAAAAAGCTTTTCATAACAAAAGTAGTTTCTAAAATTGTAGTGGGTTCTTTTAGTAACTTGGAAAGGAATGACTTAATTTTCGTTAAATCATAGATTTTATATTTCATATAAACTTATTCCTAAGTGATAAAACCTTCTTTTTATCAATTATTTTTAGAACTTGAAAAATTTGGACAACAATCTTAATAAACATGATTTATGAGAATTAATAGCAAGCAATAACATAAATAATAAAGTCAAGTATTGGGAGTCTTAGCTTTTTCAAGGCTCTCGGGATTAAGAAATAGACTAGTCCTAAAGGAAAAAAAATGAAAGAAAGAAAATTTTATTTTGACTTGATGATGACAATTCTAAGACTAGAGACTAGTCTTAAAATAACAAGGAATAAATAAATTGCGTGAAAATAAATAAATTACAAGTGAACTTATATGCTCTAAAGAATATGTGCATATATATATAGATAATAACATAATAACAATAGTAAGAACAAAATAAAACAATATAAACATAAATGGAGTTTTATGAACAAGAACAATACATGAACATAGGGTAGCTTCTATAACACTTAGTCTTTGGAAACTCACACTATGGTCATGTAAAGTTACATGACATGAGGAGAAGAAATAATAGAAAAAGTTTACCTAAAAAAGGCTTTGGTAATGTTATGTGATTATGGGTTTTATTGTAGGTAGAAAGTGGTTTGTAATTATTTAGAGAGAGTTTTTGGAGGATATTTGGAGAGAGTTTGAGAGGAGAATTTGAGAAAGTTTTTTTTTTTTTTTTTTTGTAGAGAATTTGTAAGTAATAAATGTGTGAAATAAGTAAAAGAGGATGGGGTATTTATAGGAAAATGTGGAGTGATTTTTGAGTGATTTAAATAAAGATAAAATAAAACAAATTAAGAGGTGCATGAGGGGGAGGGGGCACCGGCTATGGAGAGTAGAGGGAAGAGAGAGTTTATTTTGTATTTTGTGGATTAAATGAAGTAATAAGTAAGGTAGATGTGAAATAAAGTTATGGGAAAAGTAAAAAGTAAAGGTTATAGGTTATGGTGTTTGTAAGAGTAGGTGTAAGAAAAAGTAGAGATAAAAAAAAGTATAGAATAGTAATGAATAGTGTAATGTAAAGTAAATATGACTAATAAAGTACCGGTAGTAAGAAAATACCCGTATAATTACGATATATGTTATTTTTATTTACTGAAAAATTATAAAACTGATATTTTTGAAAACCTTATATTTTTACAAGCCTAACGGTATATTCCGAATATTTTTACTATTCCAAGCCCCAGGATACGTTTTTCAAGAACTGTATTCGATTAGGTTCAAGACGATTTGCGGTTTTACTAATATGATCTTTTCAAGCTTCCTCAGGTGATTACACACTATTCTACATTCTAAACTCTTACTTACGTTCTCCAAGTTGCTTATTCGGGATTGTCGGACTTAAGCTATTACGTCTAACTAAGGTTTTGTTAACTTTAGAGTTCCAGTTGACTTCCAGATTAGGGTTTTAGGCTAAACCGATTCCAAAAATTTGGGGGTTTACAGTTATGGTCTTGTTTGCTCAATACCAATCCTTGGCAAAGCAATTTCTTATTTCAAAATATGAATTGTCATAATTAATAATAGTATTATGTTATCGTCTTGTTTACTTAAGAAATTGAAGTTGGTCGAAAGCCCCTATTCTCTTGCTTTATTTTCTTTTTATTCTTTTGTATTATCAGGATATCACTATCCTTACTTAGGTAATAATGCCTCCACTATTACTCAATATTGTTGGAGACCTATGCAACACCTTTTGGTTATCATATAATACATTTACTTAACCCCCACAGAAAAAAGACAATATATGATCATTATATACTTTATAAAATGCAAAGGACGTATTATGAAGTTTTTCATTATATTCACTTATTAAAAGGTCATTTTAGACATGTGCTTCTAGGTCTACACCAACCTATTTAGGTCATAGACTAAATTGTTTAGCATCTGTCTAACTTGTTATGAACATTTGTCAACCATTTAGAGTCAAAACAAATTGCCTTAGTCAACTCTAGCTCTATTACTCATTACTTAATAACAAGTAGATACCTTGGGACACTCTTAGAAGAACTCAAACCCATTAGGTTAACCTCATGTCAAGTGAGCAACTAGCAAGCATTTCCAACTATCTCTAACTTATGTGGTCTTGGAAATTGCTATAGTAAGATAAACTCCTAAAATAATTAAGTCATAAACCGGGGTAAACTTCTAGAGGGGGTGGGTCCAAGGTTGTTAATTTTGTCCCTCTCAAAGAGGTTTAAAGGATTCATTACAAATATGTCTTCATCTCTCCTTTTCTTATGTTTTCTTCTTCCTTTACACTTCTATTGAATAGATAAAGTTTCTTTTCTAAACCTTATAAAACTGCCCATAACCAATGAATCTTGTCCAAGCAATCATCAAGGTAAGCAATTATTTTTCTTTCCTTTTGTGCTAATGGAGCCTAAAAAATCAGCTTTGATGGTAAATGAGACATTTCAGAAGTGGTATTGAAGAAGAGGAGATGGTGACATTTTTGAAGTTTTCATAGTAGTATTATGGTAAGTTATACATCTTACAAATATGAGCATTGTGATTGGATATCTTACACTAAATAGTGTGAATTTCCATATATATAGGTGAAGGTTTTTGGATTCTTAAGGAAAAGGATAAGATTCAAAGAATCACAATTAAGTAAATGTGGATATATGATGAATATAATGATGTTTAGGAAACAAAACTTAAAGCTAGAACATGTTTTTACATTAATTACTAAAATAAAAAGAATCAAGTGATGAATTAGAGTGCGAAATATGACGTATTGATAAAATAATTGAAAGAAATCTTTGAAACTGTCGTTACTAATCTCAACACTATCACCTAACACAATCATGTTATACCCCATATTGAGTTTCTAATCTAAAAATAACCCTTAAATATAGTCATGATTTGGGCCAAAATAACCACAAAAAATGGGCATTTCATATCTTACATTAAGTTACTAATCTCAAAATGACCCCCAAACATAGTCATGCTTTGTGCATGTTGATAATCGACTAAAATCTAGGTCAACAAGACCATCCAACATGGTCATGCCATTCCTCCTGTTGAGCTATTGATCTTAACATGACCCTTAAACATGTTTATGTTCTTCCAATGTTAATATTCAACTAAAAGTTAGGCCAACACAACCACAACATGAGCATGACACCCAACACGGTCATGTCATGTTCATGTTGAGTGCAACAATTTAGAAAATTCTTCCTTCAAAGGCCATAAAACCCATTCAAATCCTTTCTTTAATCTTGAATTGCATTTTAAAACCCTGAAACTGAAATAAAACTAAAATAAATATCGATTTCATGAGATTATATATCAAAATAACCAAATAAAACTCAAAATGTCTCAACTAAGTAAAGGCTCCAAATATGTTTAATTGGTCTTAGCACCAGGTGATAGAAGTAGTAGAGTGTTAGATATTACTCAAGATAACCTTTTAGGTTCACATATATGTTGATTGTTAATTGTGCCTGCCTAGGATAGAATCTTACACTAATTAATTAAATTCTCAGCTACAATAATTGATTTTTGCAAGTACTTGGGTAAGATTAGTGGACCGTGGTACCGATGATGTTGATACCTCACCGATCCTAGTATAGTATCTTCCCTATGTGGACTTACACTTGGACAGGACTTGTGTAATTTCGGTGATTTGGATCCATTAGCTTATACTTGTCAGGGAGTATCCAACATCGTATATGTAGATATGGGATATTGAGTTATCCCTTTAGTGTTTGCATGGTCTAAAATTCAAGATAATAATTTATTGTTTGATGCATTTATTTATGTGAATGCATGTGATTGTGATTCTATATGAGCACGCGCATGTGGTTGTGACATATATGTACTAGGTTTTAACTCATTCATTTATGTTTTTTGAGTATAAGTGAAAGAAAGGATAACATGTGATATTAGCAATTGCAATCTACTAGTGGATCATGGGGACGACATTAGAATCGACAAGTTGCAATATGTTTAATGATTCCACTGTCTATTGTGGATTATGTGGCTAAGTTGTCTAGTTATATATATTGGATATAGATTTTAAACTATTATCTATGAGTCACCCTTTAAGTATTTTTTTTTAAGGTTAATTGATGGTGTGCTATAAATATTGCTTATGGAGCTATAATCACATTGTGTATTGGTGATGAATAATTTTTTGTATTAGCAGGTTACGAGCTTTAGCATGTCCATATTAAAGATAGACACGTAGTGGCCAGAATGTGCAATAAACTAGGTTATAAATCTAATTGTAACTTTAGGAGGATAAGGTAGTTAGACACTTAGACCCCTATGAAATGTGTGGTATGACTTGGTAGGTAGTCTGTAACACCCTAACTTAAAGGCTTTACCAGCCCGCCATGTGTCCCTACCAAAGATAGACACTCTAAGGCTATAAGTCACTATAATCCTCAAATATATATACCATGTATCACCTATTGCTCACAATAAGGTTAGTTTAAAAACTTTAACACTATAAAGAAATAAAACTTTCTCAATTCACCTACATCATGAACTAAAAATCCAAACTTTAAAATAACTTAAACATAATAAGAAAATCCTTAAAATATTAAAAGTTTCAAAGAAAGCTAATCAAAATATAGTATTTTCTTCTCAAATCACTATCTCTAATCCAATCAATCTAATTATTAGCAGGATGGTCAAATCCATTATTGCTCTCCCCATAGTTTACGAATACATCATAACTCGTCAGATCATATACAATTGGATCTTCACCTGTACCTGAAAAATAATAAGGATTGAGTGAAAAACGTCCAGTACGCCAAACCGAAACCACATGCATATGAACAAGCAATGTCACATGCGACTTAATAACTAATGCAACAATCATAAATTTGTTATCTTTAATTAGCCTGTAACCAATACAGTCCAAAGCTACTATACACTAATTCCAAACCTGAAGTATCTCATGACTCCCTGAAACATCCAATATAGAAAATAGGTGATTACATACTTATATGGTGTAGGAAATCTCCTACACACCTAGTGTACCATACTCGCACTACTTCTAAACTATCGGAATCATCTCCAGGCGCAACTCCACTCGAGACAACACCACACAAGGATCATCAAGTTGCCAGTGTTAGTATCATACTCTACGTGGTCTTTACTAACCACAGCCAACAAAAAACAACACTGAATTTAATTAAAGCCAATAGAATTAGGTCAAGTTTTACAAATCTAATCCTACAAGCGCAATAAAAAAACATGGTATGGCCGTACCTGGATTCGCTTTCAAAACTCCAATTTCGCCAACAAAACCTTCTAAAAGATTAGAAACCCTAATTTCACCAGAATCCCTTATCATCAACATATCTCAAATCAGAATCTGTTTTCCAACACATAATTAAACCATAAATCCTAAAATTCATAATCCAAATCATAAAATCTATGATAACAGATTCACACACCGGTTTCCTCTTATTCACAAGACAACCGAATCCCCAAAACAGAAATTTTCTCCACAATTCCTTCAATTCCTAAAATTCTAAATCAATATATCAAACTATTAGAAAAGATTACTTCTTTAGAATTACAAAGCTTGAATGGATTCATACTTACCTAAAACTTTTAGATCTCACGCCTCCTTGATTATAGAACCAAATCACCAACACAACTTAAGGTTCTTTTCTCCAATGAAACTATCTCCACAAACTTGATTCCTTAAACCAAAGAAACAGCCTTTATGAGAAGGATTACACTAAAAGATTAATTGAAAGGACAACGGAAGAACCCACTTACCTGAGGTTTATGCCTAGGAAGAGATGTGGGGAAGAAACAAAAGACCTAGAGGATATATATAGAGATTGGGAAACCCTAGCACAAAAGAAAGGAGATTATTTTTTATCAAATATAAGCTAGAGGATAAGATGGCGGCTTAGGGGTGACTTAAACATGAATCAAGCAACATTACCACCTAAGGCGGCAAAAGTCGGCAGCTTTCATAGTGAACGCCAATGGCCTTAGTCCGGCTTTTCTTATATGGTGCCATCTTTTATAAATTTTCTTGCAAATGTTCTGAAGCTTTAAAGTTGGTATAAAGCCAGTGGTGATCCCATAAAAGCTAGCAGCCTTGCATATCAAAGCTGGCGGCTTATAGCTGGCCTAAGTCCTCCTCCTCTTATTCTTCACGAACAACTTCTTCGAGTCTAACTCCGTTTGTTTAACGGCAAAAATACCCTCTTAGACAACATTATATTACAAATTTACCCTTTATTATAGATTAATTATTCATATATTACATCTCTCCCCTCCTAAAAGAAACTTTTATCCTTGAAAGTTACCTGAATCGTCAAAAAGTTCGAGGGTACTTGGCTCGCAATTCCTCTTCTAACTCCCAAGTTGCTTCTTGTTCGGTTAGGTTTATCCATTGCACCTTAACATAATTGATCACGCATCTCCTTAAGATCTTTTCTTTTGTATCCTAAATCCTTATTGGCTTTTTCGATTGTAGTGAGATTAGCTTGAACTTCCAACGGCTACCAAGCTATAATTTGTTCAGGATCTTGCACATATGACACATGAAATATATTGTGTACTCCTTCCAAACTTGGCATTGGTAAGCGATATCACCTATCCTTTCCAGTCTAACATATATGGTGTTCAATTTGCCTCTCATACCAAATCTAACAACACCCTTAGTCAGCGATATTTTAAGTAATACATGCTTCCCTACCTGAAATTCTAATTGTCTTCTCTGTTTATCTACATAACTTTTCTAATGACTTTGAGTAGCTTGCAACCTCTATTTGATCGCTTTAACCTTGTCAACAGCATCTTGCACCAATTCCGGTCTTGAAATCTGTCTATCACCTACTTCATCCCAATGAATCGATGATCGGCATTTCCTACCATACAAAGCTTCATAAGGTGGCATCCTAATTGACGCTTGATAACTGTTGTTATACGTAAACTCCACCAAAGTAAAATATTCATCCCAACTATCCTTAAAGTCAAAGACGCAAGCTCTCAACATGTCCTCAAAAATTTGAATGGTCTGTTTAGACTGCCCATCTGTCTGAGGGTGATAAGCGGTATTGAAAACCACTTTAGTACCCAAAGCTCTATGCAAGATTTTCTAGAACCTTCCTACAAACCTAGCGTCTCGATTTGACACAATGGTCACTGGTATTCTATGTAGTCTCATGATCTCCTTGACATATAACTTTGTCAATTGTTCCAAAGTATACCCAGTCTCAATAGGTATAAATAACACTACCTTTGTAAGTTTGTCTACATTTATCCATACCGAGTCCAACTTTCCCTTAGTTCTGAGTAAAGCCATGAAAAAAATCCATATTTATGTGTTCCCACTTCCATTGAGGTATAGGCAAAGGCCTTAATTCACCTACTGGTCTTCTATGCTTAATGTTGATCATTTGACAAGTGTAGCACTTAGATACATATCCAATGATCTCTTTCTTCATGTTATTCCACCAATACAGCTTCTTTAAATTCTGATACATCTTATTGCCTTTGGGATAGATAGAATAACTCGAATAATGCGCTTCTTTCAGTAAATCTCTTTTAAGTTCTCCTTATTCTAGCACACACAATCTTCCTTTGTATCTCATGATACCTTCTTCATCAATATAGCATTAAGGTGCTCCGCTAACTTCCATTCTTCTCTTTATCTCCTGTACACTTAGATCATCTACTTGCCCTGCTTTGATCCTTTCAACCAAAGTAGGCTGAATCTGCAAATTTGCCAATTTTGCACTCACTTTTATGGTCACTATTTCCAGTTCCAATTTTCTCATATCATCTAACAAATGACGCTAAGAGGTGATCAAAGTTGCTAAATTCTCATTTCTTTTTCTACTCAAGGCATCTGCTACAACATTTTCCTTTCCTGAGTGATATTGAATATCCACATCATAGTTCTTTATCAGTTTCAACCACCTCCTTAGTCTCATGTTTATCTCCCTCTGGGTAAAATTATACTTCAAACTCTTGTGATTCGTGAATATTTTACATCTTTCTCCATACAAATAGTGTCTCCATAACTTCAAAGCATAGATTACTACTGCCAATTCTAAATCATGAGTAGGATAATTTCTTTATAAGGTTTTAGATGTCTACATGCATATGCTATAACTTTACCTCCTTGCATCAAAACATAACCTAATCCTTGTATAGAAGCATCACCATAAATAGTTTACTACTCGCCACTCACTAGCAAAGCTAATACTAATGCAGACACTCAGTTAGAAGCTATGCTCACAATTCTCATCCCACACATACTTCACCCCTTTTTGTGTCAATCTTGTCAAAGGATTAGCAATTTTGGAAAAATCATCTACAAATCTCCTGTAATATCCTGCCATCTCTAGAAAACTTCTGATTTTTGACATATTCTTAAGAGTGGCCGATCCACCACTGCTTTTACCTTCTCAAGATCTACTGAAATCCCATTTCCATCCACAATATGTCCTAAGAAGGACACTTGTTCCAACTAAAACTCACACATTGTGAACTTAGCATACAACTTCTCTTCTTGTAGTCTACTCAGGATTAAACGCAGATGTTCTTCATGTTCTTCCTTAGTCTTAGAATACACCAAAACATCATCGATGAACACTACTACAAATGAGTCTAGATAATCTCTAAAGACTCTATTCATAATATCCATAAAAATATCCAGTGCATTTGTAAGACCGAAGGGCATAACCATGAATTCATAATGTCTGTACCTGGTCCTGAGAGCTGTCTTCTGAATGCCCTCTGCTCTAATCCACAGCTGGTGATATCGTGACCTCAAATCAATCTTGGAAAATACTTGTGCTCTTGCCAATTGATCAAACAAATTATCTATCCTGAGCAACGTGTACTTATTCTTGATCGTCACTTGGTTCAACTCTCTATAATCAATACATAATCTCGTGCTCCTATCCTTCTTCTTCACGAATAATACTGAAGCTCCCTAGGGTGATACACTTGGTCTAATAAACTTCTTTTTAAGCAAATCTTCCAGTTGAACCTTTAACTCTGCCAGTTCCGTTGGAGTAATACGATATGGTGCTTTAGACTTAGATAAGGTACCTAGCACTAAATCAATACAAAACTTTACCTCTTTTTTAGGCTGTAACCCTGCTAGATCTTCGAGAAATACATACAGATATTCTCTCACAATTGGTATCCTCGCAGGATCAGTCTTTGATTCATCTCTTAATGTCAAAGCACCATTACTAACACCGACTTCTCCTAGCACTCATATGTAGGTAACATTAAAGGTCTTTATACCTCAAGCTTATGCATGAATTGCTCTCCATTTGGCAAACTAAATTCCACAACTAGATTTTGATGATTGATTACAACATGATGTTTCATCAACCAGTCTACTCCTAAGATTACATCAAAGTATATCATATCCATCACTGTCAGATTTGCAGGTAAAAGCCTACCTTTTACTTCTATAGCTACATCCCTACAAACCCTATTCAACAAGGCTCCATTCCCTAAAGGAGTATTTACTGATAAACATCCAAACATATGCTTAACATACACATCACTATTAGATGCAAAAGACTTAGATATACATGAAAAACGAGCACCGGTATCAAACAACACATAAGCAGTATGCCAGAGTATAAACAACGTACTTGCTATAGTATCTATGTTGGAGGTGTCCCTATGCTGAAGAGCATAAATCTTGGCGGGTGTTTTTTGTCCTTGACCTTGAGATCTGCCTACTTGAGCTCATGAAATCACCTGTCTTCTAAGCTCCTTGTAATCTATAGCCTTGTGCCCTCTTTGTCCACATTTAAAACAAAAAATCTGTGGAACAACAGCTCTGTGTGTGCCGAATCTCTAACTATGTCCAACTTTTCTATAAGTGAAGCATACATTTTCAAGCCACTTGCACTCTCTGACATCATGGGGTTCCTAACACCTAAAGCACTTCTTATCAGAACTCGAAACTATTGATCTTACTTGTTGAGTGACAGGCCTCTTTCCCCTATCTTAAGCAATCATAGAAGTGGCTGGCCTCTTGCCTAAATAACCTGACTTTTCTATTCCACCTTTCCCTTAATTTTATTCAATCCTTGCTCAACCAATTTTGCCTTGTTGACCAAAGATGAGTAGCTGGTCAATTCCATCAAATTCACTTGATGATGAATCTCGGGCTTCAAACTAGTAATGAACCTACTTATCTTAACATCCTCTCTTTCCTTCAAAGGATCGGGAAGAAACCTCATCAGCCTATTTAATTATGCTTCATACTCCTCGACTGTCATCTTGCTTTGTTGCAAGGTATAGTGCTCTTGCAGCATCTGTTACTTGGCACTATCAGGGTAAAACTCCCTATAGAATGCCTGTTGGAACTTATCCCAAGTGATCACTCCAATAATATGCCTCTTGGTGCTCAACCACTAGCTGCTTGCCCTCTTAATCAAGAAGCAGGAGGCATACTCCACCTTCTTATGGGCTGAAATGTCTAAGGAAGTAAAAGTTTTCTCTACCTCTTCCATCCACAATTATGCATATAAGGGTCTTCCAAGTGTCGGCTCAAACTTGTACACTAAGTCCATAAGTTTATTTAGACTTAATAAATCAATGTGCCTGACTCCATCACCTCCATTGCCATTCAGCCTCTAGGACTCCTATCTCCAAGCTTCAGCATTAGCTTGAATCACTTGCATATCATTCCTCATGTTCTACTACTGTTGAGTAACTACTCCCAGGAGAGTATTCATAGCTTGCATCAACTGTGCAGCATCTGTAGGCACTGTTCTCCTACAGGAAGGGCTAGTTGTAGCGGTGGTGGGGATAAATCCTCATGCACCTGATTCAAAGGTGATTGGTTTAAAGGTGATTGCTCCTCCTCGCCAGTCCTAGAGGAACCAACATCATGGGCTCTTCTTTGTGGAGGCATACTAACAAGTCTAACATAACATTTATGAGATTAGATAAAAACACTAAACGATCATAACACTAAAGAAAACTATAGGATGATAGCACAACTTACTACATAAACATCCCCATCTATTTTCTACCCCTCTCATCAATGCTCATCATCCTAAGGAGTTCATAACCTAAATCTAATGAGATCAAAACCTATTGCTCTGATACCACTTTAGCTGTAACGCCCTAATCTAAAGGCATTATTAGCCCGCCACGTGTCTTTACCAAAGATAGACACGCTAAGGCTGTAAGTCATTATAATCCTCAAATATATATACCATGTATCACCTGTTGCTCACAATAAGGTTACTTCAAAAACTTTAATACTATAAAGACATAAAACTTCCTCAATTCACCGACATCGTGAACTAAAAATCCAAACTTTAACATAAGAAGAAAATCCTTAAAATATTAAAAGTCTCAAAGAAAGCTAATCAAAATATAGTATTTTCTTCTCAAATCACTATATCTAATCCAACCAATCTAATTATTAACAGGATGGTCAAATCTACTATCACTCTCCCCGTATTCTACGAATACATCATAACCCATCAGATCATACACAATTGGATCTTCACCTATACTTAAAAAAGAATAAAGATTGAGCAAAAAACGCCCAGTATGCCAAACCAAAACCACATGCATATGAACAAGCAATATCATATACGACTTAATAACTAATGCAACAATCATAAATTTGTCATCTTTAATTAGCCCGTAACCAATACAGTTTAGAGCTATTATACACTAGTCCCAAACCCGGAGTATCTCATGACTCCCTGAAACATCTAATATAGAAAATAGGTGATTACATACATATATAGTGTAGCAAATCTCCTACACACCGGGGTACCGTACTTACATTACTTCTAAACTATCGAAATCATCTCTAGGTGCAACTCCACTGGGACAATATTATACAAGGATCATCAGCTTGCTAGTGTTAGTATCATACTCTACGTGGTCTTTACTAGCCGTAGCTAATCACAAGCAACACTCAATTCAATTAAAATCCAATAGAATTAGGTCAAGTTTTACAAATATAATCCTACAAGCACAATAAACAAATATGGTATGGTTGTACCTGAATTCGCTTTCAAAACTCCAATTTCACCAACAAAACCTTTTAAAAGATTAGAAACCCTAATTTCACTAGCATTCCTTATCATCAATGCATCTCAAATCAAAATCTGTTTTCCAACACATAATTAAACCATAAATCCTAAAATCCACAATCCAAATCATAAAATCTACAATAACATATTCACACACTTGTTCACAAGACAACGGAACCCTAAAACACAAATTTTCTCCACAATTCCTTCAATTTCTAACATTCTAAATCAATAAATCAAAATATTAGAAAAGATTACTTCTTTAAAATTACAAAGCTTGAATGAATTCATACTTACCTAAAACTTTTAGATCTCACGCCTTGTTGATTGTAGAACCAAATCACCAATACAACTTAAGGTTCTTTTCTCTAATGAAACTATCTCCACAAACTTGATTCCTTAAACCAAAGAAACAACCTTTATGAGAAGGATCACACTAAAAGATTAATTGAAAGGACAAGGGAAGAACCCACTTACTTGGGGTTTCTGCTTAGGAAGAGATGTTGGGAAAAAACAAAAGACCTAAAGGATATATATAGAGATTAGGAAACCCTAGCATAAAAGAAAGGAGATTATTTTTCATTAGATATAGGCTAGAGGATAAGCTCGCGGCTCAGGGGTGGCTTAAACACGAATCAAGCAACATTACCACATAAGGCAGCAAAAAGCCAAGGGCTTTCACCATGAACGCCAACGGCCTTAGTTTGGCTTTCCTTATACGCTATCATCTTTTACAAATTTTCTTGTAAATTTTCCGAAGCTTGAAAGCTTGCATAAAGCCGGTGGTGTTCCCATAAAAGCTGGAGGCCTTGCATATCAAAGCTAGTAGTTTATAGCCGGCCTATGTCCTCCACTTCTTGTTCTTCACGAACAATTTCTTCGTGTCTATATCTGTCTGTTTAAGGACAAAAATATCCCTTATACAACATTATGTTACAACTTTACCTTCATTATAGATTAATTATTCATAAATTACATAGTCAAGAGGGGAACTTTAAGATTGTAACGGGAAACTGGAGCTAAGATAAAGTTGCAATGAGGTTATATGGTGGAAATGAGGCCTCGAGTAAAGCATTACAATGGACTTTGCTCGCTAATGACTAGTTATGAGGAATAAATTAGATGAGACTACTTTCTCTTTTCCTTTATATTTCGATTGGCAAAGTCATGATTACCATATTCCTTATGTATTTTTGAAACACTGGAAATGCATTAATTTCCTAGCTCGAGTTTAATTGTTAAACCTATTGTATGCTACACTAGCATAGACACATGTGAGAATGTGTTTTATTACTATCGCATTAAGCATTGCTGCTCATTTTTTAACATTTCAGGTATCATGGATGATCACTATGTTGATATCCATTACATTACTTCACTATTTGGGAATGCGGTGAGGAGTGTGTATAGATGGTGTGAGTTGGTTTTGGCAATCGAAAGAGTTTTTGTTGACATATGGACTAGAGAAAATTTCAAATTCGGGACATGAACTTTACACAAAAATTCAATCTGATACATGACTTCATTGTGAATAATTTAATATCTAATTAAACTTTTTATGGTTATTTTTACTTTCTTAATTAATGTCATTGTTTCATTTTTTGACATGGAAGAACAACCTCTCAGTGATAGACATATTAGGGGTAGGAAGTGAAAATTCAAAGAGAGGTTGCCCCTTCCATGTTAACAAACGTAGGAAATTAGGCAAGTAGAAAAATATCCACAAAAATATGAATTGAAAAATTAAACTGATTACCTTAAAATCTATGTACCAAATTGAATTTTCATGTAAAGTTCAAGTACCAATTTGACATTTATCCTTTTATTTTGAAAAGTTTTACTTTACAAAATTATTTTGAAAATTTCTAGATGACTTTATACTATTACTATAGATGGACCTTTAAATTTTATGCTTTTCATGTAAGTTGCACTCTTTTGATAAGGCCAATGTTCTGCCCAATTTATGAATAAAGTTATATTGAGAAAATTTATAATCGTTACATGTTTTTTAAGGTTTATGTAAACAACTAAATTATACAAAAATAGACAAGACTTTGCTAAAAATTTTAGGGTAATTATAACAAAAGGTATCAACATTTAGGGGTAAATTCATTTAAGGTATCAATGTTTCAACTCGTTCAAAAGAGGAATCGACGTTTGGGAATAAACTCATTTAAGGTATCAACTTTTCAAGTGGCTAAAAAGAGATATCAAAATTTTGCAAAAAGAGTCAAATAAGGTATTAATAATTGACCATTAATGAAAACTTTAGAAATTTAATTGAAAACTAATCAAAACGTTGATACCTTAAATTAACTTTATAAAACATTGATACCTTATTTGACGATCTTACGAAATATTGATATATCTTTTTAACCACATGAAACGTTGATATTTTAAATGAATTTACCCCCAATCGTTGAACCTTTTGGTGTAATTTACCCAAAATTTTTATAAAAATTAGAACCTACCTAAATTAAGCCTTATATATATCACTTAAGTGATATGTGTGGTGAGACTAGTATGTCGCATGCACTTGGCATGTGATGAAATATTTCTATTAGATATTATCATCATTGAAATCTCACGTAGCTTAAATTCCTTTTATGTATAGTTAAGCCAGTTTCTCGAGTGAACATCTAGTTGTCAAAGGAATAAATGCGCTCGTCTAATCAATCAATCCATAATTACCCATATTAATTCATGTCTTATCAAAGTCTTTAAAAGTGTGATGATAAAGTCTTTAACCATGTGCTTCCACTTCCATTCAATTATCAAGAGTTATCGTAATTAACTCGTAAGCCTTTGCAGTTCAATTTCAACATACTGATATGTCATATACCTAAACACATACTTCATCATTTTACCCTTCATGTTATTCTACCAATATAGTACTTTTTCAGCCTCTATAAATTTTGGTACTCGCAAGATGAATCAAGTAACTTCAATGATCAGCGTCTTTTAAAATAGCTTTGATAACTTCGAATTTTCACAGCACAAATAGCTACTTCCTATATCATATTGCACCTTCATCCTATATTTAAACCCTTTACTTGTACCATGAGTTATTTAACCTTTGATTTTTTGAAGTGCATGGTCTACTTCTCATTCTTTCTTTATTAATGTATGGTTGGTTGGATTCTCAAGTTTGTAATTGAGTTCTTACTTGATAAGCTAAAACCTTCAAGTCCATCCTTTGCATGTCCTTTAAAATCTTGTTTTGAAATGCTATCAAAGTGTTAATGCTGCTTATCCAACATAGTACATCTTCCACAAAAATGCTTTCTTAGGATAATAGAAGATCTCTACATCATAATCTTACATTAGGTCAAGCTATCTCTTTGTGGCAAATTCATATCTTTTTTACTAAAGATATATTTATGGCTAGTGTAAACCTAAAACTTTTTACCAAAAAGATAATGTCGCCATAATTTTCGAGCCAAAACCACTACTGTCAACACCAAGTCATGAGTCTAGTAGTTCTTTTCACAAGGTCTTAGTTATCATGAGGCATAAACAATTACTTCATCATATTGCATCAAGACACATTCTAGATTTTGGATAAAGGCATCACTATAAACCACAATTTCCTTACTGCTTATTACAAGACCAATATAGGCATCTTTGCCAACTTATTTTTTTGGTTCTTTTCCATTTATAATCATCACTCCATTCAAACTTTACCTTCTTTTAGGTCAAATTTGTCAATGGAGATACAATTTTTGGAATCTTTCCATAAATTATTTATAATAGTCTAATGGACCTAAGAAATTTTTTATTTTGGGAATTGTCTTAAGTTGTGGCCAATGTGTAATCCTAGGTTTTTGCCATAGCATGAGTTAAAATATTTAAAATGAATTAAAATCTAAATCTAATTATATATCTTGAAAATTAATAAATGTTTTGGAAATATATTAATCAATATTTTTTTAGTCATATAATGTGTTGTTTGCATACATTAAAAAAGTTGTGATTGTTCATATTTTATAATTAAACATTTTCTAAAAGTACTAGAAATTTATTGCAGGCCATCAAAATGAGGTTTAAAGCATGGACATACTATCATTTACCTTAAATAAAGCTTCTTTCATTAAGCGCGCATATGATAATTCCAAGTTAAACCATATCTATTTTCTTTTACATAAAAGAAGAGTAATCACGATTCAAAAGCTTACACCAACTAGGAATCGTTATTGTTTTTAGAAAGTAAACATGATATTTTCAAAGTATCTACTTTTCTGAAAATACTCTCTCTTACTCACACAAAATCATTCTTCTAAACTTTCGTGTTTTTAGCTTGACAAAGCCCAAGATCATATTTTTAGTTCGAAAACCCCAAGATCGTGTTTACAAGTTTTTGAACTAGTGTTTTGGAAAGAGAAAGTGAAGTCATCTTCAAAAGCACGACAAGTAACTTCATTTTATCCTATTTTCAAGAAGTTACAGAAAGTACCTTCGTTTTAACTTGTTTTCGAAAGTTGTAGAAAGTATCTTTGTCTAATACATCGATGCATGTACACATTTCACCATCCATGAGTGAATATCATTTTTAACAGATATCATGTTTTAGAAAAATGAAAGACAAAACTTGGCTTGCTAAGAAACGTTAAAAATAGATTAAAGCCTGTTTTGCGAGTTGTTTAGGCTTAAAATGGAAAAAATATTTTCTATGTGCTTTATAAACAAAAGCTATCTTATCTCATTTAAATAAAGAATAAAAAAACATGCTATATAACAATAGATAGGGGTGTGCAAAAAAACCGAACGTTTAGGATAACCGAACCGAAACCGGAAAACCAATCTAAAAAAAACGGTTAACTGATTCATCGGTTTCTGTTTAGGATTATCATTTTTAATTTTTTCAATTTTCGGATACGGTTTAGGATTATAAAACTAAAAACCGATGAATTCGGTTAACCTATCCGTATTTATAAATATATATAATTTATAATATAATTATATAATTATTTTTTAAAAAATATAAATACTAAATAAAATAGGCTAAATAGTTATGGTGTACATTCGCGATCCTTGATCAAATAATTTCTATCTTTTCTGTTGATAATTGATGGCAATAGAATTTTTTTTTTTTAAATTTTTCCCAAAAGAACATCTCAACAAATTCAATACTAGATAATTTTTTCTAGTTAAAAAAGAGAGAGAGAAAGATAATTCATAATGTGAAAAATTTAAAGGTCGCACATCTTTTTTGTATATAATGATTTTAACCATAGTCAAGCAGTGGAAAGTGAAAAATTCCCGTAAGAAGCGTGAAACAATTATGTCAGTATTAACAAATCTTTGTATATTAAAAACATAGGAATCTTAAAAACAAAACATACGTGAACGTAAATTTAAAATAATAATAATAAGAAGGAGATGAAGAATGGTTAAAAATCGAAAATCAATAAATACAGTTAACTACAAATTTTGCTCAACATTATGTTGAATAGTTAAAAACTGAAAACCGAAAAAATTAACTCAAAAAATGGTTAACCGTTCATAATGTACTAATTTCGGATCAGGATATTAAAAATCCGAACATTATGGATAGGATCAGGCTCAGTTAACCAATCTGTGAACACCCCTAATAATAGATCTACCCTTTAAGCTCTTGTGTTGGATTTAAGTTAGGGTTTAAGAGATAGAGTTCCTGTTAAATTAGTATGTTATTGTTATTTTTTTGTTTTATATTGTTTTTATGCACGTTTTGGTGCTAGGATCTATTTTGGAGAAGTTAGTAGTGGTTTGGTTGTTTTGGAGTTGTTCTATATATTATGGGTCTTGTAGCTTAGTTTTCCTTCGAGGTGGATTAAAGGTAGACTTAGTATAAGTGTTGAGGAGTATGTTTTTTATGAACAATATTTGTCATGGCCTAAAGTCGAGTGCTCAACTTGCCTTCAATAGACACTGAGAAGTTGTCGCACCTAAAAATGTTTTAGGTGTTGGAGTATAGTGCCATCGTAGCCTACTGTTGAGCCCTCGACGTACCCCACGACAAACACTAAGGCTTGTTGCAGCCAAGTTTTAAACAAAATTTTGAAGCATAGCTTTGATCAAGGCCTGGTGTCCAGCCCTCGACGTGCCCTTGACACAAGTTGTGAGGCTTTTTAATAGCACACGACCCCCAACTTGTTGAGATACGACATGTTTTCTTGCACCTATGTACCCTGTGACCTTTTCTAAGTGACTTTCGACCCTCAATTGGCTTTGGTACGAGCCTAGTTGTGTGTAGCAATGTGACACCCGACCTAACCTTGGTAGTAAGAGATGATGAGAACATCAGTTATGAAGTTTATAATGAGAATCTAGAATGCTTAAAGCTCCAATAAGAGTTTTATCTTCTCTATTAAGTGTTAGTGATGTATTCTTGTTGTTTTATAGGAGCTTTCAATTAAGACCTTAAGTTTCTAGAAGATTACTATGATCTCTACGCAAGATGCACAGGTGAATGACTTAAATCTTATCACAATGTTGTGCTGTGCTTGTAATGTAATTGCACCTGTCTCTATATAAACATAACTTATTATATATGGGGATGGGGATAATGTATATCGTATGATGCTTAAGTGTGTGTCAAGCCTTAATACATGAAGTGATAACAAATTTCCTAATGTTGATGTGCAATGAGTATTGATGATTGTCTAAACATTACTTGGCCATCGATAATATGACATAAGTCCTATATGACCCTTAATTTAAAATGGAAATGCATTGCATGACAGCACGCTACATTAACATTGTGTCTATGTCACGTGTTGATATTCCGATTCTGTAGTGATGCCTTATCACTTACGATAGATTTTTAAGTGGGGCTATTGTAGGGTTGTCGGTCCTATGGGACTATGCAGGCACCGACAGGTATCGCCCAAGTTAGAAATGGCTTCCAAGGTATCAACACTTAAGGGGTTTCTGATGGTTCTAAGGTGAAGTTGAGTTTATGATTGAATATCTATATGTATATATACTAAGTGAGTTTTAGAAAATCTTCTCCTTCCTTAGTTCTCAATCTCTCTTGGGCATGAACTACTTAAGATTGGTCCCTTTAACCCTAAGGGAAGGAATAAATCCCCATTGGTTTGGATTCTGGTCATTCAAACTATGCATTTAATATGATTGAGTGTGGCATTGCACATGATTGTAATTAAAACATGTTTAACATCTGTTTGAAGTGTGATCTGATTTGGTTATCTTAATGAGTTGTGGTATGCTCACACTCCTACAAATTTTATATGCTTTCAAGATATCTAGAGTGGATCCAAGCTAATGGTGAGCAGAGGTAGTAGATCATGAGGGGAAAATCCAAGGTTTGAGTGGAAGTGAAAATAGTTCTTTTGTATAGAATAGATTATGTTGTTTCTTTAAGTTTTTGAGGTTTTGTTGGGAATTGATCCCAATGTGTTTGTAAGATATAATGTTATAAAGAACTTATATGTATGCGAAATTTATTATCTTAACAATCTTATGATCCTGTTTTAAAATGTGTGTATGCCACGGAGTGTCTTAGTAGTATGATGCTGTAGAATTTTCTTCAAAGGCCTTGATGGTATTTATTGCCATTAGGTGCTTAAGAGGGTATGACAAAATCCATAATGACTTCGATCTTTTCTGGGTCTATAGAAACTTCTTTAGATACAACCTAAGCAATGCACTTGGTCTAACCAAAATTCACATTTTTTAAACTTGGCATATAATTGCTTCTCTTTCAGCACTCTTAACATAATCTTCATTTGTTTAACATGTTCATCGTCACTCTTGGAGTATATAAGAATGCCATCAAGAAAGAAAACAAAAACTTATCCAAATGTCCTCTAAACACTCATTTCATCATGTTTATCAAAGCTATTAGGGCATTAAACAAACCAAAATCCATTATCAAGAATTAGTAATGCCCATTACACGTCCTAAGGTCATGTTTTATATATCTTCATCCTTTATCTTCAATTGTTAGTAGCCCACCTGTAAATCATCTTGAAAACATTTGAACTCCTCTCAATTGGCTTAAAAAGGTCATTAATCCTAAAAGGGATATACTTGTTCTTGATAGTGACCCTATTCTACTCGTAGTAATCAATACATAACCAAAAGTTACCATCTTTTTTTCTTCAAAAACAACTATCATGCCCTCATAAAGACATGCTAGGATGATAAACCCTTTATCGAATAATTCTTGTAACTAGTCCTTAAGCTTTTAAGTCAACTGTTGTCATCCTATATGACACTTTAAATATGGTGTGGTTGTGAGCAAAAGGCTAATGTGCATTTCAAATCTCTCAATCATGCGGCATGTCCAGTATCTACTTAGAAAAAACTTTTACGAAGTCACAAACCATTAGCATGTGTTATGGTTTGATAACTTGTTCTACTTTTACCATTAAAGTTGCTATGAATGTATGCCAATTAATTCCTAGGTGAGTAAATTTATTGTTCTTTCAAGCTCCATCTCATACATAAATGACTATTTATTAAGGAGTATGAAATATACAATTTGCTTGAAAAAGTCAAGTGGTGGCATATCAAGTGTTTAACCCAAAATCATATGAAAGTTACTCATCTTCAAAACCAACAAATCTATAGACATCTATCTTTATGCAGCTTTAGTACTATCCTATTAAAAACTTTTCTCATTTACAAGTTTACTTATAAAGGTGTTGTTATAGACATATTTACATTGAGCAAAACATGGCAAACAACACATGCATCAACATAATATTAAAAAAAAAAGGATGTTGCACTAATATCCAAAAACATATAATCATGGTGAGAAAAGACTAGAAATGTACGTGTCATGTTGTCCATATCTAGAGCATTAGTATATGTTAAATAGCAAAGATCACCTAAGTCTTTGGCTTCTTTTTTCCAACTATCTATTACATCACCCAAGTTACATTAGTCTTCTAGATCACCATTTCTTTGCATTTAGATATATATAATGACCCATTTTATTTGCAATTGTAATAAAATGCCGAAAGTCTAATTAGATTGGCTACTAGGGCTACAAATGAGTCATGCTACTTGAGTTCGAGCTCAACATAAAGCTCGCTTAGTTAAACGAGCCAAACTACTAAGCTTGTAAGTAGGCTCACAAACAAGCTTATTAAGAGCTCATGAAACTTCTTTTATAATATTATTTTATTATATATAATTATTTATAATTAAGATATTAATATAATATTATATATAATTATTTATGCAAGCAATCTTAGCTTGCACTCTTGATTCCTTAACAAGCTCAAGCCTATACATTTTGGCTCGTTAAAAGCCTAACTCGGTTTGAGCTTGTTAATTTGTTAAACAAGTCGAGCTCGACTTTTCAAAAACCCAGCTCGACTCAGCTCATTTGTAGCCCCATTAGCTACTCATTCTCGCTATGCTCGGTCTAACCACCTAAAAAATAGGCTCCTATTGGCCATACATCAACTTGTGTGATCGAAAGCATCTTAAACACTTCACATTTCCCAATTGTACAATAATTTTGACTTACAAAACCTGAGTTGTAGTATCCTTCTCGCAAATTTCCACTCTAAAGAACCAATTAGTTATCCCTTTCATAGTCCTTTATTTGCATCTTTCACAAATCGATGTCCTTATTCAATAAGTTTGGCTTCATTAATTACTTCAACATAAAGTATCAAGCTTGCATGACCTTATGGATGGCTAAAAATTTTGACTTTAACTCAATAAGGAATGTCTTACATCTTGAAATATTTATCATTTTTAAAGGTTAGTTGAGAAAATCTAATCATCCTGTTCAACCAAATCTTATATTCCTCTATAATCTTGTATCCTTGATTCTAAGTAATGAAGTCAACTGTCATCCTTTGTTGTACACTATTAGGGAAAATTTTCTTTTTAAACACCTTGGTAAACTAATTCTAAGTAGGCCACTATGGCAAGTTAGCTTTCAATTAGCCATCAATAGTACACCCCACCACCTTCCCTCCTCCCAAAACCACACACACATACACACAAAATCCACCTTCTTATCCTCAGCCACACCATTTGTTGCAAACACTTTGTCCATGTCTTGGAGCCACTCTTCATCTTCAAAAGGAATAGGCAATAATTAAGGGTGTTTATGGTTCAGTTATGGGGTCAAACCAAACCAAACTACATTTAAAACAATTCGGTTCAAAACCTTAATGAATCGAACTGGTTTTAAAAGCATTTAGTTCTAATAAATAATATTAATAGTCATTTGATTTCCCAAGAAAAGAAAGATGTTTAGATTGAGAAATGTTGTGCAAAAATTAAATTTCCATGTATTTAATAATTTAAGATATAAAGTTATCCTATCCTAAAAATATTTTTTAATGCAAATTTAAATTAACATATATTTTTAATAAATATATAACATGAACTAAAGAAAATGATTCTTTTACATTAATTCCATGTTTATTTATAATATTCTTTCCTTATAATGTATTTAAATTTTCATTGTACCATTTAAATAATTGTTCATGTCCTAAACTCATTTATATTGATTTATCTTAATTTGAAGTGGTGTCTATTAGTTTGAGAAAGAATTTAAAATTAATAAAATAGGAAAACATACTGGGAAAGTTTTAAGACGAGCAAAAGATAGCTTATTTAATAATATTAGATATGTAATACATTTAACGGTGTATATCTGACATTTGTATTTATAAATAACATTAATGTGATTAAAAATGTATTTCACATTTTATAAATTAGAACATAATTATAATTTTTCCTAATAAATCTATGAATTGAAATCTTACTCAATTCCCTTTCAAAAATGCATGTAAACATAAGAATAGTGTTAGAATTTAGAATTGCGATTATTTTAAGTCTAGTCGAACATACTATGTACATACGTGATATTAAAGTAAAATGTCACATGCGACCCTAATATCTAATGTTTAAGAGTTGTAAATAAATAAAATGGCTCTTATATTTTTATCTCTTTTAATGTGAAGTAGTTCAATTGGTTCAGGTTCAAACTGTTTGGTTCAAGTTTAAATGGTTTGGTTTGATTCAACCTCTTGAATTGAATTGTAGCCGTATAGACTCTTCATGAACCGAACTGCAAATCAAATTGAAATATAAAAGAAGTGCATTTTGTGGTTCGGTTTGGTTCAATTCAATAAACAGCCCTAGCAACGATTACTTCACTAATCTCACAAATCCAAGCAACCTGAAGCTAGTACTAACCTACCTCTATTTCCATTTTGAGCTTGATGGCCATTATTATGCTTGTTCCCATTACCATGGCTATTTCCATATCCGTTGCCATTTGCATTATTGTTTTCGTTTGGTAACATTTTACTAAACACTTGACTTTCACCCTATACTTAAAAATAAGATATATATTCCAAAAATAATAACATAAAACATCATACATGTCACATATGTAACACACATCATCAAATAACAGTCAAATTAAACACATGACTTTACTCAACACTACTCATTTTCCATAACTCACTGTCCTATAGATCATCAACCATAAGTTCAATGTGATTCCATTAACCTATACTATAATACCATCTAAAATTGTCAAACCCAAGACAAGCACACCGTGAATTCTGTTGTACACACACCAAAGCATGTGCATATGAAGCTACTAAAACTTACTCACCTTATGAATATAAGAAATTCTCGAATATCTCTCATTAACTCAATTTACAAATGTTATGACATTGCTCAAACAAGAAGCCATCTATAAAAATAATTAGATTCATAAACCCAACAAATCTTAAAAAAGATGAGTGAGAAATACCTAATACTGAATAATACATGCAACCCCATCGCATGCCACATTACACACAACTTAATTATTACAAAGCACCACATCATTCAATATTCACAACATCAATTAATAAATTATATTTAATTAATTGGAAAAAAGACAACATTCATTTGAAATATGCACCAACCCTTTGAAGGAAAATTAAGAACTCACCTACAACTCTCGCACCCTAACATTTTCACAAATGTGAACCTATACTCCATCTTTGATCATGGGAAACATATATTCCACCATAGAACACAAAAAACAAGCATTAGTATTATGTGGTACATTTAATAAGACGGGATCCAAGCATTACAAATTATCAAAAAAAAAAATTCAAAAAAAAAATTGTCTTATATTCCAACTTTCTATGACACACATAAATAATAAGAACAAAACAAATATATCTCACACATTAAATAATAACAAATACGTACTTATGTTTACATATGCTCTAAAATTCAAATCTTATGATAAAATAATTAATCCCAAAAAAATTAACAAAAAATAACATAGCTTTAATTCCAATTTCTCCCACTAAATTTCAACTTTATCTTAATTTTTCAAATTATTAATGGAAATCTACAAGTTGGTCTCCACTCAATTAAGTCGATCAAGAAGTCAGGTTAAACTGCTAGTTAACCAATCGATTTGACTTGGTCACTTCTATAGTTGTGATCCTTTGTATATAACAATTTGTAATCCTTTTAATACCAATAGAACCTACTTTTGAGAAAATTTCTCTAATGTTTCCTATAAAATTCCAATCCCCAAGATTTTATCAACCAAATGATTTACTAACTTGGTTTTTGCCAAATTTATAAATAATAACTGGTTTTTACTAAAAATTAATTACAAGTTTCAATCTCTAGATCAACAACTTAGGTAAAACTGGATTCTTCTTTGATTTCCATTCAAGTTTCCACCCATCTCACATTCCAATATCATAATCTTGTTTCACAACATCATGCATCTCATTACTTATTCTTAATTATGTACAACAATTCACATACATATCATGACAAGGTCAAGTTAAGGCTTCTAACCTTAAGTGTAGATTATGGAGGTGTTTGTTATCTTATAATCATCCAATAACGATTTGTTCATTCACAATTCTTACAAAATCATAGATTTGTTCCTGATGAGTAACTTGTTCTTAACAATAATTCTCGTTATGAAAAACCCTTACCATTGAGAATGCTAGAGTCATTCTTATCAATTTCCTTGGTTTCCTAGGGAGGAACACAATTTCATTATTATCAATTTGATATAGAAAGCTCATAAACCAATGAGTAAAGTTTTCCATAAAATTACTACTTTTTTTGTGAGCTCTTGTACTCTTGGGTTTCAGAAAAAAAGTCCTTATCCTTGTAAAATCCTTACAAGGATTAGGAAAAATTATGGAAGGTTTTATGCAGTGGATAGATGTTTTAGGATAACTTACTTAATTGTCAAAGTTTAAAAAATATTTTATGAGATATTTCATATAAATCAATATAACTTTCCAACAAGAGATGCTTTTAGTAAGCCAAGTTATACATCGACACTATTGAAGTGGAATAGAATTAAGGTTGCAATCCAGTCGAGTTCATATGGTATAATGATAAGTTTAAACTTAAACTCAACTCGAAAATTTTGAAACCCGAGCTTGGTTTGAACTTGAGCAAGCTTAAAATTTAAGCTTGAGCTTAAGTTGAAATGACATGTCACAAGTTTGAACTCGACTTAATTAACCTTTTTTAGACGTGATTTGTTAAAAAATATAATTGCTCATTCTAACTAAAATAAGATTAATATCCAAAATCGACTCAAATTCAATGAAGTTAAGCTCAATTAGGCTTGTGAAATAATCAAGCTAAATATTATGAAAGTCAAACTTAACTATATGAATTACTCGAATAGCTCTGTGTCAAGCTCGATTCAACTATTTTCAAATCAATCTTAAGTAAAAATTAAGCTAAACTTGGACAATCTGTGAATTGACTTAGCTCATTTATGCCATTAAATAAAATTCATGGTATAGTATGCAAAATTACTAAATTATATTATCTTATTCATAGTACAAAAAAATATAAATATAACTTAAAATAATATATGATTTGGTTTATATAGATTTCTACCAAACAGAATTTTCTCAATCCTTAAGAATATAAGGCTAATTATTATTTTGTAATAATATTCTTAGCCGCTAGAGTATTTTATAATATCATAGGTCCAACTTTTTTTTAAGCTTAAAATTTCTTTTGTTTACAATTAAAATTTGTTTCTTTTCAATCTTTTTTTTTTTTAACTTTAACTTAAAAGAAGTAAAGTGCCACCAAACGTAATCTAAGACTTACCTCGTGGACCCCACCGAATTGATGGGCCCACTACCCATGGTTGACTAGTCCAATTTAGAGTCCAAAATCTAGACCTACGAATTGAAAAGCCTAGGTGGTACTTGGCCTATGGTGGTAGTGCTATAAATTAAGTAGATCGAGTTAGGTTTTTAAAGGTTCGAATTTGATTTGTTTAACAAATTAATAAGCTCAAGTCGAGTTGAGCTTTTAATAAGCTTAACAAGTATAAACTTGATTCGAAGCTCGAGTTATAGCTCATTTAAATTAATGAGCCTGAGTTCAGACTCGATTATATAAGTAATTAAATGTAATTTTTTTATAATATTAATTAGTATATTAATTCAAATTAATATATATAATAATATAATATTATAAAACAGTTTGTGAGCTCTTAACAAGCTTGAAGAAAAGCTCAAGCTCATCGTTTAACTAAATGAGCTTGCTCAACTAGTTCATTAAACATGCTTGAGCTAAACCAAACTTCAAATGAGTCGAACTCAAATAGCTCGACTCATTTACAATCCTACTGGTGAGATATACTCTCATCTTTAAAAAATATATAAATAAAGTTAAATAGATATAGTTAGTTATGCAAAAAATCTTTTCCTTCATCATAGTAGAAAACTGTAACCCTATTGGCCTATTCTCTGTCAATATTCTTAATTTTTAGTAAATATTATTTGTTAATGTAAACTTGAATTGATCCCCTTTATATTTTAAATCTTGTAGATGAAAGTGCATAGCGACATAGACGACTGATATATTGAATATATTGGCTCTTGTATAGTTGCAACATTTCTCGGATTTCATATAATATGGGTGTTATAAAGTGGTCATATAATTACATTATACAAAATATATGAAGCACCCAACTGAAAAATGAGGCAGAATTTCGAATGGCTAGTTATACCATTTGGACTGAAAATTCAACTTCAATTTTCCAAAGAAAAATGGATAATATCTTTTTTAAGTATGATTGTGGTTGTGTATATATTGGTGACATTTTAATACATTCAAAAACAGAAAGGGAACATACATCTCATTCAAAAATAGTTTTATTAGATTGTATCAGACATGGTCTCGTAATTAGTAGCAAAAAGACACAAATTTTCAAACATGATATTGAGTTTCTAGGATTAGAAATAGGAAATGAAAAAATAAAGTTACAATCACATATCTCAAAGAAAGTTATAGAATTTAGTAAAGAGTTGGACAAAAAAAAAGCTACGATGATTCTTAGGATTAGCAAATTATGTCAGACCATTTATTAAAAATCTACGAAAATACACTGAACAATTATACCAGAAAGTTAATAACTTTACACAATTAAATTAAAAAGATGTGTTTTAGTAATTAAACTTAATCTAGGATGTTAGCATAATAAAAGAAGATTATCCTTATTATAAATTTCCAAGACGATCATGAATTCTACCGCTTTCAACTCATCATATTTATGATGGGAAAAAAAAGGGATAATAGCTTTTGCTTAAATAGTCAAAATTAGGTTGAAAAATTGTAATGAAGCGAGTATATGTTACGAACACGCTATGACCAATTCAATTGGCAGCACAATTAACAATTGCGTTGAGTGGGAGTTCACAACATTCTTCCCTTGCATACAAAGCAAAACATACCAATATTTTTATTACCAAAATTTCCAATCACATTTATAATAAAAGAAGAAACCACCTTTATGATTTGGTTAGATATATTTACATTGTCATTAATTATCATTAATAAATTTGAACTGCTCTAAATGTAAAACCTTAAGTTAGATTTAATGAATAACAATGCAGGCTGTCTTATTTCAATTAAAGGACAGGTTGTTATTTTTGTGTACAAGTTCTTTTACAAACTTTTAGACATTGTATTTTTCTTTTTTTTTTTTTTTCTTTTCTTTTCTTTTCTTTCCCAACGCACCTTATTAAAGGAAAAGGTATATAAATTATACACGTGCAGAAAATGTCAAATTTGTTACTGTAATTTTACATAAATTTGAATGTAAGACTAAACCTTAAACTGATCAATTTTTCATATCAAATCAAAAGAAAGAGAGAGAGAGAGAGAGAGAGAGCAATGATATCTTAAGCTTAGAATATTGGTTGAAATATACCTAGCTAAATTAACACAGGCAATCTTCACTAAAAAGCAAAAGAAAGGTAAACTGTGGAAAGGAAAAAAAAAAAAAAAAAAGGAAATCAAGAAAAATATGTATATTTTTAATTTATATTTGGATATAGAAATAAAAATGGAAGAAAATGAGTTAAAATAAAATGATGATTTGATTAAAATGCATGGAAGTTAGAAAATAGTTTAAGTTTAGTCAAGGATATTTTTATGATCTACCAACATTTTCATCCAGTGGTTTCTTAAATGATCCATACATCCAATTTTCTTCCGTTTTCGCAGCTTTCATTTGTCTTTGGCTCATTTTAGTCAATCTAAACACAGCGTCGAGATTTAGATGTACGTGTTTTTCCTACCAACTCTATATATTTAATTGTTCACAATAGATGAGTGAGATGAACACTCTTTCCCATTATACTCATTCAATGGGGGAAAAAAAAACAACTATTTCATGTGTTAAAAGTATAATATAAACCAAAATTAAGGAAAACAAGGTATAACTTGTATTTGTCATTTTATATATGAAAAATAAAGCAATATAGAGTCTTATTCTTTTCCAAAAAAATAACAATAATATTATATGTATAAAATATTGATGGACATATACATAAAATTAATTATGTTTGGTTTCAAATGTACCTCCATATATTGAATTAAGGTAAATTATATTGGAAGTTTACGATAATGTTTGAGGTAAGTTCATTTGAGGTATCAACATTTAGAATGTTTAAAAAGAGGTGTATGTTATATCAAATAAGTCATTCAAGATATCACTTGTAGTCTGTAGCAGATGCCGATAACAACATTCCGTTACATGACACTATTAGCACAAGGATTATTGAAATAAATAAAGGAAAAAAGAACAAACCCAAGCTGTACAACTCCCATGACCATCTTCTTCCTGTACCAAATACCATCTTCAAACTAAATCCATCCCCAAATATTCTGGTTAGGAAGTTGCTTGTAGGCATTGAAATCAATTAAGACTACATATTAATATCTGCTAACAACAAGAAAAAACTAGGAAAGGAAAAGTAAAGTTAGTTGTAGTTGATAAAAGTAAAGTTGCATGGGAACATTAGGAGACAGAGAAAAGTTAGGAGAGCAGGAGGAGGGAGGGAGGGAGGGAGAGAAAGTACTTATTCAAAATACTCTGTAAAGTTGGGTATGAAAAATTCTATTATTGGAAAAAAATAAAATATTTTGGAATTTTTTTTAAATCTTTCAAGACATTATAGTGTGTATGATTCATTTGGCAATATTGAAAAAGTGATGATCGCTGGAGGAAGAAGATGGTTAAGGTGTTCCACTTGGCTCTAGGTTTGTTCTTTAGTATTTTTTTCCCCTAAAATCCTTGTGTTGACATGTGGCATGTAGCAGAACGTCATTAACGATGACGCTCACAGATAGTTAGTTAGCGATACCTTAAATGAGTCACTTAACAAAACATTAATACCTATTTTTAATTACTGTAAACATTGATAAAACCTTGATGCTTTTATACATGATAAATTAACATAACATTAATTTATCCTATTAAATTGTTAACATATAGGAAATTGAGTCATATGTATTGATGCTTTATACATGGTAAAACCTTGCTGTGGAAGTTTGTGGTGATAAAAATGGCATTTAATTAATTAAAAAAACGGCATATAGGAATTTTCAACCACTTATGGTAGTTTTTCAAATATAGGACGATATATATGAAATGTTTATATATCTCACTAGACATTTAACATTAAGATGTGATTATCTTTAGCTCTTGAAACTCAAAATTTACATAAATAGTGCAAGTTTTTTGTTTTTTCCTTTTCCTAGTGAAGACGAAGATAATTTTGTTCAATAAAAAATAATGCATCAATTAATACAGGAAGTGGTCAAGACAAAAGTATTGATTATGAAAACCTGTCCAACTAATAAATCCCTTCAAATATAAGATGTCCTATATATGGATTAAGATGTATCTCCATATAAATAAAACTCACCTAAATCACAAGTAATTCTTGCAGGAAGAATGACAAAATCCTACAATGAGATGATTATAAAAAGAAATAACGTATAAAAAATAGCATAGAATAAATATGCAAAATTTAAAATTGCATGTAATTATGATTTTAATCTCCAATGGTCAAACTGTGATTTCCTAGTAGATTTCAATGATTTGGAAATTGCATATTTAAGTTGCAATTTTAATGTAACTTTAAAATGATATGGTTATGGGAAATTCAAGAGCGGTATTGTCAAATTATATTTGTTCACTATCTTTTATAAAATAATATTAACACATATATATAACATGCCAATATGAATACTTTTTATTATCTAGAAATGATTTAGACTTCACCTATAAATTGAAATTTAATTATAAAAGTTAGGGTTATAGTTAGGAATTTAATTCCAAGATGTAGGTAAAATAAATTAATAGATCATCTAAATTAAATAAAGTTTGATTTGATTAAAGGTTTTAGGTTGATTAAAATCAGTAAATTTACCCTTGTGGAGTTGAAGGATCAAGGTAGTGCTACGTGACAGTCCAAGAGGAAACCCTAATTCCTTAAAACCCCTAATTGTTATCCTCCTTATAATTGCTTTCCATTTCTGCCTTTTGCTTTTAAGGAAGCCTACTAAAACCCTAAGGTGAGACTCTTTAGGCGTAATAACTATTTAATATTAATTAGGCAGGATTAAAGGGGGATTAACATTAATAAGGTAAGATTATCTACTTCATGATAGGAAATGTGAACAATGAAGGTGCAATAGAAGAGAAGGAAGGTTCACAATCTTCATCAAATTCGTAATAAGGTAAGTCTTAGATTTTAAAAATTGAAATGTGAGTTCTTAGCATTCTAATGGTGGAAAATAACTTGGACTTGTTTGTACATGTTTGAGGAGTTGCAATAAGATTATTTAGTGATGTAAAAATGGAGAATGAACATGTTTGGGTTAGGGTATTGCTAAAAATTGGCTTCGAGAGGAAATGGGTGTTAGTATGTTCCTAAACCTTGAAGAAAATGATAAGATGAACATGAGGTTTGATGTGTATTTCTCTCTAACCCTAAAACTTGAAGAAATTGAGTTTCCTAGAGGTACAAGACTAGTACACAAACCTATTTACCAAGTTATGTATCTCTTGACCCCCTTTTTAGCTTTCTCTAGAAATACACGCCTGGTATATAAGGTCGTATATCTCTCTAAACTTTCTTTAAAACCTTTTTCTAAAATAGCACGGTTAGTACAAGATCTCACATATTATCCTGTATATCTCTATGTCTACACATAATCCTAAGATCCATTGCTAGAATATAACTTCATGCTCTTACTCGTGTTTCTCTCTATCTTATGACCTTGAAAGTAAATGACCTGACAGAAGGGTTATGTTCTTAATTGTGTATAGGAATACAACAAGATGCATTAACCATACACCTAGTTGTGTATTTCCTTGCATTTTGTTCGAGTTTGCGCGTGACCTGTACACCCCTCTTAAGTCTTGTTTAGAGTTAAATAACCCTTCAAACAAAATCTTTAAGTAAATATGGTTAAACCAAAGTAACTTAGATGTAAGAAACAACGTATATGGATTAAAGATAGTTAATCTTAAACTAATACATGACTTCAATTGTAAACAGAATGAACACTGAGCTTAGAAAGAGATAGAAAGCTCAAATCGATTATTAGGTACACAGAAAATGCATGTTGCTAGCTAGGATAATATCAATAACCAAACTATGAATTTAAACTCGGCTAAATTGTATGTTAGCTACTACTTGGCTGCTTATCCCAAGAAGTAGCACCCTTGGGCTAGGTTGCGAACCCGATAACAACTTCAGGAAGATGCAGTAGTTTAGGCACTTTAGCCGCTACTAAGTGCATGGTTGGGCATGGTAGGTAGTCAATAGAGAAATTCCTAAGACTGGGCAGTCAACTAGGAATAAATATGAAGTTGTAACGAGTTATACAACGTAATGCGATCTTGTATAAAGCATTACAATGGATCATGCTCTTTTATGGTTGTTTGTGAGGATATGATATGGATGAGACTACTTTTTTCTTTTTCTTTTTTGGCAAGTTTTAGGGACTTGTTAAACCAGCTTCTTTGGTCCATGATCTATGAGGAGATCCTGCCTTTGTCCTCTTTGTCTAGCGGGAGTCATGAGTACTCTTGTGCATGTTGGTGCTTCTAGGATGCTGGGAATGCCTTCCTTGTGGATATTAATCTAAAGAACTTAAACTATGGTTGCTACATTAGAATAGGAACATGTGACAAGCATGTGTGAGCTTTTTTTATTATGTAATAAGTTTGCTACTTACCTTTTACTGTTTCGGGTACCAAGGATGACCACTTTGTGGACCTTCACTGTGATTTCCTTGGGTATTGATTTGATGATACAGAAGAGTGATCACTTAGGTTTTTGTTTATTGCTAGAGACTTAATAGAGAATTTATGATTAACTATTTGGATGGTTGTCTTTATTTTCACAATCATATTTGCCTTTAGGCCACGGGCTAAACTTATGTAGTCCAGGTGAGCCCAACTCCCCTTTTATGTCTGCCTTAGAAGACTTTGGCTTTTCAAACTTTGCTATTTTAAAAACATTGACATCTAGGTTTAAGACAACTAGTTTCGAACTCTTATACAACTAAATAAATAGCATTATGCCAAATTTTGTGAAATTGAATAAAGGTTTTGAAGATAAAACTTCATTAGAAACATACCTAGTTAATGGGAGCCTTACACATGTCACTTGAAGTTGATATGTGCAGTGAAACAGCCATGTCCTTAAGCGTTCGGAGAAAGGTCGTTCCAATCATAGCAAAAATATATATATATTTGATGAATTTTGTAGGATAATTAAAGTTAAGATTAATGTCTAAAATACTACCAGAATTTTACTTAAAAGAGTAATTTACTCCCTGGAACAACTTTTCACATACAAAATCATTACTTAGGCTAATTCTATTGAGTCTGTCATCTTAAGTGTACTAACAGAGCAATCATTATCTGACATGTGGCATTTCTCAAGTGCAAAACCTCCTAGGCCATATTTTTTCTCTTAATTTTGTTAATTTTTTCAAAAAATAAAGAGTCAAACCTAACCTAATTTACCCTTTCTTTCTCTTCCACAAAATATTATGTTCCCACTCCCCCTGTGATCTCCATTCACCTTCTTCTTCTTCTTCTTCAACTACATCTTCCACTATGACATGTTCTGAAGACTGAAAATGGAGCAAAAACATGGAGATGGAGAAGAGAAGCTTTACATCCTTGCAAGCTACATAGCCAAAACCCTAGGTCGTGCAGATGACGATATTGTGTAGATTCTCTCGTGACAAGCTCCTCGACAATGAATCACAATCTCACACACACTTTCTCAAACGGAATCTCAACATTCTTGAGTGCTAGATATTGTCTTACATCACCTCTGATCTTCCTCTCTCTCTCTTGAGTTCCTCGACGCTATTGACAAACTCATAGCGATGCTTAAGAGTCTCTCAACTACTAATGAGACCTCTATTACCTTCGTGTTGATCACACACGTTGAAGATCTCCTCTAGCAAGCCATGTACCACCTCAATGACAAGTTTAGGTCGCTCATGGAGATGTCATTTCCACCTCCACTATCATGATTTTGGGTTTTGCACTTCCTCGAACTAGGGTTTTGATTGGTTTAAGGTTTAGATTGCTAAACTATTGTTGAAGAATTTAAGGTTTTGGGTTCAATTTAGGGTTGCATTTGGGATAAGTTCTAGTGAATTGTAATGTTATTCTTTGTAGATTTTAGGGAGTTTTAACTTGCATTTTAATTTGTGATAATGTTTTTCTATTTAAAAAAAAAATAGGTTCGATGAATTTAATAAGGAAAATGTTATAGGCCTTTTTTTTAATGTTGGAAATGCCACATGTCACTCACAGATTTGGTAGTTATGACTCTTAGGATGGTGAACTTAATAGAGTTAAAATAGGTAGCAATTGAGTCCTCGAAAAGTAGTTTCAAGTAGCAAATTAATCTTTCAAAAGTTCAAGCAATAAATTACTCTTTCATGCAAAGTTTCAGTAGTATTTGGGTTATCAACCCTTAAAATTAAGGCAAACAATATAGATGGGAAAATGAATATTTGCTCTTTGTGTTCCCATTAATCACATCAAACACCTATCTAATTGAACTATTAAATAAATATATCAATTTTATTTATGATCTTAAAGGTTAGATTTTGATTGGTGGGATTACAATTGACATGAAAAATAATTATATGGTACAATGGGCTTTAGTAGTGATAAGTTATATATGTCACTATTTTTTATATATAAATATTTCCATATAGGTCTCTCTTTTTTTATAAAATAGCAATAATACCATATATATAAAATATAAATTGACATATATCTGAATTAAATATGTCTAGGTTTAAATAAATATGTTCCTCATGAACTATATATATTAAATCATTAACAATAAGGAAGTGAGATGAATGCTTATTCGCCTTGTACTTTTTGAAAAAAAAGGAAACTTTTTTTTTTTTTTTTGGTAAAACTAACTAAAATTTAAAAAAAGTAAAGAGTCTCATATAGAAAAACAAAACACAACTCACCCAACATCCCTTTGAGATTGAGCTACACAAGGTTCCTTGACATTTATAGAAATAAGCCTAAGTTAAGAAATAAACTCTTCTGCTTCTAGAAAAGTACAATTGCCAAAACAAAACTTGTCTACCCTCCCTTTGCAAGTCAGCCATTGAGTTTGCATTCTTAGAAATTAGAAAAAAAAAAATTATTTAATGTGTTGAAAATAAGAAATAAACAAAAATTAAGGAATAATGAGCTTAAGTACGTACAACTTGTATCTTTCATTAGGTTTATATTTATGATAAAGTAAGTCCATATAAGTCTCATTTTTTTTTCTCATAAACCAACAATAATGTCTTATGCATAAATATCGATGGGATATACTTAAATTACATATGTCTAGATCTAAATGAATCTCTTCCCCACCAACTATGTGTATTAAATCATTAAAAAGAGGATAGGAAATTAAGTCATTAAGAAAACAAAAAACTACTTTTATTTGGTAGAACAAAAAAATTCATTGAGAAAGTAAATAATCCATATATAAAAAACAAACACAACCTAGCAAACATCCAACTAAGAATAACTACAATTGAGAATAACTTATAGAAGATTCATTGATGCTAGGTTGGGAAACAAGCTCTACTGGAGGAGGAGAATTGTCAAAACAAAACTCGCATATCCTTCATTTGCAAGCAATTCGACCACAGAGTATGCATCCCTAGAAAAAGGAAAAAGGAAGAACAGTTTAATGTGTTAAAAATATAATTTAAACTAAAGTTACTAAATGATGGTTTAAGTAGATATAATTTGTATTTATATTAGGTTTTTATTTATGAAAAAGCAAGTTCATATAACAGCTTGTTTACTTAAATATGAATAGTTATTCATTCTCTATTACGGTGTTCATTTAAAGAGAATAAATAACAATCCATGTCCCTGCACCTATGAATTTTCATTCAATGATTATTCTAATTTTTTTATAAATACTCCCGTCTAAAAATACTACATATAAAATTATCTTCACCTTATAATAAAAACAAGGGGTATTATAGATATTTTACTTGTTATTCCAATAGTTGCTTGCTTTATTTTTTACACCAAGTAAATATTGTAATAGTCATTACAACCCTATTACATTTCTGTTGAATTAGAATTTAATTCTCCTTTATTTTATGCACAAAGTGAACAAGTTATAAGTCTCTCTCTTTTTTTTTTTACATAAACTAAAAGTAATATCTTATGTGTAAATGTTGATGGAATATACTTAAATTAAATGTCTGCAGATGAATCCATTTCCCACCACCTATGTATATTAAATCATTAAAGGGTAGGGGAATGAACTTTGATTCCCCATTATACTCCTTGAAAAAAAAAAACTTTTTTTCTTTTTAGGGTAGAACTGATAAAATATTATTGAAAAAGTAAAGAATCCCGTACAGAAAAATAGAACACAACTCATCCAACATCTAGTTGAGAATTAACTACACCAAGTTGATTCACATCCTTGATAGGAAACAAACTTCTCTACTGTTGTAGCAAGTTAATTAACCACAAAGTTTGCATCCCTATAAGTGTGTGTGTGTGTGAGAGAGAGAGAGAGCTATTTGATATTTTGATGCGTTAAAATATGAAATCAACTAAAATTAAGGGATAATGGGTTTAAGTAGGTATAACCTGTATTTGTCATTAGTTTGTAATTTATATAAAAAGAGGTCCATGTAAGTCTATTTTTTCCCTCATAATTTAGAAATAATATTTTGTGTGTAAATATTGATGGAAATAACCTAAATTAAATGTTTCCGGATCCAATGAATATGTTTACCACCAAATATGTATATTTAATCATTGATAATAGGATATAATGAGATGAACATTGATTCCCAATGATACTCCTTGGAAAAAGACAAAAAAACTATATATTTTCTTTTTTTCTTTTTTTGGGGGCGTTGACAATTGAAAAAGTAAAGAGTCTCATTCAAAAAAACAAAACACAGCCCAACTAACATCTGACCGAGAATTGACTACACACTGTCTATTGACATTCATAGCCAAAAACAAACTACTCTGCTAAGGGAGAAGTAAAATTGCCAAAACAAAACTTATCTACGCCCACTCCCCTAATTACAATCCAATCAACCAATGAGTTTGCATCCATAAAAAAAAAAAAAAAAAAAAAAAAAAAAAAAAAAAAGAAGAAACCAACTATTTAATGTGTTAAAAAAAATATAAGCTAAAATTAAGTAATAATATGTTTATTTAAGTATAATTTGTATTTGTGATTAGATTTTTATTTATATAATAGTAAGTCCATGTAAGTCTTATTTCTTTCCTCATAAACTAGTAATAATATCTTATGTACAAATATTGATGGAAATATACATAAATTAAATGTGCACAGACCCAGATGAATTTGCTTCCACCAATTATGTTTATTAAATCATTAATAATGGGGTAGTGAGATGAACCTAATTCCTCATTATAATCCTTAAAAAATAAATAAGAACTCTTCTTTTAGAGGGTAAAATTTACAAAATATTATTGAAAAAGCAAGAAAGTCTCATAGGGAAAACAAAACACAACTCAGCTAATGTCCAAATGATAATTAGCTACACAAGGATCATTAATAATCATAGAAATAAACATACGTTGGGGGAACAAACTTCTTTACTACACTATTGAAAAAAAAAAAAAAAAAAAAAAAACCTCCTTTGCTATAGGGGAAGTGAAATTGACAAAACAAAACTTGTCTATCCTCCCATTTACAAGCTAATATGCCAATGAGGTGGCAATAAAAAAATAAAAGAGAGAGAAGACTATTTAATATGTTAATAATATGAAATAAACTAAAATTAAGGAATGATGGGTTTAAGTAGGCATAATTTATATTTATCACTAACATAACATAGCTCAATCGACATCCTACTAGGTGTTAACTACATAAGGTTACCCTATATGCATAGTGGCAAACAAAATTCTTTGTTATTGGCTTAAAAAAAAAAAAAACTTTTTTGTTGTCAAAGAAGTAAGATTGCCAAAACAAAACTTTTCTATTTAATGTATTCAAAATATAATGTAAACTAAGTTTAACAAATAATGGGTTTAAGTAGGTATAAGTTGTATTTGTCATTAAGTTTTTATTTATAAAAAAGTAAGTCCATGTGAGTCTATTTTTTTCCTCAAAAACTAGTAATAATATTTTATGTGTAAATATTGATGGAAATATATATTTAAATTAAATGTATCCTATGGAGACGAATTCATTTCACATCAACTATATGATCATTAATAATAGAATAGTGAGATGAGGTTGATTCTCCATTATACTCTCAGAGGGGGAAAAAACTTAGTAGAACTAATAAAATATTATTGATAAAGTAAAGGTCTCATAGAGAAAAACAAAACACAACTCAACCATCATCCAACTATGGATGCAACTGAGTTATATTTCGAATGGATCATATGAACTTCAAATCCAACTCGCTTTTGTAGAGAATTTACCAAATCCGACCTATAACCCTATAAGGTTTTCATGCTATATTTAAACCCACCCTGTAGGGTTTGCTTTAGAACTTAAAACCCAACCTTATAACCCTATTTTTTTTTCCAATCTAATTTCAAATTTTAATAATAAATTCAAGAGAATTCGGTGCTTCTAACGCATAGTTCCTATACGAGCAAAGATGAAAAGATGCATGACATACCACATTCATGATTTAGGTCTATTTGTTTACCTTTTCTAGGCAAATACAGACACTTTTTTCAATTTTTTTCTAACAAATTATTTATTAAAAAATAGATATAGATGAAAAAGTTGACAGGTTTCATGAAAAGATGAAATATAGATAAAATATAAATACAAATCGGATATATTTGTACATATCATTTTAATACAAATACAAATATAGATGAAAAACAGACCATCCAAATAGACCCTTAATATTTAAACACATAAATATATTGCTTTATTATTGAAATTGATTAAAATTGATAAAGTGTACACAAAACAAACCAATTATTGCATTAAATCTAGAAAAATAATTAAAACCGAATGTTAAATGAATTATATAATGTTTGCATTTTTTTCTCTTTGCCCTAAACTTCATGGTAATATAAATAATTTTTTTGTACTTATGGTAGGAATTAGAAGATATACATACTAAAAATATTAAGTTACACGAAAAATGAAAATCCATTTACTAAAAAAAATTATAATATGATGTCGAGGAGAAATCAATTAACTAATACCAAATGCAATTTGACAATCTTTTTTTTTTTTTTTTTTCCGAGCAAGGGGCTGAAAAAGCAAATCTAAACTAGGATTGTCCTTTATCAAGCAACCTTTAGAATGTTTTAGTTTAGTTTTTCTTTCACGAATGTTTATATATTATATATATTTTTTTTTTTTTTTAAATTTTAGTACCAAATTGGATATCTAGGTTAGGTATCTATGGGGTATTTCATATTATCCAAACCATACCTTATAAACTTATAGGGTTTTTATTACATATCTAAAGTTGACCATTGAATCCTGTAAGGTTTTAACTGGATCAGGTAAGTTAGAGACCGTATAAGAACTCATTCGATTACATCCTTACATCCAACAGAGAATTAACTACACAAGATTCATTAACATTCATAGTGGGAAACAAACTCCTTTATTACTGAAGAAGTAAAATTGCTAAAACAAAACTTGTCTATCCTCCCTTTGCAAGCTAATCAACCACGGGATTTGCATCCCTAAAAATTAGGAAAAAAAAAAAAAGGACCACTTAATGTTTTAAAAATATAATATAAATTAAAAGTAAGGAATAATGGGTTTAAGTAGGTATAACTTTTATTTGTCATTAGGTTTTTATTTATGAAAAAATAGGTTCATATAAGTTTCCATTTTTTTTCCTCATAAACTAGCAATAATATCTCATGTGTAAACATTGATGAAAATACTAGTACGTTTGGCACATAGGATGGGCTAGAATAGAATCGCGATTCTAGCTTTCATTCCCTTTTCCCAATGTTTGGAAGCGTGTTTAAAAACCATGATAGTGATTCCTTAGAACCAACGATTCTAGTTTCTAAGAATAATTCAATTCCGTCTTCTCAAAAGCAAAATTACAATTCCATTTCATCTATATATATATATATTTTTTTTTAATTATATTTTTATCATACACATATATATTATCTATATTTGTTATCTGCATTATAAATTTTATTAATTAATCATTCCATTCCATTATTTGAATGTTTCCAAATATAGAAATGGATTCATCATTCCCTTATTCAATCGATAGGAAATTATAGGGTTTCATTACTAATTTTGATGAGACCGCCATCACTATCCAATAGCTCACACCATATCTAACTATAATCGAATCACTAAAACATTTAATAGTCCAATTATAATATTTATTTTAATGGTTAAATGGTTGATAAAACAGTACCATCGACGGGACCGTAGAAACTCCCTTTAATTCATTCCATTCCTATGATTTCAATCCATTCTATTCCAGACGATTATAGCATACCAAACTTAACAAATTAAATGTATGTTGAATAGTTAACAATAGGAAAGCAAGTTTGAGCATTGATATCCCATTATGGTCATTGAAAAAAACAACAGTTTTTTTTTTTTTTTTTTTTTGTAGAACTAACAAAATATCATTGAAAAAATGAAAGAGTCTCATATAGGAAAAACAAAACACAGCTTAACTAAAATCCAATTGAGAATTAACTACACAAGGTTTATTGACATTCATAATGGGAAACAAACTCTTTTGTTGCCGAAGAAGTAAAACTGCCAAAACAAAACTTGTCTATCCTCTCCTTGCAAGGTAATCAACAGAGGAGTTTGCATCCCTAAAAAAATAAAAATAAGGAACTATCTAATGTGTGATAAAAATATAATATAAACTAAAATTAAGGAATGATGGTTTAAATAGGTATAACTAGTATATGTCATTACATTTTTATTATAAAGTACGTCTCTATAAGTTTTTTTTTTTTTCTCATAATTAACTGCATAAGGTTAGTTAACATTTATAGAGGTAAACAAACTCCTTTAGTTAACATTCATAGAGTTAATTAGCTACTCCGTTTGCATCATTGAAAAATTAAAATGATACATTCAAAGTGTTAAAGATATAATATAAACTAAAATTAGGGAATGATGGGTTTAAGTAGTTATAACTTTTATTTGTCAGTAGGTTTTTATTTATGAAAATATAATTCTTGTAAGTGTCAATTTTTTCCTCATAAACTACCAATAATATCTTATGTGTAAGCATTGATTAAAATATACTTAAATTTGTGCAAATATGAATTTGTTCCCCTGCAACTATGTATATTAGATCATTAACAATAGGAAAAAGTGGGATAAACGGTGATTTCCCATTATACTCATTTAAAGATAAAAGAGTTTTCTCTTCTTTTTTTTTTTTTCTAGAACTAACAAAACATCATTGAAAAATAAAAAAGTCTCATACAAGAAAATAAAACACAGCTCAGCTAGCATCCAACTAAGAATTAGCAACATAAGGTTCATTAACATTCATAGAAACAAGCATAAGTTGTATCACTTTTCTTCTCCAAACCAAATTTATGCCCTTTCAAATATTAACCAGATCTAAAACGTACTTCAAGACAGCTAGCAATAAACAAACTCAACTTTTGGAGGAATATATATTCATAGTTCAAAAAAGCTTTATTCACTCTTCACAACCAGGTTAACAAACCAAAGATTGAGATGTGTCAACTAAAGACAGAGGCTTTTACCTTTGGATGTGTCGAAAGTTGCATTAGTGCGAGCTCCTCTTCGATAATGAGACAGTAACGCGATTCTCATGTGTGCATCTGATTGGGATGTACATCAAGAATATCCACATTGATTCGAATGGTTAGGGTTTCCCTTGAGTCGATATTTTGGGTTTAGGAGTGTTCTTTTTGTGATCCGAGGGCAGGGATGGGGTGGAAGAGGGTATAAAGTAGGCCAGTTTTTGGGTCTTTTTGGGGTACTTTTCAAAAAAAAAAAATTGTGGAAAAAGGTCGGTCTAGAAACTTATTCTACATCTAGGCGAGTGAAGGCGTTGTCTGGGACATCATCTTTAAAATTGCTCTACAGGACAACGCCTTTTATTTTGATTTGTTTTGAAGGCGTCATCTCTGACAACGCCTTCAACATTAGCACCAAAGGCACCGTCTCGAATAGCGCCTTCAACATTACTACCAAAGGCGTCGTTCGAGACGACGCCTTTAGTGTAAGGCCTCCCCTTCCCCCATACCTACAAATAATGCCCAAATACAACAAAATCAAACCATAAGCTAACTATACGACAAAAATTTAGCTAAAAAAAAAAAAAAACAAACTAGACTATCACCACCACCTTTGTTCCTCCACAAACCATTCCACTACTTATTAAAGGCATCTTCTTCTCTACATATGGTGTGAAAACCTCACCGCCCATTATGGCTTTCCTCATAGCATGAAACCTCTCTTCCCAGTACATGATGCAGTTATAGAAGATATTTTTAACTAGGCCCGCTACAAGTAAGCCCCTCGCTTCCTTGATCACTGAGTTGCATGTCTCTGCCATATTAGTTATCATGTACCTAAAACGATAACATCCATCAAATGCTAGCGTCCATAACTCTTTGCATAAGAGCAGATTGCCATTTCAATCAATTTGGTTGAACCATTCAACTGCTGCTTCGTCAATGTTTTTGACAAGCTCCATAGATTTTTCAAATGTATGAGGTTGTACTTGAAATGCAGCATAAGTTACCAAGTTTTTGCACTTCTGATTCTTATAAACTTTGTTGAAATTGCTAGTAAGATGTCGGACACAAAATCGATACACTGCAAAGGGAGGTTGCCACCCATTAGCCGTAACATTAATTGCCCTAATAATACCGGTCGCTCTATCTGAAATGAGACATACAGTCTCCTCTCCCCTATGTCCTATGACCCCTCGCTTCAATTTCCTCAAAAACAATGACCATGCATCTTTAGACTCAGATGGTGCCAGACAAAATGCTAAGGGTAATATGTGATTGTTGTAAACCCTCGAAGTTTTCCGATCAAATTAAATGCTTAAACCTTAATCGGAAGTCAACCGGATTTTCAAAGTCAACAAAACCCTAGTTTACCGTAACCGCTTAACTCTGGCATTGCCGTTTTCTTTAGCCCTAGAAAACGAAGTTGGGATAATTAGCTATAATAGTTCGTAATAGCTATAGGTTATATAAAATACCAGTTTTTTGAAATTCGAGTGTCCTTTGAACCCGATTGGACACAGTTCTTGAAAAACGTGTCCCGGGGCTCGAAATAGTAAAAATATTCCGAATATACCGTTAGACTCGTAAAAATATAAGATTTCCAAAAATATCAATTTCGTAATTTCGTAATTTTTCGGTAGCTAAAAATATAAGATATCGTATTTATACGCGTATTTTCTTACTACTGGTACTTAAATTGTCATGTCTACCTTACATTACACTATTTACTACTATTCTATACTATTTACCTATCTCTACTTTTTCTTACAAGCTATTCTTACTACCTATACACCTATTTCTTACACATTTTTATTTCCAATACAACTTCACATCTCTCTTTTCTTACTTTTAATTAACAAAAATACAAAAAAAAATAAATTTTCCTCTCTTCCTACACCAAGAATAGCGCTGGCCACCCCTCATGCATGCCCCATTTGTTTTACTTTTCATTTATTTAATTAACACAATTTATCTCCCACATTTTCCTATAAACACCCCTTCACACTTTCACTTCTTTCACACTTCTTCATTACTAAAGTTACTATCCTTAAATTTCTCTCCAAATCTCTCAAAGAAAGTTCTTCCAAGAAGCTCTCTCTAGTTCATCTCTTTTAGGTAAAAATTCTTCAATAAGTTCCTATGTTCATCTACTTAGTATGAACTTAGTGTGTGTTTTCTAAAACCATGAAAGTTAAGAAAGCAACAATAGGTTCATACTTTGTTTTTGTTCATAATCTCAATTCCTTTATGTTCCTTTACGTTTCCTTTATGTTCATAACTATCTAAATATATATATAGCTATATATATTATTTAGAGCATATAAGCTCATTGTCTTGCAATTTATTTACCTTCCATGCAATTTATTTACTTCATTGCAATTAAGTTGTTCTTAAGACTAGTCTTTCTAGTCTTAGACTTGTCTTCATCAAGTCAAAACTTTTTTTCTTTTCTTTTCGGGACTAGTCTTTTCTTAGTCCCGGGGTACCTTGATGAAGCTAAGGTCCCAATACTTGATTTATTTCCTTATATGCTTATTCTTTTAAGTTATTATGTTCTTTATATATTTCCATAACTTATGATTCATATTCATGCATGAACATAATGGTTTTGTCTCAACAAAATATATGAAGAAAATGTTTTCCTTGAAATAAAGATTTTTATGTAGAAATAAAAAGTAGGAAGTTAACGTTTTTCTAAAATCTAAGAAGTCATCCTAAACAAACTTAGAGGAGTTTATAAGAGATTTTATAAACATGCAAAAGACTTTTTGAAGTAAACAAGAATTTTTCAACAACTTCATCTTTTTCTTCAAATAAATAGAAATTATTTTCATTAAAACAAAATGATCTCAAGAAATCATTTTATAAAAGTATTAATACTTTCAAAAAGTGTTGAAAGCTAAACATAAGAGATAAAAATCATTCTTTTGAAGAAATTACAAAAATAAAAATTTAGGAAAAGAAGAGAGATACTCATTATAAACAAATTTGGTGTCAAAGCAAAACAAATATTCCAAAAGTTTTTAAATCTTTCAAGACTATACTTTTTCATAAATTGAGACAACTTCATTAACTTCATACATTTGTTATGAGTCAATACATATATGTATATACCTTTCAAAAAGTTTATAAAAATACTTGGAACATTTATCTCTTCAAGTGAGTTTTATTTAAAAGAGGAACTCAAGTTTTTACAAATTCGTGAAGAATCTGGTTGCTGCTTTTTCGAGACCCAAATGACTTAGTTTTATGAAAATAAGCTTAGAAATGCATAGATTTTTTCGAGTAGGTAGAAAACGATATATTATTTGCGAAATTCCGAGTTAAAATGAGCAAGTTATAACCATTTTAAGTTGGAATTTCCTCCTATACGATTTTACCACGATTTTAAGAAAAGTTTAGAATCTTCAAGGATAGAAGTTTCATGAAAGACTCAGTTTGGGTATTTCATCTTGTTTAGGTAACGAAGGACCCGAGATCATCTTTCCAGAGGACTATTTCGATTAGATCTACCGATATGGAGTGAGTTAATTCTTTTCCTAAGTTACATTTCCTTGTTTGTGCTTGTAATTAGTGGCACTAGAAATTTAGGAAAAGATAAATGAACAATTGTATGAAATATTTGTTGAATGAAAATTAAGTATATCGAAGGACGATATGTTAAATAAAAATGTGATTCTTGTATTGATATGATGAAATAATGGTTGATCACCTTTAATATGAATTCAACTTATTTGGTTAAATGTATAATTGAAAATTATTCATGCATATCATACTTGTGAGTCACATTTATTTCACTACTATTCTTCATGTGGGGAAACGAGGAAGTAGTAGTGGTGGCTAGTAGGAGCCGGAAAGTCTACATGGGCCAGTAAGAGCCAGGAAGTCTACAGGGCGTGCAGGAGCCGGTAAATCTGCAATCATGATGGTTGTATGGGCCTGTAACCTCCCAACCCTTGTCATGGAGGGCGTTAAATCCATGTTGCACTTGATTTTCGGTTAATCTTGTATATTTTGTTTGCTCATGTGATTGGTGCATTTACATATGCTTGAATTAAATAACTTAGTTGTTATATGGAAATGTTATATGGTTAGGAATTATCTCACTAAGCTAAATTTGCTTATACCCTTATAGTTTTCTATTACAGTATGATTATCTATGGTTGGCCCCAAGGAGCCCCGTGTGCCAGGTACGAGTTTAAGCTACTAGGAGTTTTTAGAAGAAGTTTATGTATTTATAGTTTTGAACATAGACTTCTAGGAAAAATCTCTATAGTAGACTTATGTGGTAGTTATGTTTATTTTGTTACTAGTATAGTTAAACAAAGATTTTAAGGCGGGGGAATGCCCTTAAGATGATGTAAGAGAATATTATTGAATGAAGATCTTATGTTATTTATTTAAGTTCATGCTTGCTTTTGCTATTTATTTAAACGTAATACCACTGTGAGTCTCCTACTATCTTGGAAGCACACCTTGCATGTGATATCGAAGCTCCTGCATGACTAAGGTTGTCATTCATTAGCTTTAATATTATATGCGGCGGACTGCCACGTTTAGGGTACCCTCTGGGGCGTGACAATTGTCTCCATCTACACCACATGCCACGAGCAACATGTGCTTGTATTTGCCATATAGAAATGTACCATCCACACAAATAACTGGCCTACAATGCTTAAAGGCCTCCACACATAAGCGAAAGCTCCATGATACCCACTTGAAATACGCTTCATCATTGTGTGATGATCTTGTCCAGCCCCATTCCACTATCGAGCCCAGATTAGTTGACTTGATTGTGTATAATAACTTTGGAGTTCATTGTATGATTTCACCTAATCACCATAAACCATTGCAATTGCTTTTTTCTTACCTTGCCAGTTCTTCTACGGGAAACCATATACCCGTATATAGCCAAGTAATGAGACTCCAGCTCATTTGCCTTATAGTCTGGATTTTTCTGAACAAAGCTGATAAATTCTCGAGCTAGGATATTCGAGTCTATTTATGAATGGTCCTGCTCGAGTAAAGGATTAGTGCAAGAATGGGGACCATCAAGCTTGGTGATTACAAACAATCCTTATAGTTTTTTCAAACAAGCTCGTATTCGCCATGAACAACCTTGATCACTTTTGGTGCAATGAGCAGTCCATAGAGTTTTCTTCGATTAGTATACACGGAAGTTGCAATGTTTTCTTATGTGAAAAGATTTTACAGCTCCAATTAGGTCATCCTTTGTCTTGAACATCATTCCTTTCACTAATTCTTGGCTGTCACAGATATTAGCAGACATAGCATCCATTTCATCTTCAAATGTCATATGCCCATCACCGCCTCCACCTAGATTAAAATAAGAAATTGTATCTCTCACCGATGCCTGACTTGACAATACATCACATGGCCTTGAGCTAGATGAGACATCCGAACTTCTAATATTGCCTCTTTGAACTTCTTCTTCCATAGCATTATCATTCTCTCCATCCACCTCATCTTCTATTGTATCACCATTTTCATCCACATGATAGAAACCATCGAAATATTCATCTTCTAACCTAGTGGCAAACACCGATGCCACTTCCTCTGCAACTCTATTCTCGAATTCTAACATTATCTCATCTATTGGCATTGGATCATATTGTTGATAATACATAGGTGAAACTGGCACAACAGCTTCATTCTAGGAAGGAACATTTGAACATGAACCAGGCTGAAATTGCTGCATGCCTAACATGGTAGCATGTTGTTCGTTCATGTAATCTCCACCACCAGCTGACCGCCCGATCACTGACTTTCACAAATATTTCCTAAATTAACCTAGCATCTAACTCAGTAGCAAGTGAAATCAGATCTTCAAAACTGTCACCATCCACAAGTGACATTAACATGTAAACAACTCCATGACTCGTATAATGTGCATTCCTATATATTATCTCCACTTCGCTGTTACCATGATCCACACCAATCTTGCCACAAATAATTTCCATGAACTTTTCAAAACTGACATCCATCCTAACCTTCACTTTCTTAATGGGAGGCTTGTCATATTATGGCCCATAACATCCATCCAATATGTTTCCATGTGCATAAACAATGAACCTTACGTAGCTAGCCATTCCAAACCTATCGACAACAAATTAAAATGTTACATCTCTTTTCTTACAATTTCAATTATGACAACATCTTCAACTTCTTCAACATCTAAAACATCGTTCACTCAAATTCCATTAAACATCCCTATCGACAAACACACGACTTTTAACCAATTGTGGCATTTCACCAAATACCTTTTAATCATTAATATCGTTTTATTACATAATTCATTCATGAACATGCACTCCATTCTATATTCCTACAACACCTTACAACTTAAAACCAACATCTATGACATATTAAATAAGACAAAATCACACTTTCAATGCCTCATATTACATTAAATATAAAAATCCACAACTTTGAACCATTTAGGCATTTCACTGAACACCTTGTGCACATGGAAACAATCTCAATGTCAACGTCATAGATCGACAAATGCAGTGACCTAACACTCACCAACACTCCATATACTACTTCTACAATACTTCACAACTCAAAATCAACAGCTACAACACATTGATACACTCAAAATCACAAATTTTCTCAATTTCTTCATTTCTAATCATTTTTCCTCAAAAATTGCATAATAATGGAATAAACATAGCAAAAAAAAAAAATAAAAAAAAAAAAACTAAACAAAACACCTTACCTGAGTTTAGACAGTGGACAACGTCGAAAATCTTCACCGAAGACGGACACGGATCGCTAAAGCACTTCCTCCTTGCTACTTCTTGTCTATGTTTTGGTATGGGTTTTTGAGAGCAAATGCTCTCGACTAGAGAAATATAGGGGATATAAAGACTTGAAGGCGCAGTCTGAGATGGCTCCTTCAGCTAAATCCCAACCCACCCTACTTTTGGAATTAGATTTGTCCCCTACCTCTTCCCGTACTTTCTTTCATAAAGTACGTCAGATTGACCCAAAAACCAAAGTACGCCTAGTCTGTTTTTCTTAAAAGGTTCACGTAGATAGATGATGGATTTTTTTAATGTGACAAAAGAGAGTTTTCTACGGGTTAGTTGTGTGTAAAGTAATAATAATAATAATAATACAAGTTAATTAATTGCAAAAAAAAAAAACATAAGTTAATTTTTTATAATTTACCCTTAGTAGTATTTTAATACTCCTTTTTAAAACATTTGCAATGGCAAGTATTGAAGGCCCACTTGTTATAAAACTTGGGTTTTTGAATAGAAAAGATAAATAAAAATAAAAATATCGATGATAGAATATAAAAATAGAGAAAACAATAAATTATTTGTTGTATTTTTCTTGTGTATATAACGTAACATTAGAATCTATGTTTAAACTTCTAATTTTTTTTTTTCATTTCATAACATTACCTTCAATAATATTTGTAATGAAAAGAATTGATGGTGGACTCATCGTACAAAACTTAGGTTTTCCAATAGAAATAAAAAAATAAAAACTAATAAAATTGATGGTAAACATAAAACTAGAGAAACCAATGAAGGGTTTGTCGTATTTTTCCCGACGCCCTTTTCTATTAAAGAGGGAAAATTAAATTTTACTTGGTTGGACTATTTTGTCCTCAACATCAAATAATAAAAAATTTTAAAAGTCTTTTTCTTTCTCTTTTCCTACAAATGAAAAGAATAAATGACTAAATAGAAAAAAAAATTAAAAAATCTGACATATAATAAAGATTTCCCACGTCCTGCCTCAATCCATATTTTCCTCTCCCCACTTCCCAAAGACAGTTTGCTTTCCTTAATCTAATATATAAACAGTCTTGGGGGTGTCTCTCGTCGTCCTCCCCCAAACTCAAGCTCCATCTCAATCTCTCTCTTCTCCAGTAAGGCACCTCGTCGCTCTCTTCTCCATCCTCCTCAATCTTCCTATTCCATAGTCCTCTGGTTCTTATCTTCTTCTCCTTAAACTATTGAATTCCCAAAACTATATCCCCAAGCTTGATCATTTTTTTAGTTGTTTTTTTTTTTTTTCATTTTAATCTATTTTAGCTTACTGTTGCAGATTTTGATGTTGGTATGTGTTTGCTTGATTGAATTTATGTTTTTCTTCTTTTTTGATGAATTGGGTATGCTAAAGTCATGATCTTTTAGAATTTGGTGGAATTTTTTTCCTATTACTTTTTAATATCGAAGCTTTTTGCTTGTATGTGTTTTTGGTCAATTATGTGAATATGTCATAGTTATGTTTGTATACTGTGTGTGTTCCTTAGCTTTTCCATCTAATTACTTTATAGTTGGATAACTAGCCAGTCCTGAACCCGGATACGAAACTCTCCATTACGTTGACACCACGGGAATTGCTTTTATTTTCCAGCCTTTTCAACCAAATGAAACATAAAAGTTTGAGAATAAACATGACTTCTAGATAATTGAGTGTTACATGCATATACTGGTATAGACATATTATGATATTGGAAATTTAGTGAGGTATTCTTCTCAGACACTTAAGTTGGTATGTTTGTTGGTTATTCCTTGATTTTTATCCAGATACTAACAAGGCAGCACCAAGTCCGGGTAAATAAGGTGCATTAGGTTGGCAGTCAGTGTAAAAATTTGTTGATTAATGTGAATGTTGATTTCTTAATGAGATTAAGGCTTGATTGTTCTTCTAAAGTAGATAGTGACATTGTTTTAGTAAGTTTCAAGGAACTATTGGCTCAAGTTATAACTTTGTGCAAGAGTTAAATTTAGCTGTTATTATGGTAGTTGTATTCTCTATTTGGTAATAGTACTTGAAAGGCAGTAAGACAGACTTAAAAGTAGTAGCCCCAAAATATTGTTAAGTGGAAATTTGCGATGGCCATTGCATATAAAGCATTGTCCTGGAAAGACCAGCTTTTTCAGTTTAATTCTTGTTGCAGTCGGCATTGCATGCAAAGAAAAAAGGAACTTAATAGAGTGGAATTTTCAGTTTGACCATATAAAAGGTGACACTTAAAACAATCTATAAACATTTGATATTCTAGACTAAAATAGCTGTTGATGATAACCTCTGCTTGTAGTTTTGATGTGTATAATGATAGAAATTTCTGCAGGGATTATTTATTTGATTTTTGAAGTTGATTTATTGTTTATGAATGAGGTTGTTTATTAGCGTTATTAGCAAAAGACAAAAAGGGGTAACATGGATGATTGGGCAAATGTTAAACTGGGGATTTCTTGTAATAACTGTGGAACGCTTGCTTTTCTTATAATTTCCCACTTTGCTTTCTAGTCTTCCATTGCATTTAATTTGAAGACTCATGATATTTTTTCATGCTAATTGGCAAATTTTCTAAACAAAAAGTTAGGAGTCAGTGAAGATGGCTACTAATGAAGGGGAAGAAGAAGCTCATGCTTGTGGAAATGAGTGGGAAGTGGTATCACTTACAGATTCAGCTTATGCTGCTGCCCCTGGTCCAAAGAAAGTTGAGCTGAAGAATGATGACGGCCAGAGTACCTACATTAATGATGCTGGAGAAACATCGAATTTAATCCAGTCTCACCACTTTGATTATATATCTAGTCAACATGAACAGTCCAGAGAACCCACAAGTGACGTTAGTGAAGAAGATAGGGGGCAAGAAATTGTGGCTGAAATGCATGCAAAGGGGGATCAATCTAAGGCTAAGGATGAGATGGACTCCATTTTGGAGGGTTTGAACAAGGATCTTGCATGTAAAAATAGTAATGAAAATAAGGGACCTAAGGGCCCTAGAAATGCTGCTGAAGTGCATGCAAAGCGGGATAAATCTAAGAATAAAGATGAAATTGACTCTGTTTTCAAGGGTTTGAACATGGATGATCGCTTTGCAGGAATGAAGTACACTGATCCAAAGGATGATAGAATTCCGAGTCATGATGCAGCATTTGGTGAAGGAAGATCACTTGAAGGTTTGAACTTGGATGATAAGGAAAAGAGCATATATGATGCTGCTACTAAAGCTGCTCTTGAAATCCCATCTACTTATGTAGAGAATTTGGTTGCTTCTGAAGTCACAGCCAGTGGCACTTCAGAGAACATCCAGGATTTATCACCAGCAGGGTCTTACTCATCTAAACAGGCAGAGGATGACAACTCGTGTTGTTCTGACCCTCCATGTGAAGCTTGGTGGAAGAGGAGAGCTGCTTCTTTCTATGCCCATGCAAAAGAGGCCAATGCCTTTTGGTCTTTTTTTGTTGCAGGAGCTGTACTGGGTCTTGTGATGCTTGGACAGCATTGGCAACAGGAAAGGTGGCAGGTTTTGCAAAATAGATGGCATGTCAGCATTAATGAGGTGAGGACTTTATTGAAATAATTGTTACTGTTAAGTACTTTATTATGAAATTAATTTGTGATAAACACCATGACATATGTCTCTGAATTTCTGGTGATAAATTATAGTCATGTAAATGTTTTGAGCCTCTTTTGCTAAGGTCTCATCTGTCGTAATAATTCCTTCCTATATATATATGTATAACTTAAATAAAATCATGGAAAATTGTTTTCCCCTGATCATTGAGTGAAGTGCTTGTATATATTTTCAATGATTTTTTGGTTAATGATATATTTGCAATTATTGGCCAACCTTCTTTATGTAGAAAACAAAAAAGATTCGTGGCATGGTATATTCGATAATAAATCCTATTAAAATCAAGGAATTTCTCTACTGTGAAGTCCATACTTTGAGTAGGGAAACTTCAAGTATGTTAGTTCTCTGGTGTTTGAGCAATCCTTTTGCTGTTAACGTCCATTTGTATAATAAGAGAGTGATGTCTGATGAAAAATTGTCCTTATGGTGATGTCAAATTTGCCCACAGGAGAAGTGGCCTTGGGAGACAAATTAGCATGAGAGAATTTGTAGCGGAACTTCCTTATTCCATGGTAACCAGTTGAGATGGACTGTTTTTCTATTGAAAGTTGGAGCCTGATATTGGAAAGCAAGAGGGGATTTGATTGATTACAAATAGTACATAATATCTCATCTTAGATGGGAATTTGGTGGCAGTGATATTTTAGATTTAATTGAAAGTATTCCTCACCAGTTATATGTCTAGCCATTAAAAAAAAAAATTAAAACATTTGTTTTTTTGTTCCAAAAGTATCATAGCATTTTTGTGTGTCGGGTTTTTCCTAAATGTTTTTGGAACCTAGGCTCTTTCAGTAGTATCATTGTTATTTAATAGTACTCTGCAGTGATGATTTTGAGAATGCAGATTGATTCTGGTACTCTAGTATTATCTTAGGTAATTGTACAAACTATTATTGGTTTTGCTTTTGGTTTCTGGTGGTTAAATTGAGTCCTAATTTGTTTTGGCAGAAGACTGGCCGGATGCTGGGACCGCTATCACGGCTGAAAGAGAGCATTGTTGGTGGTCACCGCCGAGGTGCCTTCATTGGGGTCTCTGCAGGCGATTCCTAATATGTTTATAAAGAAGTGGTAGACTTGTCAATTTCATTATGCTGTTTGATATTTCACTGTGATTTCTTTCTGTTTTTAAGTCATAATGTATTTAAATTTGATCTTGTCCTTCTACTGGATAATGGTGTCGAGTTAGTTCTCTGCACTTTGTATCAATATCTTATCTGTTGCAAAAGCAATGCTCGAGTAAATTCTTCTTTATGTGATAGCCATGCACCTGTTGCACCTTTTTGAGGACGTTGATCATTCAGTAAGTCCGTCCACACATGTTATATGGGAAAAAACATGGTGCACTCAATCTGGTCATTCGCAAGAATAGGAGGGAACTTGATAGACTGTTTTTCGCGTAGTCTAAATAATCTATAAGTAAATTTTTATAGTTTTCAGGAAGCACTTATGTTCTTTCGCATCCTAATGCTACTTATTCTCCAATGGCAAGGCGAAACTCGAGCATAGCCTGGTTTTACACTGATCTCGTTTGTCACAAGAGTTACATTTGATGAATTTTTGGAATGGTTAATGATAAAAATGATACTTGAATTTTTGTAAAAAGATGAATTAGGTACCTAAAATTTGGTTTTGAGTAGTTTGATACTTGAACAAAGTTTTCGTTGACTTATTTTATATTTGAAGTTTGATTTTGATAATTTTGGTACTTGAATAAATTTTTTATTGATTTTTTTATACCTAAAGTAAGTGAAATAAGGTATGAAAAATATCTATAAAAAGTTTGTTTGGATACCAAAATTGTTAAAACCAAACTTCGGATATGACAAAAGTAACGAAAACTTTGTTTAAGTATCAAATTATTCAAAATCAAACTTCAGATATTTAGTTATTCATTTCATAAAAGTTCATATACCATTTTTCTCATTATCTCTTTTCAGAATGGGAGATCAAACTCACAGTAATTTGGATGCGTAAGCACTTGAATCTGTGTCTTATGCTATAGAAGATGCAAACTGCTACGGAATCATTAAGTGGTGTAGGGTAATTTTGTGTGGGGTTCGTTTTGAGAAAAAAAAAGATTGTGACAGGTTCACGCTTGCTTACAAAAAGCAAGTTAGGACCATGGAATATTATACTCTTCATGCGATATTGCAAAAATTGTATATAGATAAATAAAAATAACTATCAATATCCAATTTGAATTCCCCTTCTTTCTCTAACCGGTTCTCACCCATTGCATCTTTTTTGTTCATGCATTACTAAATTACATGTTATCATCATTTAGCGACACTCATTGTATGATCAAAGTATTGGAAAATCTTCTATTCCTTATTGCTATTGCACATGGATTCAACCTTACCATCATTTCCTCCCAACAACATATATTTATCCTTCCTAGTCAATCCGGTACACTCAAAACCTAGTGCATCACCGAGCACCTTTTGCACATAATTTGCCACCTCGATCGATGACTTTCCTCCAGCCTTACACGTAATCTCCTCCGGCAGGCGATCAAGGAACGTCACCTTATAACTTGGTCTCGGATTCATGAAGAAAAAATATGGATCCCAGAATTTGGCGCCCCTAACGGTTGTCCCATAGAACATGTTTTGCTTGCAGTCTATTGCTACAGGCACAATCCTGTCGCTTAACTCAGCAAAGAGAGCACTGAATCGCAACAAGAAGGATTCGCGGCATGTGGTGCCTTCGGGACAAACGACTAAGTCGCCCTTCTGAAGGAGGGAAAAAATGCGAGCTGCATCAGCTTCCCGGTCACGGGTTAAAGCAACGATGGGGATGGGAGATTGGAAGCTGTAAAAATTTAGTAAAAGGTAAGTAAATACGTGTAATACATGAAAATGATTCAAAACATATAATATGCTGCTAATATAAACTAGGAAATCTGTTTGGGAGTGAAAGATAAACTTGTGTGCTGAAGTCAAAGTACCCGAGTAATTTTATCTAGTCAAGTTCAAGCTTTATAATGATTAGCTCGATGATTTCTCAAGTCAAGTATAAAATTTTAGTTGGATTCAAACCAATTTTGAATGTTGATATTACTTTCACTAGATTAAAAAAAATTATTTTTTTAATAAATCGGGTCTAAACAAACTTTATTGAGTAAAGCTCAATTTTTTCCAATACCCTTCAAGCTTGAACTTTTGGACTTACAAAAACACATTCCATGTGAATTACCTCATAATCCATACAAGAGTATAAATAAATAAAGAGCAAGCCCACAAACCTTGAGAGTTTACTGAGGCTGTATGTAACGCACTGAACTTTGCGTCCAAGGGCAATGGAGATGATGACGGGGTCAAGCATGGTGCGGTGGTTGCAAACATAGAGATTGCCAGGGGTGCTAGGAGAGGGAGGAGGAGGGCGCTTGCCTTGAATGTGAAGCCTAATGCCAAGTATCTCATACGTATACCTTACAATGCGCTCTGGAAGGAGTAGGTTGAAGTGTACGCGAACTAGGGATAGTATGAAGCCGAGTGGCAGCCAAAGGAAGTTGATGAGAGCGGTGAGCGGGGTGGGGCGCTGGACCAGCCGCCCGTCGTGGAAGATGATGCGGCTTTTTAGAAGTTTTGTTGGTAATCGGGTGGCTGATATGCTTGGAGGCACCATGTAGCCTTCCTGTTAGAGGGAAGAAAAACATTTAGTGGATCATTAATCTACAAGTTTTTCGACGTAGATTGGTTAATCTTCATATATTTATGGATAAAAGAGTCAATTCCAAGTTTACCATTTGAGTTAAATTGAATAGTTTATATACTTAGATTCAAGCATTTGTATATATAATACAACTGGTTATTAAATCTTGGAGCTTAATTGTTGTTTGATATCAAAACAAGTCTAGATATTATTATTATTATATTTTAGTTAGAAAATATTTAATTTTTTTCTTTCATACATTGAGTCCAAATAAATTTAATTTCCTAGAGATTAAAGTTTATTGAATGCCACTTTAAATCTAAAGAAATATATACGTCCATCAATATATTCCTTGCTATAACAAGATGCTGAATTTGTAGTGAGAATAAATAAATTTGCATCTATATTCTAAAAACTCGAATTTTTAAGTTTTTATCAAAGATGGTTTATTTAAAAGAAATAATAACTTACCATCTATAGGAAAATGTGTATTAACAAGGATAAAGATTGTCCAAATATCAATTCCATCTTAAGACCAAAACATGTTCATGTGAACTTAGGACATCATTAACTCTTGTAGAAATTGGAAATACAATATTTGAACAATTATGTAAGTGTGGCTAGAAATTTTATAAAAATTGTATATTAAAATAATACATTCATTTTTCCCTAACTTTTAGGTTTTATATATATCTCAAACCATTATCAAATCCTTAAAGTCATTTTAACAATTTTGAGTTTTAATGGCAGATTGATGGTATATTCATATTTTGAAAAGTTAGTAAAAGGTTAAAACTTTATTTTGAATATTTAAAAGATCTATTTTAGTTTAAAATATATTTATAATTGTCTCTCACTTTTTTCCATTTTCATTTCAAGTAAATCTATATTTGTCTTATAATAAGGAACCTAGAGGAGCTTTCCGAGTTCCATCTCTAAATTAGTAGTTTAGCTCATCCTCAGACCGACGCAAGGATCCTTTTACTTGTACCGCGGGAAACAAATCAAGAAAAGTTTGGCCACCCACTTCATCAATGATTTAAAGTATAGTGAGACACACTAAAGCTTTTTCTAAGCATTTTGGACCCACCAAGAATAAAATAAGCTCGATGGCCACCATCTTGCAGTGGTCTGTTTTTCCTGCTTTTTCTTATCAATTCAACATCTTAATTTATTGTTTTTAAATAAAAATTTATTCAAAATATATATTTAAATGAAAATAAATAATTTTTACTCATAATTAAATCAAAAAATCTGATACAGATTAAATTTATATGAGATATAGATAAAATACAGATCGAACAAAAATTAAATATACTATAACCTCTAGAAGATAAAACAGAGTCTTCTAAATTACAGTTTAAAAAAATTAATCCTTTTATCTTCTAAAGGCTTGTGCATCAAATGCGGTGTAAAGGAATTTGTTGTCCCTTACTTTTCTTTTGTACAATACTCCTTTATCATGCTAGTTATCTGTTTATTTTAACAACCAAATGGTATCTATACTTTACATATATAAACATTTCTTGTGTTGTTTAGTATCAATTTGCTTGGATGCAATGCTATCTATATTCCGCGTGTATAAACATCTTTTATCTTGTTTAAGTTTTACAATATTGTCAAGATTGAGAAGTTATCCGACATTGATATGGAATAAATATATATATATATATATGTATATTTTATTTTTGTTGAGATATGCTTGAGATCAAACTAAACTAAATTGTAAGTAACTAATCATTCATCTCATTAATCCTAAGACACCCCAAAAGCTTATTAAGATTGCTGAACCTAATTTTAATCTAAATTTTAGATGTGGTTTCAGAAAAACAGAGTAATTCTAGAAACCAGATACCGCAATGTACATTCCAGGGAGCAAGAAAGTTACACTCAAATAAACTGCCAAAATATTAATCATTGACATATAATAATATAAAAAAAAATTAAAAAAAAAAAAAGGAAAATGAATACCAATCATGCCATTAAAAGATTAAATTATGATCCCCCTATCATCTCTCCTGACTTCCTTTGGGTAATTTAGTAGGAAACTCAAATTTAATAAAGGCATATCTTTGCATTAAAATTACGAAAATCTTATTAAAGCCAATTAGACCAATTTGACACGATCAGTATACATATTCAACTAAAATTTGATTTGATTTACTTTACCTTGCAAACGGACATGAAATCATGGTCTGTTTGGCGATCTCCAATCCCAACATCAGGTTTTTCATCCCCAAACTCCTTTAAAACAGCCAACCTCTTCAAATCACCAACTAAAACTCCAGGTTTCTTAACAAACCCTGTTGCTCTCTTGGTCTTAGGATCCACTTCTATCTCTGTTCCTAAGACCTTATCACCACCCAGGAACTCCTTCACAAACGGCTCCACCATCAGCGTCGGATTCGCCGTCACCACCACCTTCCTCTTGCATCTGTCAAACACCTCGTAGCTCTCTCGGCGAACATCGTTTGCATAAAACCTGAACGATGATTTAATTAGATGAATGATTCCATTCTTACTTATGCAAATTAGCTATCATGGTAAACTAAGAAAATTAGTAAGATCGATTAATTAACACGCACACGATACGATAAAGTTCAAAACAAGCAATAGTAAGCCTGAGTTATTTTTGGTTATCAAGAATTTAGGAGACCAAAAGCAGTACTAAAAATTCCAAAACTATATCTATATATATACGTGATACCTGGGAAGAACAGCACGAGAAACAAGCTCGATGTCGCGGACCTTGAGGCCAGAAAATGAAACGAAGATAAGGATCTGAATTCCGATTGATTCGGAGACCAAGAGATAAGAGAAGATGATTATAGGAAGAGAAAGAAGAAGAACAAAACCGCGAAGGAAACTTCCTGCTTCAACTGCTACGAGCATGAAATAAGGAAAGGAGCTACGCGACACGAGAAGCGTCCCATCGAGGTCCGCCGCGATAGACGACGGCGAACCTCGATGCTGACTGATGGGCGGAAACTTCATTTCTATGGCTTTTAAGTTACCTATGAAGTGTTAGTGTGTGTGTGTGTGTGTGTTGAGCCGGGGAAGGTGATGGAGATAGTTGTGAAAATGAGGAAAGGGAACGTTGGGTTTTAATTGTGGAGTTGTGGACGTGAAATTACCTATTTGGGTCTGATTAATTATGTCTTGGAAAACTTGAATAAGAGAGTCTGGAATTTATTGATTATTTTAGTATATTGTGTTTGAGATAAATTTACGGCTATTAGATTGTCTACAAACCAAGATCCCAACGTTTTAGATGCAAAGCCTTGTGGTCTATGTAATAATCATGTTTGGTTCTCTTCTCTTTCATTATAATTGTAACGTCTTATTCTAAAGACATTACAGCTCGCTATATATCTTCATTTGAAAAGAATACACTAAAGCTATGGAAACTCTAAACCACCGATAATCAAAAACATATATCTTCAAAACTCTCAAAATAAAGATACTTGAAAAATAAACGTCATAAAACTAAAACAATCTTCATAACTAACTAGTTGGCATAAATCAAAGAGAACCTACTACAACTAAACTCAAATAAAGATTCTTTTCAAAATCTCATAAATCAAATAAAAGTTTTGAAAACAACTTTTCATAGTTCCATCTACTCTCAATTATCCAAGATAAATCTAGAAATCTGCAGGATAATCAAGTCCGCTAATGTCCTCCCCATAGTCCACATATACATTGAATCCAAATAAATCATAAACTATCTGATCTTCACCTGAACCTGAAAAAAATAAAGGGGTGAGCGAAAACACCTAGTACGCCAAACTAAAGATACATGCACATGAACAAGCAATAAACAATATTACATACAACTTAAAACTAATGCAACAATCACAATTTATTATCTTTAATTTAGTCAAGCAACCAAATACCGTCCAGAACTATTGTACACTAGTCTCAAACCTGAAGTATTTCATGACTCCATAAAAACAACTAATATAGAAAAATAGGTAATTACATACATATATAGTGCTAGAAATCTCCCATACACCCGGAGGTCGTACTTGTACTACTTCTAAACTACTGGAATCATCTCCAAGTGTAACTCCACTAGCGACAATGATACACAAGGATTATTAGGGTGCCTCGTCAATATCACACTCTGCGTGGTCTTTACTAACCAAAGCTAAACACAAGCAGCATACATTCAATTATATATCGGATAGAATTAAGTTAATTTATTTTTCTAATCCTACAAGCATAAAGAACAAACATGGTAAGGTCGTACCTAAATCAGCTTTTTCACAAAACCCTAATATCCACAGAACCTTGAATACATAAACAAAACCATCTCAACATAATCATATACAAAATTAAATCTCAAGATAAACCAAACCCCAATTTAACAAGAACTAAGATCTAGGTTTATTCACTAACCTCCTCAACTGGTATGTTAAACGAAAACGAAAACTCCATAGACAAGAATTTCTCCAAAATTCACCAAACCCTAGAATTGCTTTCATAACATAACATAACCACAAAAAAAAAAAAAAAAAAACTACTTAGATGATACCATAAAGATAAAATAGATTGATATTTTACCTAAGATGAGATTTCAAATCCTCTTTGCTCATCAATAAATCGCGACTCTAGCAATCACTTAGGGTTTTGTCCCTAATCACTTGATTCCTCACAAAACCAAATGAAAACAACATTTAGATACCAAGTCTAATCAACACTTAACCCAAAAGAGATTTGAGAGAAAATTCTTATCAAGAATTGCCTTAGGAAAAGATGTGAGGGAAGGACTAAAGACCTTGGGGTATATATATATATAAGTATTAGAAAACCCTAGCACAAAAAAGGATGTTATAATTCGTGGAAATATAAGCTAAAACTAAGCTGGCGACTCAGGAGCGGCTTAGATTTGAATCAAGCAACAGAACCATATAAGCCGGCGGCTTTCACCATCTATGCCAACGGCCTTGATATATATACTAGCGACTTTAGTCTGGCTTTCGCTATACGCGGCTATCTTTTATAATTCTTCTTGAAAAAATTCTGAAGCTTCAAAGTCGGCATAAAGCCGATGGTACTCCCATTAAAGCTAGCGGCCTTCATTCCAAAGCTAGCGGCTTATAGCCGGCCTAAGTCCTTCCCTCCTTATTCTTCGCAAACAACTTCTTCTAGTTCAAATTCGTTTGTTTAAGGATAACAATACCCTCTTAAGCAATGTTATATTACAATTTTACCCTTCACTATGATCTATTTATATGTATGTTATAATAATTATCAACTATATTACATGTATTGGAAACAAAAGCATCACATATCCTTAGGACAGGACACTATTTAACATACGGCATTATTATAGAAAAATACATCACGAGTTCCATTTTTCCAAAAGATAGAAGATTAATAAAATTATATTTTATGGAAGTAACGTGTCTTAAATATATATTTTTAATTTTGTAAACACAATGCTCTTGCATATTAGTAGTAAATTGTGGGATTCCTATGGTGTAATCGTTTAAAATAAATATAATAATCAATATATTAAATATTTCATATTGCGATATATGTATTTAAAAATAGGATCAATTCCAATTAAAAATGATAATATGATAGAATTTTCCATGATTGTCTCATGTGATTTATCACATTCATAACCCGTTAAAATCCTTCACATTTGGGCCACAAATGAGCAAACTTTTGAAGATTCCAGCTTGGTTCGTTTGTATATTAATGAGCTCAAGCTGAGTCGGGTTTTTAACGAGCCTAAAATATGTAGGCTCAAACTCGAATTCAGTAAGGTCTTGTGAGCATGAGCCTAATCACAGCTTGTCTACATAAATAATTATATTTATAATATTATATTAATATAATAATACGTTAATATTATATTAATATATTAAAAACGAATAATTATTTATAATAAAATAATATTATAAAAAAAAGTTTTGCAAGCTTGCTCACAAACAAACTCGCAAATAAGCTCGTGAGCACTTAATGAGCTTGTTCAAATGCTTAAAGCTTGACCCGTTTATTAAACAAATGCGAATCAAGCAAGGTTTGAAACGAGCCAAACTCGAATTGCTTATGAGTAGCACAACTTTTTGCAGTTTTAAACGTATTGTCTAGATGTTAAATTTATAATATTTCATCTTGGATAAATAAAAAATGGAAATTCTGTGTTGATACTGCATTAAGTATGTTTTCTTAGTTAAAACCTTTATATAAATTAATTGTTGAAGCATGTAAATCAAAACATTAAAAATGGGATAAAAAGATATTACTTTATTTGAGAATCTCCTCAGTGGACATAAACACAAAGAAATTGTGATCTTGAAATTTTTATTTATTTATTTATTAAATTTGAGGCATTTGTGCGGCTGCAATTACGACCCTCTTCCCGCCTATGTATTTTTTTTTTTAATAGAAACCCACTAATATTTCGACACTTTTCATGATAAGACCCGCACCACCTGCTTCTTGGTATCTGAACAAGTGGCCAAGGGACTTGGAAGATTTGGCCACACACACCCTGAATATGTTAAGAATAAGGTTCTTTTATAGACCTTAACGAGTAACGATCTTCAGATTTTTATTTATACCTATATCCGTATCAAAATTATATTTATAAATATATTCGATTTATATTTTATTTAATATATATTTAATTTATTTAATCTTTTCATAAAAATTATTAATTTTTATTTATATTTATTTCTTAATAAACAATATATTAAAAAAATTAAAAAAACATATTATATATACCAAAAAAGGTAGCAAAAAAGTTGGTTTGCCTTGCCGTGACGATACGAATAAACTCAATCCATGCCATGAATTTCATGGCTAAAATAAAAATCAATACATAACGGGGGAGAAAAAGAAGAAATAAACGGTCGATCCAACAGTACATCATTAATTGAGAAACCATTTCAAGTTTTAATTTACACATGATTTGCTGAGGAGTCCTGGACATGTGTCATGGTTTTGGTTTCAACCATCTTCTTCTTTTTTTTTTTTTTTTTTAATTTTAACGGATTGATCACAACAGTATGCTCCTTAAAAATGAAAACAAAAGTTCTAATTTTAGCAATTCCAATTGTTAGGAGCTAATTAATGGGTTCATAAATAAATTCTATATATGTATTTTTTTTTCTCTACTGCCTAGCTCTAGAATTGGATGGTTAATCACCACACAACTAATTTTCAAAAAAAAAATTTAATTAATTTTATATCCATTTGGAGGATAATAGTTCAGCGAGCTTTTACGATCCCATCGACAGCACCTTCTAATTAATCATCTAATCATTAAAACTAATGACAAGATCATAAAATTTATCCCTTATTTCATTATATATAGTTTTGCTGTTATCATTTAATATAACTCTCTTCTTTTCAAATAGATAGATATTCATGTGATATTCTTTCTTTAAAACAAAAAAGAAAGAAAAGAAAAATCAATCTCTCACATATTTGTATCATTCTTTATCATTTTGTATATTTATATTTTATTTGAACACAATATATATTTGTATTTCATCACTGTTTATTACTATTAACTAGAGAAAAGATACCAAATTTAATTGATTCATGATAATTAACTTGATAAAATATAAAAATATTAAAAATTAATGAGGAAAAACAAAATCTAAAGTTACACGATCCAACACATTTGATGGTGGACCATTCCTAAGGCTTAGGATTTAATCAAAGTCACTTCAACATAATTGACTAGATAATCCAATATGATTATGGTTATGAGTGGGTACCTATAACACATCACCTTGAAAAAAAAAAAAAAAAGATGTTGGACCAATAATTAGGTTGTGCAACCCAACTTCGACTTAGGGAGCTTTCGGCTCGTTTTTCTTTAGTTTTTGGAAACTTCAGGGCTGGCCACCTACTGCTCGTATCCGAAAGTTGAAAATGGAAGCAAAGGTATATCTACAAATAGACAACGAAAACACACGAGTGTTGTGGCATCCCATGTTATGATAAAAAGATAAATTATATAAAAATGTCACAATGTTTAAGAATAAGTTTATTTTATATTACAATATTTTAAAAGTTTAAAATAGATCACAGCATTTAATGAGTAAGTTTATTTAGATCATAGCATTTGAGGGTAAGTTCACTTTAAATTATAACATTTGAAGAAGTAGGTCGACTGAAGTCATCATTGGCGCGGGCTAATAAGAGAAATATTTAATTAAAGCTCAACAAACCCTTTTTTTAAAAGCTCCATTGACATGTATTAATAAAAAAAATACCCAATTAAATCTCGTAAGACGCTTTTTCAAATGTTATGACCTCTTTTGAACTTTTCAAAACGTTGTGACCTAAAATGAATTTATCCTCAAACGTTTTGACCTTCCAATATAACTTACTTTATGATAAAAGACAATCCAAAACGGACTACCGAAGGTGTTATTGGTGCTCTAAATCTTAGGTAATAAATATTATCTCAACATCAGTTATAAATATAAGAAATTATTGATAGGATAATAAAAAAAATGGTACATGAATTTTCGCAAAAAGAACAATCAGGTACCAAAAATTTTGTTTTGAATAATTTAATACCTAAACAAAGTTTCGTTGACTTTGTTCATGCCTGAAGTTTGATTTTGATAATTTGGATACTTGAACAAACTTTTCGTAGACATTTTTCATATCTTATTTCACTTGCTTCTGGTATGAAAAAAATCATTAAAAACTTTGTTAAGGTGTCAAAATTATCAAAATCAAACTTCAAGTATGAAGAAAATCAACAAAAATCTTGTTCATGTACCAAATCATTCAAAACCAAACTTCAGATACATAATTATTCATTTTATAAAAGTTCATATACCATTTTCGTTATTAATCCAATTATTAATTAGAAAAGTTTATGGGTCACTTATTAGTTTAGTTATTAACTATTTTTAAGTTGGGACTTTACATATTGTACCCAGTCAACTTATCACAATAAGTTACCGGCCAAAAAAAAAAGAAAAACCTAGCACAATAAGTAGATGGTCTAGGGAATGAACCAAGGCAAAAGTTAATGGATCTATTTGAAGATGGCTAAAAATGATAGCGAATGTCCTTAGAGTGCAACCCTTGCTTTTAGGATGACCTACTAGTTAGACGGTCGGAGCGAACCCATATACCTAAGAAAAAAGATTCCTTGACGATTATGCATGCATCTATATATGCGGGACATAGATATCAATTAAATTTTAATATATAATAATAAAAAAATTAGTAACTTTTCAAAATAATGACCATCTTATTTTATATACCCATTACATATTTCAACGTTCTATTAATATTCACACATCAAATCTATATAATACCGTGCATAAATATCCAGTCAATTTGGACCTTTTATTCGTTCATGAACCCAATAATAAATAAGTTTCAAAAAAAAAGAAAAGAAAGAAAGAAAGAAAGAAAAGGGGTCGTCCTTTGTGGTTGAAGTAGTCAAGACGGGGAAAGTCATAGGTGACCAAGCTTCCTATTGGTTGACAGTTGACCTAATTGCATGTGCTTTTTAGTCCTCTAACCTTTGAATGTACCTAATACTTGAATTTCTCTACGGCATGGGTGTTGGGGGTTGGCTAGAAACATATACAGTAACATCATAGTATTATCATGGTATTTCCTAACTATTGACTTGGAATTCCCAATATCATCTTATATTTCCTATCCATGGATTCAAATATCCAGCTCGTCTCAATAATTTATCAGCCACATTGTTTTGGAGCATTAAGAAGTTGGGAATGTATAATATCTATTAGAAAAAAGTGGATTAAGTTGGTTTTTTTGTCCCCTTCCGCTAACCCTCTTTAATTCATTTTCTCATCAAAGTTTTTGCTCGTGTTTGACATGCTCTGCTTACTTCCAATATCAAATTTCAATTACTATGGTGATTTTCTATCACATTTTACCTCTCACTCTTCAGTACAATTGATAATACTCTTATTTATTGGTTTGATTATTTCATCATATTTCTATCATTTTGACTTTATTTTTTTTATCGTTTTCAAGCAGATAATTTGTGAAAAACAAATGTCTATAAAAAATAAATATTTTTACTCATAAACCGATCAATCAAACAGATCTGATACTGATATAATACAAATATCATACAAATAAAAAACAAACCAGTCAAGTTGAAAATGCTAAATCATCAAATGTTTTATCATGCATATTGATATGAACCGTGCCAACAGATGACGAAACTTGATATCAATATGTCTGGATTCAATTCCCAAGATCGTTTGTTCGTATGGAAACCATGACATGTTGCCTATATGGAGGCAAGAACCTTGGTATAAGTCGGAGATGCCACAGTCCAAGATGGAGATTTCGATTGATAAGTCAAAAAACGAATGCCACGGATTATATCCGATAAGTTCAAAATAGTTCAGTCAAGAACCAAAGAGAAATTCTCTATTTTCATTCAAAGATAATCTATCTTGGCAATATAAACCATAGAGTATATATATAACTAAAAAAAAAAGGAAACCAAAAGACAAAAACTAAAAGACAATTCGTCACATAGTATAAGCTGGCAACCATAAAAGATAGCTGGCAGCTTTAACAATTACAAATTAAAATCCGAAGCTGGCAGCTTAAACCCCTATGCCACCGGCATAAGCCATGAAGATTGGCAACGTTTGGCAAGTGCTCAAAAAAGGCCATTCGATGCTCATGTTTTCAAGGCCAGCTTATTTTGTATGTAAGTCGGCGGCCTAAAATGTAGGCTGCAGCTTTCCTTGCCTGCTTTAGTCCAATCCCCTTGAAACTTATCTTGATCCATTCCCAAGCTCACCTTGATGACATTGATCATTTTAGGTTCATCATGGATGGTATATAAGTGTGACTCCTTCTTTTGAACCTCTAGAACCAACTCGTTGAGTGCTTCCTTAAATCTTTTGGCCCGAGTCCTTGAGGCTGATCTAGGTAGCGTCACAAGTGGATCTACTCTCGATCTACTAACCATGCCTCCACCATTCCCTTCCTATTAAGAAGGATTTTTCCTCAAATCTTCATCACCTGCATTAAATGGACTCAGATCAGTAACATTAAAAGTAGCACTTACAGTATACTCACTTAGTAAATCGAGCTTATAGGCATTATCATTGATGCGCTCAAGGACTTGAAATGGCCCATCGCCTCTAAGAAGTAATTTAGAGTGCCTTTGTGCAGGGATCGCTCTTTGCACATGTGAACCTAAACCTAATCGCCAAGTTCAAAAACAACCTATCGCCGCCCTTTATTGGCTTGTTTTGCATACTGCTTAATCCTTTGCACAATGTTGAGCCTTGCCTTCTCATGAATCTGCTTGACAAATTTAGCTTTCTTCCTATCATCTAAATTCACAAACTCACTCATAGGTAAAGGAGATAAATCCAGTGGAGTCAATGAATTAAAACCATACACAATCTCAAAAGGTGAAAATCTAATGGCAAAGTGTATGGTACGATTATAAGCAAATTCAACATATGGCAAACAATATTCCCATGTTTTAATGTTCTTCTTAATGATAGCCCTTAACAAAGTAGATAAAGTCCTATTTACTACTTCAATTTGACCAGCAGAATGTGGATGACAAGTAGTAGAAAACAATAACTTAGTTCCTAACTTACACCATAAGATCTTCCAAAAAAAAAAAAAGCTTAAGAACTTTGCATCCCTATTAGAAACAATTGTCTTAGGCATACCATGCAATCGAACAACCTATCTAAAGAACAAATAAGCAACATGTGAAGCATCATTAGTTTTGTGGCATGAAATAAAATGTGCCTTCTTCGAAAATCGAATAACCACAAAAATAGAATCCCTACCATGTCTAGACTTGGGCAATCCTAACACAAAGTCCATGGAAATGTGAACCCAAGGTTCAGTAGGAATAGGTAGCGGCATATAAAGGCCATAAGGTTGAACCCTAGACTTAGCTTGCCTACAGGTTACACATCGCTCGTAAATCCTCTCAACATCACGTCTCATGTGTAGCTAGTAAAAATGCTCCTGTAAGACCCCTAGAGTCTTGGCTACACCAAAGTGTCCCATTAATCCCCTACCATAAGACTCACTCACCAGCAACTCTCGAATGGAACAATAAGGAATACACAAATTATTCTCGCTAAACAAAAATCCATCATGTCTAAAGAATTTCCTATGGGCTCCTTCTCACAACAAGCATAATCTTCACAAAAAATCTTAGTCTTTATCATACAATTCTTTAATGTGTTCAAAATCAAGTAATTTAGTGCTAAGAGTAGAGATAAGAGTGTACCTCCTTAAAAGCGCGTCCGCAACAACGTTCACCTTACCTTGCTTGTAGTGGATGACATATGGAAATGTCTCTATGAATTCCACCCAGCGAGCATGCCTCTTGTTTAGTTTGTGTTAGCCCTTCAAGTACTTCAGTGATCCATGATCTGTGTGAATCACAAACTCTTTAGGCTAAAGATAATGTTGCCATGTCTCCCAGTGCCTGAACCAATGCATACAACTCCTTGTCATAAGTAGGGTAATCCAAAGCTGCCCCACTTAACTCCTCGCTAAAGTATGCAATTGGTCTTCCCTCCCGTATAAGAACCGCTCCAATACCTAACCCTGAAGCATCACACTCAATCTCAAGGGCTTTAGCAAAGTTAAGTAATGCAAGTAACGGAGCATGGTAAGTTTATCCTTGAGCAATTGGAACATGTTTTCTTGTTGCTCTCCTCAACTAAACCTAACGTTCTTCTTGATGACTTTAGTGAGTGGTGCAGCGATTCTATTGAAGTCCTTCATAAACCTTCGATAAAAACTACCCAATCCATGGAAACTGTGAACACTACTCACATTGATTGGACTTAGTCATTCCCGAATCGCATGAATCTTCTCGTCATCCACCTGTATTACCTGTACACTCACAACAAAACCAATAAACATAAGTTTTTCTATGCAAACAGTGCACTTCTTGAGGTTAGCATATAATTGCTCCTTTCGAAGCACATCCAAAACAACCCTCAAATGAATTATATGGTCATCCAAATTTTTGTTGTAAATAAGAATATCATCAAAATAGACAACCATAAATTTCCCAATAAAAGCTCACAAGACATGGTTCATAAGCCTCATGAAAGTACTAGGTGCATTAGTTAAGCCAAAAGGCATAACTAACCATTCATATAAACCATATTTTGTCTTAAATGCGGTTTTCCATTCATCACCTTCCTTCATTCTAATTTGGTGATATCTACTTTTCAAATCAATTTTAGAAAAGATACTTGACCCATATAACTCATCTGACATGTCATCTAAGCGAGGAATGGGATGTCGATACTTTACCGTGATGTTGTTGATGATCCGTCAATCAACACACATTCTCTATGACTCATCTTTCTTATGTACCAAAATCACTGGCATTGCACACGAGCTCATGTTCTCCCTCACGTACCCCTTCTCCATCAAGTCATTAACTTGCTTTTAGAGTTCCTTAGTCTCCTTTGGTTTACTCTTATAAGCTGCTTTGTTTAGAATAGATGTCATGGATACAAAGTCGATCTGATGCTCAATACCATGAATAGGTAGCAATCCCTTTGGAACCTCCTCAAGAAAGACATCTTTAAACTCCTGCAATATAGAAGCAATAACACTAGGCAAAGAGTTAGGAAGTCGTTAGTACTCAAACAAGTTTCTTTAAAAACCAACAACAACATTGGTTGCTTCATCACTAACACTCTCCACACCATGCTCACTCTTGCCTCACAACTCTCCTTTTGCAAGGCTGCACTCTCCTTTTCTCTCACTACCAAAGTCGAACCCCTCTTGACTTAGCCTCTCTCACTCTTTCCAACCTTCCTCTCTTTCACATTTTCTTTTTCTTTTATTCTCTCTTTCTCTTTCTGTGTGTCACTCTCCTTATGTTTCCTAAGGGATTGTTGTAATTGCAATTGATCTTCATAGAAATCTTTAAGGGTTAGGGGCTTAAGGCTGTAGCTCTTTCCATTGTGAACAAGTGAATACTTATTGGAAAAGCCATCATGAATCACCCTCCTATCAAATTACCATGGTCTTCCTAAAACACATGACAAGCCTGCATCGGTATAACATCATAAAGCACTTCATCATCATACCTCCCGATGCGAAAAGTAATTTTAGCCTACCCAGTCACCTTAGTCTCACCACTGTCATTCAGCTACTACAACTTATAAGGATTATCATGTTTAGTTGTCTTGAGCCCCAATTTATCTACAATGAAAGCACTGACAACATTTGTACAGCTCCCCCCGTCAATAATCAAACTACAAATATTGTCACAAATATAGCATCGAGTATGAAATATATTCTCTCGTTGCTCATCAGCTTCCTCTTTCACTTGCACACTCAAAGCACGTTTTATTACCCCCACTAATCTACCCATAGTAAGTTCTTCATCACTGATATCCTCCAATGGTGACATATCTTTATCATCCTCATTTTCCTCTTCAGTTTCATACTTACCATTACCACGAATAATCATGATGCATTTATTAGGGCACTGACTAGCAATATGAACCCTGCCTTGGCATTTAAAACATTTTATATCACGATTTCTAGGAGTAGAAGAATCAGATTTACCTTGATTTCCAGGTATGGTCGTTTCATGTTTTTGCTCAAATTTTGGCTTTGAAATGGGTTGCTTCTCCTCCTTTTTCCAGTAATTCGATTTGAAACTGTATTAACTCAAACCAAATGTAAAACACATGGCACTACTACCCTTCCTCTTGAGTTGATTCTCAATTTTTATGGCCATATGTATCATAGCTTCCAACTTAACATAGTGTTGTAATTCCACCACATTTTGGATTTTCCTATTCAATCTTACCAAAATTCTCGCCATTGTAGCCTCACGGTCCTCCTCCACATTTGCTCTAATCATGGCCATCTCCATCTCGTAATGGTACGACTACACACTTCTATTACCTTGCCTAAGATTTTGCAACTTATTGTACAGTCCCTATAGAAATAAAAGGATACAAAACGCTTCCTTATCACTCTCTTCATCTCTTCCTAAGTTTCTATTGGTAGCTTCTTACTCCTCCTCCTATTCAACACCAATTAGTCCCACCAAACAATGGCATAATCTGAAAACTCAATGGCAACAAGTTTCACCTTCTTGGCTTCGGAATAATTATGGTAATCAAACACCAACTCAACCTTCTTCTCCCACTCAAGGTAGGCTTCAGGATCATTTTTCCCTGAAAGGATGGAATTTTCATCTTTATATTACTAAATAATCATCCTCCTGATTCCAAACTCCTCTCAATCTTCCTTCATATTGCCTATTACTACCAATAGATCCCCTATCAAACTCCTCCTCAAAACCGAAATCTCCATATTCTTCCTCGTGCAACCACACTCCTCTTTTAGGAAGTCACTCTCTTCTTTGTATAGGAGAAACGTTTTTGGACTATTCTAAACCCTTCTCTACCTTGTCATTGAGCTCTTCCATTCCTTCTCTAAACATCTTCTTCATCTCAGTTGTCGATGCGTCCAAAATCAATTTATTGTCAACTCCTCCCTTCTCACCTTCAGTTGCACCCGTCTGTGACATGTTTTTTTTTTCTTACCTACAAGAAACAAGGTTAGGAATAAAATAATCCTCACAGTCACTCCCTCGCGTCTTTCACTCTATAGATGATTCACTCCCCCTCATGTTTTCTCACAAACAAGATGTTGTTCCTCTCTTAAAATTCCTCTTTTAGTTCTTTAAAAACTAATTTGAATAACTCAAGACCTAACCACAAAGTTCAACCTAAACTTATCAAGAGAATATGAATAGATAAGAATTAGATCAAACTATATCAGTGGAGTTTTGTAAAAAATCAAGAAACAAATCCTATAACATCCTAAGCAAGTTGATGACTTTATAACAAATCCATCAAGAACTCAAATTCAAGGATACCTTTTTTATTACTATTTTTTTTGTGCAAATTTCTTTCTCTCTTCTTCCTTTTTTTTTTTTGTCGATAACGATGAATCAAACAAGATTCACTAATAAGAACTAGCAAGGTATTCCAAGAATACCAACAACCCTAAAAAGGAAGAGAATTTATGACTCCTAAACCCTAAAGACATAAATTTTAAAGGACAAGCAAACCTAAACAAACATATGCTCTGATACCAAACTAATATGAACCACGCCAACAAATGACAAAACATGATATCAATCTATCTGGATTCAGTTCGCAAGATCGTCTGTTTGTATGAAAACTGTAACCCATTGCCTATATGGAGTCAAGAACCTTGGTATAAGTCGTAGATGCCACAATCGAAGGTGGAGAGTTCGATCGATAAGTCAAAGAACGAACACCACGGAGTAGATTTGATAAGTTCATAATAGTTCCGTCAATAACCAAAGAGAAATTCTCTATTTTCATTCACAGATAATATGTCTTTGCAATACAAACCATAAAGTATACAAATAACTAAACAAAAAGGAAACCAAAAGATAAAAACTAAAAGGCAATTCATCACAAAGTATAAGCTGGCGGCCTTAACAATTATAAATTAAGATCCGAAGCAAACAGAACGTCTATGCCAGTCGAAAGGCCGGTAGCTTAAACCCCTATGCTGCCGGCATAAACCATGAAGGTCGGCGGCATTTGGTCGATGCTCACAAAAGGCCATCCGATGCTCATGTTTTCAAGGATGGCTTATTTTTTATGTAGGCCGGCGGCTTTCCTTGCCAGCTTTAATCCAATCCGCTTGAAACTTGTCTTGATCCATTCTCAAGCTCGCCTTGATGACATTGATCATTTTGTGTGCATCCTAGATGGTATATAAGTGTGACTCCTTCTCTTAAACCTCTGGAATCAATCTGTTGAGTGCTTCCTTGAATCTTTTGGCCCGAGTCCTTGAAGCCGGTCTAAGTGGCATCACAAGTGGATCTACTCTTGATATACTAACCATGCCTCCATCATATATGCTATGTAGTCTTGTAATCATTGATAACAAAATATAATATCGCCAATAAATATAGAAAAACTTTGTCCATTGCAAAGATTAGATAAACACGCGCTCATGGTATACACACGTATACTCTCTTAAAATAATAGAGATCACATACAATGTATACTAAAAATAGAATTTATCATAAGAGTTGTTTGGATGAAATAGATTAGAATGAAATGGAATCGATTGAATTGGATTAGAATGAAATGAGTTCTAGAATAAGAAGTCCATTCCTATATTTGAATGGTTACATGGAATGGAATGAAATGGAATAGCTATAAAATATATTGTCAAAATTGTCCCTAGTAATAAATGCTAATACAAATATGTGATGAGATAAAATAATAATTACAGTTTGTACAATTAACAAAGCTAGAATAGAATCACAATTCCTCCTTTGAGAAGGCAAAATCTAGTACCCCCTTGAAGCCAAAATGGTCGATTCTAAGGAAAAGTGATTCCGACTTCTAAAAATACATCTAAACATAAAATGGAACTCGAAATCGCGATTCCATTTCGAGTCCATTCCGCGTACCAAACACAACATAAGGATTTTTGTATTTATGGCTCGTTTCATTCACTGAATGGAATAAGGGGGGAATGAAATTCCAATTCAAATGGAATGTCATAGAGTTGTAATGGCTATTACAATATTCACTTGGTATAAAAATAAAATAAGCAATTATTAGAGTAAAAGGTAAAATATCTATAATGCCCTTGATATTTATTACAGAGGGAGGATAAGTATATAAGTGTTATTTTCAAAACAAGAGTATTTATGACAAAATTCAAAAGAGACCACTAAATGGCAACTGATGGGGTGAAGCTATGAATTGTCATGAATTGTAATTCTTTTCAAGTGAATACTGTGAGTGTGTAATATCAATTTTACATCAAACCAAAAAGAAATAAATATCCTATTAATGTCAAGTGAACAGATTGTCAGTCTCTCATAAAAAATGAGGTACCCAATATATTAAGAGTTAATTACAAAAATCTACTGGAGAGATATGCATGAGTCTTATTGTCTAAGAAAATTAATTTAATAAAAATATTATTAAATAAAATTAAAATAAATAAAACATTAAAAATTATTTTAGAAATTAAAAAAATAAAAAAAAAATGTAAAACTGATTTTTTGAGAATGGTAAAATACTAAAACGCGTTCTTAAAAAATTATTAAACTATATTGACACCTTGGCATTAAACTCGCATCACCTATTTATGGAAAAAATTAACACAAATCATGTATTTGCAAATAAATTAAAATGCAAGCAACATTTTTGTAATTAATCTATGTATTGAAAAACTTTGAAAGTAAAGAAAATTTATTAGTTTACTAAATTTGATCTTCAGTAAGATGATAGTCATTCTTATAATTTAAAACACAATAAAAGAAATTCAATAATTTAAATATTTATTTTTCTTTTTTAAATATATAATATTAAGACCCATCTATCGATCACTTGAGTTTTAACATTATAAATATAATTTAAAACACAAAAATATGTTTCAACAGCTTTCACATTTGCAATTTTGCCACACTTACATATTATGGGTAGCGTTGATGTCATACTAGAGAATGCAATGTGGATGGATAAAAGCTTGCTTGTGGTTTTCAAGTTATTTTAATGGAATTTTCTAAACTTGTTTTGTACTATACCCTCTTAACAAATGGATGAAACAGATCTAGAATTCTCCTTCAGCCTGGTCGAATCAAGACTCGGCTTAAAAACGACGGGTTCGGATCCTCATTCTAAGGACCCGTAACAGCCTCGTGTAAGGGGCTAAGTAGGTCAGCCAGTTTTGACCCGTCCTTTTTTTCAAAAAAAATTTAAAGAAATGTTTTTTTAATTAAAAAAAATAAAATTTTAAACTTCATATATATAAAATGGACCTATGAATGTACTACTCTTTAGCCCATATTCAATTAATATTATTAAGGATGTGCAATTATTTATATACAAATATATCTCTATTGAGTTGAAATATTAGCAGTATGGTAAGTAAAGTTTACAAAAGAAAAAGAAGTCTCATTAAATAGATGTGTGATATTTCTCTTAGTAAAACTCCATATAAAACATAAAACATTATGGTTTTTTATGATTTTGAATTATCTTTATCACATGTGTTGATGTCCACAACAAAATTGAATATCGCAAATAAATAATTAATAATTTTTATTCACATGAAAAACAGTCTAAATATTAAATATTATTTACTTTGTTTAAATTTTATATTATTTTAACTTTTACATTATTTTTTATTGTATAATGTGGATACGAAAATTCTATTACAATGATCATGTGTGTGATACGTGACTATCGCTACATGTGACCTAGAAATACGATACATACATGGATGATAAAGAGATGATAGTATAGAGAAGAGGAGTAGACATTCTCAGTACGCTTTAACATACATGTGACAAACGAGGGAGCTAAAAAGCATCAACCTCATTAAGTATGATGAATTAGTGTTCATTCTTGTTTGATACAAGTGATTAATTCACTAAGACAAAAATCTGGCAGCAGAATTATGTTTTCCAAGGTTTTCAACTATCCAAATGAGATAAAACTAGTAGTATTTATAAGGAATCTCACTATCGATGTCGTCTATTGGATTGGATGGACGACCAACGGCCAGAATAAGTCTCTCTCACAATGAATATTAAAGTGGACTCCCTTGTGAACCTAAGCCTATTAATGTCATTATATGTAGTGTGTAAGCCAATTGAAGAAATGTTAGAATTAGGCAGGTCAATTCTAATATGTCTTACTTCATGCCTACCATGTCAAATCTCCCTTAATCATCTCAATAAAATGGATAAAACTCTCTAAGCCTTGTCACCTTAGCCTAGAGAGTTAAATCCAAGAAAAAAATTATGCTTAAAGCCTCTACAACCAAATTTAATCATCTAAATTTTGCTCCCTAACCTAAGGCCTTTGGACTATACTGGAGGGATTTGGGCATTAATTAAGCCTTTCAACTGACCAAAGTTTCTCTTAGCGCATGTGTGCTATAAATTAGCTACATTGTTGTTTGGCATGTAAATTTCTTAATAATTCATAATGCAAAAGTCCGATGTAATGCTGCCAAACAATTGAATTCTCTTAACGTATGCTTTTACAATATTGTCTGACCACATACATCACTCCAAGGTAAAATTATATTGCTTTTGAGGCAAATATATACCAATGATTTCCTTTGATGGGTAACTATCCTCAAGCGAGTTAACCCATCTTCTATATCTGCTTCATATAGATGATTCATTTTAACAAGCTAATTTTATTTACATTTTTGTAAATACTCCGATCACATTTTACTTAGTGATCTTAGCTTCACATTAACTGAAAATGTCTAAATTAGCAAATACATGGCACCTATCATTAACTTTGCTATATACCCGAATAAATATTTTCCCTACATGATTAGGCCCGCAAATTCATAATCTACCCTTTAATGCTTCTATAATTATCATTCACTAAATAAAGAATTATTTCATTTGAAGACCTTATTCATGTATGAATGAATATGTAAAGCCCACATAATTTAGCAACTTTAGCATTAGTCTAACCCATTTGCATATTTTGGTCTCATTTTCTATTGTCCTTTGCTGCTAATACATATAGCAATACCAAACTGTATTGTATAACACATATTTTTGGCATATGATATATGTGTTTTAATTTATATTTAATAGGTTAGATTTACAGTAAATTATATAAATTATTGTTAAGATTTTACACTTAACGTTAATTTTCTATTTTTGAAAGAGCTTTGGAATAAAGTTGACCAAGTTAAATCAAATTTTAGTTAAAAGTAAAAAAAATTGGGAAGAACACAATCAGATGTGTCATGCCGTGTTTTACCATGCTCATATTGGATTTAATTTATTTTTTGAAGAATCAGAAGACAGAGAAGCACGATTAATTGCATTCACTGTGTTTATATCGTGTTTACATCGAGGATTTCATCACACCTTGGAGAAAATTGACTGTGAGACACACGATCAGATGGTTCAAATTGTGTTTATATCGTGTTCCTCAGAAGATGGATAAATGGAAGAATGAATTCGTGTTTAGCTCGTGCTTCTAATGAAAATTGAAGATTGAATGAACAAAATGAAGCATGACGTGATATAACAGCCTGTGTTCTACTCGTGCAAATCTGGGTTATGTGCATTACAAGATTAGTGAGATACACGAGGCATTACATTCCCATGTTTTTCTGCCATGATGTTGTGTGAAAGAATGATGTTGGAGATAACATGAGACGCCCGACTTGATACATTACATTGTGCTTAAGCCATGTTCTTTCTCGATTGTGAAGATTTGATAGTTATAACTAACCCAATCATGAAGCATGATTGGATGAAGATGATTGTGCTTGTTCCATGAATTTCATGAAGACCTAGTCAAACATTTTAAAATATCTTAGGAAAGTAAGTTTATCCAAATTTTAAGGATATATTAGACATTTAATAAGTATAAATAAGTTAGTAGGGGTCAAAAATAGAACACAATTCATTAAGATCATAAATTCCCTACATTAAAAACATAGTTTCATAATCTTCAAGAACAGAGCATCCAAGAGGGAGAAGTCGGTCAAGAAGATCATTGAATATCGTTCCACTAAGGTGTATTCCTCCCATTATAGTACTTTCTTTTAATAGAAGTTTAGTGTTATTGATAGTTTTGTAATGGATGATTAGAAATCTATCATCTAAACAATAAGAACCCAAGATATAACTATATGTTGTGTACTTAATTGCATTTTAATGAAAGTTCATGTTCCTTTTAAGTCTGATTGTGAGTATTATATTGTTTCATAGATCGATATGTCTACAATATTGATTCCATGACTGATTTCATGTATGTTGATTGAGAAATTTCATATTTGAATAGATCTTACATAATCAAAAAGGCTTGTTTGGATTATCAGAAATAGAATTACAAGAGTTTTTCATTTTATATGATTTGCATGAAGATTCATTGATCAATAATGCAATCCTTGAATTATTACTAATTAGAAGACATTTTAATGGGTAGATTTGAGTGATTAGTGATTAATAATCTTGAAAAAGATACTAATCTATTTTAAGAATCTTACGGATTAAATAGACATGAATGATCATTGATATTGTCATTAGAAATTGGTTATAGTAATATTCTTTTGGGGAAATTGTTGTTTAGATGAGTTTAACAACAATGAATTCTTATATCTTGTTGTTGATCTATTTTGAAGTATTATAAAAATAAAGATTAACATAGTTATAGTAATAATAGTTAATTGTCAATATGTTTTTAAAGTAGATAATAGAAGAATAAGTAAATATTGATAGATTTCGATCTTTGTGGGACGACCCTGTTCTTATCAATTATGTTATGAAAGATAGGTATGCTTGCCTATGAATTGATTGAAAGGAAATATTAGAACAGTGCATTTTTTATTAATCAATTAATTAATCAGCTTCATCATATTGAGGTAGTTACAATTTTGTACCGTTTGTTGGGCATTTAAATTTCATTGGCTCACTGTACTATGCAATGAGAAAATCTTCTTTCATTTTGGTTCTTCTTTCTTCTTCCTTCTTTACTATATTCCATTTTTTCTTTCTCCTTCTCCCATTCTGATTTTTCTTCCTCCATCATCTTATTGTGATCAATTCTGGTTAGCCATAGTGACATAGCACACATTATAGTGGCTTCAGTTGGAACCTAGTCACTCGGGATAACCAACAAAGAAAACCTGCAAGAGTCAAGATGAAAGACGTCAACAGTAGGTAGCTACTACTATACCTCGCTTGACCTCATGGTATACATTATTTGGTCAAACGAATTCCAATCAAGCTTTTAGTTGGTTCAAGTGAGCTTCATCAATGTAGGTGCTCTATTATAGGGGCTTGAACAGTCTATAGGCTATCATCCATTAGCTACCGCAACATGGCTTCATTTTTAACCATGGCAACTTCTACTCTTGAGACATCACTATTCAATCGAGCTATCATAATTGGAGCCAACTAAGTTCAAGATCAACGATTCATTTCAAGGGATTAGAGGCCCTTTGACTGGAGTTTCAATGACTAAAACACGAGTCAAGTAAGCAAAGTAAGTCTATAAAGTAGTTTGGGACACGAGAGATTGAAGAATTCAAGTATTGGAGCGGTTGGACCGGTATACCACCGACCTTTATCCTTATGCCGCCAGCATATCCTCCTAAGCCACCGACTTTCCTATCTCATAATTTGATTCGATCTTCTTGTTTTATCTGTAAGATGCCTAATTTGTTATGTAGGCCGCCAGCCTTCTTTAGGACACTATTTTATTTTTTTATGTCTTTTAAGATTTCTTGTTTAGTCTATATAATCTTTTGGGTTGTAAATATATCACGTATCCTTTTTATCAACGAAAATTTGAAATTTTCTCTGTGAATTCCTGAGTGAATTCGTTTATGAACTTATCGGGAATTTCCGTGGCGTTAACCTCTTTGACTTATTAATCGGTTTGCCATCACCGGTTGTGGTGTCTACAACTGTACCATGGTTCTTGCCTCTAAATAGGAAACAAATTGCGGTTTTCCACCAATTTTCTTAGAACAATCTAAGGTTAAATATCATATTTCGATAGTGGGTTTCATCACATGTTGGTGTGGTTTATCCTATCGTATCATTTGGTATTAGAGCTAAGGATTTCTAATAATTCCATATCCCAGTTCGATTGGAGGTAACTTGAATCATCCATATCTTTTTATTGTTTTCTTTGTTGGTTTTAGGAATTATCATTGATTGTCTACTGTTAGGATTGTTAGTTTTGTGTCTTTGTGATAAAAAGAGAGAGAGAAGAAATTCGTGTAAAAAAAATTGTGCCTTTTAGGTTTTTTGCAAAAGTTGTGATTTTTAGATCTAGGGTTTTGATAAAAAAAATGAGTCAAGTACTAGCAAAACATGATAAACCTATCTTTCATACAAGATGTTTGGTAAATAACAAGGTATATAGTTTGGCGATTGATAGTGGAAGTTTTATAAATATTGTTAGTACCTTGTTGGTGGAAGAATTGGGTTTGGAAACTTTGAAGCTTAGAACACCATACAAAATACAATATGAGTGTAGAGAATTTATGGCGACTGAACAGGCTATGGTTGCCTCTTCCATTGGAAAATACCATGATGAAATTATATGTGATGTAATTCCAATGCAATCTAATTATACTTTGTTGGGTCAACCATGGAAGTCTAAAATGAAATCTAAGTATGATGGATGCAAAGATTGCTATTCTTTGGATTAAAAGCAAGTGAATTTAGTACCCCTTGATCCATGGGAAGCCATTGAGGACCAGATGATGATAGCAAGGCAATTCAAGAAAAGAGAAAAAGAAAAACAAAAGAGTGCTCTAGAAAAGATTGAGAGTGAAGCAAGAAAAAAAGAATGAGAGGAGTGTGAGTGGGGAAAAGAGTGATAATACACTAGATAGTAATGGAAGAAAAGAAATTGAGTGTGAAACTCAAACACCAGTGAGCACTAAGGGGAGCGCAAAGCAAATGAATTTGAGTGATGAAAAAGTAGAGAATGAAAGTGATAAAAAAAGGAGAGATTAAAAGTGATATTTGTTTTCCAACTAATGATCTTAATTTTTATTTTCCTGGTGAAATTATTTCACAGCTGCAACATTCTCAAGATTTGTGTTCCTAAAAAATTCCAGACGTAATTGATCAACAACTTGATTTCATTTCTCCTAAACCAACATATGGATGCAATTGAGAAAAGTCCAAGAACAAAGATTTGAGGATGAATCGTTTTAAAGGAGGGAATGATGCAATCATTGGAGTCAACCAAGTTCAAGATCAACGATTCATTTCAAGGAATTGGAGGCCCGTTGATTGGAGTTTCAATGACTAAAACACAAGTCAAGCAAGCTAAGCAAGTCGATAAAGTAGTTTAAGACACAAAGGATTGAAAAATTTCAAGTATTGGAGCGGTTGAACCTGTACATTGTTGGCCTATATTTGGAGAACAGCCGACCTTGAATTAAAATTCAATCAGACTTTAAAGATTTTCTATATGCTAGCATCCAAGGCCTCCAGCCTTTATCCTTACGCCGTCAGTGTATCACCCTAAGTTGTCGGCCTTCCTGTCTTGTAATTTAATTCTGTTTTCTTATTTTATTTGTAGGTTGCCAGCTTTCTTTGGGATGCCAATTAATTTTTGTTATGTCTTTTAGGATTCCTTGTTTAATCCATATAATCTTTTAGGTTGTAAACATATCACATATCTTTTTTATCAATAAAAATTAGAGTGCTTTCTCTATGAATTCCTAAGTGAATTCGTTTATAAACTTATCAGGAATTCCCCATTATGTTCACCCCTTTGACTTATTAATCGGTTTGCCATCATCAGTTGTGACATCTATAACTATACTAAGGTTCTTGCCTCCAAATAGGCAACGGCTTGCAGTTTTCCACCAAGTTTCTTAGAATAATCCAAGGTTAAATCTCATATCCGATAGCGGGTTTCGTCACAAGTTGGTGTGGTTCATCCTATCGTATCACTTTCTTTAGCTTGACTTAAAATATTGAAGATAATACACTCTATCTTCCTTACATTTATAATGTCATATTCATGGAATAGAACTTGCCCATTTATTGGTTGTTCGATTCTTTCATGTTTGTTTTCTTGAGTTGATCTAAAACCATGTATTCTTGTCTTTTAGAGGTATATTTTATATCATTTCTTTTGTAACGTTGCTTAGGATCTAGAAGAGTTAATTTTATCGAAAGTGCTATCATCTATTCTCCTTATGCAAAACTCGACTTATCATTTTCTATTCTCAAAGCCTTTTGCATTTATGTTTCAAAAGCATAACTGGCATTTTGTTCTACCACTATACTATACTGTACCATACTCATGTATGTGTTTAACACATCTACTCTCTACCTCTATTCTTTTATGTTTTCTTTTAAAGGGTAGCTACCCCATTCATTAATTTTCATATCTATAGTTAAACTAAATTCTAGTCATAATTGATTACTTAGTACCGTTGCATCCTTTCTCAATTTGGGTTTGCTGTGGCTTTCATAGATGACTTGTTCTTTTTCTTCTTCTTTTGTTTCCTTTCTTAGTATTTTAATTTTTCATGATTTCTGGTGATATACATGATCTTTGTAACACAATTAAAAAGGAAAAAACCAGGAAGAACTAGTATCGTTCTAGAATCAAGGAGGAACTTGATGTCACGACCACCATCAAAGTGGGTGATGATGTCTTAAGTTGGCGCAAGAGGAATCCACTTGATCTTTGATAATGACAAAAGTAGAATGAACAAGCACCACTATTAATAATATGTGACTGCATCATATCGGGTTTGTGCATTTGCTACTCTTATTCGTGTTACCATATTGCAATTGCTCTAGTCTGATTACAAACTCATTAAAGTGTCTAGTTTGTCTGTACCCGCACCCTACAATCTTGGCCTTCTTAGCCACTCGATCCTCTTATAAAAAATTATAATAAATATGATTCTCATTAGGCAATCAGGAATGTCACTTCTTTAAATAACTTGGTCTTTTATTTCAGTTTTCCACCACTCCTTTGCAGTAGAATTCGGAGTAGCTTCCTTTACCAATACAATAATTACTTTGCCATTCCAATTGTGTTAAACACAATATTCTTCATAATAGCACCTCATTTCAATACTGGCCAGACACACAACAACAAGAACTTTGCATAATCAGCCCCGCAACCCTTAATTTCATCTTTTTTTTTTTTTTTTGTAATCTCTATTTGCTGCTGTGTCTTGTGGCTTTCCCTATGACATATCCCCTTTGTTTATCAAATCCAACCATTCTTCTTTAATAGAGAAGAGTGATGAACATAAATCTTAATTTAAAAAGCTCTAGTATATCACTGCTAACAAACATACATCAATAAATAACAAGTTATAATGACTAGAGTGTAAGATATGCCTTGTTGCTTAATTATGAAACTCATAGAATTGTCAACCCTTTTGGATATTACTCTAATAACAACTTCTGCATAGGAATTTATTGACCACACGATTATAGATTAGGTCTTTTTTTTCCCCTTATTTTTTCATTACTAAAAGAATTTGATTCAATGTGTTTTCTAAATCATGCTCCTCTTCTGCATTTGGAGAAACTTGAATTGTGTATAGTTACATAAACATCCAAATACAACTCTGAAAATGAGAGAAACCATCAGGTTGTGAACCTTGATATCATGCTAATAGGCATCTCTAAGCTTTCCTCCTCTCAAGTCTACATGATCATTAATAATAACAAGACTATCAAGCTTTCCTAAAGTCTTATGTCGAAAGTAACAATAGTGGCCAAGAATAATCTCTTAGCTGTTTTATGCAAATTATCCAATGGATATTTAAAGGAGCACATATAATAGTCTAAATGTCAATAGTTCAAATGATCCTGAGTAATTGGCACATGAGCAACTACTACCCATGAAATAATGAAACCAATTAGTATCCCTAATAATGATCTTGCATTGAGTAATTTTAGATATTAGCTTTGTAACGATACAGCAATCCCTACAAATGTGAAGATTTTTAGTTCTTCAAATAGTTTTTCTTGCTCATTATTTAAGAGAGCAAATACAATCATTAATATCTCACTGTGAAATGCTAGATGACTACCTTTGTCTTCATGCTCTACATCATGGACAATAGAATCTATTTTAGGCATATAACTAGCTTCTCCCATCTTTCTTACCAGCATATACAATCCTTCATCCAGAATGGGGCTAGGAATTGTTTTTGTTAATGCGTAAGATAGTGGTAGGTTGCAGCATCGCTTGATGGTACTTGGATTGAACATGAAACACCCGATGCAACTTGGTTGGAGTCATGCAAAGCTCAAACTTTAGCTACTATGTGTGGTCTATCTTGGAATAGTTGTTGCGTAGATTTTCACTGCAATTTTATATTCCAATCCATTTAGAATTTGTCTAAACTCAAAATATGAAAGTTATAGATCTTTCTCTTATCTTTCCATGGATTTTGAATCATCTCAGTAAAATTTTGTATGAGAAAGATATGCTCATAAACAAAATACTGTCGATTTACAAATCAGGATACCCCAACTAACATGCAATAACTTCAACCCAAATTTTGACCTTCATAAATATTGAAGTTTTCAAAACCATTAACATAAAAGTTAAAGGTCTCTCTCTTAGCTTTTTATAGCATCTTGAATCGCATCAAGCCGAGCTCGGATGAGAGGTATATTTCAAATTTACCAAATCATGTCCAAATTGCCCTGGTGAACTCAGGTTCAGTGGATTGCTTCTACAATATTGAGATTAAAATTGCAAGTATTATGCTTGCTAGCATTTTAGATCTTTTCTACTTAATTTGGTTGCTTCTCAGGTGCTCAAAATAAATAAATAAATAATTTATGGTATGATTGAATTGAAAAAAGCTTTCGTTGTCACAACTCAGCTTCCCTTCAACTCACACCAGCCAAATCAATTTGTTCCATGCAACTTCTACTATGTTTAGCTCTTGCATGTTCAATCCTTTGAACCACCAACTTCTAGAGTTCCATAAATACCATTAATCTAATTAGTATACCATCATTTTAGGAAGACATGTAGCTTCTACTAGAGGTCTTCTTGGTATAAATCAATATTGATTTTCCTACTTCTTGCTTTCGTTAATCTTCTTTCAATTACCCTTTGTATAATCTTCTTCCTTTTCAATCACTTGAAGTTTACAGTGTTAATGCATAAGAATGAATAGTCTAATGCGGCAAGTGCCATGGTTGCATTTAAGGTTGTGTCTTGTAGCATTATGCATAATGCTGATTCAGTGAAACATTGAAGATGTTTGACAAGTATCCTTCTGCAATTAATTGTGATTCGTACACTGTTTACTCTTTTTTTTTATTTTTTTTTTTTTTAGAAACAAATACTAAAATCTCGCACATGCATTTTCTCCTATGATTTCATATTGAATTTGATTATAAAGGAACATAAAATCACTTATTAAGGCATACATGAAACCCCATGACAGCTGGACCATGATAATGGATGTTCCGAATACCTCTTTGGCAACTTTTCATTCATGTGCTAGTCTTCACGAGTCTGAAGGACACAAATCATGATCGGCAATATAGCATCTTTATGGAATGTACAAAATACATGAGAGAATGTTGTATGAGTCTTTGGTAATCTTCATCACTTCAAACAAGCAAGACACAATTATCATTATTAATCTTCCACATGTACCCTAACATGTGGGTTTCAAATTTTCATCAGCAGATACTCGGAAATCCCTTTTGACCTTGTTCATGAATTCATCATGTCTTCAGTTATTGTCTTGATGTTTTTTATTTCCAGAATTTTGAATTCCATTGCCATCTCCTTCATCATGTCTCGAAGGAATAATTACAAACTCTTTCTAGCATTGAGTTGCCTTTTCCAAAAACAATATATATTTTTTTAGCAATCTTGACACAGCATTTACTTTTGGTTTTAGTCCCACGATCATGTCATGGTGTAGATCATAAGTAGCGTCAGCAATTCCTCAAAGCTTTATAGTAACACACCAACAGCTCCTCTTTACATCGTTCGTGACCTCTACTCACACAAGCACTAGAAGCACCTTTTTTTTTTTTATTATTTCTAATGCATTATGAATTTCTCAAATACCTTTACTTCAACAAGACTCTAATAAGCTCTTTTTTTTTTTTTTTTTTTTTTTATTGAACTTTACTATCCTTATATAACTTTTCTGTCCCTGCAACACCATGCAACATGCCATGCCGCACATTATGTATTTCTGTTTATTGTATGCCTTAAAAATGTAGAAAAGCTAATAATTATTGATAATTAGAACAGCCTGCATAGAATGGGGGTCTGTTACATGGGGATAGCTTATTTAGAAGGGTCCTCAATGTTTAGTGCTTCAAAACATATCTCTTCCTTGATTGCTTATTTAGAGAGCGTGTCTTTTGGCAGCCTCGAAAGATCACTTAATGGATTTGAAAGATAATGTTGTCTGTCATAGTCAAAATCATTTTCATCTTTTTGTGAGTGATCATCAACATAAAACCAATAAGAGAGCCTCAACCATGACAAGTCCTTAACGATTCATCATGGAGCTATCACATGAAAATAACATCCATGTTGCTTACATCCATGCAGCAAACCTGAACTACTAAACCAGAGTCAAGCCCTACTCTAGCCTCAAACTATGCTTGTAAATTCTAATATATAAAGCATAGATCAAGTTTGAATTTCTCCCTTTGATACTTGTAATCTCTTATATATCCATTTCAACGGGAAATAGATAACTTGATATTGGGTGAACCACTCTTCACATGCTTCCTTGTTTACTTGAAAAAAAAACAAAGAACTATCATAATTCTGCAAAACTAATAATTATTACAAGAGACTGCATCAAATTAGTGCATGAATTAGATTGTCTTGGATCCTCCACCACTCTGTAATATATAACCAGAAGAATTCACGTCTTTGTCGCCTAAAATAACATATTCGTCATGACAAAGTCATGATAATGTTTCAATCACTTTGTCCTAAAATAACAGTTTTGATGCTGGAATGAATGAAATGATTGTTCCAACACGATTCATGAAATCTACCGTTACACTGCACTAGGAAATTTTACTGTATAACCTTGAGCCTAAACCTGTTACTTACGATTCATGAAATCTGCCTTTAGATTGCACAAGGAAATCTATATCAAGCTGGCTCTAAGTTAACCATGGTTAAGTCCCTCTCTGTTCCACATGAAGTATCATCAGTGTTTTCTTAGTATCATTCTAAGTCCAATACCAAGTACAACAGAGTCAAGAATCACATTACTAAGACAGCCCAAATCCTTTTTGCAAAAACAAAAATGAAAAATCTCCATTTTTATCTTCAATGTTGTTGTAGCTTATAAAATCTCCGGCAACTCAGCAACATCATGTTTTGTTGTGTTCTGCCATTTGTTCAATATATTACTCTGATGATGTTGATATTGTTGAAGTTGCCTTTCTCTTTGTCACTTGCTTCATACATACCTTGTGTTGATGTTTCTTGCGGAGATTTGATTTCAATTTTTACTTTTCTTTGGGGAACGAATACTTAAGGAATGTTGAAATGACCAATGTTGTAGCACATCTCATTATTGACTGTCTTATGCTAAAGTGTGTCTTTGCAATGATATTTTCCTTTAGTTTGACACTATGCTTGTGTTTTATACCCTTTCCTACTGCTATATGTCTTCTCAATGACAATTAAAATTTTACATAAGTAAGTTCATCTAAGATTTTATTGATTTTAATATTTCCTTCATTTGTGAAACTAACTCTTCTTCATTTTCACTCAATGCAAGTGTTAATACTACCAGGTACTAACCTTCTCCAAAAACATCTTGTACATTTTTGCTCATGAATCCAAGGGGAAGATTGACGTACCAAGTATACTCTTTCTTTGTTAGAGACTTAGAAAATTCTTTCAACTTCAAATCGCCATCAAACCCATACACTTCCAACATCTCAATGAACTTGAGCAAATGCTTATTTGCACTTTTTTTTATCACCATTGAATAGCATAAATTTAAGGCTTACATAGTCCTGAAGGTATGGCTTGGCGGCAATACATTGATTGTATGGAAGCTTGAGGTCTAATACTCTCACATCACACTTAACCTGTATTTCTTGTAGGGACATGTCTAAATCCTCCTTTGTAACGAAGGATCTTTTAAAGTTGAAGTTGTAGCCTTTGGTAGTGTGATCGGACCAGTAATTTAGAGTAGAGTTGTTGGGTTGAATGATAGATCCTCCAATAACGATCTATGGTGTTACATGTGGGATAAAGATCCTCCAAGTTGAATCATTGTGTCTCTTGTTTGAGGTGCAAGCAATTGTATAACTACGGGTTTTAATAAAGGAACTTGTTTTTCAACTCCAGTAAGGTCCTATTCAAGAGCAAGAAAAGGGTTAACAAGTTGAAGTGCCTGGGGAGCGCGTTTAAGCAGCAATAGCAGGGGTTGACAAAGTCACACCCTATTGCACAGTGGCAATGGCAGCTAACAAGTAAATATTGGGCAAACATCACCATAAATTGGTTAAATTGTCTCGTACTCTCTTACATTAATTAGTTGACTTGCGCAATATTCTCTTGCATTACGCATAATATCTCAGCAGTGCTAGCTTGAGTACTAGCAAGTTGGTTAACGTCCTCAAATGCGGCATCTAATGCTCAATATCATCGGGATTAACATCAAGTTTTTTAGTTATATCCTCAGCTTAATCAGTAGGTTTCCCTCTTGGGGGTGCCATCATATAAGTGTCAATTTCCCTTTCCCCATTGTAGTCGCCAAAAAAAGCGGGTACGAAGCTTCGATTACAACGATCACATACGTGCCACATGACTATCGCACTACACGTGATGTAGAAAAACAATACATACAGAAATGATAAAGAAAACATCATGTAAAGAGGAGGAGTAAGCAATCTCAGTAGGCTCTAACATACGTGTGACAGAAGAGGGAGTTAAAAAGCATCAATCTCACTAAGTATAATGAATCCATGTTCATTCTTGTTTAATACAAGTGATTGATTCATTCAGATGAAAATCTAGCAACGCAACAACAATTTCTAAGATTTTCAACCATCCAAATGCACTAGGACTGGTGGTATTTATAAGAAACCTAGCTGTTTATATTGTCCATTGGATTGGATGGATAGTCAACAAGCATATGAGTCTATCTCATAATAAATATTAAAATGAGCTCCCTTATGGACTCAAGCCAATTAAGGGCATTATTTGTAGTGTGTAAGTTAATTTAAGAAAAGTTAGATTTGGGTGGGCCAATTCTGATGGACCCTACTCCAAGCCCACCATGCTAAATCTCCTTTGACCATCCCAACAAACTAAGTTCAACTCTCTAAACCCTATCACCTTATCTTAAAGAAATTCAAATAAAAAATAAGCTTGAAACCTCTATAATCAATCTTATATACATATATATATATATATTTTATAATAATGTCATATTAAAATTTTATTATTTTATTTTTTATTGACCTCTCAAAAAGTCCATAACTGGACCAGGCATGGCTGGGCTAGTTTGGGTTTCAATTTTGACTTGACATATGGAAATATCTAGGTAGATCCAATAAATACTGGAATTCAATATGATACAAAATCGCAATGATATGTTGCTGCAATTTACCTTTTGGTCCACTTGTGTATAGGGATGGGAGCAAATCGATTTGGTCCAATTTTCACTAAATCCAAACTAAACCGTAATTTACGGTTTTTTTTTTCCTTTCTAAATCAAACCATTAAAGAACGGTTTGGTTTGGATTGGATTTGAAATTTTCCAAACAATTAAATAACGATTCAGATTTTGCTCAAATTATCGACTAAATCAAAATTCTAATAAAAAAATTTAGTTCTAATACTTTACATTTAAGCAAATATTCAAATATAAAAATCACTCTATAAAATTCATATAGTACATCTCAACAAAATATATTATAAGTCAATCACATTTATAATCCATAATCCTTCACAAAATCACTTAGTCACTAATACAGTACACTCACTGTAAACCCTTGGTTTTTAGAGTAATCCTAAGCCTTAACCCTAAGTCGGAAAGTCAACGGAAACCTAAGTCAACAAGATCTCAAGTTAAACCTCCAGTTTAGATCCTGAATTCCGTGTTCGTAAACCGAGAACTCGAAAATTAAGTAAGTGCGTGGAATAGTCGTAATATTTGATTTCTTTAAAATTATCAAATTAGTTTATTTTCGACTTATTTCGAATCCGATTGGATACTGTTTTTGGAAAGCGTGTCCTAGGGCTCGAAAATTTAAAAATATATCTTTAATATTTTTAGACTCGTATTTTCATAAGGATTTCAAAAATATCGAGTTCATAATTTTTTCGGAATCTAAAAATATCAGTTATAGCTTATTAAGCATTTTTGACCATACGGTAACACATTTGCTGAAATACTAAAATAATTCAATTAATTATTTAATTTTATTTACGAAAATTTTGCCACTCATTTAAAAATATTTTTCTTAAATTTATTTTATATTTTTTTCTTAATAAAAAGAACTTTTTCAACCATACTTCAAAACTTCAATTGTCACTTCTACATTAATCATGTTTTCTTTCACTCATTTTACACTCCATTTCATGCATGGACAGCTGACCACACCCCTAAAAATAGCCACTTTTCTTTTATTTTAATGATTTATTTTTATGAATTAAAGTCTCTTTTAGTTAGCATATTAAGTAACACAAGTTACACTTTCAAAAATTTAAGTTACATATTAACTACACACTCTCTCTCTCCCCTATGAAGATCAGTCAGCCCTCATTTATGCCCCTTTGTTTTATTTTTCTTTTCCCATTTATTTAAACTCTTTTAATACACTCCTCTTTCTATTTAAAGACTTATACTTATACTTATACATTTTCATTCCTTTGCAATCCTACATCATTTACACTCCTCTTTTCCTCTCTTTATCTCTTCTTAGTCTTATTCTTACAAGAAAAACAAGCTGTCCCCATTTCAATTTCTTTCTACACTCCATCTTGAAGATTCTATAAGTATACCTTCTTCTTAAGCTTCCATAGATATTATAGATTGATTATATGGGGGTTTCATGCATCACAGGACTCTCCATAATGCCTAAAGGCTAGAGATGATGATGCCAAAACTTTGAAGCACTCCTCCTGTTTATGATCTATAATAATATTGCTATATTTGTTATCTTTAAGACTTTATTATCTTCGTATTTATATTATATTTTGTAGATCTAAATTTTTACGAAGCTTTGGTTATGTTTATGTTTAGATCTATAGGTTTAGGGCTTACTACCATGTATTTCTTTTATATTTATGCTTATATTATGTGTAGATCTTAGATTTGAACTTGAATAAAAATAGTAAAATTCGTATCTTAGCAAAACCTATATTTAAAAACCACTTTCCAAATCTCAAAATGAAAGTTTTAGTTGGAAAAAATGAAGGTTTAGTGGATGTTTATCATCAAGACTTCTTTTACAAGAATCAAAGGTGATTTTCAAAGTAACTTTCAAAAATAAAAATCTTATTTTCGGATTTAGGCCAAGACATAGTTTAAAAACATGTTTTATAACTCAAAAATGAAGATTTTATTTAAAAAATGGAAGGCTCTTAGAATAGGATATGTAAAGGATGATTTTTCATAAGTCTTGATTAATTTTATCAAATGATATATTCAAAAACAATTTTTGAAAATTTGGATCTAAGCCAAGACAAAAATATAAAGGGCTATTGGTATAGATATCCTAAGGATTGGATTTTTATAAGTTTAGATGAGTTTTTCTAAAAGGTATTCCTAAAATAGAGAGTTTTGTAAAAGACAAGTCTAGGTCTTAATTTCATTCTAAAACTCAAAGAAGAAATTCGGATTTAAGAAGAGATGAATTTTGAAAACCTTATTTTAGACTTCAAAACAAGAGTTTTATGTGGAAAATGGAATGCTTTGATAATGGGTGATATAAGAAAATTATTTTCATGAGTCATGTTAGTTTTAGCGAAGGATTTTCTCAAAACAAGAAAATGAGTTTCAACTCAAAATTTCGGTTTTTACAAAAGAAGATTTTTAGAATGTTCATTTGGACAATATCATTAGGATCATATAAGTATTTAATCTTTTATCTTCGGCTGGAAGTTTTCTTTACAAGTGTAGAACCAATATAAGTTGATCTAAAAAGTTAAAAGGAACAAAAGTAACAAATTTCGACAATAGCTCAAAACTGGAATTTTCGCAACCCTATTGCACAGTGGTTTTTCAATCCTCAAATGACCTTTTATGTTTTATTTAACTTGAGAAATGGATAGATCATTTGAAATAGATAGAAATCGATATATAATATGCGCAATTCCGAGTTAAAATGAGTTAGATATGACCATTTAAGCTAGGCCTTCAACTTAGACGAAAATTAACAAACTTAGTAATTAGAATTGTTGAGTTTATTAGAACTTCATAAGAGATACTCATTAAGGGTATTCCTTGTACTTAGATGATTTGGAGGACGGATTTCCACTTCCCGAGGACTACTACGACCAGTGGATTTCTCTCCATGGTCGAGTGAGTTCATTTTTTAAATAGTTATGCTCATGTATGTGCTTGTAATCGTAGTGGCATTAGAATTAGGAAAAGATAAAATTATGATGAGTGGTGATCTAATCTTGGTTGAATGAATGATAAATATATCGAGACGAGACTTGTTGTAAAACTCATTGTATGAGCTAGTATAGACTTGGATTATCTAAAATTCTCTATGATCGTATTTAATCTACAAAATTAACATGCCACGATTATATGAATAAACTGTACATGCATATCACGTAGTGAGTCACATTGCATTAGCTAATATACCTTTGGTGGGACAAAAGTATATTAGTAGAGGCAAGGGAGCCTATGTTAACATTAAAGATGCGAGATCGCTTAAGTTAACGGAAGTGGTGTAGGCACTTGAATCAACTACATAAAACAACAGATATTGTAAAAACTAAGAGAAAGAGATTGAGGTTATGATTGCATGACTTATGGACCACCCCACTCAAAATTGGAATTGTGGTTGCATGACTTATGGACCACCCCGACCCCGAATGGAGGGTGTAAATCCATTCACATATGACTTCCGGAAAGTCATATGCTTGTATGCTTATTTACTTATGCATTTCATATGGTTACTAATAACTTGTCTATTATATACAGTTGTTGAGTATTTATTTGGGAATAAATCTCACTAAGCCTATTAGCTTATACCTCTATAGTTTTTGTTGCAGTGTTCCTCTTTTTGGATTGTTCAGAGAAAACACTTTTCATAGGTTTATCTTTTGGATTAAGGAGCTTTTACAGAAGTCGGGACCTAGCTATAGGCGTGGACTTCTAGGAAAATCTCTTTAACATAAACTTTAATATTTGTAAGATGGTTTTAGACTGATTAAACTTCTATTGTTTGGCGGGGTATGCCCCTTGACTTTTGTAAAGATTTAACTTATTTATCTGGTTGTGATTTCTATTCTTAATGCTATTGTACGCCTTCTTAAGACTATTCGATTCAAAGTGTAATCCTAAAAATTTGTGCAGGTACATCTTACACCCGGTATGTAAACTTATGTGATGACTAAAGTTGTCATGCTTAAGTTTAAATATCGAGTGCGTTGGACTGTCGCGTTTTGGATACCCTTTGGGGCGTGACACTCACTATCGCATACATAATAGAATATAACTTATAGTAATTTAAAAAATCATCCAGTCAACCATCTACTAACAAATTTGGCAAAAAAAAACATCCATCAACAAAATTCATTTATGAATAAGGATGATTTGCTAACAAATTATACGATGAAAAATTAGTACATAATAATATCGAGTAAATTACATCAGTTGGTCACAGCGTTTGGGAGTAAGTTCATTTTGGATCACAACGTTTGGAAAAGCTCATTTTTTATCACAGCATTTGTGGGATAAGTTCATTTTAGGTCACAACATTTGAAAAAGTAATTCATTTTGAGTCACAGTGGACACGTCAACAGGAGAAAGATAACACGTATCAACAGGAGAAGTTGACACGTATCCACCATGACCAAAATGAATCATCTTTCCAAAAGTTGTGACAAAAAATGGACTTATTCCCAAGACGTTATGACCCAAAATTAACTTTTTCAAACGTTATGACCCAAAATAAACTTACTTCCAAATGTTGTGACCCACTGGTGTAATTTATCTTAATAATACATATAATTAAATAACAAAATATATACTCCGATGAGTTCAAATGATTAATAAAAAATAACATTAAATTGCCAATGGAAAAATATATCTTAAACCAAAAATAAAAAAAAATAAAAAAGAAATAAGTTATTATTGACCAATATTCATCATATCATAAACATTATCATAAAATCATAATATTATATATAACCTTTAATCAATCAACATAACAAAATTTACAATTACAAGTAAACTACCTTTATGTTTATTTAAAATAGTTTAGGCTGGATTTACAAATTGGTTTAATTTATCCTTTCAAACCAATTATAAATTTACGGATTAAACGGGTTTAAGAATTTTTTTAACCAAATTGTTTAGAAAGCCATATTTTCGATCTGGTTACAAATTGATTTAGTTTACACAAATTATAATACTTGTGCCGAATATTGGTCAACCCTCTTAAATTATCTTTATTTTCTAATTTTTCTTAATTAAATGTTCAGTTAATGGTTGAGAACTTAACGAGTCTTATTTCTCAATAATTTCAATTTTTAAAATGTCTAAGCAATTTTACGTTTTACCCGGAAAAATCACCATACGCAATCTTTTCGGGTGGTCATTAAGTAATTACACACGCTTCTGACCAAACTTTCCCATATCTAAATCACTTTTCCTCTTTTCCTCGAGTAAATACATTTGGCCTATGTTTCAAAATTATGCTTCAAACCGACGGAGGCATATACACTCCAGATAATTTCCCACATTTGTCCGTGTCGTGAAATTACCCTATTTTTTTTGGACAACTACATAAAATTGTATGATCCATCTGTCTTTGTTCTGACAGAAAGTAAAAGATGTCACATTGATGAAAATACAAAAAGATAGCACCAAGTATTCCATATCCTTGTTCCCACAAATTCCTAAATTTCCAGTAGCTATAATATTCGCGTTTAATTACCTTCTTAGGCAGCATAACACTAGAAATCTTGGACCATATTTTAAAGGCTCAAATCTGCCATAAACATCACAGAGAGAAAGGACCCCCAAGAGCCTACTTGGCAGACCAAAGGATTACAAGCAAATCCTATCTGCATTTACATTGGCCGTTAATTATCTACATCGCCAAATCTCTCACCTCTCTAAACATCTGCATCATCATCACCGTGACGATGCATATCAAAGCTCCATTATCCCGCCAAATAAAATTTACAGATAATTTGTGCAAATGAATTCATGTGATATTTCTTCAACTACTCCTGATAAATCACAGACACTAACTTCGATAGCTCGATGATCTAGTTTCTCACGGACTACTAGCACTTTTGTCATCTAGTTACAAGTAAGATTATGTTAAACTTTCCTACCTATCGAGATGGTTGGAGTCTAACGTGCGGGCAAGGCATCTCTGGTTCTCCCCTGGTCCATAGAGTTTTGAGGTCTCCTCTTTTTCTTGACAGCGTCAGGAGAGTTCCTGGCAAGCACGTTCATGATATTGTTGGTAATTTGTTCATATGAAAGGATTAACTTAAACCAGCTTAAGCGCCCACAAATACAAGAGCCCTAGTGCTAGTAAAGCATTTTCAAAAAAAGCTGCAAATACCAGTGGCTTCCACTAGTAGGTGGTAGAACCATTAGTAGGTGGTAGAACACCATGGTAGCAATTAAATTAACTTTCCACATTAGCAATTAACAATCTTAAAAAATAACAATGGATAATGAAAAATCTTCCTTATTTTGCCATTTAATCTTATTTTTGGAGAAGAATTTTGGTTTTTCAACTAGACAATTACCAAGAGTAAATGGAACAATGTAGAGCAATGCCGGCTGGCCATGTCCATCCATCAAGTTCAAAGCCACATACGTGATAAACAGACCTGAAAAGCAAATATTGGAGAATCAATACAAGTACGAGTAATGACACCATCAATAAAGCAACGGTTGCAATAGAATGAAATTTCTGTTATTCCTGTGTCTGACACATTGCCTTTGTCTGCAGTATTAGATGGATTGCTCTATGGTTCTCCTAGTGCAAACCATCATTCGGGTATGATCTAAATTCAAAGAATACAAAACTTGTGATAGATGATCCAGCTATGAATTTCTAAAAGTTAAAGTAGCCTCAACTAGCCGTGTTTGAAGTCTGCAAAAAAATCAAATGTGGGCAAAATGAATCCTACCTGGCATTGGGATGGCAGCTCTAGATAGGAAATACCGAAATAAAATAGTTAAAATGAAAGTGGGCTAAAGCTAAATGGTATGCACTTATTTTAACCATTCTTTCTATCCCTACTCTCACACCCAAAGTATCTACATAACCAATAGAGTGATTTTCCTACCATGGAAGTTTTACAGCCCATATTATAAATCAACCTTCTTAATTATAAATCAACCTTCTTACTAGCTATACTTTCACAAATTATCAGGTCATTCCAAGACAAGGAGAATGTATATACCTAGACCATAGGCAGTCATTGCCCACAGAAAATATCCTGCTTTGAGATTCTTCCGAGCCAACCAATCATACCTGCAACAGTAACACCAACTTTCAATTTATGTATTTACAGGGTTTGAATGCATCTCATTAATAAAAATCAATTTTTCATATATTCATCAACAGTAAAGAGTGCTTTCACTTTGATAATATACCTCATTCAAATTACACATGAACAGTTAAAAAGTGCTAAATTTTATCAACATTTGGGAAACCTTATCTTACAGGGCTAAGCAAAAGGTCAATGAATGATTCCTCATGAAGAAAATGTAATGCTACAAGATCATGAGTGATTCCTCATCCTTGGTCTTTCCACAACACAATGAAAATCAAAACTGTCCTTAATCTTAACATGCTTTCTGCTCTTTTTCTCTACGATGTTTAAATTAAGTTTGGGCTTGTTAAGAGAGAACCCACCATGCCATGAACAAGTAGATGGCAAAATATTGATTGATCACTGATAATTTCTTTTTTTTTTTTTTTTTTTTTTTGTTCCTTTTACACAAATGTGACAGTTTTCCAAAGCCAATAACTGCAAGTCTCCTATTTTTGCTCTCCTTATGACACATGACACTGCAATATAACTTGCCTTATTTATTCAAAGATAAGACAGACACATAGGCCCGAGACAAAACACGACATGTTAAATACCCAAATATACATATTAACAATAGACACATCACACAACATACATGAGACCCACACTTAGCAGTATTGCTGCTGTACAACACAACAAAAGCACAACAGCAATTGCACTATTCCATCCTCCTGCTGTGTGTACGAACATGTGCAAAAGGAATTACATTATAAGACTCTTTTGTCGAAGTTTGTAACATGCTACTTTGAACAAATTAAATTCAACAGCAGCTTTCGACGAAGTGATTGCAACCGCCTTGAACGTTCCCAGAGCCTGTGCCTGCAATATATTTTCCGTGGGAACTGAAATCTTGCACATCTTTTGTAACAATGTACTTCCTCAAATACCTATAAGTACTTATGGCTCTCAGCCTCTCCTCATGTTGTAGAGCAGAGAATTGCACATCCAAATTTAGGTGGTCCTTCAAAGATAATTAGAAAGCCAGCTAAAGAGTAACTGCCTTAGCTTTACTTTTGAAGCAGTCAACCTGATCCTAAAAAATCAAAGGAACAGAGTTTGCTCAAAATTGATCAGGGTCATCATCATTGCTTCAAAGGACCTCATACAAATGAGTCCTAGTTAGCCACGTAGGAAATTATTCCTTTTGGCTTTAGAGTTGTGTTTGATAGAGGTGATTTTGTCATTCGTGCTGCTTCTGCTTTCTGATCATTGGCATTTCTGTTATTCATTTAAAGCCTAAGACAGCTATCCGAAGCCATCACTTGAATTGTTTCAATTGCTTGCTTTGTGGATGAGGTGATTTTAAGGGGGTGACCTTGTTAGGTATTGGAGATAGTAAATAATATTATTAGTAAAGTTTTTTTTTTTTTTTTTTTTTTGCAAGGATAAAGATATTCTTAGTAGAGTTAGTAATTATAATAGAATAGATAAATTACACTAAAAAATGTTAGCATTTGAGGGTAAGTCCATTTAAAATATCAACATCTTGAGTATTTAAAAAAAAGTATAAACATTTGGCAAATTGTATCAAATAAGATAACAACATTTTGCAACGTTCATTTGAGATACCAATATTCGGATTAGTTTTCAATTAAATCTCTTTAATTTTCTATCAATGGTCAATTATTAATATCTTATTTGGCTCACTTTACCAAATGTTGATGCATCTTTTTAACTACTCAAAACATTAATACCTTAAATAAACTTTAACTCCAAATGTTGATATCTCTTTTTAACCACTTAAAACGCCGATACCTTATATGAACTTATCTCCAGACACTAATACATTTTGATGTAATTTATCTTAATAAAATAGGATAGCAGTAATAAGATAGCTTACAAAGAGACCAACAAAATGCTGTCATGTGGCACATAAATAGAAGAAAATTAGTATCAATAGGGGTGAGTAGTAGTGAGAGATCTATTCTCTTAAAAAGTGAGGAGCTCCATGTTCCGTTTATATGGGCATATTTGCTCTGGTATGAGCATCACGTCTTAGATCTAATTCATTAAATTAGGCCTTGTAATCACTTCATTGTCAATATAATCGATATATGAATTCCTGAGTTCATGACATTACTAAAGATTGGAGGCCTAACCACCCAAGTAGATAGATGACATGGTGACAGACCTCAAAGAAAGTAGTTTCTTTTCCTATCAAAGGGAGTGGAAGCCAGCTTTTGCAGCATCAATTTATATTCTTTGGAGGGAGAGGAATGGGAGGAGAGTTTTGGATGTGGCTGAACCTACCCCTTCAATAGTTAGGCTTATTCTAAAGGCTATTTGTATTGTAAGATGAGTGCTTGTTCTCCCTTTACTTGAATTTTTCCCTTTGTATCTCACATTTGCTGTATTCCCTTTGTACTTCTCTCTTCCTTTATCAATAAAAAACGTTTTTGCACGGGCTAAACATGTATAGTGAAGAATGTTTCCCTTAAGAGAGAGGTAAAAAATAGTAGTAGTTGGGAGAACCAAGAGATTAAAAGCTTGAACCTCAACGAAAAAGCCACTAACAGCCCTGGCAAGATAATATCGCCAAATCCTATGATGCTGTAGCCACCCCACGGGTCAAACATTCTAGGAATTTTCAACAGCATTGGAATACCATCCTCTCCACTCTTATCACCCCGAGCTACCTGTACACGGACAAACCATGAAAGTTTCAGTGAAATTTGGCTATTAAGTGTTGATAGCATATATTGTCATAATAGAAAGGAGTACTAAATAAATTGTCCAAATGGTATAAGATTGGAAGGATACCCACCACTATCATCACACTCTCATGGAACAACCATTTGGATGCAAATACCCAGAAGATATCATACGAAAAGGCACAGCAGAGAAGTACTGTACCAACCTGTTAGGAAAAAAAAGGAAGAAGTAGAATAAGGTAATGGTTCAAAAACTCTTTATCATTAAAAGAGACAGGTAGGTTGCGACATTAACAAGTATACTTATTTTCTTCTCAACATATCAGAATCAATTGGGGAAATTTAAGTAATGAAAATTCAACAAAGCTTCCTGACGTAGCAAAATGAGAGAGAACGAGACTCCTAAGACAAGAAGGGTGTCCATCGCACATGGCAGAGCATGGACTCTGATTAAGCAGGTTGTAACAAAATCTGCAACTCATCTTCATTGGTGTTGGGGAGGCAGATTATGAAGCACTTCACTATAGAGAATATGATAAGCCCAATATATAGCAGCAATATGGAAGATAAGGCTTGAAATCTAAAGTAATAAATGAGATGTTTCACATCCACCACAACTGGGGAGCATATGTATAGGAAAAAAATAAACCAAAAATGACATGCATTACTTTTCCAGGGTGTTACTGGTTCAAGTAAGTCCATTACTTAGTTTCTTTCCTTCACTTTCTGGTATTTGTACTATGTTTCTTTTTTCACCCAGTTGTAGGAAATAACAAATAGCTCAGCTACAATCTTTTGCTTAAAATTGTATTCTCCATGCTGAGTTTGCAGGAAAGTGAGTACCAGGATAACATCAATAAAAGCCATTTATTTCCTCATTTCAAGTTTCAGTTTCTTTAAGACATAACCAAGAAGGAATTCAACATAGAAGACTAAGCCAAAACTACCCCAGACTGACCACAATCAATGAACATAATGAAAACTCTACTATCCCTCTGCATGCAGCAACTGAGAAAGTGTAGTACTTTGGAAGTGATTTGAAGCTAGTACCTTTAGATTTGGTACACGAACAATTTGAAGAACTGTGATAATCAAAGCAATACCCTGGTCATGACAAAATGACAGCAATGGTTACTTGGCCAACAAGACAAAAGAACTTCGACTCACTCCAATTAAACGTAAAACTTAAAAAAATAATGCAAATAATATGATTCAACAAGAACAGATACATCAGAAAAAGAGAACAAAAGAAACATTGACTGCTTCCATAAAAACCAGCATCCTGATAAAAATAGAGTTTATCTGATTCAGGATGAATTTGTTTAAGTTATATGTGCTCAGTGTCTAGTTAATTTATGATACTATAATTAGTAAAGAACTGGTTATGTTAGGCTTAGTTATGTCTTTAATTGTTTTTAGGCCTAGTACTTATGAGGGTTCTGTATATTTGGATTTATCTGACCATGGACGTCAAATTTAAACTTTAAAAACTGAGATTGGTATTTTCCTCTCTTCTTTGTGATTTCCTCTAGCCTTCCCTTTTCCACTTTCATTGATTTTATTCCTCCACCAGGATCCCATGACAAGGGTAACGAACAATATAGGGATGGAGAAGGGAGGACAACAAAATACTATGTGTTCATCCACAGTGTAAAGAAAAATGGATGATAAATGGCTAAACAAGAATGAAGGAATACAAGGCATGCCCTCAACACCTTGCAGAAGACACATGCATGGAATGACATAGATTTCTATGTGCTTTTATCTATACAAGTGAGTGATTTTTCAATTAGCAAAGATTGATCACAATGATCAGAATAATTTTTGAAATTGGATATTTAATGATGTCACTGAATGAACCCAAACATCAATAAAGAAATTAGAAGATTATCTTACCAGAATGTCTTGTCCTATCCAAGCAAAAGACACATGACGGAAAACGGCCCAGACAACTGCAAATGCTATGCAAAAGGGTGAAACAGCTAAAGTGAGATATGAGACTGCTCCAAGGATGGGAACTTTAACATATGATTCTCCAGCACGCCCAAACCATCTGAAACTACATTTATCTGGTTGTCAGGATCGCATATCTAGCAAACTGTTCAGCTAGAAAAAAGTTAAGCATGCAGGATGCAGCAGTGCATGCATTGCTAAGATTTGAAAACCATACTTCCATTTTATCATCTAAAGAAGCTATATTACTCAAATTTCTTCTTAATTAAATGCTGACCAATACTCAGCCACATGGCTCTGGAGTCTACTTAAGACAATCTGAGTGACAAAAAATTCCCATATTAGGTCCCAGCTTGCATACCCTCAGTATAAAATTTTACCATCAAAAAAGAATGGAGTCCTATCAATCATGTACAATGAAAAATCACCTACTATTTTATTGGAAATAAATACTTTAAGATCAGATTGTAACAGATTGTTAAAAAAACACAGAATATAGAAGGCAATGGGTAACAGCCAATCAAAGTAACAGCTAGAAATTTCTATTCTTTTGGTTTACTACAAACGTTGATGTTAAATACATGGAAACAAGCATCCTCAAGGCAAAACCAGCATCTTCTTCAGTAAACCCAAGATTATGTGAGTTCAAAAAGATGTGGATTTGTTCCATCATGCAAATGTAGGTTACACACAGAAAGTATTTCCAAGGGTTCCCTTTTCTCTAAAGAGCAATATGCACTAGGGGCAATACTCCACATGTGGTACTAAGTGTTAAAGAATCCAAGGCCTTGTAACCCACTTGACATGAATGTTTTCTCCCAAAGGGTTGATTTAGGTTTATCTTTGTAATTCCGCCCCTAACTCAATGTATTTTCCACACACACACACCCTCCCAAAACAAATAAATAAATAAAAATTAAGAGGAGAGAGAGAGAGAGGGTGAGTAGGACAGAAAATCAAAGAGTCACATACCATGATAACAAAGCCACCAAGCATGTTTGTAACCCCTGTCAATTAAGGAAAAAAAAATGCCAGATTAGCACTTCTAGAAGCATATCAACAATAGCACGAGTGCCAAACTTTAGGCCAACCTCAAAAGAACATAAGAGAGCAGGTCAGACCTTTTTGGCTAGTGCATAACGAATGTTTGAAATTCTCATTTCATAATCAGGTACAAAGTACAAAAATTGAAAAAATAAATAAATATAAAAATAAAAATAAAAACAAAAATAAGAATTGTTAGACTTAAAGAACTCTAAAGGATCAACTATGTTCTTTACAAAAACTTCGTTTGGACATTAATTTGTAAGCCACCTGCCAAAAATTCTATCTATAAACCATCCCTTCTTCAAGAGCACTTCTACTTTCCCCAGCTTTAAATTTCATCTGTCTGCTTCAAGGGGGGCGGGGTGCGAAAAAACCTCCATCAACTATTAAATTTTCACACTCTAATAGCCATTCCTTTCTTTATCCAGTCCTTCATATACATTTAATGTATTAAATAGGTTTTTTTTGCAAGTACATCAAATACCAGTAAACCGCCACAAGAATCTAAGGGTGGAAACTCCCAAATTCAATTTAAGCGAAGGCAGAATGTAGTGCCTCACTGATTAAGCCAAACATCAAATTCTGATGTACAAGAATATTAATCAGAAACATTAATATCCGAACAACACAGGGCCCAACTAGAAAGAGAGTATGCCCTTAAAATATGAGGAAGTGCCCTTGCACACAAGCAGGACTACGTAGTAAAGAATCACGTCATCAATACCAGATCATGCAGCTTCAAAAGCTCATGCAGAAATAGAGAGAACAATGACCAAGAAAAAACAATCAAAAGCAAATTAAAATTACCTCAATTCCACCAATGCAAAAGAGAACCACCAGAACCTCGATAAACCAAAATGACATGAGCTTGTAAAGCATAACAAGAAAACATGAAGCAATCACGACAAACATAACTGCTGATATCACATTAATGTCCACAACAACACCCATGCCTTTGTCTTCCATTAACAGCAAATCATCAGGTGCATCCTGCAGGAAGACAAGATAGCTATCTCACTAGGGTCCAGTCCACTCAAAAAATTTTCAAAAATCAAAAAAGCACGACATTGCATGAGTTCACTCGAGGGAAAGCTACAGAAAAGACTGCTCCAGGCAGAAATTCACCTTTAAAAGCTGTTCATGCTCAATAGTTGCTTCTCTAGCAGTCCATGCCGACCAATAAGAAGCACATAAGATGGTACCAACAGCCATGAGCCATAAAAACACCTCAGCAACATCCACTGGTGGACGTTTTGGGGAATACAACTGCACTGAAACTGCAAAGAGTAACTTGTATCTTAGCATTTGTTGTGTTGATGAATATTTTTACACATCTATGCTTATGTCCGTTTTCCTTACCTAATATAGAACAAACTCAAGCATTATCCTGCTAGTGCTAGGTAGCGTAGGCTTGTTTTCAATATGTGTACAATTATATAGAGATTTTAGGTTCTTCTCCTTGTCTTTTTTTGGGTGAAATCAGATTTTTTTTTCCTTTTTTCATTAATATAAAAGTACATAGGAGACAAAAGGTGCAAAGGAGTGTTTTATTTCCCCTATAAAAAACACAAAGGAATCACTGCTACCCCACCAAAACAAATCACAAATGAGTCTAGTAGAAACATAGATTATCAATCAATGCACCTCTACCACAAGAAGTATGTTGATAAAAAGCTAAACAAGTACAAGAGCCTAGTTTAGAGCTTAATATAAGGCTGCAAACAAGTTGAATTGAAATGATAAAGTGTTGAGCTCAAGCTCGAGCTTAAAATTTTATGCTCGAATTTGGCTCAATGGAACATTACATAGACCCGAGCAACTTGGTTAAGCTCGATTTATTAAAAAAATAATTTTAATTATAATAATATTAATACCTAAACTTGATTAAACTTCGATTAACATTTATAATCAACTTGAGTTTGATAGAGCTCAATTAGGCTACAAGCTAATCGAGCTAGATATATAAAGCTCAAACTTGGATCGATGAACTACTTGACTGGCTCAAACTCAAGCTCAACTCAACTATGCTTGAATAAAACTCAAGTAAACATCAAGCCAAGCTCGAGCAGTTTGTGAACCGGCTTGATTTATTTGCACTCCTAGCTTAATAAAAGGGGGGAAAAAAAGATATATTCTACTCATCAACATTCTCTATCATCAATTCACAATCAACATGTTCAAAATTATGCAAACTATCTACTTCATTGAAAATCTCTTGTGATGATGATGCATTCAAAACAAAACTTACACATTCATGAGCTAAGGTGTCTTAAGTTCTCATTAACTTGTTCTTCATTGCAAAACAGTGGAGATAATTGAATGCATGAAAAGGTATAACAAAAACATGGATTGGCACACAAATAGTACCATTCTTGTTCACTACAATTCAAGCACACAATATTCACTTCAATTTCGAGTTCATTATTTTGAGGAAATGACCTTTAGGAATCCACCAGCCAAAATCCATAAAATTAGAATAAATTATATAAGTTAAACTCAATGAGAAAAAATCCACCATAAACTCAAGTAAAAACAAAACAAAAGAAAAGAAATGGCTAGATTAGCAGTAGTAGGCTTTCCTGATATTGCCAATGTTCTCCGGCAACAGCACCAAAAACTTGGTTGCACTATTTCTGACCAAGTTTTAAATAAGTTAATTCCTATTATCTCTTTCCTATAATCTAGCAACGCTAGGCAAGTGTATCCATCACATGTAGTATACGAATAAAATATACGATCGTATTCCTCAGGGATCTTGACATGTACTATTACTCACCTTTTTCTTATTATCTTGTTATGCTTCAAAGGATACCCTAAATGCAACAGTCCGCCACACCCAATATTAAAGCTTAAGTAGACAACCTTAGTCATCTCAAAAGCTTCGATACCAGGTGTAAGACGTACTTTCCCAATCATAGAGGACCAAACTTTGAAGCAAGCTATTTAAGAAGATATTCATAGTAGCAATTAAGAATAAAAATCATAACAATTACATCTCAAATATAAATAGAGAGAGTCTTACAAATATCAAAGAGGCATTTCCCTATCAAAATATATTAAGTCCATCATAATCTAACTTTCAAAATAAATACACCAGAGTAACTACAATTATTTCATGGAGTAGCTAAATCAAATGCAAAACTTTAATCTATTTAACAATCTATTTAAATATTGTTTACCCTAAATGAAACCTGGAGCTCTACATCTAGAATTTGTTTAATAGCTATGTTGCCGAATAAAACTTGTGCTGTTTAACTTAGTGAAGGTAAACTTAAACGCATTATACTAGAGAAGCTGGGGAAAAAAAAAACACTTACCATTGGAATTGTTATTTATCAACCCTTCTATGGTACCACCAGCATCTTGAGGGAGCAATACAGAAGGAATGTTTACATAGACATCAGTTTCATTGGGTTCACAAACCATCTTGAAAAGTTCTGCAAACACAACCCGTTATTTTAGCATATACAATTTTTACAAAATTACATCCAACTGTTTTGGGTTGAAAACAAAACAATCTACTATAAGAGGCACCAGCAGTAAAAGAACTATCTCTAGACATTCGTAACCAGAAGAATTCAGCAGGGACAGGCAAAAGTAACTGCTTTGCTGCAACATTCTAGCCACTGAAAAGCTAAAGTGGGGAAGAAATTTATTGAACATAACAAGTACCTGCACGGTTGTTTATAATGAGTATTGCCGATGCATTAGCAGCTTCAGCAACATTTGCCTTCGTTGTAAAGCTACAGTTGCCTCTATGTGCAAGAACAACCTCCTTCGATAACTACCAAAAAAAATGCCACAGCAAGGTTACTATTTTACCAAAATATTAAAAGCTATATCCGAGAAAATTCGTGCTTTAACATTTCACCAACAAAGGCCAAAAAGAAAAGCATTTCAACAACAACAGAGAATGGAAGTTGCCACAAGGTTTCCGCAACATAAAACAATCAAGGAAATAAAACCTTATTTCTGAGAGAGCTACAACAATCTGGAGGGTCTGCCAGCACAACCCTCGTGTGGTTTGCATGTTTTTCTTTTGATTCCAGGGTAGGGCCAAATCGAGCACCGACACCAACATACTCAATATCCTCATTGTTATTTATCCAAGTCGGAACTTTCACCTATAAAAAAGCACATCCTTAGAACTCTGCTGAACAAAGAACTTCAAGCACTAAAATGGGAAACTGCATCAGCAGGAAATTATTAAAATTGACATTGTTTAGTATGAAAACAAGAAGGAAGGACAAAATAGTATGTGCCCCTTTGATTTCTTACACATGCCACACTCAGGCATCGGCCATGGCTCCTTAGCATTAACCAGGGGCTATATGACACGAATCAAAGAAAATACCTTTCATGGAAGTTAATGAGGAAGTATAGATAAAACAATCACTCAAACTACACGTTGCATACTATTTAAAAACCAACCAGATACATAACCAATCATTCTTTCATGTCTCCAAATGGATTTCTCAAAAGGGTTCTCATCAAAATACTTTCTCAGTATCTTTAATTAATTAGGGACATATTCTTATGAACTAATAAGATATTTATAGTTTAAATGCATAATAAATTATTAAATTGTTAGCCATATTACACGAGGCACAAAGATCTGCCTTGGCCACTATCAATGGGTAAATAAGCTCCCTTTCATGTTTCTTTTCAATTGCAGACATAAATATCCAAAAATAATAAACTCTTTCTCAATTTCCTCGATTTCATTTTTCAAAACACTGTTAATTTCTCGAGCAAACCCGCGACAGCTTACATAAAAATTCATCCGTTCCCTCAGTCAGTTCCATATCATTCATCCAGAAATAAAAATTAAAATTATAGGAATACGAGAAACTTTAAGTGAAAAATAAAATATTTCCACAATATCGAGACTCAGATGCATATACTCGTCCCGAATTTAAGTTCAACAAAGCGAAATACTACATATTAACTCATTGCCCAGGCTATCGTGATTGGTCGAATAGCGGATTTAAGAACCTATCCAGAATCATTAGAAGAAGAAGTCAAAGTCAAAAATGGTGTTAGTAAATATTATTTCTCTCACCGCGTCCAACACTAGACAAAAACAGTAATTACTGCTAAAAAAAATTAATTTAAAAAATTTAAAAATAGTACAAACTCACTCAATTTCCGAAAACTAAGGCATTAATTATTATTTTCCGTCTAATAAAGACAAGTCTGAAAGTACATCCAGAACCAGAAGGCGGACGACCTATAAACAAGTTCCGCCAAAATAATAATATTAATTAATTAATTAAACAAATTCTGTGCTTTTCCTTCATTCTCTCATTAACAGAACAGAAAAAATAAAATTAAAATTAAATAAAACGAAAAAAAATTCCAAGTCTCACCGTCTCATAAACCTAGGGCTTGTCTCCTAAGTTTCACAATCCTCAAGAACAATTTACTTATTTCTTTTTAGCTTAACCTAATTAAAATTTTACGATCTTCAAATATTATCGTCCTAATCTAAAGCTCGATTACGTAAACTTCTAGCTCAGCTGACACAATTAGAATTCAGCGTACTCGGATAAACATTTCTGCGAAATTACTAATTAAACAAATTATTTCATACGAAATCAAAAAATAACCAAAAGAAACAAAAGATGCCAGTCGTATCTATTTTAACAAAGTAAATAATAAATTTAAATAAAAGATATAGATGATAATAATAATAAAGTGCAGTGAAGTGAAAAATAGCTACCAGGACGAAGTCGTTCTCACAACCAGGCCGCTTCGGAGCGACGTCGTCTTCGTGTACTATATCGCCGCCATGAACTAAACACGGACTCAAGCAAACATGACAACGAAAAACCTATACATAAATCTCTACGTATATCCATCACAGCTTAAGAATCTCTTAAAAAAAAATTAAAAATGGATGAAAGTTTTTAGAGAGAGACGGAAAGGAGAGGGAAGGTAGCAGGAGTTGTCGTTTTGAGAGAAGAACGTGAGGGGGAGAGAGAAGGAGAGAGAGAGAGGGTGGTAAGATGCCCGTTGTTGAATGGGTTCGGTTGGGAAGGACGGGGGTTTAGGTACGCCACGCGCTTCTTGTGGCGGTGATGTGAAGGAACCAATTGGGTTCGGAGAGACTTGGGTGATGGTAAAATTTTGGGAGTTATTGTGTGCTTTAGGGTGTATGGTCATGGTGATCCTGATTGGGCAGCGTTAGGGATATTCTTTAAAAATAGGAAAAATTAATAAATACTCTTTCAAACTTTTTTGAGATTTTGGCAAAAAAAAAAAAAAATTAGTTTTTATGATAAAAACAACCAAGAGGCGAGAAGTCATAAAACTGGCTTTATTTTCAACCCACCCTTTAAACTTTTTTCCTTGAGACAATTTGCTGCTTTTACACTATTGTTTTTTATGCTATGTTTAGATGAGTGGAAATGTCTCTATACATTTGATTTAGGAATGGAATAAAATATAAATAGAATTCTAACTTTTATTAGGAATGAAAAAGGAGAGCTGATTGATATTATTTATATATCATTTACAGTCTCATTAGTAAAAATCAAAATATATAGAAAAAAATCAAAAAATTTTCATTTCTTCTATAAAAAAATTGTTATTCCTACCTGGTTGACATAATAATTCTATAGAATAATTGTTCCACCAACAAAACACATGCGTCTAGATAGATGGAAGAATTGGATATTTAATTTTACTTTTATGAAGTCGTACAACATGTGTAAGAAGATTAGTGGATAATGGAAATAAAGCATGTATCTACCTACTTTAATAAAAGACAAAATGTATAAAAAAAATAGGGAAAAGAAAAACATAAATTTGGTGGACACACAAGGCGGATTATTTTCACTGATGAACCATCTTTCTTTCTTGCTGGCAAAAAGAAGAGGAAAAAAAAAAAGAAGAACTATCTTTCCTTCACAATAAATTTGGAAAGAACTCAATATAAATGAGCATAATATTTGAAAAATTATCAATTTATCCATAAAATGAGATAGAAATAAAAATTTTGATAAGATGAAGGGTAAGTTACAATAATTATTTTGATTATCTCATTCTAGTTACTTTTTGCATTAATTAAATATAGAATAAGGACTTATTTCTATTCATTTTCTTTCGTTTCTAGTTTTTTATGTAAAAAAAGGTGAAACTTGTCATTTGTCTCATTCTTTCTTTCCATAAAATTCATTTAATCCTCATTTATCTTAAAGCTTTTAATAGTTTTGTAATTTAGTGGTATCAACTTTTGTCTCCTAAGTAGAATATATCATGTTTGAATCTCTCGTCTTCATTGTAATAACCAGAAAAAGAAAATATTAATAGCAATGATAATTTTTTAATTCTTTGTTATGGATGATAATCTTTCTAATGTTTTATGAAAGACCCATAATTCTTACTTAGCCAATTTTGAAATGATTTAATTAAACAATATAATAGGTAGTTAGTTTTGAATATAGTTTAGATAGTTTAATTGAATAAAAGAAGAAAACAATAGAATATGATTAGACAATTTGATATAATTAAATTTGTAAATAAGTTAAGTTAAAATTTGAGATTATGCATTTTTTTTCAAAACTGTTTATTTGTTTCATCTATTTATTCCAACAAAATCAAATTTCATAACATTTTCCAAATTTGTCGATTATAAATCATTTTCTTCGATTTCCAATCTCTAATCTCTTAAATACTCATTATAAATGTTTAGTGGATTTCTAAATCCCTAAATTTTAGCTTAAAACTTCATATCCTTAACCCATCAATTTTGATATCATCTATCTATCTAAAAATATCAATTTTTTAAACCTGAACTTAAACCACATATTAATTTGATATAAACTAAAACTTCTAAACTAAACCCCCATTCCAAGTTATTTATTTCTAACCTATAAATTCTCAAATCATTTTCTAAACACTTTTTGAATTAAAGATATTTATCAAAAAGTTTTAAACACAGTACTCTATCCTAAAATATCATAAAAACTTTTATCATTTCCTTTTCCTTTTATTTTCCCTACCTTAGCTTTTCTTTTTCTTTCTTTCTCTTTACGTTTTTCTTTCCTCCCTTTCTTCTCTTCTTTTTCTTTCTTCCTTCTCCTAAAATCAAACTCCAAATCTCAATTTGAAGAAGACTAGAGGAGAAATTAATGTTAGAAAAAGAATATAGGAGTTGGAAATCAAGTTAGAAAAAAACTTCAACAACAAGAAATAAGGATCAAGTAGCTAGAATTGGCCGAACATGTAAGTTATGTTGTTTTCTTGTTTTAATAATTGTTTATGCATGTATCTAACGAATTAATGCTAGTGATCATATGTAGGATTTAAGATGAAACAAGTAAACTTGTAATATATGAAGTTATATATTAAAACCTAGGTGAGATCATGCATGTTACAATTAGGATTGAGATGAAATATGAAGTAAAAATATGAATATAGGTGTTATAGATGATGATTCCAAGTTTGTATATTGATCATGGGATTCTAGGTGTTGATATATGATATAAAACAAGAGGTAAAATAGGTTAAGTTTCAAAGGAAGTAAATAGAGAAAAGAGCATGGGGTAAATACCGGATGTCATAATTAGTCATGCCTTACTATTGCTTAAAAATACATGATGTTAACTTACTCAAGGAGAAGCATGGCTAGAACACATCTTGTCATGTCCAATTGTGCTCCTCTCTGACCTCAAAAACTCAAAGAAAATATGTTTTTCAAAATATCTACCAATACTTCTCTTTGGTCTCAAAACTCAACCAATTCTAAAAGAACATGGGGGAATACATGTGTTCGTGTACCTCCCTGTGTGCTTTTCCAACCTCTTCATAACTTCAATTTTTTTCATCTAGATCCCACGAAACTTGACCCGGTTCATCCCATAACCTTAAGTAATCCTCTAAGGCCTTCAAAATGCAAATTTAACAAATACTAATACCCCAATTAAGATATATATCATTCAAACACATTAAGTCTAAAATGCTTCACCAAACTAAAGTAATTCAAACTTCATAAAATAGAATAGATGAATGATAGTTAATATATTCTATTAATTAAATGATATAATTAAGAATGATTTGAGTGAATTAATAGGTTTAATAACAAATTAGATTTAACATAGATTTAAGCCTAAAATGAATCATAAGTATAAAATGAACTTAGTTAATAAATCTAAGTTCAACTTGGCTAAATAGACTTTAATGAACTAAAATGAATTAAATTGATTAGTTTAATCAACTTGGCTAAAATTAATTTAATATAGGTTTAATAACTTGCAATTGATTTGGATGTATTATGTTAAGCTAAACCATGATTAATATAGAGTATTGTTTCAAATGCATTTCTTTTCTTTGAAGGAAAATGAGTATTTTTTTTAAAGTGAACAGTATGATGATGATGTATTTATAATGAATGAATAACTTATAAAAAAAAAAAAAGAAATAATTTGACAAACAATAGAAACCTTTTTGTATCCTGGCAGGCGATTTTCGCAACTACGGTGGGGTTCCTACTTATTGTTTGATCAAATAGGTTTTTTAAATGGATTGATATAAATAAATAATTAAATTAAATGTTTATATGAGTTTAATTCTTGAACAGATGAATGTATAGTTGATCTATCCTTTACTTTTGTTTTGGGATTCCAAACACTATAAAAGGTACATAGTGACATGCTTGTTGCATACTAGGACAAGCATATTAAAATGAATAAAAAATTTAAAGACGGCTTCATAATTAATAAGTGTTGAATGTGCCTGTGTCATTTAATTCAGTATGGGGGAGCAACAACATTGTCTAGAGCTAAGCGCGGTAGTCAAGCGCTTAGGCCACCTCCTATCATGATGCAATGATATTTTATAAGTGGCTCAGCGGGTAACTGATAGGGCAAATAGTATTGGTGTAACATTTGCTTAAGCTTAAGGTGAAGTAACATGGTTTATTTCACATTTACAAGACCAGTTAAACTAAACGATGTTATAGACTAAGATAAGTAAATATATGTAATGATCGTGAATCCTACATTAGGCTATTTTCTTTTTCAATTAGATATGGGAGATATAAGTATCTGGAATGCTTATGTCAACTTCCTAAGCAGCTGTTGTTACTTAGGACCCCCAGATTCTCATAGGCGTGATTCGGAGTGTGAGTGCTCCAGTGTTGATTGTTTTTTATAATAACCTAGTATTGAGGCATTGCATTAGTTCAAACATGTGTGACATCTCGTGTGTGTTTGTGTTACTGTCGTACTAGGCTTCAACTCATTGTTGTTATCTTTCAGGTGATGATATTGGTTTGATGTGATGATGATGAATTGACGATAATGGTGGTGGTGATGAGGATGATGTTTGACTTGGGTATGGGCGATTCTAAAAGTTTTTGAGGAGGAGTGAAGCAAAGTAGGGCTATTGGATTATTTGTATTGATCTTTTTTTTGTTATTTTGTAAGAATTGGATTTATCTTTTAAATCTATTGTTTTTTGTAATCTAACTAAATGATTTTAAAATTTAAAACCGGCTAACAATGTTATCGATAAACAAATCTTTTAAGGAAGCCTAAACGTGTAATACTTAAGGTATTATACGTGGCTGAGGACTAGGATGCTTGATTTTAGAGTCGAGGCTTGTCAGGTCTTTACATTCTATATGCTATTATTTGTGCCAATGAGGGGTCGTACAGAGATTTAAAAACATATTTATAGAGATTTACCTATTTATATTACTTTTCACAAAATTTAAGATTGAAATGACATATTTGGTCAAGAATTATATAAGAATAGAATTATAGTTCATTAAGAATAGAATAAAAAAGTAATGGATCCTTATAATTTATCAAAGTTTCTTAAACATATACAAAAATATGTTAAATAAGACCAAATAATAACTATACCCTTAATCTTATAAATGATTTACAATTTCTTATCTTTCAATTATAACAACTTTGTAAAATAACTATTACTTTAAAGAACTATCATGAGTCTCAAAAGTTAAGCCCGAAGAGTATGATACTCCAATACATTTTAGAGTCACTACAAGATTGATTAGTTTCAAATATAAAAGAAGAGAAAATCTATTAGATAACGTCAAATTACCTTATGGCAAATTTGGAAGGAGAGTAGCTCGTGTTGTTTTAACCACAAGTTGCAAGATGAAGCTACAACACATCATATTAATGCCATTTGAGTTGAATTTTCTGCCATGGAGGTGAACAAAAAATACTAAAATTTTCCTGCAAATAGTTATGCTAAGAATTTTTTTGGTACCGTTTGAGAGATCTATTGAAAATAAATTATGATAGTTCGTTTGTTTGTGAAATGGCAAGTCTTTGTATTGTGGACGGTATTGAAATGGCATAGGTTTTTACTTTTCTATAATGAATTCAACTTGCTTTAGCTAATGGATGGCAGGACCTTGTGCTATAATCAAATAGTTTACTCTCATATTAACATCTCATATTAATTTGTGACATTAGAGAGCTTTTCCTCTTGTCACTAAAATTCATCCTTTATTTAGACTTATAAACAAAGCATTGTTTAATTCAATAAGGAGGGATGGAAATCCTTGTGCAAATTGGTTAGCTTCTTAAGGTGATGGGTATGTGTTTGAATTTTGGGTGATTTCACCCACTCTAGCTTTGTTTGATTTTGCCTATCACTGAAAATGGCCAGTAGTCTTTTCTATTAAGTTGATGAGAAGTTTCCCTAGGGAAAAAAAATCCAAGAGAAGGAATATAACATATAGGTTAGAAGTTCTTAATTTGTTGCTCCCATTCTTTCTTTTATAAATCTTACAATGTAATATACAATAAAAAAAGATAATATGACATTTGATATATGAATTTTATCCAATTATTTAATTTATTATCTGAACTTATAATATTAATTTCAATACCTTAGTGTAGACATCATCACGGGTCGGTTCCGATCGGGAACCGACCTGACCCATCACCTGCAGTTCCTGAACCGAGAACCGGCCTAGGAATGGCAGGTCTTCCATCCCTAAAAATCGTATAACCCGGCAGTTTTGGAACCCCGATTCAAGAAGAGGCAGAGCCAGCGGTTCTACTCCATAAAAATTATTTAAAAAGTAAGCAAAAAAGAAAATTTTAAAAATTGTAATTATAAAACAAATATTTAAACTACTGTCGCATAAATAATAAAAAAATTATTTCCTATTCACGATATTTAATGTTTTATTATTAACAACACAAGTAATAAATACATTTGAAATCATATATTGTTAAATTTTTGCAAACTTCTAACTAAAGTAGACTTTCTTTCTTAACAATGTGTGATTCGTTTTTTATTATTGGGAATTATTTATGTCTTGAATATTTTATAGTGTCACATTACTAATATAACAACTAAAAAAGCACAAGTGATTGTATATAAATAAATACATAATTATAGAATTTATTTTAACTAATACTATGAACAATTATTGTTAAGCTCAATGTTATTTCAAGTTAAAAATTTATTTTGCATTTTTTCTTAGTTAAATTAAGTAAATTATTTAATTGGTCTTTTATTTTTTTTTCATGATTCCCAGTTCCTCTAGAACCGGAACCGAACCGTGGGAATTAACTGTTCTTAAGAACAAAGAATTGGATCGGCTCCCACGGGTCCGGTTCCAGTTTCACCACTTTTGGAGCCGGGAACCGGCGGTTCGGGTTCACGACGTCTACCTCAGTGAACTTTTCAAAATCAATAACACTACTTATTTAACTTTGCTTAAAACCATTTGTGTGGTTGTCTTTTTTCTTTTTAACCAATTTTTTGAACTAGTGTAAGCTCTAAATAACTATTTTAATATATATTCTACTCAGTACACATGTAAGTACGAACGTAGTATCTTGTAGGACAAACTTAATATGATGGTAGTGTATAATTATATAAAAAAAATCCATGCATATCCTCATCAAAATAATTGCTTAGAAACGTTCATAATTAATCGAAAAAGCAAATTAGCTGCATACAAAGTTAACAAAAATAGTGTAAATAACCTTTAAAATTTCAAGTGGGTATCAAAATTGATGATTTAGAAAGTAGATGAGAATTTACTATCTAAATGATATCATATTAATGTCCCTACTAATAAATAAGTGTTGCGTGTTAATTAATAAATGGATTTATGTCAAAAATAGTGCTTGAATTTTTACAAAAGTTTAATTATGTACCTGAAGTTTAGTTTTGAACAATTTAATACTTGAAGCAAGTTTTCATGGACTTTTTTAATATCTAAAATTTGGTTTTGACAATTTAATACATGACATGTGTGAAAAAATCCATAAAAACTTCGTATAGATATCAAAATCGTCAAAATCAAACTTAACTTTAGGTAGTTGTTTTAACATTTTGTGAAAGTTCATGTACTTTTTTTTTTCATTAACCCTTAATAAATTTATTGCATTTGTCCACTTAATGGAAGAGGAACCATATAGCATTTATCAAAGAGTAAATTTAGATCTTCTAAAGTGCATGTAATTAATTGGATAATGATTAAGTAAAAGTTGTGACATTATCTATAATATAACTAAGGGTAAGTGAGTACCCCTATTATACAGGGTACCTACCCATATTTTAATTGATCGGATAGGATTCGGATGGGTATTAAGAGCTATATGGTAGGATACGAGTATCATATTTTTGGAACTTGTTTTCACAGGGTATGGTACAGGTATGAGGTCTTCAGACCCTGTACCCACCTTGAAACTTGTATTATGCTGTATAAGATACAGATTATAGGGTATCATGTATCGATCATATTAAATATTATATAATTATATTAATATATAATAAATAATTAATGATATTCCTTTTTTTTTTGCAACCATTTATATTCAAGATTATTATTTGTATACTACATTACAAAAAGTTTTATTATAGAAGGATTGGTAATATTCTATTTTAGAATGACTTGTTATTTTTATTTTAAAAGAACTATGATTGTATGTATATACTTGTACTTCCAAATTATATCAAGTTATTGTTTATATTATAATACTAATTAATATATAAAAGTAGTTCCAGAGTTTTTAATTTTGGAATTTTGTGCAAATTTAATAATTTTGTTTAATATCACATAAATAGGTTCCATAAGCATTTGTTGTAGGTTTTAACTTTCACACATAAATGGATTCTCTATATTATAGAATTCATGATATTAACAAATAACTTTTTAAATTTCTTTCTGCATGTTGTTTACATTGAGTATATGCAAATAAGATAGTGCTACATGTTATATTAAAACATATCAAAAACTATATATTTGATGTTTTAAAAAGAAAGAAAATATATAAAGATTTAGTAGAAAAAGTAATAATTACAGGTTTCACAAAATACCCTGTAATTGTACCTTGTAGATTTTACAGGTACAAAGTGGATACAATAAGTCACAGGGTAGGTTCCGAGTATGAAATTCAATACCTTATACCTTATAAGGTCGGGTATAAGTAATACTTCATACCCTACTCACGTTATACCCGCTCACCCCTAGATATAACGGTGTTTAAACTATTTTTATAATGATTATATTTATACACATATATTATATCAATTGTTTTGCTTTTAAAAAGAAATGCTAGAAATATGGGAAAAGAATATATCTATTAACCATTTAAAGGCTATCATCATATCATAATTCGTCATTATTGTTATATTTTGCATAAGTAGTATAAGGTAGTTAAAAGATAAAATCCGTAGTGCATAATTTATCCAGCCTGCATAGCCATCTGCTATAACCTAAAGTATTAAGGACTATGGTTGCGTTTGTTTGCAAAAATTTTATGGGCTAGGACATGACAAAACCCCTGGTCCCTATTTGGTTTCTCTTATCAGTTATTGGACTGGAAAAAAAAAAGAACTTAAGGCACAAGACAAGCTTTAAAAAATTTGTCACATATATTCCATGGTATAAAAATCAAATGGATAAGGTAAATGATTTCAGTTCTAAAAATTCCAAAATTATCCCTATTTCTAGCCATCCATTTCTTCTTTCTTAAACAATATAATGGATTACATGTTTGGTACACAGGAATAGGCCAGAATGGAATCATGATTCCAGCTTTCATTCCCTTTTCTCAATGTTTGTAAGTGTTTTTAGAAGCCGAAATCGCAATTTATTGGAATCAACGAATCCGGCTTTAAAGGGGGATTCGATTCCGGCTTTGAGAAGGCAGAATTGCGATTCCAATCAACTCTTATTAATTATATGAGTGTAATTACTTTTTTTATCTTATCATGTATTAATTTTTTGCATTTATTACTAAGGACATTCTTGACAATTACACTTTTAGCCATTCAATTCCATGTAATCTCCCAAACATAGGAATAGATTTTTCATTCTCAAACTCATCCATTCCAATCCAACCCATTCCATTACAAATCATTGATGTGTACCAACCTTGACATAAGGATATAATGATCAAAATATGATGTCTTATCCTATACTTGTGTCTACTAAACACCAAACATACCATACGTGATACAGTGGAATTGCTTTGTCTAGTACTCTTAGTACTGTGCTATTCTATTTCTCTTATCCTATCCTATCCAGTCATTGTAACCTAACACAATCTATGATTACTACTCAAAGGAAAACAACATTTGTCCGAACAAGAAGATTATTGCCTTATAAAATTACTTTCCAATAAATCATATGTGTACATTTTGTTTAAAAAAATGAACGAGAAATAATGGAAAAAAAAAAGAAAAAGAAAAATGGGGTTGCCAAAAATTATTTCAATTTTACATTTATTTTTCACAACCAGTAATCCCAAATATTTTCTAAAAATATAGGGTTGTAGGTGGTTTCAAAGAATTTAATCAGAAATATTTATATATATTTATATTATTAAAGTCAAATCACCTACTTAATGTCTTTAGTCTTTGTTTATTTTTATTTATTTATTTTTAAAATTAAAACTACTCCCTCCATATAATCTAAAATACTTTACATATTTTTCAAATAATAACTATTCCATCTTATTTTCACTTTCAAAAATTAATAATCAGAATTTATAATAAGGACAAAGAAAAATCATTATATAACTTTTTTATTTATAATTAAAAAATTATGATTTTATTGTAATTAATATTTTATAGTTTAGTATTTTTAAATTTGCATACGTAACATAGATGTAACATCCATTAGTTGTATATTTATCTTAATGTTTCTCTTGGTAAAGTAAAAAATTAACATAAAATTAAAAGAACTAAAAATACCGATGTGGTGTTATCTCCTTTAATAATATAGACAAATAAGAAAAATATTAACAAGTATCAAGGGTCAGGTTATATCAAGATGCAACTTAAACTACCGCCGACAAGTAGAGCTACAAATGATCGAATCGAATCGAACTTTTGAGGGTTCAAGCTTGACTCATTTAGCTAAATTATTTTTTATTTTGAGTTGGAACTCAGCTCATTTCAAAATCGACCTCAAACCAAGTTGAGATTTTCTTTATTGAAACTGGCTAAGTTTTTATCGAGTTTGAAATTTAAACCAGGCTTAACTCATCTCAACTTTAATTTTTTTTTTCAACCTTAATAATTTATAATAGTCACTATATATATATATATTAAATAAAAATTAGTTTGGTTGTTTTGCTGATATATATATATATATTATAAATAAAAAAACTCACAAATATGCTAGCGAGATTATTCATAAACCTACTCACAAGCTTGTTCACGAGTTCAAACAAATCTGTTCATAAGCCAACTTATGAGCTTAATCAAAACTCGAGCTTAGTTCATATATATAAACACGTTTTATTTTAAACTCAAAGCCGACACATTTGCATACCTACCAACAATATAAACTAAATTAGATGTCCTATTGAAATATATTTATTTGTTGCCTATGTTGTTAGTAATAATACATTAAATATTACGTATGGTAAATAGATTTTTTTGTAAATTGTAAATAACCCCATGAACTTTAAACTATTTATGGATGTACACTTGAACTTTCAAATATAGCAAAGAACAACCCACCTTCCCCTCTCCCAAAAAAAAAAAAAAAAAAGAAGATAAATTGACAAGATAAAGGACATTTGAATTTTAATTCAATAAACACATACCAAAATCAAAGTTGAAGGAGGTGTTGATGCGCATTTGAAAGTTTACAGGGTAGAGTCACACCTAAATCAAAGTTTAGAGTCATTTGTATTTTCCCTAAATATTTACTATTCCCATGGAAATAGTTCAAAGTGTAGATATCGATTACCTATTATTTTATTTGTTTTATTTTCATTTCACTTTCATTCTTTCTTTTTAATTGAAAACCTAATAGACTTGCTAGGCCCACGAGTCTCGATCGCGTGAGTCCTGACTCAGTGATAACTTAGAAAGGTCTAGACCTGCCGCTACAAGATAGGTCACAATTTTTGACCTACAAATGTCAGGTTGAGTTAGGTTTAGGTCAAACTTAGCCCTTATCAAAGTTGATTCCACAATAGTAAAAAAGCTACTTCTAGGGGTATAAATCGACCTGGCTCGTAAACTATTCGAATCTAACTTGATTTTTACTCGAGCTTGATTTAGTAATAGCTAAACTAAGTTACTTGAATAGTTTGTTGAGCTAAACTCAAGTTCATAACGTTTAGCTTGATTAGTCATTAGCCTAATTAAGCTAAAGTTGAACATAAACTCGAGTTGAGTGTAAGCCACATTTAGATATTAATGTTATTTTAATTAGAATATTGATTGAGTCTAAACATGTTTAGTCAAGTTAAGCTCAAATTTATGTTATGCTACTTTGGGTCGAGTTCAAGGTAGACAGGATGCATTACCAAGGGAGGGAAACAAGCTTGAGTGAGGATTACCTGGTTGGCAGCTGATTTGGACTTAAGGTGGTGGTGGTGATTATTCGAGGAGAATGTTTAGGTAGGTGGAGAGCAATTTCTTCAGAGTACCCTCAAGGAGGTATGACAAGCTGAGGAAGTTTAGAGTACCTCTAGGGAGTTATGAAGGATCGAGAAGATGTTCTCATTAGAGGAGAAGCTCAAAGGAGAAGGACTTCGGTTTGGGTCCTTATATACCAATGAAAGGAGATTGACTTCTAACTTAACTAATGATTGAAAACTATAAGCCGAGCTAATCTAGATCATTTGATGGGCTTTTGAGGACCTTATTTGATATACTTAGGGGGATAATTACTGGGGTATCTAAATCACAATATATAATTAAGACCTAAATCTCAAAGTGAACATTAGGACAAGGATAAAGAAAATCAACTTACTAGATATTACGCACCAATAAGTGATTCACAAACACACAAAAACCTATTAATATTACTCACAATAAATCTTGTGCATACTCGTGCATGGTCAAAGATGATTTGATCAATAAGAGTAAAGAGAGAGAATACACAAGTGTAGTTTTAATTGACTTTAAGGACAAAATTCTAAGTTTTTTTTACAAATGAAGGACTATTTATAGTACTTTAAAGGAATAATAAAATACTACTAATATGACTAAAATACTCTTAATAATAATTTTAGTAAAAGGCTTAACTAAAGTATGAAAATTCGGACTTATCATGTTTTATCACAACTTTCCAACTGCGGTAGTGGAGGATGTCCGTGAAGGAAAAAAAATACATAATTAAGACATTATACATGATTTCGAACACTAGCCATGTAGGCTGCCCATGTAGAACTCCAAAAGAGGTCAAAATGTTCTATACGACCTCGTATATAAGCCATGTAGATTGTCTGTGTAGAACATCAGAAAAGGTTAGAATGTTCTACATGGGCCATGTATAACCACACATGTAGACTTCTCCATTTCACCATCTCCAACATATGTTGTGGCTGCTCATGTAGGCTTGTCTATCTTACTATATAGTTAATATCAACAAATTAAAGCTAATGCAATTGTAATCATCACCCAACTAAAATGTTGAAACGAACTTCCCTTCATTAGGTTCCAAACTCTCTACAAGCACCCATAATGCAAGATTTTGCAAGCCTCTAGCTTGAGCTCTAATAAATAGTCCCTTTAGTTGATTCCCATCGCCAGTGCTTGTCCATTTTGTTGATGTTGAGCTTAAGCCTATTAGGTCATGACTAAGTAAAGCCTATCAACACACATACACACACACACACTGTTTTAATGTTTTGGTGTCTTAAAGCATCTTTTAGCCCTCGTTATTTTAAAAGAAAATGTCAAATTTGATACTTAAATTCTACACAACAATTCAATTTGCAATTTAAACTTTGAACTAATCAATTTAATATCTAATTGGACATTTCAAACATTATTACTAGCTCACCAATATTGTTTTTTCTATTTATTAACACGAAAGAGTCAATCTATTAGTATTTCTTGGTGTTTGTAAGAACTGTAACCCCCTTCCTCCTCCTCGCCCCTAATTCACAAAATCCATTCAGCATGGTCGACAACAACAGTATATTTTTATTTTAAAATCCAAAAAGAAATTTACATGATTAATATCTTTTCCTTAAAAGCGTGTAGCACTATTTCCTGTTCTTTTCTTCATAATATATAGTCGGTTGCAAGGTATTAATTAACTTAACCAGTTAGATAATTAGTTTCTAATTCTATAAATTCTATAAACATTAAATTCAGATATCCAATAGAAAGACAATATGGGTAATCACAAAATTTAAGTTATTACATTAAGTAAATTATTTGATTTTTATTTTGTTTTCAAATTTTAAACTTATGATGTTTTTAATTCCTTTCCCTTTTTATCCATTTTGTATATATTATTTTAACATTATTAAAAAAATGATTTTTCGATGAGCTTTAGTGATTTAAAATGTTTCAGTTGTATTGAATAATTTGAAAGCAGTTGTATTACTCTAATTTTCCCTTTTCATTTATGAAAATAAATATTTTTTTATTTGAATATACTAAATTCTAATTTTTTAAGTTTTAACGTTCTAGCTTGTAAGTTATTCATAGGCTAAGAAATTCTCTCTCCTCTCTCTATTTAATACTTATACAATATATTAAGATATAATTTTAATTTTTTAACATATATATTTTTCAAGTTATTAATAGGCCAAAATTTCTCTATTCCCCCATCACCTTCACCCCCTCCTCTCTCTCTCTCTCTCTCAATATATATATATATATATATATATAAACCCTACCTCCCCTTCCCTGAGTTGCTCTATGTAATGTATTTTCTCTCTTGTTTCTTTTCTTTTTATTGTGTAATTTATATTTTTAGTACTAATGTAAATATCGATATATGGTTTTATTTAATGTTTTCTTTTTTGTTAAAAAAATTGGCATTTTCTTTATCTTGTGTTCTTTATGAAAATTTTTTAATATAGATTTATATAATCTTCTTCTCATGTTATGTTATAGATCAATTATTGGAAATAGTAAATGATAAATATTTTTATACAATTAAACATTAAACATTGTCTAACTTATATAAATACCATATAGATATAGATAATTGTTTGAAACTTAAAACTTACAATGATGCGACATCAATTACATAGAAGTTGTTTGTTATGATATGGATTATGGTGACGACCCTAGCATTTTAAGTCTACGTCCATTCTGGGTGTTTGGAAAAGTGATAAAATTCAACAATAAAATGTATTTTCCACATCAGCAGATAGAACGAGTGATATTAAGGAGGCAAAAAAATAGTCACAATTCATATAAAAAAAAATTGATTGAATATTACATTCACTGCTTTAAATTCCATGTATCAAATTGGTTTTTTATGTAAAGTTTGGATATTAGTTTTAGCCTTCACCCTACTTCAAAACTATGGAGTCTCTTTTGCTAAAGATCGTGATGTTTTAGATTGTCGTTGCTCCATTTTAAATTTTGAAAACATCTAAGTTTTGGGTTACTACTCTAAACAAGGGTATTTCAAGTATGCTTTTATCCTGTCTCAATGTTCTTTCTCTATCCTTTTTAATTTTTAGTCTAATCATTTTCTGGTGATTTTTTCCATGAATTTCAATGTTAACGCTATTTATGGGTTCCTTTGTACCATGTTTCATTTATTGTAATCATTTTAGTTTAACCACCTTATGCTTTTAACAGTAAATAAATGCGTTCATAAAAAAGGGATAATGACAAAGAAAAAAGGTACTTGAACTTTTGTAAAAAGAATAGTTATATACATGAAGTTTGGTTTTAACTAATTTGGTACCTATAAAATTTTCGTTGACTTTTTTCATATATGAAGTTTCATTTTGACAATTTTGGTATTTGAATAAACTTTTTGTGGATTTTTATCATACCTTATTTCACTCGCTTCAAATATTGCTTCAGGTATTAAAAAAAAAATCAATGAAAACTTTGTTTATGTACTAAAATTGTCAAAATCAAACATCATATATGAAAAAAGTCAACGAAAACTTTGTTCAGGTACTAAATTGTTCAAAACCAAACTTTAAGTACCTAATTGTTTTTTTGTGAAAGTTTAGTACCATTTTTATCATTAATCCTAAAAAAAAAACTTGCCATAAACACTATCCAAGTGCTATATACAATTAGGAATAAGCAAGTGATCCTATCAAACGGGGTACCCACTTGTACCCTGCTTGATCGGATAGAGTCCATATGAATACTAAGGGTCATAGAGTAGGTAGAGGTGGGTATAGATTGATTTGGTTGGGTTTTTACTGAAAACAAAACTAAACCATTAATTATGGTTTGGTTATGTTCTATCTCAAACCAAACTATTAAATAACAATTTGATTTTGGTTAAAAAATTTCCAAACTATTAAATAACAATTTGGTTTGGTTTAGCTTATAGATTAAATAAAAATTATAATTAAAAAAAAGTTTTCTTATAATCTTTTATATTTGTGTAGATATAAATATTTAGATTCTACAAAGTTCAAATTGCAAGTTACAATAAAATACTCCACAATTCCATTACACTCATAATTCATAGTTCCATCAAATCATTTAGTCATTAATCAGCCATCTACCCACAAAGTACATTCAGTAACTAATATATAGCAAGCATAATCTATAATCTTCCTCAAAATCATCTAGTAAATCATATACAAATAAATTTGATAAAATAAAAAAGAATCTACCACTAAAAGTCTTCCAACAATAAAACTGATCAATTAATAAAGTACATTGAACAATTAATATATAATTATAGTAAAACTAAATAAAAAAATATTATACTCTACATAGTTAAAATGATTAACATAAAAGCAACATTAAGTCACTAACAAAAGAATACATATTTTAAACCAAAAATCAAATTTTAAAAAAGAACAAGACCAATATTTAACAAATAATAAATATCATAATCAAACCATAAGAATATTTACAACCTTTAATCAATCATCACAAATAAATTTATAATCATAAGTAAAATATATTATTATTTTTTAAATAGTTTATTTTAGTTTTATGGATTGATTCAGTCTACCCCTCCAAACCAATCACAATTTTACGATTTAGTTTAGGTTATTTAGTTTTTTTTCCTGCCCGTAAGGCAGGATATTGATATAGGTATTGAGAACATGCTTTCACAAGATAGAGGACAGATGTGGGTATTTATTCTCTGCAACCACAATAAAACATGTACTCTAATATGCAAAAGATGTAATGTTCATATTAAAAATCATAAAGCAATATTAATAAAAAAAAGTAACAATATTTCATTTTTATTTTGCCATCACTTTTGTTCAATTTTATCGCTTGTAAACTATCTTTTGAAATTTGTATTTTTGTAAAAAAAAAAAAACTTATACTATTTTATTTTAGATTAACTTATTATTATTATTTTTTTAAGAACTTTGGTTATACATGCTTGTACTTCTAAGCTATATAAAAATGTTGTTTATCTTCTAATGCTAATCAACATAAAAGTGGCTCTAAAAATTTTAGTCTTAAAATCATCTATAATTCTACAATTTTGTTTGGTGTAACATAAATAACTTTCACAAGTATTTGTTAAAAGTTCAATTTTCACACAAAAACAAATGGTGCATATTATAAAACTTATGATATTAAGATTTAAAATTTTTTTTTCAACAAGTTGTTTACGGTGAATATGTAAAAATGTATAGTTTTACATATCATATGAAATTATATGTTATTATAAACTTGGAACTCTATAAAAAAACATTGCAAGTTCTAGGATAGAATTCATAGGTACATAGGGTACCTTGTAGGTTTCATAGCATACGTAGTACAAAATGAGTATATTATTATATAAGATAGGTTTCTAAGTAAGGATACAATTGAACATATCGTTGTAGAATACCCAACCTGCTAAAAATCTTATAAGGTTATAGGACAAGTTTAGGAAAAAATTTTACAACCCTATAATGTCAAAGGTTGGGGTCAGGTCATAGTTATGATCAAATAGGGTCAACATGACCCCCTAAAATTACTAAAACTAAAATACAATACAAATTTCAAAAATAGAAAATCTAACAAATATAAAAATCCTAAAGTTCCTCTCCCTTAGTCTTGCCAAACTAACTCCCCATTTGCATATGACATTGTCACACCCCCACGAGTACTTTAGTAATATTGATAAACGATGTGACAAACTAAAGTATCAACAATTCACATTTAAAGGTCCGAGACAATTAAACACTTCATGGTGCGGACATATTTAAAAGAATCGAAAGGTTGTTCAAGAAAAAAAATATTGGATATATATAGATCTCATAAATATCAACAATACATAACATTTCTACAGTGTATAATAATTACATCATAATTGCAAACTACCGATTTTTTAATTTTAAATGCTACCAACTCATGTCTAAACTTTATTGCCAACTCATACCCTTCTTAAATCCTGAGTAGGGATCAACTAATGCGATGCCTAGAACCAAGCAAATATATGGGGGGGTAAGTAAACCACAGTTCAGTGAGATAACTACATCTTAACAAACATCAAGCAAGAGTCAGGTAAGTTATTTCAACAAACATATGCAATGTGGCACTCAAATATGGATAACCAAAATCCACAGCATATAGATCTATGCCCTCACATTAAGGTTTTAAGAACCAGTCAATCAATTATCCTTGTTTAAGAAAGACTAGAGATGCAACCGGATTGGGTTTGGAACGATTCATGTAAAACTCACACTCAACTTGGTTAGTTATAGGATCACTAAAAACCCAAGAAAAACCCTATAGGATTTTTCTCATTCCCAAAACCACCCCTATAGGGTTTTTACGAACTTGATTCTTGACCCGCCTGACCAAGTTAGATTATTATTATTATTTTCTTTTATTGTAATGATGTGATTTCGACAATAAAACAAAAATTATATAACATATTATATATGAGTACTTTTAAAAAATTAAATATAAATTTCATTTAATATGGAAATGAAATTATGAAATTTGTAATCAATCACATGTACACGTATTATTATTAATTTTTTGAAATTTTATTATATATTTATATTGGGTCAGGGTTTTCCGTTGGATTATATATATGGCCTGAAACCCAACCTGATGCATGATGGATTTTAGTATGATGCCCAAAGCCTACTTCGAAACCATATAGGGGTTTTAGCAGATCGGGCGGGTGTGATACCCTAGAACGACCCACTTGTTTATATCCCTAGGGAAGACTAAGAACGAAAGAAGGAGAAATATCAGTTATTATTTCTTGCCACTCTATGTTACAATTGTCTTACAACTCAACTTTAACCTTGGAACTTAGAAACTCCACTAAGCATTAGTTATTTCATGCTGACACCACAAGTGACGTTCCTTCAATTGTCTACTTAGTTCATGTGGAACTGAATAGAAAGTGGTAATCTTATGTAGAACCAGCACTATTTCTATTTACCAGAAAAAACTAAAAAATACTATAGAAATGAAATGCTAATGTATGATGGGAGTATCATTTAGATGCAATTTATGCATTTATGCAATGCATTCCCCCTTTTTTATTTAAGAGTCTGATAAACTTAGGTTCATTTATTTGGTGATCAGACAATTTTCAGACATTTCGCAACATGCATACAATCATTATAACACAAGTTGCTTTCACTTTCATCATTAAGATTTGTTAGTCATTCAAGTGCCATACAATGTACATCATATCCTAATCCCTATACGCATTGTCAAATATATGTATATTAAGGTAGATGCAACAATATTACAGGCACAAACAATATGAAAATAATCAAAATTACTCACTTATGCATTATCTATAAGGAAAAGATCGCTCTTTTACCACTTTGTTCAAGGAAAGATCGCTCCTTTACCACTTTGTTAAGAAAAGATCGCTCTTTTTCTTCTTGCCTAATTGATTAACAAATACAATGAAATCAAATAGACGATAAACACCAGGATTTAACGTGAAAACCCCAATGTGGGGAAAAACCACGACCATCACCGCACAAAAAAAAACTCCACTAACACAATAATGGAATACAAATACAATCTTCACTAGTTTGTACTAGTGGCTCTCTCAATCACACCACAACCTGGTGGATTCACAACAAATCCTCTCTCTAGATCTCTCTGTAGACTTAGGAGTGTATATATTGTTTTTTTTTCTCTCTTCTCTTTTCCTTGCCCTAAGACAAAATGAAAAAAGACTCTTTATATATCTAGGGTTTTATTTTTTTTTACTATATTATGGGCCATATAAGTTGGACCCAAACCCAACAAACTCCCCCAACTCATATGGGGAGAGTGACATGTGTACGGCTTCAGCAATCGATGTAGGCGGATCCAACCTGTATAACTCGATATCATCAAATCTTCTTGAATTACACACCCTTTCATCTAAGTATAAACCCTACACTTAGGATCCCCTTGGATATAGACCTATATGTGTTAGATTTATACCCAACAAATCCCCTCCAACTCATATGGGGAGTTCCATCACTCCTGCAATCTTCCTGCAACAAGTGATTCTTCTGCAACAAGTGATCTTCTCTTTTGGTAGAGCTTTGGTCATCATATCTGATGCATTATCATCAGTATGGATCTTCTCAAGCTTCAACTGCTTGACTCTATCACATCTCTAATCCAGTGATACCTCACATCAATATGTTTCATCTGGAATGAAACATAGGATTCTTACTGAGATGGATAGCACTCTGACTGTCGCAATATAGCTTCAAGTCTTCCTGCTCTTGACCAGTTCTTCTAAGAACTCTTCATCCACAAGACTTCCTTGCAGGCTTTGTCACAGCAACATACTCTGCCTCAGTGTGGAAAGTGCAACACATTTTTGCAACTTTGACTGCCAGGACACTGCTCCCCCTGCAAAAGTAATCAGATAACCTGAAGTGGACTTTGGAATCCAAATCTCCTGCCATATCAGCATCTAAAAACCCTCTAACACAGGCTTACTACTACCACCAAACTGTAGACAAAACCTGGAAGTGCCTCTGAGATATCTGAGAATCCACTTCACTGCAGACCATGCTCCTTTCTGGATTTGAGAGATACCTCTCACAACACCAACAACATGAGCAATATCAGGTCTAGTGCATACCATAGCATACATTAGACTCCCCACAGCTGAAGCATATGGGACCTTTTCATCTCCTCTTTGTCTGCCTCACTTTTAGGACACTGAAGTGAACTCAGTTTGAAATGTCCAGCAAGTGGAGAGCAAACAGGTTTTGCCTTGCTCATGTAGAATCTCTCTAGCACCTTCTCAATATACCTCTCCTGTGACAACCACAACTTCTGGCTCTTCCTGTCTCTAATGATCTTCATTCCCAATATGTTCATAGGAAAGATTTACTCATAGCAGTCTTCAAATCTCTGATTTTCTTGGCATCCCTGCCAATGATCAACATATCATCAACATAAATCAAAAGTATGATGAACTCACCACTAGAAAATTGTTTGATGAAGACACAATGATCTGTGGCAGTCCTGGTGTAACCCTGATCAAGCATAAAGGAGTCAAACTTCTTGTACCACTGCCTTAGCTTGTTTCAGCCCATACAAACTTTTCTTCAACTTGCATACAAGATTCTCCTTCCCCTTGATCTTGAAACCCTCAGGCTGCTCCATGTAGATCTCTCCTCCAAATCACCATGAAGGAATGTGTCTTCACATCCATCTGCTCTATCTCCAATCCAGACTAGCTGCAATACTGAGCACTACTCTGATGGATGACATCTTCACCACAGGTGAGAATATCTCTTCAAAACAACCCCTTTTTGACCGAACCCTTTCACAACCAATCTTGCCTTGTACCTCAGCTGTGAGCTGTTCTCATCTATTTTCAGTCTGTAAACCCATTTGTTACTCAGGGTCTCTTGCCCTTAGGCAACTGAACTAACTCATAAGTCTTGTTCTCATGCAAGGAACTGATTTCCTCTTGCATGGCTTTAACCCATTCTTTCTTCTTGTTATGAGTCATTGCTTCCTCATAACATTCAGGCTCTCCCCCATCAGTGAGCATCACATACTCACCTGAACCATACCTGACAGATGGTCTTCTGTCTCTTGAAGATCTCCTCAACTCAACTGTTGCTGAGGCTCCTGGATCTCTTCCACTGTGTCTTACAGTCCTCTCATCTGTTATCTGTAGAAGGTACAGGATCTACATTTGTGGGAATCTGGCTGAGGATGATGATATCAGCCTTCTTGATGTCTTCAACTGTCTGGTCTTCCAGAAAGACTACATCTCTGCTTCTGATGACCTTCCTGTCAACAGGATCCCACAACCTTACCCATACTCATCATGTGTACCCAAGAAAAATGCACTGCTTGGAGTTAGCATCAAGCTTTGCCCTCTCATCCTTTGGTATATGCACAAAGGCCCTGCAACCAAAGACACGTAAATGATTATATGAAATGTCTTTACCTGTCCATACCTTCTCTGGTATATCTCCATCCAGAGCATATGAGGGAGATAGATTTATCACATCCATAGCTGTCCTCATGGCCTCGCCCCAGAATGACTTAGGTAGCTTGGCATGAGATAACATGCACTTCACTCTCTTAGTGATGGTGCATTCATCCTCTCTGCAACACCATTCTGCTGTGGGGTCTTGGGAACTGTCTTCTCCAGTTTTATCCCATGATCTGTACAATACTGCTCAAATGGCCCTCTACTCTCCACATTATTAGCCCTGACACAAATCAGCTTCTTGCCAGTTTCCCTCTCTACCTAGAATGAAACTGTTTAAAAACAGATAACACCTGATCTTTGGACTTCAAGGCATAAGTCCAAAGCTTCCTAGAGCAATCATCAATGAATGTAACAAAATACATGGCACCACCTATAGTCAAATCCTTCATATAACACACATCAGTGTGAACCAAATCTAGTATATGAGATCTCCTATAGGTGGATTTCTCTGAAATGCAACTCTATGTTGCTTACCAAACAATCAGTGCAAGGTTTTAATGGAGTACCTTTGAAATCAGGTAGAAGTTGCCTCTTCACAAGCATCTGGAGGCCCTTTTCACTCATGTGACCTAGCCGTTTGTGCCATAGCTCCATAGTAGCATCATCTATCAAATTCAGATCTCCTTTACTTAACTTTGCAGGCATTAAGTAAAGGTATTACATTTCCTTCCCTTGGCTACAATCAAGGAGCCTTTGGTGAGCTTCCATTTCCCATCACCAAATGACTGTGGTAGCCTTCATCATCTAACTTTCCTGCAGAGATCAGATTCAGGCGGATGTCTGGTACATGTCTCACATCCTTGAGAATGAGTCTACAACCTGTATTAGTTTGCAATGCAACATTTCCAATGCCAATAATCTTTGAAGTTTCATTATTTCCCATCCTAACATTGCCATAATCACCAGCAATATAGGATGAAAAAACTCACCATGTGCTATCGCATGGAAGGAGGCATAGAATCCACAACCCAGTCACTGTCATGACCTGCAAAACTAATACAACCCTTATCCCATGTAACCATAACCTCACCATCTGCTGCTGCAGCATGGTATCCTCATCTGAGTCATCGCCTTATCCTTTCCTTGCTTTTTCTTCCACAGTCTGCAATCTTTCTTGAAATGCCCTGCTTGTCACAATAAAAACATTTAAGGTTTTTCTTACCCTTGACTTAGATCTTCCCTTGACTTGTTAGATTTGTCACCTCTATGCTTGCTTCTACCTCTCCTTTCAGATTTATCAGCAACAAGTGCCCTTGAGTCTGAACCAATACCCAGTCCTTCCTTCTGGCCTCTTCATTGATCAAACTGTCCTTGACCATGGCAAGTGTCAAGGTCCCATATGGAGCAGAATTACTCACTGATACTACTAGGGTCTCCCAACTTTCTGGTAAGGAACTCAGCAACAGGAGTGCCTGGATCTCATCCTCTAGCACAAGCTTCATTGTTATCTGTTGATTTACAAGCCCTTGAAAATCATTCAAGTGCTCAGTCATATTAGAACCCTCCCTATATTTCAAATTAACAACTCTTCTAATCAAAGAAGTTTTGTTCAAGGTAGTTTGCCTTTCATACATGGATTCTAACTTCTTCCACAGGACATCAGCCCTAGTCTCCTGAGCCATATGATGATACACACTCTGATCAACCCATGTCGGATATACCAACAGTCTTCCTATGTAATATCGCCCATTCTGCAGCAGATTTATCCTGGGTTTTGCAGTATCACCCCTATGGCAAATACAGATCTTTATAATACAAAAGATCCTCCATCATAGATTTCCAAATTGAATAGTTAGATGAATTTAGTTTGATCATCGTACCTGAAGATTCAACCATTTCTGAAATGAAAAACCTTAACCTGTGCAGCAAAAAAACCTAATTTCTTTTTGAAACCTGGATGCTCTGATACCACTTTGTTAGGAAAAGATCGCTCCTTTACCACTTTGCTCAAGGAAAGATCGCTCCTTTACCACTTTGTTAAGAAAAGATCGCTCTTTTCTTCTTGCTAATTGATTAACAAACACAATGAAATCAAATAGACGATAAACATCAGGATTTAACGTGGAAAACCCTAATGTGGGAAAAACTACGAGACCATCGCTGCCAAAAAAAACTCCACTAACACAATAATGGAATACAAACACAATCTTTACTAGTTTATACTAGTGGCTCTCTTAATTATACCACAACCTGGTGGATTCACAACAAATCCTCTCTCTAGACTTAGAGAGTGTATATTGCGTTTTTTCTCTCTTCTCTTTTCCTTGCCCTAAGACAACAATGAAAAAACTCTTTATATATCTAGGGTTTTATTTTTTTTACTATATGGGCCCATATAAGTTGGACCCAAACCCAACATTATCCTCACTCGTCGTAATAATCGATTGGGAAATCTGTTTGCGAATCTATTGCCCCTATTGAAACAAGATAAATAAATATCACTAAATATATGATTAAACGTGACAAATCTAAAGGTGTTCATGTGTCCAAAATCGTTGTTGAAGCTTCAAAGAATTTCTTGATTTAGTGTTGACCACGAGTGTGACTTTAGTGGTGGTGAAACAAGGCATATGATAATGGGCAAGGTTACGACCGTGATCGACATCACGGGTCGGATTACGGGCGTGATCGACATCATAGGTTGGATTACTGGCGTGATATGCATAAGTTTTGACTCTGAAAAAATAGCGGCCCTTAACACGGCCATGATCAGTGCCGATATTTATGTCAAAGGAGATCACGGGGTGTAATAAGGCCTTGATCAACATAAGCTTTATAATGCAAAAGATCACTTCTTACTCTATAGCCATGATTAAGATTAAACATAGCATAATGGAGATCACGATCGAGATTACGACCATGATAAGTATTGAAAATAAGATTGAGGATATCACGAGGTTTATCATGGTAGTTGTATGCATAAATTTCATTTTTCGAGGGGATCACTTTCTATATTACAACTGTGATAGATCTTATTTTAAGTGTAGAAGACATCATGATTGTTATCATGGCCATGATGGGTATTGCTTCTTGAATTACAATCATGTTTAACTTGCTATTATAGATCCATCTTAACTTCTATTTGACTGCAATAATTATGTTTATCTAGCTTTGTGTTATCATACAAATCATCATATTTATGGGGTCATGCTAGTTCATAGCTCTCCATCACGTGTGCCTAAGCTAAGTTTGTTCATGCTTATAAGGTTTCAAGAGTATAAACATCCTTATTACTCCTTTAAATTTGTTAGTTACTCCTAGTTCATAGAGTACTTATCTCTTATTCTAGCATGATCTAAGATTGTTATGCACTCTAATGCATCATATAAAGATAGTTCAAGGGCAAGAGATATTACCTTAACTTTGAGTGAAATATGGTGCTATTTTCTTAAGAATTCAAGCTCAGGTGGAAAGAAGAATTTATGGGTTATTGTTGGCTAAAGTTGCTTGAGTGGAAGAAGAAGATGATAATTGGCATGAAAGTGGAACTTGTGTGGTTTATTTGAGTATTCTTGTGTAAACAAGTCTTGGTTTTACTTTTTGGAGTTAAAATTAATTCAATTTAAATTTTGTGATGGATTTTACTTAGGCAGGAAGTGGGTGGGCCTCTCTCAGCAGTTGACACATGTGTACAAGGTCTAGTTAAATATGTCACTATCAAGCGTTTAATGTAAGAACTTTGGAAAATTTTATTGCTGCTACTTTGTTCATTATTCTCCACCATACATGTAGTAGAATTTTTGAAATTTGGAGAGATCTTATGCATAAAAGTTAGAATAAGTGACTATAATGTATGTAAGACCAATAATTTTATGATATCAAATAAATATTAATGAATATACCAACAATTTATTTATTAATTCAAGACAAAATTACTATGGATTATTTTTAGTTCTTAAATTTCATAAATGATAGTTTTGACCTAATTTCTAATGTTATACATCCATGCGATCGAGTAATATTATGGTTTTCACTTATCTGATTAGGGTTTAAAGTCTTATGGGTAAAAATTTATATATGATGCTATTTAAGTTTAACATATTCTCATATTCATATTTCCAATATTGAAATTTAAGTTTGAGTTTTGTATTTGAAATCTACGCTTGTTTTTAGGTTCTATCTAGTATATCTCAATCCTAACGATTTATCTCTAAGCTATCATTTGCTAACCAATATACTTTAGTAATTTGGTGATTTAGTTTATACTTGATACTTATGGTCATGCAGTTATAGTCAGCGGGGTTTTAACCTTTGTCATGTAATACTATCTTTTGTATCTTTTACTATTTAAGGAATCATCTACTCTCATTATTAAGTAAACAATCCCTTAGATTCTATACATAATATATGAAGCTAGTGATAGTTGAGTAGTTATTATGTCATACTCTTAAGTTAATATAGGAAAATTCTCGGGAATTATAGACATACCTAGTTTCAACTGCGAAATCTCCACACACATAACACACATGATGATTAGCAGTAGGCACATCGCATACCTTAGATCTACACCGTTGGCTCGCCACTAGCTCTCACCGTCGGCTTACCTCAATATATAGCTAAGGTGAAGCCCATACAGTCATCCTATAAAATTAATATATTGTCTATCTGTTGCTTTTAATTAGATGAAGATGCTGACTAGGAAAGTAATCGCCAACTAAGGTATTGATATTCATATTGCAATATTTAATCGGATGCTAAAATTAATGATCTCAAAATGTTTAGGTGGTTGATTAAAAATTCCGGTTAAAATTTAAGAATTATACCTAACATCACTCTTTTTTTTTTTTTTTTCCCTAATTGTAAATAGGGTAAGGTGGCTGAGAAAATTGAAATCAATAAATATAAATCTTAAATACTTTCAAAAAGATGTAAAATAAAAACCTATAGGATATACAATTTGTCATTGTAAAATCTTTGTGTAAACGCTTGAATAAATAAATTAAAAAACGTCTTAAGGAATATCAAGAGCCAAGCTATCATCATCATCTTTCGAAGGAGCTTGGTGAGCTTAATCTTCTTATTAGTTGAGGATAATTTTCTCCATACATGAGCATCAGTCTTAGGATAGTGTGAACCAATTAATAACGAGTATCTAAATTTCACTTATACATAATTTACTATTTGACATTGAAAAGTATTAATTTAATAGTTAACTATACCAATATTTATAAGGGTTAATTATAAAAACATTATTTGTGTTTTGATCAATTCATAAAGACATGACATGTGTCAATTTTTTTGATAAATAAGTGACCCGAGTTTCATACAAAAGTCTCAATATAATTAATTACCATTACACGAATATGTGTTAGAGTCTTATTGGTAAAAAAAAAAATTAATTTAATAAAAAATATTATTAACTAATATTAAATAAATATTAAAATTATTTTTTAAAATGAAAAGACTGAACAAAATGTAAAATTAATTTTTATGATCAATAAAATATTGACATGTGCTATTATAAAATTATTGAATAATATTGATACTGGTTATATATTTTCAAGTTGGTTGAAATATATGTAATATTTTCGCAATTAAACCTATTTATAATTAATTGTCTAAATTTTATTCATTTTTATATTTAATTATGTAAACGAAATTAGTCAAATAATGCAGACAAGCTAATATATGTATATTGATCATAAATTAGTACTTTATATTTAAGTCGGCTAATTAAAAAATAGCATATTTCAGATTTTCCCCGTTAATAATTATTAATACCTCCACAAATCAACGATTGAAAAAGTTGGAGCACCGCAGCGCAATAAGCGCGCCAACACGAAATCGCTCCAGAGGGGGTGAGCGCGTGTAAGCGCGTTTGTCAGAACCTTTCCGTCTGCTGTCTGAAGTCTGAACAAGTTGAAAGGTGCCGTATAGACCGTACAGAGAAAGAAGCGAAAAAGAGTTATCTCTTCATACAACGATCTCCTACATTCGATTCCATTCCAGCAATTCCTGCACTCGTTTCTGATTGGCCATTAATCTTCACAAGTCAAATCCGTACTTCTCATATTCTCGCCGTAGTACAACAGACCAATAGGTTTGCAAAACGTGGAACACGTCATCCGTACCGGAGACGTACAGTGCTCGGCAACCATGGGAAATATAAATGGTCAGGTGGGGGCCCACACGAGGACATAGGTTTTCTTTTTCTAATCAGTGATAATCCTTCTGTAGTAGTACATACTGGGTCCTCCCACGTGTAGTTTTGCCGACCAAGTTGTGTTACACGTGTGGCAATCCCATTGTCACATATTGGGACTTGGACCCTACATGGGCCAATGGAAGACTGAAGAGCCCATTAACGTTCCACGCTCATGCACTTGGTGCGGTCATGTTTTATTTTTACCGTACAGAGTGGGATATCATCCACCTGAATACAGGTCAAGTTGAAAACCGGGTGCTAATGAATAGGCTACTTTGCAAGTCATTCGATTTTGAACCATGGATGCTTGACTTCGAAATTTAACTTCTTTTAGAACAAATAATTTTTTTTATACGTTTCTCAAATTATTTCCTGTTATTATTTTATTTATTTGGGTAAGTGTCCGAGAATGGTATATGAATTTTAATAAAATATGCAATACGTTAATTTTAAAATTGATTAATTTAATAATTGAATTTCAAAATTGATCGATTTAGTACCCGTAATTACTTTTCATCTATGCTAACTAATATCTTGAAGTATACGAAATGATTTTTAGGTATTAAATAGATCAATTTCAAAGTTCATATACTAAATTGATGAATTTCAAAGTCTAAATACCTAGTTATATATTTTGTCAAAGTTCAACTATCGTTCATAACGTTAAGCCTATGTATTCTATATATGATTATATTATATTATTTATATAATTTATCTTGATGTAGAGCGGTTGGAGAAAAAAATAATATATTTTCTTTTGCTTAATAGAATCGTACTAATAAGATCTTAATAGAATTACGTCATTAGAGATAAAGAAAAGATAATACACCGATTCAGAAACCAAAAAAATTATTTGATCAATTCATCATTCATTCATCATATACATCTCCTGCAAGTTTTGCCTATTTAAAGGATAATATAAAAACTAATATTCTAAAAAACAAAAAATTTGATATCTATGAATTCATACCAGTCATTTGGCAAAAAACAAAAAGATACCAGTCCAATCAAATACTAAAATAATAAAATCATGTCCAATAAAATATAAAATATGATAATTGGATCATATCTATCATAACTAACTCAAAATTTTTAAAAAAGGAAGAAAAAAAATATATATACAATTTTTTTTCTTATGATTTGCATCATATTTCAAGTTATTTAAATTCAAATAGATAGATACTTGACTTTAAAGATTTTCAAGTTTTAAATGCTTATTTTGATGAATTAGAACATTCACATATTAATTTGTGCATTGAAAAAAGAATTAACAAAATTTTAATTTATAGATTTAATCAGTGTAACGACTCTAATAAAAAAATGTTGAGGATATAAATAGAAATAGAATCGTATGCTTTTCTATAATAAATATGAGACAAAATTGTTTAGAACTTGTCACTTCCTAGAGGGTGCAACAACCAATTATGCACCTATACCACATACTACGACTACTACGAGTCAACAAGCATACAGTTTACATGAACTCCATAGAAAAGGTAAAATCACAAAAACTAAATGTTCAATCGAGCGACATAAATATTTTTAAATTAGTAAAACCAACTAAGTCGTAAATGCACAACTAGCTGAATTCTCTTAAGTTAGATTAAAAACTACAGTTTTTACAATTCGAAACATCTTAAGATAGATATTTCATCTAGCCATCATAATGCTTAAATCTACCATGGTCCTACCCAATTTTATGAAACAAGTTAAATACCAAGTGAGCATAATAGTTTTTGATTGGGTACGGTACTTAAAAAATAGAAATTCATTAAGTGGTAAGTGTAAGCGTAAAGCTCAACACAAACTCATAAATCAATCATAAACATACTTAATACTAATGTAACAAATAATAATGGATGAATCACATAAAGGGATCAAAGAGTTGATTCAAATATGTATCAACATTTTAGGTTTTTTAGAAGACAAGATCAATGTTATAGAAAGTTGTGCAAACGATGGATTAATAATTAAGTGGTTTAAAGCAATACAAACAAATTATCTCTTTTTTGCATTTCTTTGTTACTCAATTGAAATGTTGATCCTTCTTCTTCTTCTTCTTCTTCTTCTTCTTCTTTTACAATTTCATATAGTGTTGATCCCTTAGTTAAATTTACTCCTAAACATTAGATTCCTTCTAATGTAAGTTTCCCAAATAAGAACTTTATCATCATCTTTAGTTATTAAAACTTGCAAGTACATAATCTTGGCATACCCCAAACTCCTCTTTACACGCATATAATAAATACACATATCTTGCCAAAGCCTTAAAATTCATCTAATCTTGAAATCACTATCAGTATGAGTAATCAACACAATTAGTCCATGAAAAACATCCATAGTACCTATCTCTTCTATCGTTACAATTTAGTTACCACTTCCTTTTAAACGACCAACTTATACACAACTCACCTATCCACATATAGTGATTTAGTGCCTAATCTACATATTAAATCATCTTCAATCACTGTCCCTAAAAGATGCAACAAGCCCACATCTACTATCTCATGAAGCATAAGTGCAAGCAATCTAAAATTGAATTTTAAGTTTAATAGTTTAGGCTTATTGCATGAACTTACCTGTATGAATAAATAGCATAAAAATGGTAATTAAGTACTTAATCTCGTTCTTAGAGTTCTTTGCCCCAACACACTAAACCAATCTAATTTATACCTTTAGAATCTTAAAAGAGCTCACTTAGATTGATATTGCTTTAAAAATGGTTGGCTTTGCATGCATGTCTTCAATTGACTAGAATGATGTTGATGGTTAATTTTGGTATATGGGGTCACTCGGTCCATTTTGACCCAACCGAGGCTTCGATTGAACCATTAAGTATAAATTTGACGTTATTCGACTCGTTACAAGCTTTGGGAGACTGTGAATGATCCACCTTTGACTTAGCAAGCCCACCTTTTGAGTTAGGCACTTAGTAAAAGCCGATTTAGGTCACTTTACATACTCCTCCATAACATCCAGTATTCTCGCCCCTAATGGAATTGAGACATGCCTTCATGGTCTAATGCATGCATTCCCAACAAATGCTTTCAACTTCCCATTACTTCATGTTCTCAATGACATAAACAACTACAAAGAGTCCTCTTAGATAAATTACATCAAAAAGTACCAGTGTTTGAAGGATAAATTTATTTAATGTATCAACATTTTGAGTAGTTAAGAAAAGGAATCAATGTTTCATAATGTGAATAATTAAGATATCAAGTTTTATAAAGTTTATTTGAGGGATTGGCGTTTTGATTAATTTTCAATTAAGTTTTCTTAATTTCATTAATTGTCAATTATCAATACCTTATTTAACTCACTTTTCAAAATGTTGATATCTCTTTTTAATTACTTAAAACGTTGATACTTAAATAAATTTATTTCCAAAAGTTGATTTCTCTTTTCTACCACTCACAAAGTTAATTTAAATGAACTTATCCTCAAACGTTGATACCTTTCGTATAAGTTATTTGGACTCCTCTTCTTACAATACATCCTCCATAAGCTTCCAAGAAAGTATGTTAAACCAGTAACTCATCTACTTTATTTTCCATTGACTTTTACTTTAGGTGAACACTAACTTGAGCATTAGAGTAGCTTCGCAAGACAACCCCTTGATACCCCTTAATTGTGTCTTATGTTACAAGTTTTACTTTATAAGTCGCAATCAAGCATGGTTACTTAAAAGCCCCCTACAGGTTTTGACTTAATGACATTTGGTGTCATCTATAAGAAATGACTCTGGAAATTATTTCCTCTAGTCATATTGTTCCCATATATTCTTCTCTTATCTTCCTAGTAACCACCATCTTGAATGTTGTTTGTATCTAAAGGCAACAAAGTTGCTTAAGGGTCGAACTCTTACAACCCAACTAATCTCTTTAAGTCCTAGCAATCCCCGTATGCCTTGTAATCACTTAGAATTATACAACTTGAATATAATAATTATTAAGTATATAATGTAAGAAAAGTCGCAAAGATCCCTTTTGATTTTTCACGATTTTAAAATAATAAAATATGAATAGTTTAATTGCTGTTTAAGAGTTAGAATTGTTGTCAATAAAATTTCAAATGACAATTTTCAGTCAGTTTTCATAATTAATGATCAATAATAATTTAATGAACTAATAAGACAAATATTAGATCTCTAGTAAATTTAAAGAAACTAAACAACAATTAGTAATTGCAAACCTCATAAAATATTCATAATTAGAAGTATTATAAATGTGGTATTTGTATGTAATTATAAAACCTAATAGGTGATACATGAGCAATAGAGTATGATCGGATAAGTTGACACAATTAATTAGCAAATAGATTAAATTGACATTTGAGATTTCCAACATTCCTATCAAATTATCTATCTTTGTACCTATTTCATGCATTAAATTATTCAATTTTTTATCAACCATCCATTTGAACTCCTTTTCTTTCAATTATTAGATGAACCATTACCTAAATTTTTGAGAGATCCAATTCAACCACTTTAGTCTAAATTTCATTTCTTAAGTCTCCAAAATTTTTGAATTGATTTGCTTGTTCGAAAATATCATTTTTTAAACCTAAACCCAATATTAAATATCAAGTTTTACAAATTAAATTTTTAAACTAGATTTCAATTCAAGATTATTAATCTTATTATATACTCTAAAATTTTTTTCTAATTATTTTTAATAATTGATATAATTATCTGAAAAGTTTAAACCGAATACCTTACTTATAAATATCCTTTAAATATCTCTTAAGCCTTGTCTTTTCCCTTACTTTTGCATTTCCTCACGTACCTCCTTTCCTCTCTCTTTTTTTTTCCCTTCTCTTCTTCTTTTTCTTCTACGTTTTCGTTTTTTTTTTCTCTTTTCTCACACTAAAAATCGACTCAAAATCTCAAATTCAAGGAGATCATAGGAAAAATTGAAGATAGAAAAAATATAGAAGTAGGAATTAAGCATGAAAAAGCTACATCAACTCTAAGAAGTGTTGTAATGAAGTGTTATTTGCTTAAATTTTATTAAAATAAGTAAGTTAGCTTATTCTCTTAAAAAAAGTTTTGATGATAACAAAAGAAGTTAGAGAAAACTAATTAAATTATTAAGTATGCAATTTTAATAACAAATGAATAGTGTCAGTTTACCTAGAGGCTTGTCCAATGTTTAGTGTTTAGTCATTTTTTAACTAAAAAGACAACCCTGAAGGAACTCTAGAAGGAAGAAGTACCTCAATCTTGAGATTATGATTCAAGAAAGATTGGTCATAGCTTAATTTAAGTTAAGTCTTAATTCAAGGCCCAGCTCCAAAAGATGAATACATTGGGCAATGTATTCATATGTTCCACCAAGTTGGATTACAATTCATGGGGATTAAATCAAGATGATCAAAATCATTAAAGTTTATACTTTACGAGGATTTCTACAATTTTGAGTCTTATAGATTCGATTAATTGCTATTGCAATTTTATCAGTATTATGAAGACTTCAACTACCTTTAGTTGTTTAGATAAAAAATGCATGTGAAGATATGAACTTAAAGAATAAAGTTTACTTAAGTTTATTCAAAGAAGTTGTTTTCAAAAAGGAAGAGATCACAACTACAATTTTCCTATTCTAAGGGATTTTATTTGAACAGTTTAAGATTTGATTAGCACGAGAATTATCCGATTCTGCATGAGTTTAAAAAAAAATTAACAGCAATTGAAGTTCAAAGTATCTTATCCAACTCACAACATCTTTATTTTTTAGTGAATTCACTTCAAGATAAGATGCTCAAGATATCAACCGCGATATTCAAGGAGAAGTCTATCCATCAGCACAAATATACTTTTTAACGTTAAAGACTAAAAGAATGTTATATTTGAAGGTTTTTTCAACTCAAAATAGAGTTATCTTTGCACAAAAAAAAAAAAATTCTACTCTCATGAATTTTGAACTGATATTGTGCACTCAATTCCCTTGCTGCAAATTTATTTGATCTTTCTTTCTTACTTAATTAGTGGAGGAACTATAGTGTGTCCTTCCTTTGATTTATATTACAATTAGAAGCTCTACAGTTAGTTTTCACTAGGGTGAAGATAGGGAGGCTGAGTAGATTTGAATTATGAACTACTTATCAATAAGTTTTGATTGGATTAGTGGAATATACCCATGTGGATTATGGGGCCTCTAACTTGGAGTTGGAAGAGTGGATTGACGCACAAGACAAAACCACTATATATCGCTGACTTAACTTTTCTTCCCCACTCTTTTAATTTCTTGCAAGTTTTAGTTTATTTGTTTGCATAACTTGTCCTCACACTTTAAACAAAGGGGATAGTTTTAAATGCTAAAATTTAAACTTTTGGTTATAATCGATTAAACACCTGTTATTGATTATAAAAGTAGGACCAACAATTCTATCAGAGTAGGACTCTTTCATCAAATTGAGTGATCCAAACAACATGGCTAAGAACAATGTTGCAATCAATCATGCTTTTTTCTTTGATGGCTCAAATTTTCTTATTAGAAAATGTGCATGAAGACATATATAAAGGCTAATAGTTATAATTCTTAGCAAGTGATATCTATTGGTGATCATGTGATTCATCTTGATGAAGAATCAACACTTTTTGATGAGGAAAAGATTCAAATTGAAAAGAACAACAAAGCCAAGAACTTGCTGTTAACTACCATTGTAGCATCAAAATTTTATACGATCTCATGGTGCATAACTACTAAGGATATATGGGATACCTTGTGTGATACGTGTAAGGGAACCAACACCATCAAAGAGACTAAAATTAATACCCTTATTAAAAAACATGGATTGTTTAAGTTTAAATCTAATGAATCCGTAAAGGAACCTTTTAACAGGTTCATTGTCATTACCAATGAGCTTGCATCACTTGGGAAGAAGATTGCTTATCCAGATTTGGTAAGAAAGATGCTGAGGATCTTGCCATGTTCAAGGGATGCTAAGAAGATTGCCATTAAAGAAGCTTAAGATCTCAACAAGTTTACACTTAGTCAACTAAGGAGGAAGCTTATGGCGTATGAATCCCATATTAAAACCACCCAAGAAGCTAAAAGCAGCATTAAAGGAATAACTTTTAAAGCCAAAGAAGTTATGGTTAATCAAACTGAATATGATGAAAGTGAGAATGATGAAGAAGAAGACTTAACTCTCTTGGCTTGAAAGCTAAACCAATTTCTCAAAAAGCAGAGAGATAAGAAGTTTAGTATTTTTAATGAAACTACTAAATATAAGAAAAATGATGCAGGAAAAGCTTACAAGGAAAAATAAAAGAAAAAGGAAAAGAAAGAGATCTAGTGCCATGAATGCAAAAATCCATGGCACATCAAGTATGAATGTCCTATGCTAATCAAGAAGATGGAAAAATATAAAAAGAAAAGTTAGGTTATGTTAGCTATATGGAGTGATTTGGACAATACAAAGAGTAGTCTAGAGGATATAGATAAAAAGGTCATTGGGTTCCTAAAAGATATGGTACAGAATCAATGCGAAATTCTAGCCTTTAAAGTATGATTTTTTAAACTTTGTATCGACCAAAAATCCCATAAAAATCATGTGCGTGCACGTGTGTAGTTGAATTTTTTTTTAATACATATGCAACTCATATTATACACACGATTCTAATGATGTTGTCTTAACTAATGATTTTTCATAAAACAATCTTGTCTTGGTAGTTGAAAAAGTGAAGTTTGACAAAATTATTGATTTTTAAGTCATTAAATATGTGATATAATTTATTTTCCTTAATTCAAAAAATAATTTCATTCAAAAATTTAGTCTTTCTAAGTTATTATCAAATTTTATTCCCTAAGTATACTTTACTTGGTGAGTTGATTTTAACTTATTTCGGAAAGCTTTTTTGGTCTTTATATTTACTAAAAATGTTAGTAAGAATTTTGTAATCAAGTTTTAAAGAAAATTTCTCATAGAAAAGTATTATCAATCTTAAGGTCTTTAATGGTAGTTTGAAAAGAAAATAAAGAGTTTCTTAGTTACTTTTTGTAAAGGCCTTATATGTTAACGACACTAGAATCTATGGTGATTTTTGTCAAAAATCATTTGAAAAGTATTTGGTTAAATAAAATTCTAAATCTTAATGAAACTTTCCTAAGCGATAAAACTACATTTTCAAAATGAGTTGAGCTTGTTTTCTTTTATTTTAAGAAAGAACTTTTTACTTCTATTAAGACAACAATCAATATGATCGTGCATGAACAATGATTATGTAGGTAGTAACAAAAAAAAATAATAATGAGAAAAATGGAAAATATAAGGATGAGCAAGAAATAAATATCAAGTATTGGAAGCCTTAGCTTGATTTCAAGGCTTCCAGACCTAATATTAGCAAGTTAAAAAAAAAAGAAAAAAAAAGAAATAAAAATCGTTTTGACTTGATAAGGCAAGTCTAAGATTAGAAGGACTAGTCTTAATATTAAAGCATGAAATCAATAAATAAATAAATTGCAAGAATAAGTAAATAAATAACGGTTATGTTAGTGAGCTTATATGCTCTAAAATATGTATAGATACATAAATACAAATAATATAATATAGAAGTTAGATTAGAACAATAATAATGACATGTAACAATATAACAATAATAAAACAACATAATAATGAAATGATATTTATTAATGAACAAGAGTAAGACATAAATATATGTTGCTTCCATAACATTTTGATGTTTAGAAAACATACACTATGATATGTTAAGTTATATGACATGTTAAGAAAAGATATGTATGAGATTTACCTAAGATAGAAATATGGATGATAGTTAAAAAGAGGTTTTTCCTAGTATGTGAATAGATGAAATGTGGGAAGTATGGAAAAGTGAAGAGATTTTTGGAGAGAGGATTTGATAAGTGATTTTGGGAGAGTTTTGTTAATACAAATGAGTGTGTGAAAGAAATGGAGAGAGATGGGGTATTTATAGAGTTTTGTGGAGGGAAATGTGAATAAAATAAATTGAAAAATAAAAATATGTGTGTGTGTATTGGGGGAAGAGGTGCCAGTTTGGAGGGAAGAGAGGGGGAGAGATGTTGTTTTTTGTACTTTGTTAATTAAAAGTAATAATTTGTAAGGTATGATGTGATTAAAGACGCACATGAAAAGTAAAAGTAAGAAATAGATATATAGTAGGTGTAAGAATAGGTATAGAAAAGTATAAATAGATGAATAGTAATAAATAGTGTAGAATAGTACTATGAATAGTAGATGAGACAAATTAATACCGATAGTAAAAAAAAATACGTGTAAATAAACTATATTGATATTTTTAGATACTGAAAAATTATAAAACTAATATTTTTGAAATCCTTGTGTCTTTTGAATTTAATTGTGTTATCGAAATTTTTTTACATCTAGTGTATCAGGGCATGGTTTTAGAAAACTGATCCGTTGGGATCCAAAATACACTAATAATTAACGAATCTCATATTTTTAAGTTTTCTATATTATTACGAACTATTATACACAATTATCTTAATTCCATTGTTTAGGGTTAAGAGCACGGGATTGTTCGATCTAAATCTACTAGGTGTGTTATAAATTTATTGACTTTAGGGTTTTAAGTTGACTTCAGTTTAGGGCTTAAGCATAAACTGTAGCATAAAATCTAGGGTCTTACAACTTTAAAGTACACCAACTAAGACACATTTATAGCTGTTAAAAGAATTATCGAGTATCTATCTAGTACAGCTAAATTGAGAATTTGGAATCCTAAAAATCAAAATTTTGAACTTATAGGATATTCAAATGTTGATTATGCAGATACGAAATAGATAGAAAAAGTACATTAGGTACTTGTCAATTCTTGCATGACAAACTAATTTCTTGTTTTCAAGAAACAAAATTTAGTTGTCATTTCTACAGCTGAAGCTAAATATGTCTCTATTAGTAATTGTTGTACTAAAATGCTTTGGATTAAACAACAATTACAAGATTATGGTTTATCGTATAAAAATATATTTCAATTAAATGTGATAATACAAGTGCAATTAATTTAACAAAAAATCCAATACAACATTATAGATCTAAGCATAAGAAAATTAGACATCACTTTATAAGAAATCATGTCAATAATGATAATATTATTATTGAATATGTGTCTTCAGATACTTAATTTTCAAATATATTACAAAATATTTAGAAAAAAATTCGTTAAGAATATATTAGAAATTAAATTGGTTTGTGTAATCCTTTTTATTGATTAATATGTCTCATATTTTAATATTAATAAATTTGAAATAAGTTGACATTTTTTATTTATAAAACAACATGCCATTTTTTTTCCCATTAAAGCACATAAATCTATATAAGCAAATTGGTGGTTTTTCAAAAACATATTTTCTTTTCGATCTTTCCCTCTTCTCATATGTTTATTAACCCTTAAATGGCTCCAAGAAAATTGATGTGTGATTAATCGCATCAATCAATTTTTAAACCCTATATGAATCTTCTGCAACTAATCTTAGGCAAGTGTACCTATCGAATGTAGAATAGATTCTATAACGATCATTCCACCAGGACCAATAATTATTAGTACTCACCTTAATTATACTATTTAGCTAATCTAAATTGAGTTGTAACAACAAGAATTAATAACTAATTACTTAAATTAGCCTTGAACTAAGAATTCCATGCCTCTATAAAAACATCAATCACAAGACATACCCCTGGCCTTAATTTACCACTAACCCTATGGTTCATTCCTTACAAAATTTCATTAACGAATCATTTAACTCTTTGAACTACAAGAACTCATTAATTAATTAACATCTCTTTCAAGAAAATTAATTTCTAACCCTACGTGATTAATGAAAATGTCTTTCATTACACATAAAATTGCTATTAAGCTTAAGATTCCTAAAGATATAATCTTTATGCAATAAGTTCATGCGATCTATGTCTAGAGTCATATTAAAACCTCTCTATTCATGCTAGATCTATCTTATTAATCAATCCATCAATCTAATTAACAGAATCATGCATTGACCTAATACTGTGCATATATTAGATCAAAGAACAATAAACACACAAGAATAATTTCAATGAAGTATAAACTTCCATTAAGAAAGCAATTGAGTTCCTACATTTGGTTAGGGTTTTTCAGACCTTAGGTATAAGAATCCATTCTTCCATCAAATGAGAATTACAATGATAAGAATAAGGAAAATAGATAAGAATCATGATACAACCCCTCAAAATTAAACCTTGTGATCTTCAATAAGCTTTGGTGGAAATGATAGAGAACTCAAATAACTAGTCAAGGCCATTATTTTCTAGGAAAATGATAAAACAACTCTTGTACAACCATCTACACGGCCGTGTTCAAGGCCATGTAGGATAAAAACCGATGATTTGCTTGGTTGAAGGGCTACACGACTAAAGCATGGCCTGTGTAAATAGCCATGTGCCTTCAAATTCAATTATGGTCATTTTCCATCCTTACATGAGCATCCTGCATGGCCTGTGTAGGTTTCTTATGTAGTTTAAATTTGCTTGCTGGTCATTTTTTTGTCTCCTACATCAGTGTTCTGCACTACTTGTGTAGAAAGGTTATGTATGTTGTAAATCTTCACTTTGCCCATTTCTTCATTAAAATCTCCCTTAACTCATCCAAATATCTTCATAAAGCTTTACATCTTCCTTTGTTCCTGAAATTGACGCTTTACTCCAAATTAGTATAATTTTCTTTCATAATTCACATAAGATTAATATAATATCATATGAAAACAATGTAAATAATAAGAGTCTTTAGACACTTATAAAAAATCCCAACACCTTTCAAGCATAAACTTCAAAATTGTCACATCTTTTGAACCCATACCATCCAAAATGACCTATAGATTTTAACACATGCTGTCTCAAGGTTCTCGATCTCCATCACTAGAGCTAGGTAAATTATGTCAAAACTAGTTCAAGATTTTCGTCGTAGTGCTAAGAAATCTAAGAAAAGTTCAAAAATAATGATCAAGAATGTAGAAGAAATTGCCATGGAGTCTAATCAAAGAAATGACTCATCTGATAAAGAACCAAAACCAAACCTAGAACTTTCAGTAAAAGGGAAGCATTTAAAGTTGACTAAAGATGCTTCAAAGAAACGAAAAGAGAATCTGGGAATTTCAAAGGGACAGTCAAAACCAAAGAAGAAAAGCAGAAACAATGATGAGGATTTTGTTCCTAGGGTTTCGTCAAATAAGGTAAAAATTCATGATTACTCTTTTATAGATTTTAAATACTTCAAGAAGAATGGATTTTACTGGAATGAATGGTTAGATAAGTTAAGTTATAAAAAGTTGTTTAGTTTGACTGGAGAAGTCGTAAGAGAAATGGTGGATGAATTTTGTAATAATCGGAGTTACCATAATGGAGATACGTTTAGATCGTCTATTAAAGGCACAGGGATAGATGTCTCTCGAAATGATTTAATATGTTTCGGTCTGAAAAATTACATGGACGATAATGAATATGTTTCATTAAGTAGAAATGATTTGTTTGTAATTTGAATAATAGAATGGTGAGTTTTCTAATGAGGATATCTTTGTTCATGAATTTAATTTGCCGACACGCATATTACATAAAGCTCTTTTTGAATTTATATGTCAAAGAAGAGAGTACTACAACTCTAACTAAAGAGGATGGTTTGTTAATTGTTGGTATGATAAAAGGGATAAAAGTTGATATGCCTAGAAGAATGATCAACCACATGTGGAAGGATAGAGAATCAAAGATGTATGGGAGTTTACTGATGGAACTGTTCAAATATAAGAAAATAAAGATTGCAAAAGAGGTCAAATTTCCAAACAATCTTAAGAGGATTGTAGAAAAGAGTTTTAAGCATATGAATATTTGACCTTACAAAAATTTTTGGTATTTTGTTGATGGTTGAATTTACTTGCATTAGAAACACAAAAGAAAATAAACTGAAAATCTGTGATTGCAAGGATTGAGGGGGTGTCTAGGGGAGATAAAGAAGGTTCTCTAGAAACTTCCAAATAGGAAAAAGTTTTAAAACATAAATATGGAAAAGAACCTATATCTCACTGGAAAAAGAAGGATTTTGTTCCCATGATTGGAGGACAAATTAAGATCAAAGAAGGTGCCAAAGTTGCTTCAAGTTCAGAAAGTGATCAGGAAGAAGTGGTAAAAATTTTTGAAGGTCCAAGTGAATCCTTAACACTATAGCTTGAAAATTTCATTTACAAGCTTGTGGAAGAAAAGTTTGAGTTGTTCAAACTTGATCTAAAACACTGTATCAAAGAAGGGATCAAAGAGTTTTTCACCTTACATCATGGATCACAACATCAACAAGCCTTTCAACCTTCTTTGTATTTTGTTTAATCACCTAGAGCCTCTCCTAAGAAAGAAGATCAGATTCTAGAAGTTATTTCAACTGAAACATATTAGACAAGTTTTCATTCTCTATCTAAGAGGCCATATGAACCAACTCTTGATCACCCCATCCTTTTACCTTTTATTCCTCTTGATGTTCCCAAAAATCCAAAGAAGTATGTTCAATCTGAACAAGCATGTCCTAATATCATAGAAATTGTTAAATCTTTGATGTCCTTCAACTCTTTATTTGCAACATCATCCTTTCCTAAAAACTATCAAAGATGCCAAAAGATGTCTACTAAAAAATCCACCAAAAGATCAAAAAAAGGAATAAATTTTGTTATATATTTTTTTTGTTTGATTTTCATCAGACCTGTGATGTAATGAACAATCAAAATTGTGATGTTTCTTTTTCATACTAATGAAATTTGATTGTTTTGCTCTTTTTTTCATGTTTGCTGGTAACAAAAAAGGGAGAAAAATTATACTTCAAGTGATAATGATGTATTAATTATTAATATCATATTTCTCTCAAATATTTTTTTTATCTTATTTTAAGAAAGGTTTTTTTATCATCAAAAAGAGGAAGAATGTTATTCTCATTACTAAGTATGCAGATTTTAATAACAAGTGAGTGGTATCATTTTACCCAGAGGCATGTCCAGAATATTTAGTGTTTAGTAATTTTTTAACTAAAAAAACAATCCAGATGGAACTCCCCAAAGGAAGAAACATATCAATCTTGAGATCATGATTACAGAATAAATTGTTCACATCTTAATTCAAATTAAGTTTTAATGAGCTTTTCAAGGCCCAGCTCCAAAAGATGAATACATTCAGGTAATGTATTCATATGTTCTACTAAGTTAGATTACAATTCATGAAGATTAAATCAAGATAATTAGAATCATTAAGGTTTATATTTCATCGAGATTTTGGTAATTTTAAGTTTTATAGATCCAATTAATTGTTGCTGCGATTTATCAGTATTATGAAGACTTCAACTACCTTTAGTTGCTTGGATCAATAATGCAAGTGAAGATATGAAGTTAGAGGATAAAGTTTATTTATGTTTATCCAAAGAAGTTGTTTTAAAAAAGGAAGAGATCATGGCTGCAATTTTCCTATTCTTAACGGATTTTATTTGAACAGTTTGAGATTTGGATTAGCATGAGAATTATCCGATTTGCATGAGTTTTAAAAAAATTAACAACAAGTCAAGTTCAAAATATCTTATTCGGCTCATAATGTCTTTATTTATTTATTTTTTTGAATTCACTTCAAGATGAGATGCTGCAACAAATATTTTTGAATGTTAAAGACCAGAAGAATATATATCCGAAGCATTCCTTTCAACAAAATAAAGTTATATCTGCAACAAAATACATTCGCTATAGTCATGAATTTTGAATTGATATGTGCACTCAATTCCCATTCTGCAAATAAATTGATCTTCTTTCTTACTTGGTAATGTGAAACTATGTGTCCTTCCTTTGATTTGTATTACAAGCAGAGCTCTATAATCAGTGTTAGTTAAGGTGAAGTTAGGGAGGCTGAGTAGAGTTGAATTGTGAACTACTTACAATAGTTTTGATTGGATCAATGAAACATAATTGTGTGGATTACGAGGTCCTCAGCTTAGAGCTAGAAGAGTAGATTGACGCATAAGGTGAAAACATTATATATAGCTGACTTAGTTTCTTCCATATTCCTTTTAGTTTCCTACAAGTTTTAGTTTATTTGTTTGCATAACTTATTCTCACACTTTAAACAAAGGGGATAATTTTAAAGGCTAAAATTTAAACTTTGTGTTATAATCAATTCAACCCTCCTTGATTATAAAAGCGGACCAAACTTAGCTATTTTCTCTACTATGATTATTGTATGTGTATATTTGATGAATAATATTAGTTAAAGTAGGGTTTAAGATATAACTTATGATACATGAACTTGTATATATATCAAAACCTAGGTATGTTTATACATTGTAGATTAGAAGTAAAATGGGATGATTTAAAGATATATGATTTGGAAATTATGATAAAAGGATAAACTAGTAACAGACACCTATATAAGATAAAATCCAGATATGTCATATTTGTTTAGGTTTAAGTGTTTGATGAAACGTCTTAAAGAATATGATGTGGAAAAGCATAGGAATATTATATGAACATGGATATAACTTTATGATGATATTGAAGTGTTTTGTAAAGATGTCATCAAATAATTAGATGGATAAGTTAAAAAATAGGAATTGGACAAAGGAAAATGTGAAACCTTGATTCTCCTGTGCATCATGAGTGTATAGATAACAGGTGGAAATAAATTAAAGAGCAATCACGGACGTGACCGAGGGCATGATCTCTTTGATCAAAATACAAAGAATAATTGCGCGTGATTGAGACTGTGATCTAAGCTGCTGGTCATATCACGGTCTAGATCACGACAATGACGAGAGGCGTGATCTCCTCCGTTTTCTTCCATAATATAAGATGCCCTTGATCACGGGTGTGATGGTGACCATGATGTTGATCGTGGCTATTGTCATTGCATGATCCTCCCTCTAGTACTGTTCATAAAAATAAGAGAGATAACATAAAATAGAGAATAATAAATAGTAGATAAGATATGCTAGTATTTGTATAATTAGGAATGAATTAAGTTAAGTTAAGTTAAGCTAAGTTAGAATATAATTGAAGCTATAGAGTGAATCAATAGTGTAACATTTAAATTGATTTAACATGAAAATAAGCTAATAGAATAGACTTAATGCTATAGATGACTTGAATTGAATGATTAGTCCGCACAATAAACTCCTAAATATGAAATTTATAGTTAATAAATCTAAGTCCAACTTGACTTGATTAACTTAGTGAACTAAAATTAATTAGATAAGTAAAGTCTTATAGGATAATATAACTATAATATGACAAAATTAAACCATAATAAATAAGAAATCGATATTTGAATTGAATAAAAGACATGTACTTAAATTAAAAAGAGTTAAGAAGGTATCTAGGAATATATATACATGTTCCAATTTATATATGAAAATTTGAGTTTTAGAAATATAACTCAAAATAATCTAAACAATCGATGAACTAAATACTACATTAAATTTAAATAAAAAATGAAACTCAAGATAATATGACTATATATACATATATCGTTTTGGTTTACTTAAAAGAATTAGAGTTTTGAAATTCAAATGTGATATAATTCAAGTATTAAATTGACCTTAAAATTGGTAGATAAAAGCTCAAGAATAGGTCAATATAAGCTTATATGTTTCAATATATATATATAGGAAGAGTAGGATTCATAAAACAAAACTTAAGTAAAGTAAGTACATAATAAAATATAATTATTAATATATGTTTATTATATTTATAAGGATTATAAAAGTAATAGGACCATTTTAGGTGTCATTCCAAATTGAGCCTATAGTGCTACTTCAATCCCAAAACAAGGAGTTTCAAAAGATCATCTCAGTGGACAATTGCTCAGGTGAGGGAGTTCTAATGATCTATTATCTGTTTGCGCTTACTATTGCTTGTTTCCTATTGATTTATTGTTTGTCTGTTGAATGACTGGTGTTGTAAGTGCAATAATTTGCATGATTACTTGAATAAATGAGTAACTCATATACTAGGCTATATAATTGGATATATTCGTTGCATGTGATTGATCACTCCTCTTTTTGTAGGAAATATCCTAGATTTGTAATGAAAAAAATTTTCAAAATGCGTCTCAATAGAAATACGATTTGTGGTACTCTGAGTTGTTCTTTTATTCTTTTGGAATTGCTAAGTTTTACCTAAATAATTTATGAAATAAAACTTGGGATTTTCCAAACATTATGATAGTGGATGTTGCTTAAGTCGGGTCCACTTATCTATGGCGATGGTAATGTTGCTTAATTCGGGGTCTACCTATTGAAATCACCAATATTGAGACACATAGATATTGCTTGAATTAGGGACTACCTACAATACCAAAAGATTTATTCACCCACATTGAGTGAAAGCGAATATTACCTGAGTTAGGGTCTAATAATAGATGTTACCTAAGTTGGGGTCTAGCTATTATACTTACTAATGTTAGGCAAGTATGGATGTCAACTGAGTTGGGGTCCATCATAAACAACTAAAGTGTAAACAATGCAAATCTACATCGTTTATGGCTTTAGTCACTCATAGATGTGATGCTTGCATTCATCACATGTGCATTCATATTGTATGTAGATAGATTTGCATGAATGTTAATTTAATGTTTGATAAACTTGTATGAATGGTAGTAGTAAAAATGAACTTACCGAGTTGTGGTTTAGCTCACATACCTTCAGTTTTGGTATAAGAATAACTCATGAAGGGAATGGGCTATGAATGTGGTGAGAGAGAGAGTTCTTCTTCAATGAAGCCCTTGAAGATAGGAAGATGAAATTATAACGTAAATCAAATAATTAATGTATAAGTTGAGATTTTGTAATGTATGAGATAATTTTGGAATTAGATTGGTTGTATAATAGTTTGAAGCTTTGTAATATGTAAATCATCTCCTATTTTACTATCTGGTGGGGAATTTTGACTCTTTGTTGTTCTATTGTAAGAAATCTTATTTCCTTAAATTATCAAAATGTAGTTATATAATTGAAACTTATAAAGTAACCTTTTAGGTAGAGCCTAACAATCTCTGACTTATAAGATGGTTCTCATATTGCGGGTATACACGTGATATGATAACTTTAGATTTATCCTATTAGACCTCTTTTTGAGGTATGGCATGCCTTCTGATTCAAATGCTGGCCTTAGTACTTTTCTTGCTTTTAACTCCTTATAGGAGTAGTGATGCTTAAACGATTTGAACAGTATTTTACACCAGATTGTGAAGCACTTGATAGAGAAGATAAACCATAATCTAACATTCAAGAAAACTAAATATTTGGTGTCTACAAATAATACCAATCCAATCAAATACTAAAATAATAAATCATGTCCAATAAAATATAAAATTATGTTGTTGGTGTAAATGTAAAATAGCTTTTTGAGGACAAGACTATAGGCTAATAAATCATTGAAGAACAAGGAGTAATTTTCATTTAGCTTAGATCCTCAAACTCATGTTTCATATATTTCAATACAGGAAAAAAATTTACATTTTGAAAGTCTACCAATGTCCTTTTGTAGTATAAAAAAGCAGTTAAGTTTCCAACACCAAGAGAAGGAAATACAACGCATATAACATTCCTTAAAGAGCCGTCCTTTACTAGGAAGTAAGAATTTATAACTATCTATTAAATGACTCAGTGCCATTGTTGTAACGCCTAACTTAAAGGCATTACAACCCACTACATGTTTTCTCTTATAAGAATACGCTAAAGTTATAAAATTCTAAACCACAAATAGATTCAAAATATAAAACTTTAATACTGTCATAGAGGTGTCTGTTTAAAATATCTCATATAAAATTAACTCTTGAAAACAAACTTGTCGGCATAAGCTAAAGCCAACTTCATCTAAAAATTAATCATAAAAGCAAATGTTAACTCAGTCTTAAAACCATAAAACATATAAAGATCATTTTAAACAGTTAAAATTCTCTAAATTCTAAATTCTTCTCCACTATTTCAAAATCTATTGATCTTCAGCAGGAATGTCAAATCCACTATTGCATTCCCATGATCCACATATATTTAAATCCTGACAAGTCATAGAATACCTGATCTTCACTTGTTCCTGAAAAAGATAAAGAATGAGAAATCGCCAAGTACACTAAACCACAAACAAATGGATATGCACACACAACATTTATATTTACATGCACTATTTCTAATGCAACATACATAGATTATTAATTTTAAAATTAGCCAGCAAATAATATAGTTTAGAACCACTTGCAATTAGTCTAAACCTGGAGTAGCACATGATTCCATAAAAAAAGTTTTATATAAAATAGCTTGTACATACGTATATTGGTGTTGGATGCAATCCACCCACCCCCGGCCATACTGCCAAAACCTAATCTATCGGAATCATTGCTATGCACGAGTCCACTCGGGACAACTTACACATAATCATCAGGTTGCTAGTGTTAGTATCACACTCCGCATAGTCTTTACTAACCGTAGCCGAACACAAAAAAACAATGTATTAAGCCATATATAATTAGATTGGTTTGAAATTCTAAACCTAAAACACATTTAACAAACAATTTCTAGACCTATAAGCACATACAGAAATCAAGGTAAGGTCATACCAAATCAAATTCCAGAAACAGGACTCTAAATCACCCAAATCTCCTTTAGAAAACAATTTCTAATTCGCAAAACTGATAATATGAACAGATCAAATTCAATAACATACACCCTTGAATAAATCTAATTTCATATACATCAAAAACCCAAATCTCTAAAATAAAGATAAATTTAAACCTTTTTCCTTGATTGAAATACAGAAACCGTTCAATCACTTAATCTCCTCAACAATTCTTCAAACCTAGAACTCCATTAATACTAAAATATACTAGAAATCAACAACTATTTTATGAAATCATAAAGATTAAACATTATACTTACCTAGAATCAACTCTAAATCCCTTTTAACAACAAATCTAGATCTATAAGATAATTAGGGTTTTTTCTAATTTCCCTTAAAAAACAACAGACAAAGTTTAAGAGAACTAAAGATTTGTAGATCTTAAAGAAAAAATGACTATACATTTACCTGGATCTATCCTCAATTCTCCTCAAACACCAAATCTTTAAATCTCTAATCAAACTAAAGCGATTCTCTAATTCTCCTTAAAAAATAATATAAAAACCCTAAGAACTTGATAGATCTATGAAACTTAGCAAGAATTGATGATTTGATTATCTGATCTGGATTACCAATCCTCTTGGCAGCTATGAACACTCATAGAGAGAACTTGTTAGATTCTCTTAAGATAGGTTTTGATGATAACAAAAGAGTAAAAATGATTACTAATGAGTTTATTAAGTGTGTAGTATCAAGATTAAAGAGAAAGAAGAAAAATGATGAAGAGTATCAGAAATCTAGAATGTTTTCCAAAAGGTTACTTTAAGGATAAAGAATTTTTCCAGAAATTCAGAACCTTTTACTGCACTTTTGACAGCAGCTTTATATCACGTGATTTCAGTGTTCATCTTCTTCAACTTGATAAAAATCATTCCAGTTTAATACAAAAATGAATCTTGAAGACCCAGCTCCGAGTAAATGAGTTTATTTCTCATTTATTCCACTTAAGTTGGTTAATATCCAAGGGGATTCAAGTTCTCAGTTTTTTAATGTCTTAATTTTTCTACAATAAGGACAAGTATTCAAGTTGGTTCAATCTCGATAGATTCTATGTCTTAACAACAGACAAAGTTTTTACATCTAAAGGAACCAAGAAGAATTGATTCTTATCCCATTTTGACACAAATAAACCAAGAAGATTTTATCCTTATCTCACCTTGACGCATAGGATTCTGGTTGAGTATATCACGTATCAGATCAACTTCAAAAACTTATCATTAGATACAAAATATCAGAAGTTGAAGGCTAGTAACATCTTAAAGAATTTCAAGATAGAAACAACTAGATAATTTGGAAATCAAGCAAAGTCTATCTTCTCACCTCCATGACAAAGGTTCAAAATTAAAAAGATAAAGGAAGTATATTACTTACCTAGTTTATTAACGGCACAATTTCGAATATGACAAGGACAAAGCACACATGCAAGAACGTGAATTCAAATTTGAAAAGAAGATAAGAGCAAGATTAGAGATTCAAAATGTGATAAATTATTAGATTTTATCCGAGAAAATTGTGGGAAAGATTATCTATAATCAAACAACGGATCTTTGAACGTTGAGAGAAGACGATATTTTTTTTTGAAAAAAGAAGAAGAACAAATATATCATCATCGTCTTTCACTCGCTACATTTTCTAAGAGAGAAAAGAAAAGAAAACAACATCCTACTTTTAGAAAGAAATAAAAATAAATAAATACACTTGCTCTTAAACTTACACAAGCGACTTTTGCTTTCATTTGCTGCTACAGTGAACTTTCATGAAAGATTTTGCTCATCTTTACTCCAAACAAACGAAATTTATTTTGCTCTTTTATTTGTAAAAGAAGGAACATGTTGTTGCCTTTAGTTAATAGTTCAATTACAGGATTAGACTCCGTAGATTGATTGTAGCTGGAGGATAGCTGTGAGAATTGAGCAGAGAAGATTGTACAATCTTGTAATTTGAAGTTATTGGAGATAGTGGAACAAACCTGTAGGATTATGGAGTCCCCGGCTTGGAGTTGGAAGAGTGGACTAACGCACAAGGCGGAACCACTATAAATTGCTGCATGATTTTCTTTTCCCTATTCTTTTATTTTCAGCAACTTATTTTCATACTTCTTTAATTGTTATATTGTTATCATATACAAAATTGAAGGGGAATATTTTTTAAAGGTGAAAATTTTTATTAATAATCAATTCACCCCCTTCTTGATTATTATTTGGGACCAACAATTAGTATCAGAGCCAAGCTCAATTTTTAAAAGAGTATTTGTTTTAAAATCCTGATACCTACAATTGGTATCAAAGCAGGGCTCTTTTATTGAATTGAGTGATCCAAACAAAATGGTTGAGAACAATATTGCAATTAATCGTGCTCCTTTCTTTGATGGTTCAAATTTTTCTTATTGGAAAATGCGAATGCAAACTTACATTAAAGCTGATGATTACGATTCTTGGTAGGTTATTTCCATGGGAGACAATGTAATTACTTTGAATGGAAATTCAGTCTTGTCAGACTCTGAAAGAAGTTCATTGAGAAGAACAAAAATATTTACATCTCTAGTCTTCTTCCTAGCACTACTAGAATCACTTGGTTAGAAACAGATTTATGTTTTCATCATTAGGCTTTTCATGACTAGTCCCATGCTTCTCGTCATCCTTATGACTACTAATAGTATCCTTTTCATCATTAAACCAATAAAATTTCTTACTACTTTCATATTTAGAAGAGTTTATGAAGACTAATGAGATTTGCATTTCCTCTTAACCTTTTCCAACATCAACAATGCTTCCTCTAAGTATCAATCCTTTGAAGCTCAACTACATCAGCAATTTCAAACTTTAACCTTGCAATAAACCTCGTAATAGATTGATTTGGACTCTCCATGATTTGACTACGCACAGTGAGGATTTCAAACTCTTGAATATACTCAGTTACGCTTCTACTTCCTTATCATAAAGTGTGCAACCTCATCAACAAATCTTGGCTATAGTAATTCAGAACGAAACTTCGCTGCAACAACTCGTGCATCTCGGCCCATGTAATAACATCTCGCTCTCTATTTCTCCTTCTACTTGCTTATATATTCTTCCACCAATGTGAAGCATAACCCTTGAATTCAATTGTAATAAGCTTAACTCGTTGCACCCATCACAATTATGATAGTTAAAGAGCTTTTCGATTTGATCTTTCCAATCAAAATATTTATCCGCTCCTTTGGTACCATCAAAAGATGGTTCTTTCCATTTTACTGTCTCAATACGATGTAGCCCTCTAAGCCTACATCCATCATAGTAATCATCAAAATCATCCTTATAATCTCTAACTTGATAACCACGTATTGGATGTTACACATTCTGTTTACCTCTATCATTAACTCTACCACAAGCGTTAACTACTCAATGTCCTCTATGGGGTAATTAAACTTCGTGCCTTTTTTAAACCATCAACAGTTTCAGGTTCATGTGTTTCATGAGTTTGAGGGTTTCCCCTAACAATTTGCTTAGCATTCCTTAAGGTTTCACTTTGTTATCACATTATTGTTTGCATCCCCTACATCATCTCCTTCATGAAATTCATAAATTCACCCATATTAATGGTGCTCTCAACCTTAGGGGACTTAGCCTCTCCATTATTGTTATTATATTTTTCAGACATCCTAAATAATCAAACTTCTAGCATAAGCAATAAAAATAGTGAAACTTACCAAGCAAAAAATCCACTACCGAAGCCCTAAATCACAATCCACAACATCAAGCTTTGATATTAAGATGATACGAATTTTAAAATCCAAGTAATTAACAAATCTAGCGTTATATTGCAATTGAGGGTTTATAATATGTTTTTTTAATGATTTAGGAAAAAATTGGAAAATTAAAGGATACGAACAATCAATCCTTGGATATGACGCACCAAAGATAGAATTGAACTAGTTGTTCTAATCAATCGATATTACATACAATGAAAAGAAATAATAAAGAACAATCTTATAAAGAAATCTCAATCTTATTCAACAAGACAATTCTTCACAAAGGATAATTCAATATCCAAGAGACCAAAAACACTCAATCCCCTAAACATATCACTAATCCCTTTTATACTCCCACAGTCGGGCAAGCGCAAACAGGTCGGGCAAGCGCAAACATAGAAAAAAAAAGACAAATAAATAAAATAAGAAACAATTACTTAAAAAAAGGTGAAAAGAGGGTTAGGTATTACCTTGTCAATCATGGCCATGACATGGTTTATGATCCCTTCGGATCAAAATACTTCTTCAAGTTTTGAGCTGTCACGAATGTCGTAAGGTCGAAAATAGCTAGCATCATGGACATGACTGTGCTCGTCATCTCTTCTAGTCTTCAAATTATTCGATGATGATGTGATGACTATCCTCATCATAGGCAACACAGGGGGTGAGATCCCCATTACAATTGGGATCATGTTTGACATGGAGCCCATGATCTCTACTGGAGCTCAACATTCAAGCTTTAACTATATCACCACCATCGTTATGGGTGTAATCTCGGTAGTGATCGCTTTGGATGATGAATTTCCTTTAACTCTAGCCCGAGCTATTATTCCATGTGACTCATGATTCCTATCAATCACACAAGGAGCATATCTTCCTTATTGGACTTCTGATTTTGGATAAAATTTGGAGGCATTTCATTTTTGCCTAATAAAGTTTAAATATATATATATTTTTTGGTATGTAATAAAAATAAAATATTTTAGTAAACCCAAGATCACAACTTTTTAATATTTTAAAGTTTGAAAATGACATGGAAACAAAATTCTATAAGAGTTAGAAAATTATTTGGATTTAATATAATATAATTTTTTATTACATATCTAAATTAGGATTCATTGAAATATCCCGTCAGGAGCCAATTAACTTAAATGGGCCTAAATTATAGGCTTTAAGATTACATTATGTACAAATATGAATAAGACACATGCCAACATCTTTTTTGGTAAAAAACACACATTGCAAGCAAGAGGTTTTGGGTTCAAATTTGGGTAAAGGCATGAAGTGCCTTTTACGTGCAAATTAATTTAGGGTTTTGCCATGTTAAATCGTGGCAGGAAAATTGATAAAAATCAATATTTCGCTTTCTTAAAAAATCGAGATTCAGTTCAATTTTTTATTTTTTAGGAAACTAGAAAGATATAGAAAACTTCCAAACAATCTCTAATATGAAATATGTAGTTTAATTAGAATATAATACTTAAATTTAGTAAAGGCCCAAATTCATGTTAAAAATAAGTCTTAGAAACCCTACATTTGATTTTCCCTAAATTAACGACTTCTAAGCTTAAACAAACCCTCATTTAGTATGAATAGAAGACCCCGTGCAGTACGGAAGTTGTAATAGAATTGAATGAGGTCGAATGCAACCACTTTTCACAAATTCAGCAAGTACTCGTATACGAGTAAGGGAGAAAATAGTATATTGATTTTTTTCATACCCTACTGTATTACATTCATATGTATATATAATTGCAATACCAGGAATATTGGTTATAACGGTTTGCTCCTAGGGATCTGTAAAAAGCAAGATATGGATCTGCCAACTCATGAGTTGGTTACAACAGATTCTAATTGTAAATTCTAGAGATATTCTAAAGTAGTTTTGATACGTAAGATGAAGGAAATTCATAAAACTTGATGGATTGCCCACTGTCTTCAGCCCACCAGACATAAGCTCAAAACCCATATTCTTATTGTGCCTTCAGCCTATAACCATCACCGACCGGAACTTTTAGTGACGTTTCAAACCTCAGTTTCCTCGAAGCTTCCTTCTACAATCGAATCCATCTTCTTTTGCTCCTTATCCACACATGCAAACCCTAAAGCATTCCCTTCCTCTTTCGAAACCCTTGACCATAAGGGGTGGTTTGGGTAACGCAACTGGAGATCTTGAAAGAACTCCTAAGTCGCTTCATTGTTATCCTTGCCCTTCCATAAGATAAGGACCATGGTTGCTGTTGTATTACCTCGTTTAACCATTTTTCTATCCAAAATCATACTTGGTTCTAATTCATCTTCTCTATTTGTTGCAGGAGAACCGAGGAGACGTGATCGTGGACCATGGTAATGCCTGAGTTGCGAGACGTGGAATGTTAGGTGGATTTCGGATCCTGGTGGCAACTCTAATCGGTAAGCCACTACTCCAACCCACTCTATAATTTTGTAGGGCCATAATATTTAGCTGCCAATTTGTGGATCATTGTATTTTTTAATGATCCTTGGCAGTATGGTTGAAGTTTGAGTCAAATCATTTCGCCGATTCAAAATTCTCTTTCGCTTCTCTTCCTATCTTCCACTTGTTTCATTATCTGCTGGGCTCGTCTGAGATGAAACTTGAGTAGTTTCATTTTATCTTCTCTGTGAGTTAGTAACTTGTCCATAGCATTAACCCTAGAATCCCCAGGAATGTAAGGAAGATGTAATGGGGTGGGTAGCCATACAAGGCTTCGAAAGGGGTTGTTTTGGAACTGGTATGGAAATTTGTGTTATACCACCAGGCTAAAGATAGGAATTGAACCCATCTTTTAGGATTTTCCCCAGTGACACAACGCAAATAGGTTTCCAAACATTTGTTTTCAACTTTAGTCTGCCCATCCATTTGTGGATGATAGGCAGTAGAAATGTTTAGCTCCACACCTTGTAATTTAAACAATTCCTTCCAAAATGTACTAACAAAGAGAGGATCCCTATAAGAAATGATTGTTTCTGGGTTCCATGTAGCTCGTAGATGTTGTCTAGGAAGATTTGTGCAACACTAGCAGCCATATAAGGATGAGAAATGGCAATGAAGTGACTATATTTGCTTAATCGGTCCACCACTACTAGTATCACATCCTTCCCATTAGCTCTAGGTAACCCTTCAATGAAAAATCCATACTAATCGATTACCAGCACTCGTTAGGGACCTTCAAGGGGCATAAAAGACCCGTGTAGCTACATTCTCGTACTTGTATCTTTGGCAGGTATCACACTCTCTTACAAACTGTCTTACTTGCCTTTCTAAATTGGGCCAGTAAAACAGTTGAAATCCTCTTGTAAGTGGCATTTGCTCCTGAATGTCCTCCTAGAGGTCCTCTATGATACAATTGTAACAGCTTTTGTCTGATACTAAGGGCCTACCACCACTCTTCCCTTACGCCTGAAAATCTTACCCTCATAGGAATAATGCCCCATGTTCTGACCACTGTTGAGCTGCTGGATCTTCATTTTGTACTCCTTATCTAAGTCTCAACTGGCTTTGACCTCTTGCAATAACTTAGGTGCAAATTCTTATACTGATATGTGGGTTAAGATGCTTGAATTTATGCGAGATAAGGAGTCAGCAGCTACGTTAGCCTTACCAGACTTGTATTCGATTTCATAATCTAACCCCAACAGCTTGGTTAGCCATTTTTGCTGGCTAGGAGTCACCAAGCGCTGCTCAAGTAAATACTTGAGACTCTGGTGATCAGTTTTGATCACAAAGCATCGTCCCAATAGATAGTGCCTCCATTTGTCGATGGCATGAACTAAAGCCATCAATTCCTTCTCATATACTGATAAAACACGGTGTTTGGGTGCTAATGCCTTGCTCCTGAATGCTATAGGATGGTTGCTCTACATTAATACCGCTCCAATTCCTTCCCCACTTGCATCAGTTTCGATTACAAAAGCTTTAGTGTAATAAGGCAAATTGAGGACTGGTGCAGTAGTTAGGGCATTTTTGAGTTGATCAAAAGCAATCCGAGCCTCTCCACCCCATTTGAACTGGTCTTTTTTTAATAGTTGGGTTAGAGGTCTAGCAATGGAACCAAACCCTTGGATGAACCTCCTGTAGTAACCAGCTAAGCCAAGGAATCCTCGTAGATGTCTTAAATTTTTTGGAACTGGCTAAAGTGCTACAACTTCGACCTTCTTAGGGTCTTTAGCCACACCATGTTGGGATATGATGTGTCCAAGATAATCAATCTGTTGGACCCCAATGACACACTTAGAACGTTTGAGGAATAGATGTTCCCTCCTCAATACTTGAAAGTCCTCTCTTAGGTGTGTCACATGCTGTTCTATACTAATACTGTATACTAGTATATCATCAAAGAAAACAAGCACAAACCGCCTTAAAAATGATCTGAATATAGTGTTCATGAGACCTTGGAATGTAGAGGGTGCGTCAGTCAAACCAAATGGCATGACTAAGAATTCGTAGTGACCTTCATGTGTGCGGAAGGTTTTTTTATACTAGTCCTTAGGATGCATCAGTACCTGATGATACCCTGACCTGAGATCTAACTTGCTGAAATGAGTTGCTCCACTAAGCTCATCAAACAGATCGTCGATAATGGGGATGGGAAAGCGATCTTTAACCGTCTGCTTATTGAGGTCCCTATTGTCCACGCACATCCTCCAAGTGCCATCTTTTTTCTTCACTAGCACTACTGGGGATGCAAAAGGGCTATGACTGGGTCTGATAATCCCACTTGAGAGCATCTCTTTAACCATTTCTTCCAGAACTGATTTCTATAATGCTAAGTACCTATAGGGTCGTAGGTTGACTGGGGTTATTCCCTCTTGTAAATGGATGCGATGGTTGCAAGCTTGACTAAGAGGTAACCCATGTGATTCCTTAAATAAGTCGTGGAATTCTTCCAATAAATCCAGTATGACTGGTGGATGTTTCTCCACTGCCCCCATTGCTGGAGAGTCATATGTTTTAATCATCCAACAAGACATCTCAATGTGTTCCGAAAATCTACTCAAGATATGAGCCAATTCTTGTCCATTAATGTTCTAGACAACATCCCTCTCACGCCATATAATACAATTCGATCCCTGCCACTCAAAGTCCATCCTATGCTGCTGGAAATTCCAGTTCACTGTCCCTAACTTGGTCAACCATGGCATGCCAAGAATTAGATCACATGAACTCAAAGTAAGTATAAAAGTCAGACTCAAACTTACTCTTCCCATAATCCATTCTTCGAACCCCTTGATAGCGCTAGTACTGAAAATTTTAGTACCGTCAGCTAAAATCACCGTCACAGTTCTAGTGAAGTCATGGGGCAATTAAGTCCAATAGCTAGATGCTCACTAATGAAATTAGAGGAGCTCCCTGTGTCCACTAATATGTTCAAACTCCTGTTCTTGAACCTCCCTACTACTCGCATACTGTGGCCATTTACTTCTGTATTACCATCTACTGCACACAATGTTAATTGAGAGCGTGCAGCTTCCATCTCATCAACAGAGTCACTTGGTTCTGTTTCTATTTCTTTTGAGGGAACCAATAACACATTCAACCTCTTACTTTTGCAACGGTGACTTGGCCCAAATGGCTCATCACACTAAAAGCATTGTTTTTTTTTCTTCGTTTCTCCTCGAGTTCCTCAGGTGTCAAGCATTTAATGGTTCGGTTATTTAAAAAAGGAATGCTACGGAACTCCTGTCTTTGGGCCTCCAATTCCTTGAAATGGATTGTTAGACTTGGACTTGGTCGGCTCTGAGCTTGCTGCTATTTGATTCTCATCAATTCACACCATGGTTGCCATTTGTAAAGCACATACATCTTAACCGCGACCGTGCTTGTCCCTACGGTCAAGTTTCTGTTCTTCGTTCATTGATGTCTCTTTAAAACATCCACAGATGTGGTTGGAGATCACAGTTAAAGATCATGAGTGCGGTTGGTCTTGTCATAGCTTAATTTTTTGTTTTAGTTCCTTTTCTTCATAATATTTTCATAAATTCCTCTCTTAAGCATATTTGAACTACAAACAACAATTTTCACAAATAAATGTCATATTTATGGGGATTTTAATAGACAACAAGGTAAAATAAGCACAAATCCTCTTGATTTGAATAAAGTAAATTCTATTAATCAATTTTTTTTGTAAAAAAAAAAAATCAACTACTTTTCTTGTAAATTTCAGTTATGTAAAATTCCTTGTAACAATTTTCTTTTGCAATTCGTAGATTAGGAAATAACAAGCAACTTATCCACTTCCAACATGTGGTCTAGATTGAGGTTCATGTCCATGAACTATCAAGCCTAGAGCCCATATCGAACCAATTATTGGACACATTTAAGCACGACCAAAAGGAATTCTTAAGGATTTATTAGTCCCCATCCTTTCACTACTTAAGGTCTAAGTTAACATGAACCTACTAAAGGCTTTAGTCTATCTCTAGTAACCTAGAGAAGCATTCTTCTATTTAGATGAACATACCTTGAGCCCTCCAACTGAAGAATACACTAAACTCCTTTTAACTCCCACAACATGTAGTGGGACTTATTCTCACAAACTCAATAGAGGTGTAATTAGCTTATTTATCAACTTTCTAAGGATCAAGAAAATCGAGGTATCTATGCCCTTCTAGAGTGCAACTTGAATTCAATTAGCAATTGGTTTGGAGCCCAAAACAATTATAGAGAAAAACCATATTAAATGCCTTCTTGGTTGCAGCATTTGGTACATCCTCTTTCCAAATGGAGACTTTTTATTCACTACTAGATCATAGAGCTAGTAGCCCAATTTCTGAAGGGCAAATCTTATATTCTAGCCTTGCTCACAAGACAAAACCGGTCCTTGAATCTGTAAGCCTCGGTTTTCTTTATAAACTAGGATTGACTTCGAGAAACGAAACCCTAAACCGGAATAGCTAAGGTTAGAAAGAAACTTAAAAACCCTAAGTTTGGCTTCACCGAGAATAAAACCATAGAACTTTTGAGAGCAAGTTAATCTAGATTATAGTTTTGAAGAATATATCGAAACATAAAAATATCAGTTTTCAAGAAATTATTTGTTTCGAACCCTACAGATCTATTCCGGAAAACCAGGCCTCAGGACTCGAAAATTAAAAAAATATTCCGGAATACTCTTTAAGATTGGAATTTAATAAGGAATTCAAAAATATATTTATTATAATTTTTCGATTTATAAAAATTACTGTTATAGTCTTTTTATCATATTTTCTTTACTAACCGGTAATTTAATTGTCTAATCTACTATTCATTACTGTTCACAAGTACAAGCCCATACCCTACCACACTCACAAGCCATGCTCCTACTCTTACATCTTTACACTTCACTCATTACCATTTCTTTTCCATGCAAATTGTCACATATTATTACACAAATTAATTTGAAAAATTACACAACACCCTTTCTCTCCCTCTCCTCTCCCTCTCTTGGCCGCGCTACTACTCCCTCCCATTTCTCTCTCGTTTGTTTTATTTTTCCCTTTATTTATTCACACAAAACCCTAATACCTCTCTCTATAAATACCCTTTTATGCCTTCTCATTTACACTTTATTCTCTTTCTTCATTTTCACTTATGGAAATTTTTACAAATCCTCTCGCTTTTTCTTCCTTTGCTGTGAGCCTCTCCACACACACACACTCATAAACATTTTTTTCTCTTCAAGTCCTTTTGTTTTATAAGCTTAATAGGTATAGATCTATATACAATCACCACAAAAACATGTAATGGCAAAATCATTCATGTGTAGATTCACAAAAAATCCCCATGAGCTTCATGCTAGGGATGTGAAATCACTAAAACATGATGATCAAGCCATCACAAGTTGTGGATCTTATGTTTTAAACACATATTTTTGTCATGATCATAATACATGTTCATATAGTGATGATCTTATGAAGAAATCTGGCTACTAAATTGTTATCATAATAGTATACTTCATTTCATGCATCTAACATGATCATCACACTAAGATCTAGCTTCTAAACATTCATCCTTTACATGTCATTTGAGATCTCATGCATTTATTTTGTTTAGAATGAATAAATTGCCATAAAGATTTTGTTTATGTAAATAAATGTTTTGTTTTTTTTTTTTAAGTTAGGATATTTATGAAGATGAGCCAAAAAGCTAAAAAAAAATTTTGTTTCATCAAAACAAACTTTTGTATTTTCTGATGGAAAAGAGCTATATTTTGAAAACCTATTTTTCAATTCCAAAACATCAGTTTTATGTGAAAAATGAAGGGCTTATGAAATAGGTATCAATAGAGATGATTTTGATAAGTTAATGGTAGATCTACTAGAGAAATTTGTCAAACAAAAATATTTATAAGATAGAAAATTTGGATCTTACGTTAGTTACATGAAATTCGTAACTAGAAAAAGAGGGTATATAAACACTTATTTTTCAAACCAAAAATGGAAGTTTTATTAAGGAAATGAGATCCTTAGGGGATAGGATTAGTGGAGCCTTAATTTTAAAGTATCAAATGATTTTTTCTTAAAGAAATCACCTCCAGATCATTTTTACAAAAATTCGGATCTAGGAATAGCCCAATTTAAACATTTGTTTACAAAGTGTAAAATGAGGATTTCTATTGAAAAATGAAGACCTTAAGGAATAGATATAGTAAAGACTTAATTTTACCAAGAATAAATAAATTTTATTAAGGAAAATTTCTAAAACAAGTGTGACTTGTCAAGAACACAAAACTAGTCTTGCTAAGTTAGGTATTTGACATCTTGTAAAGTAGAAGCTTTTTAAAAATATTCTTACAATAGAATATCATCAAGAAAATACATATAGGAAGCTCATAATACCATTCATGATAGTAACTTGTTAATATTTCATGCATATTTGGCATGGATAGTAGAAACATCATAACTCTTCACAAAAGCAATTTTGAAATTGGATGTTTGGCTACTAATCCGAACTTTTCGAGACTTAAAAGTTTTCAAAACTAAGATATTATATTAGAATTAAATAGATTATTTGAAGTAGATAGGAATCGGTATATAATTTGTGAAATTCCGAGTTAAAAATGATCAAGTTATGGTCGTTTTAAGTTGGAATTTTCATTAATGACGAGAATTATGATCTTAATAGTTTTTATGAAATAAAATGGATTAGATATGAGTTGAAATAATCATTTTGGTATTTCTTTCATTTAGGTGACTTGGATATCGAGGATTTTACCACCGGACTATTATTACTAAGACACCGACGACCTATGGCAGAATGAGTATTACTTCATAATTTCATTTCTTGATTGTGTTCGTAGTGATTAGTAACACTAGAATATGAGGCAAAAGATAAAAATAGATTTGTGATGGGAATTATGGGGGATTATGTATGTTTGTTGATGAGTTAAGAAATTGTATTAAGAATATCAGAACCAGGTGAATTAACTTATGTTTGTTTAAAATATTATAGGATTGATTGTCTACGAGATTGGTTGATCACCTAAAAATTGGTATTAATAATTACTCGGATTGATAATTAACATGGACATAATCACTTCACGATGAGGATGGAGCATTAGCATATGTTGGTTACTCGTGATCCATAAATGGCTAAAAGTTGGTTGATCATGATCCATAAACGACATAAATGAGTTGGTTGATCGTGATCCATAGATGGCATAAGTTGGTTACCCGTGATCCATAAATGACACATTAATTCAACAATAGTACCGCAATTCGTTAATCTGCTAACCCCGAATGGAGATCGTAAATCTGTTCACATATGATTTTCGGTGATCATATGTCTTGTTTGTTCATGTTATTGATGCATTCCATATGGTTGAATAAATAACTTGATTGAATGATTTGTTATAAATGTCTTTATGGAAGTATTCACTCATTAAGCTAGTGTAGCTTACGCCCCCACAGCTTTTTCTTATTGCAGTTTTCATATATTTGGCTAAGGCCGAGGCATCCTACTGCAAGTACAGGAAATAGGAGTTTCTTTTAGAGGTTTGTGTTCAATTTTGTATAGACTTCCATAGGAAACCCTAATACTTACCAGATGACTATAAAAGACCACTTGTAAGCTTAATATTCTTTTGCGGGGAAATGCCCCTAGAATTTTTGTAATTGATTATATGGACTCATGGTTTATATTCTGATGCTTATAATATGCAAATTAAACTATTTATCTCCATTGGTTCATGTATTCTATTATCGTAAAGGTACGCCACATCTGTAAGAAACTTTGGAATGATTGTGGTAGTAATTCCTAAGTCTTATATAGCATGCGACAGACTGTTACGTTTAGGGTACCCTATGGGGCGTGAAAGAATCATCTGAAGACCTAGAATTATGGGAAGTCTAAAGTTAACATGTCTATCTTAACAATTCGATATTCACCTAAACCAAGCTCTTTACACCAACAATGATGATTTGATAGAGTGCTTTGCTATTCGAGTCCACATTCAAGATCCTGTACCAACACATTGATTGGTACACATCCTACAAGATATACCCACTAGTGAGATCCTTTGGGTAGCTAAGTGGTTCTAGTGACCAGCTACAATATTGGAATGTTTAGGCTATGCAGCAATTCCTCTTATAAGCATAACCAGGTGCATAGGATATCACTTAGCGTGTGTGATAAGACAATTCGGCCCATTGCAAGCTATAACTAGCAAATCACCACTAGAAGAGGTTACTTTAGACTACCAGGATCTAGATATGACCTTAGTTGAAAAGGAGGGAAAGTCAAAGCATATACAAGCTAAATGGAGGACTAGAGAGATAAAAAGGATTTATGAGGTAGAACCCTTTAACAAAGAGATCAAGAGGTATTAGGCCACTAAGGAGTAGTGGAGTACATCATCAACTAGTTGAGCAAGGAAGGGGAGATCCAGTTTGAAGCTCCAAATATAGTGAACCCAGCACCGACAAATCCAGATCTAGATCTTTGAAATACAAGCTTATATGGAACTAACACGAGCCTGGGTAGAAGTCTAGTTCCAAAACATGAAAAGAAGGGAACATGAGATGAAAGAAAGAATGGAGTGCTTTAAGTAAAGAGCCCAAGGCTTGAGAGTGGAACTAAAGAAGGCAAAGAGGATGATTGAGCAACTAAAGGATCAACTTGTTCGCCCCAACAAGATTAGGAGACTAGTTTGGAAATTTTGAAATTTCCTTTTGAAATTTAGTTTATGTTATGAAACTCTCAAAATAAATTCAACTTTAATAAAATAAAAAGTTTTTGGCCATAACATTTCATCGTTACCCTGATCTGCATCCACGTTTGCTTTTTATATACAACATATATATTCTCTTGTTTGTATATTATTCTCTCTCTTGTATATATTTATTGTCACACCCCCACAGGGATCCTAGTAGTAATGATACATCATGCAACTAACTAAAGCCTCTAAGAAGTTACATGAGTACTGCACAACTAATATGTATTGTGTGAACAGATAAAATAGGATCGAAGGTTGATTAGAACAATAAAGATTGCATATCTATAAGTCATAAGAAAGATAATAATACAAAGTCTAGGTCATCACATAATTATTACATCGTTGGTCTTTAAAGGCTTCACTAGAACACTTCTACAAAAGAACTTAAAAGGAATACAAAATATAACTTATACTATTACAAACATTAAACGCTAGGTCTCTATTACAAAAACAAGGTTTTCCTTCAATCAAGAGTACATAATTCCATTTTCTATCCTAACTTCCACACCTGGTGTTAGTCCGGTCTTCTTACTTATATTCCTGTAAAATAACAGTATAAAGGAGCGTGAGCATGACAAGCTTAGTGAATAATAGAATCTTACCACAATTCATTAATATCAAACAAGTTTAGTTAATAATCATATGCAATGCATCCATTAAATATGTAACAAACAAGGTTTGGATAATCGGAATCCAAACTTATGAGGATTTACGCCCTCCTGAGGGTTGAAGGATTAGTTAAGTAATTCACCCATGAGAATCCCAAAACTAAAAAAGGAGAACTCTTTTCAAACTTATTTACTATTAATAAATAAATAAATATATATAATAATATACATACTCTCCACTTCATTTAGAACTGCGCAATCCCTGCTAAGTATTAATACTCTAAAACCAACTCCAATACAAGCAACCTCCTTCGAAGCCTGCTTAGTTCCTATGAAGCTGACAACCCTATGGTAACCTTAATCAGATTCAATGGACTCATCAAAATATTACTATAGAATTGAAATATTAATACTTGACATGAATACCATGCTATTGCATATATGATGTCATGTAATGTATGTCAGTTTAAGTTTTAGGGTCTAATAAACTTTATCCCATATTTTTTAGTGGTCACTCTAACTTCGGACAATCATCAATTCAAGCTATGCAATCATTATCAAGCAAGTACTTGTTACTTTGAATACTAAACTTGTACATTCATGAAACACATAGTATACAAGATTTCCTAACCCCATATATTTGTTTCATTTCAATTATATTTATACTATGTTCCACTACTTTATAATCATAAGCAATGTGAAAAGATTGAAGGTACTCACCCTTACATATCACCTCAATCATCATAATAATCACTCAAGAAATCTGGACCTTGATTTAAGTTTGCTATAGGATAAAGAGACTCACATTACTAAATATCTAACATGACAGAAATAAGAAAACAAGGTTTAAGATCCATACAGGATATATAAAAAAATCACAGTTCACACGCCCCTTACCAAGCCCCATATGGAAGGGCATATGAAATAGATGAAGGAATAGTGGCCACCACACCCTATACCAAAGGGCATATCTAACCAAGTTGGGTACAAAAGCTACCATACCCCTTGTTACGGCCCATATAGAGGGGCGTATCTACCCAAAACGGCATACAGAATGTTTCATGCCCTCTGTCACGCCCCATATGAAGATGCCAGCAAACACACTTCCGAACTTTGCAATTTTTACATATTTCAACCAACTTCTAAGGGCTTATTACCATCAAATACATTGTAACATCAACATATAAGACTCAAATTCACCCCTTTTTACCTTCATATCATCCAACCCTTAGCAATTCTCAAAATCACTCATCACACCAACATAATCCATAACATCCAAGCTTTGGGACTTCAAACCACAAATCCATATCTTTACTCCACAAGTCTAACAACAAAACTCATAACAACCATAGATATACCATCAACTAACAATTCTCTAACATACACTTACGCCTTTAGCAAAATTAATAAGGTAAAAGCAAGAGATAACTTACCTATTAGTATCTTGCCTTGATATAGAAGCCTAACTTGAGTTTCTTATTAAATAGAAAAGAGAATTATAGTGTGCGTGTGTGTATACGTGCGTGCGCGCATGTGTGTGTGTGTGAAATTACATCAGTTTAGAAGAGGAAGAGGTAAAGAAATTTTCTGCCAACTTTAGTTGTCATTATCCTTACATATTTAAAGTAATTTTGTTTTTTAAAGCTTTTAAAAATTATTGTGTGTGTGGTTTTGCATAATAGTTATGGTAGGCTAAAGGACTTAAATTTGCAGAAATTAAGCTTAGTTTAGGTATTAACATGAGCTTGATTTAAAGCACAAATTGTCCTTTACATATCCAATACATTAAATTCAACAATTACTTGAAATCAATGCAAAGTTTGATAAATTTGGTTTGTAAATTCTATTTAATTAGAAAATTCCTTATAAAATTCTATATCGTTATTCTTTATAAAATAGGAGTTAAGTTAAATTTAAATTTCTAAAAGAATTTGAAAACATGAATTAATTAACAGACAACTTAAAATGACTCAATTAAAATTTAAGTTTCTATTCTTACTTGAACCATTTTACAAAAATTATTGTAAATGAAATTTATTCAATGTACCATTCGTTCAAATTATATTAAACTTCATTGATTTAAATTCTATTCTCTAATTTAACTTATATATAAACTTAAGGGTTACTTTTGTAACCTAATAATAATAATAATAATGAATTTTTAAACTTTTCCTCTAACTCCAAGTTCTAAAAGATACCGCCTATATGACAAGACTTAATCAGAAGTCCAATTATCATTAGGTCAAGGTCCAAAATCTCCAGCAACAACAATAACAATGCCGAGAGTCTTGATTTAGCTACGGGACAAAGCATCCTTTCTTTGGAACAAATGATGTTTAAGATGACAATCAGCAAAATGTCAAAGATGCCAAACGAAATGTCGATTGCCTCACTAATAAAATGTGAAGCCAAGACTATACCACTATTTATGGAGAAATCGATCAAAGCACTAGGAATATTATCATGTGTGAATTTTGCTCTGGATCTTCCTGTGTTCTAATCACTACCGCTCCTCCATTCATGGTATTAATGTGTAGTAAGTATCGTTGGTTATAAACTATGATCTTCCTACTCAATGAGAGGATTGTCTTCACCTTATTAGAAGAATGACGATAGGGAAGAAAGGATTTTGCAATAAAATTTTTTGACGAGAGACAATATAAAAAAAGTTATTCAATACCTAAAAGCCCTATAACGTGACAAAACCATCAATTTTATCCTTGAATTCCTTGGAAGATTCTTTTTCTTTTTCAATTTATGCAATCTAGTGTGCTATTTGTTTTCGGTTTTCTTCCCATAAAGCATGTACAAATAAATTGGTGTCCTAAGGAAGACATTTCATTGTATGGTGATTTTTCAAGAGGGAAGAAGAAAGGGACCTATTGTGACACCAAGTTTTAATTGAATTATTGTTGATCAAAGCATCATTTACATGAGGACTTGTGTGAAATTAGGAAAAGAAAAGTAAGAGAAAGAAAATACAAAAATGAAGGTGTAAACAGAAAACTACTATGCAAGTGATGAAATATTGGAATTAATTTTGCTAGTGACCAATGGGTAGCAAGGGTGTTATTATCAAGCTTAACCATAACAACGCATATAATTAGCATAGCTAGATAACTAATGCCTGGTATCTCTATGATAGCTAACAACTATCACTACTACTCGTTTGTAATAGCAAGATAACTATTATTGAGTAACATCTATTGCTATTAGATAACCACCTGATGGTGTTTATTTATAATAGTTATACAACTATCGTGTATACTCTTTTGCCATAACCAACCTCATTTTGTTGTGACTTCCTAAGGCCCTTGTTTACCAATTTACCCATTTATAGAGAGTTTCAAACATATATGGCAACTAGATATGATAGCTTGGGATATGGATCATGCCATTAAAGGTGAATATTTGAACTGCCACTTTTGTAAGGAAATTTATGATATGAGCAGATTTATTGTGAATTAGTCAATGCGTGTCAAAAATAAAAGATATGCTCCAAACATACTAGCATGTATTTGTGGAAGAGCTAAATAAAAGAAAAGGAATGAAAATGAAGAAGATATTGTCTCATCACATGGATTTTTTTTTCAAGACATGCCTTAGGAAGTTGGATTGATATTCTCTAGTGATGCCTTGCTACATAATTGTTTTGTAAAGGGACTGTATAGAAATAATTCCATACGTCTATATATATATGTATGTATATATATAAGGAGGCGGAGAATAAAAAAAAAGGTAGCAAGAAAAAAAGAGAGAAAGAGAGAAGAAAGAAGAGAAGTATGTAAATATAGGAACCAATTGGTATGTACATGAGCTGACATGATATGATCCTTTATATATAAAAAGGTTAATGTTACAAATGGTACCTAAACTTTTACAAAATATACAATTAGGTGTTTGAACTTTCAAATTGATCAATTTAGTACCTAAACTTTAAAACTGATCAATTTGGTACCTGAAAAAACTTTTTGTACACACTAACAATACCTCTATCAAGTCTTTCCAATATTAAATTAATCAATTTTAAAGTATTTCAAGTACTAAATTGACCACTTTCAAAGTTTAGGCACTAAATTGATTAATTTTAAAGTTCAGATACGTAATTGCTTATTTAACCAGAATTCAGGTATTATTTGTAACATTAACCTATAAAAACAATGAGGTTAATTTTTGTGAATGATACATGAACTTTGCCAAAATAATAAATTAGATATATGAACTTTGAAATTGATTGATTTAATATCTAAAATAACTTTTTGTGTGATGCTTTAACCAACATGATAGGGGTATTGTTAGATACATAAAAAGTTTTTTTATGCTAACTAATTTCAAAGTTTAGGTACTTGATTACATATTTGCCAAAATTTAGGTACTATATTGCAATAGTTACCAAACAAGAAAAAAAATTAAACAAGATTCATTTGACTTATTACCTAGGAGCAATGCCTACGTGTGTATGTGTTTAACATAAAGCGACATACACACTTAGATCATGTGCGATTTTATGCATAGAAAAAACAGAAATAATAATCTTGCAGCATTGGTACTAGGCTTGTACACTATAACTTAGCACCAGATGGAATATTAAGCTTGATAGTGCACCTGTTGGCTACGTAGTTATTTTATGAGCGCATAAGCACCAGCAACGCAATAGCTAATTAAAAGATATATTTGATTCCCAAAGCTCTTAAACTTTATTCAAACAACTATAGTCAAGGGAAAATGTAAAGGGCTAAATCTGATCTATGGGTTTTGAAGCTTAGCAATAATTTTGGTTTGGATCTTTAGGTTAGATGATAGGGCCTAGAGTTAAGCCCATGAAATCGAGATGACTGAGTTAGATTTGACAAGGTAGGCCTAAAGTAGAGACCATTGGACCCAATTGCTCCTAACCTTTCTCAAGGATTCATGCACTTAAAAAGGCCTCCCATGGGCTAGAAAGCCGATGTAAAATCCATCAATAAGAGGACTCATCTTGCCCATTAAAAGTTAATACAATCCGATGGATGTCATCAAAATCCAAGCTGGAAGAAAGTGTCATCATGCTACCAAAGTACATTTAGGAAAGATTAAACAAAACTTAGAGCAAAAAACATACTATCTCTCTTCTAGATTAGTGGGGTTGAAACTATATAGCTCATTCACTTGTCACTAGTTTTGTTTGAGCTTATTGAGATTGTTAGCTCCTTCTTCCTACTATCTCACTTTTAGTCATTCCATGCATATGCTTCTATGTTACTCCTCTAAGACTACATGTAGTATGAGACACAAGCTATATGTACGTGATCCCTTTAATCAAATTCATCCAGATACAACATTTAATCGTAGTTAATGCCAAAGTGAGGAAAAGTAAACAAAAACAAAGTAAAAGATACACACACACACACAAACATGCACACACACATAAAGCCTACAAATTTTGTGTATTAGAGTTTGTACACAATAAATGTAACAAAATGATGAAGGATAAAAAGTAAAAGTTAGGAATTTGCTTGCTGTGTAAAATCATCACAAAACAAAGTATAAAGATTATTCATTTTTCGAGAATCAAGGTTTCTATACAACAATTTTAGGAATTAAGTTTTCTCCATACCTTCAACAACTCGCTTTAGATAGGGGCTTCTACATAGTAACTTTGGGATTTAGGGTTTTAGATTGCATGGTCAAAGGTTTGGCTTCCTTCACAATTGGTGCAATGGTCCCTTATTTCTTTTCTCTGATCAGTTCTCTCCTCCCTTCATTTTTAATATGGGAAGTAACATTTTCATCCTAAGATCACTCTATTTGTTCTCTCCTCCATTCTTAATTTCTTTATACTTAATAATGTTAGCCTATGTTAATTACTAATGTCCTTTGTTTATCTTTAGAAAATGGATTACACTATGTTATTTTCACATAAAACCAATGAAACTTTTTTTTTGGTCCTTAACTTGTTGCATGATATGTGGTGATAATATGCCATTAGAAATTTTGTCTATGTTTGCAACCATTTTAAAGATGTTATAAGGTATGAATAACATGCATAAAAAAGTTTGTTGAGGTACTAAGTTGATCGATTTCAAAGTTAAAATATCTAACTGCACATTTTGCAAAAGTTTGGCTACTATTTGTGATATCAACCATTATATAAATGCTGAGTATATAAGAATTGGTAAATTGCATTGACATTTATGGACCCCCTCTATTTTTCAAAACATCAATACTTAGATCCATCTAAAATATTTGTAGGTCCTATTTTTTAATGTGGTAGCAGCTGACATGTGTCAACTTGTTGACATAGAATAAAAAAAAATTACATTAAATGCTATGTCATTTTTATTTGCTAATATGACAAATATAACCCGTTTTCTATCAATAGACCAGCTACAAATAAAAATACCCAACCTGATCCATTTAACATTGTTGACAACATTGACAACATTAATAACATTGAATCATGTTGAAATATCCACATGAAGTTGAGACTTAAGTATAGCGACTGCTTATTTGAATATCCACTTAACATTATTCCCTTTTGTTCGGCCAAAAATAAAATTATTATTTCATTTTGGTTTAAAGTCATGAATGATACTTGAATTTTGATAAAATATGTAATTAGGTATCTGAACTTTGAAGTTGATCAATTTAGTAACTAAACTTTGAAATTGATTAATTTAATACTTAAAAGAACTTTTTGTGCATACTAATTGTATTTCAATGATATTGGTTAGTGTACACGAAATTTTTTTTAGGTACAAGTTAATTAGTTTTAAAAGTTTAGATACTAAATTGATCAATTTTAAAATTTAAGTATTATTCATGGCATCTACCCTTTCCATTTTCTTTGGGATAGCCATGATAACATGATTTCTTGTATGCTTTATGGCTCAGCGCCAAAGGCTAATCATACTGTAATTGGGAACTTGATTCCTTGGGCACCAAAAATATTCACGCTTATGCTTAAAATTGAAAAAAAGACATTTCTATGAATTGTCAATGAAATATTTACAATCGTTAATGTAGCACCAGGTAATATTCAAGGAGATTGTTTATGATTGTTAAGCGAATAGCCTCAAGCATCTACGTTCTTCGTCTTTCCTTCCAGTATCTTTGCAGATAATTTCATAAGGGTATCATACGGAGAAACCAAGCGCAGTTGTAATTTTGATTGACCCACTTGTAGAAACTTACAGATTAAGCACCAAGTCCATTGCGTAGGCTTTTAAAAAGCTTACGCGCCTGTAATAGAGAAAGAGTAGTGTTTTCCCGAAGAATCCAAAAGGACACATGCCCTTACAACACTCGGGCTAAGGTTGAATGCATTTTCCAAGAGTTAAAAAAGAAATGGATGCCAGGTGATTTGGCAATTTTTTTTTTTTTTTTTTCCTTTTAAATTGATGTTCAAATTAATACAAACTTTTTAATTTTACAATTACTCCTAAGTTTAAAAGTATTAATTTATTATCTAAACTTTATCTATGTTTGCATTTAATTACTTAAATTTTATCAAATTTTACAATTAGTTCTCTAAACTTTTATTAATTTTTACAATTAATATCTTATCTAGGTATTATAAATGGACTAAAAAATTCATAAATATAATAAATTAACATATTGTTTATTCAAATGGGCAAAATCCATGTAGCAAATGTGATTTTATCCCTTCGCCCAACACCCCCCCCCCCCCCACCCCCCCTTTTTTTTCTTTTAAATGGATTGGGTTGATTATTTTATTGTTAAAAAAAGGGTTAAATTGGTCCAGTTAACAAATAAATATGTTGCCAAAAAAAAAAAAAAACAAATAAATTAAGTGACATTAATATAATTTTTTTTTTTTTTTTAATTCATGTCAGCAAATTACACATGTAAGCTGTCCACACATGAAAAGGAAGATAGAATCCACAAACATTATAGAAGATCTAAGTTCTAGTTTTTTATTTTCTAATAGTAAGGAATCCATATAATTTTAAAATTTCTCGAGTACACCCCAGTTTACTTATAGAATTAATTTTATTCAATGAGGTAAAGCAAAAATTAGGACTAATTTTCTCATCTCATGCGAATGGAATATCCTGCAACACTTGATAATTTTAATACCGTCCTTAAGGAACCAACACTTCCCACTTGGCCACTATAAATTTCTTTGCATCAATCTTTTGTCAATAACTCCTCGACCTCACGTTGAGAATAAAAAAATTGGAACATTTTCCATGCATCTAGGACATGATGTGAATAATTTCCAGCTAACCAGTGCCCAAAAAAAAATAGTTTTGAAAAACGATCAACACAACTAGAGTGGTTATACTTCAACTTTTAAATATCAACTTAATACTTAAAATAATTTTTCATGCATGATAATAATACTTCCATCAAGTTCTTCAAGTGCTAAATTAATTAATTTTAAATTTTCATACACTAAATCAATTTCAAAATTCAAATACTAAATTGCTCAATTCTAAAATTTGAATATCTAATCGTGTATTTTACTAGGGTTCAGACCTTCCAAGTATATAAGCTTCACTTGTACTCAAGCTGCCTCTTTTTATGCAGGCTTCATAGAAATATAACACTAAAAAGTGGCCTTTGTGGGAATGAAAACAATACCAAGAAAGGGTTCTCATTTTTCAACAAAACTTTACTTCCAATGAAATCAGAAAGCCCTAAAGTTCTTCTTACAAGTTACAAGCAGGTAAATTAAATATATCAATTTCTAAAACAGTCAATTCCACAATGAACACGAAATATAATCAATTGTGTGATATCTAAATTTATATACACTTGGTTACATACAAGTGCAACCTCCAGAGCCATGCAGACACTACTAAATTCTTGCAACATGGGAAGAGAAGCCACCTTGATATGGATCGAGTAAAATAGAGAGAAACCTACATTGTGCACGGTTTAAGAAGGCTATTTAGCGCATTTGTTGCCACTCCTGGATTGCATTACGAAGATTAATATTAGGAATAAAATTCAGGTGATCAAGCGGAAGGTTTGTATTTGGCGAAGTACGATGACCAGCATCTATCCATAATCTTATTGATTCAGCATCATAAGAATGCCCATCTGCAGCAACAACTGGATCCTCCATAATTTCCTGCAAATATGGGATGATATGGTTAAAACGATATCGGTGATTCAATAATATCAACATTGAATTTAGCACCACATCAAATCATCTAAAAGCTTAAGTTTACAAATATGTCGAGGTTGTTAAATTCATTACTTTTAAACCTCTTCACCTGCAGGTGTGAGTTTCACTAGGGGGTGCAACGATGATGCGTGATTCAAACTCTTAAACCTCATGTCCTAATACCATATTGAATTAGCTTCACCATCCACTGATCTAAAATTTAAGCTTATAGATTTAGTATCAACCTTAAGGTTGCCGACTAACAGCTGACAAGTTGATCCTACTGGCCACATACAGGATTTCTGATACTAAGAATAAAGCTTTTACAGACTTACATGAGAAATTGAACACTTGAAAGATTCCAGAGGTTGCCTTTCCTCTTCACGGTCGGCTGCCTGAAGCGATGATGAATTCTCAGAACCCACTCGCACTGATTCCAGCACTAGCAACACTTCTGACCCAAGATCTGGTCGATTATTCCAATCCACATCACAGCATTGTAATGCCAAGTGGATCAACTCCCTGGCCACGTCGAGTGGCCAACCCCTAGCAAGTGGATCCAACAAATCACTTATATGACCGCATTCTACAGCATCTTTCACTATTATTGGCAAATTAATAGCCAGTTTTCCAGTCAACAGTCGTAAAAGAATGATTCCAAATGAATAAACATCTGACATTGTGGATAATTCCCCCGTGTCAAGAAAGTGAGGATCCATGTGAGGGAATTCAGCTGAAGGGTCAAGCCTACGCCCAACTATCAAGGTGCTAGTCTGCAAATCTGATAAAGCAGGACTTAATCCATAACCACAAAGTTTACTCACAAAATTAGCATCAAGCATAATGTTTTCTGCTTTTAAATCTCCATGTATTATGCCTTCAGGTTTATTGGAATGTAGAAAAGTGAGTGCAGCACATATCTCGGTAGCAATACGTAATCGAGTTTGCCATGTTAAAGGGTGGGTTCCTCTATCTCCGCAATCAAGATGTTCTTCAAGGCTTCCATTGGGAAGATACTCATAAATGAGACTCCAAGCTTCCGGACAGACTCCAATAAGAGTTGCCAGGTTTGGGTGCCTCATCTTGTTTGCTACTTCAAGCTGAAACATAATCCAGATGTGTTAGCATGCCCATGGAGGATCAACAAGGTGAAAGTACATACTCCATCAAGTTAGGTATCCAACCCCCCCCCTCCCCCCATAACTTTTATTACCACATAAATCTGGTTTAAATTCGACACTATGTGTTAGATCATTTTGAATTTTAACATAGGTGTGATTCAATATAGCACTGGCAATGGTCCAAAATTATATATGAAGAGGCACTGACGTAGCATTGAATACTCTACAAATGAAATTCCACATGGAATGTGCAAGTAGTTCTATAATAGAATAATAATAACTGATATTTAAAATAATTCTTTTTCAGACATTGTAAGAGTTGTTTTTTCGAATAATATTAATTCAACATACAATTGGGTTACGATATGTGAACATTATTTTAAAGGATATAACTTCCTTAAAAGTGCATACTTATGCATCAGTGGTTGATGTCTTGAAAAGGGTAGACAAATTGGAACCTATAAGGCAATATCCATCACACACATTTTAACCTTTACTAAAAGAATTAAATACAACAACATAAACCGTGTTTTGGTACTTTTACAATCAAATAACCTAAGTATTTATTTTTGACAAATACATTACCTTCGTTTTACTATTTTTACAAACAAGAATATGGGTTTTATTTTTCACAAATACATTATCTGTGCTTTTGTGTTTTTACAAATAAGTAACTGAATTTTTATTTTTGACAAATATATGACATGTATTTTATCAATTTGTAATATAGATAATGTATTTGATAAAATAAAAACTTAGGTTGCTTTTATGCAAAAACACAAAAGCATATGCTTTAATGCATTTTTACAAACAAGAATATGCTTTTATGCAAAAACATCAAAACATAAGTCATGTATTTGTCAAAAATAAAACTCAAGTCACTTGATTACTAAAATATCAAAACACAGGTTATGTATTTAAAATCAAAACTCATATCACTTATTTTTGAAAGTACAAAAACATAGGTCATGTTTTTATAATATTCCCTTACTAAAATGTAAATGAAAGTGCCTACATACGGGAAATTGTGTTAAGGCTGCAACTTCAAGATTTGCATCATTTTATATCAGGTTGCATCACCATTTTGGATGCATAATTAATGAGAAACTTCTAAATGCACATATATGTGTGTGTGTGTGCTGACAACATACCTCCAGATGGTAATGTGAGTTTGAGGGGCTTGCTGAGCTATCAGAGCGAAGCATCTTTATAGCCACTTGGGTATGACGAAGAACTCCTTTATATATTGTTCCATAATCCTGATCATCAATCTTCATGGATGGGTCCAGGTAGATAGTTGCTTCTTGAATTTCTGAGAATGAGAATTCTGGAAGAAAAAGCTGTTGAGAAATCGAACTCGAAGCCTGTCCAACTTGGTTTCTTAAGAGCTCTTCAGTCAAGCTGCGTGCGTTGTCAAGCTCTATCTGCAAATCCTCCCTTTCTTTGTTGCAACGATAGTTCCCACGCTCTAACTCTTCTATTATTTCAGCTGATAATTCAACCTTAGTACTCAACTCTCTTATATATTGATCTGAATATTCCACTTGACTTTTCAGCAATGTGTTTTGCTCCACAGCATCTGAAAGCTCTTCTTGCTGCCTTGTGATAATGGCCTCAAATCTCTCTCTTTCTCTAGCAATAACTTCCTGAAGCTCTTGCCTCTGCCTGACTTCTTCGGAATAAAGATTTTCAAGTGCAATTATCTACAAATTTATTGATAATGTAAATGTAGTAGGTTATCTTTTGGATCGACATATTAGGCACAATGCTTGTTTTCCTCCAACAAATCAACATATCATATTTTTTTTCTCTAAAAAAGCGATGAAATATGGAAGGGGAGACCGTGATGTTCTTCACTTCTTCTTAGTTTTAGAAAGAAGAGTAATATAAAGAAGATATTGAGGATTTTTGGCCATCTTGTGCATCTCTTGAGAGTTTTTTTAGTGGTAGTGTGGTATTTTTGTGATGAAAATAAATTCAGTATATGTAACTGGGGATAAAAAAAAAAGACAGATATGCAAAGTGAAAAGAGTGAAAACTTTTGTGTTTTATATATTTGGGCCAAAGAAGAAAAGGTGTGTTTTATATTGAGCCTATAAATAAACCATTTCTTTCCTATGCCAAATAATGAGTCTATGTGACACATAACGCAAGCTGAAATGACCTTAGCACAAATTTACCACCGCTAACTACTAATATCGTGTCAAGGATGGAAATCTCGGTGGTTCACCATCTCTAGAGATAAATATACTCCTGCGGTCATAATTTAATGACTTACCATAACATTCATAAATTTTATAGGCACTCAATGCCATATCTATGCAATGCAGGTGCTGGAAGCATCAACATATAGTCTAACCTTGCAATTGGCCTCAACAGCAGCTTTTTCGGCTTTCTGACGTCGAAGCATTTCATCCAATGCAGCCCTCGTGCTTGCAGCCTCCTGCATCACCCTTCCAAGTTGGTCATAGAGCTCACTATTGCTGGCTTTATAATATAATGCATAACTTGATAATCGGCAATAGCTAAGAACATGCAATGGATTAAAAAACCTCAATAAATTCATTAACTTCTAAAATTTGTATTCCTTTTTTTTACCAGTCGACTGTAGAGATGAAGGCCATTCTCAGAGGGAGGCAGTGAATTTGATTCTGGTGTAGAAGCACTCACCTCATCTCTTTCATAACAGACGACAGCCAAGTCATCGTCTTCACTAGAATAGGTTCTTTGAACAGTTGAATTCTGATCATGACCATTCTGATTTGATTGTGAAGATGCAACTGTAGAGCTTGCATGTAAGGAAGATGCAGTGACATCCATATCTACAAAGTTTAAATCACCCTCTCTGCATTCCATCACAGATACAGGTCATTATAATCAATCAAATATTTTAACCCAGGATGACTAGAATAACATAAACTCTCATAAAGAGAAGGCCAAAATGAAGAAGATAAACTTAAAACAAGATAAAGAAAATTATCTTAGTTCCACATGTTTGACCTGGTACTATAATTGTTAGCAGAAACAGGTTCTATCATTAAGTCATTGCATTTTGACAAAAATAAACAAAAAAAAAAAAGGGAAACGATGACGTCCAAACTTAGCTTCAATGCACTTGGACATAACCACACACATATGACCATGTCTAATTCAATATTCCATAAACAGGGGTAGGCTTTGTTGCCCAAATGCTCACTTCCTGTTGCCATGTCCATTTGGACCCTATGAAAAGGGGGGAAGTAAAGGATCCAACATGGGTATGGAAAGAAAATCAAAAGTCCAGATAACAGGACATAATAATAGAAAATAGATTTTGAACAGCAGCTGAGATGCAGGATTACTTCTAAAATCATACCTTCTCTTGATTACTTGTTTGCAGCAGACAAACCAAATTTGACAAGAAGGATGTGCATGTTCATCTACAAATCTTGCTTTTCTAGACTTCAGCTCCCGCATACCCCTGCAACAAAGAGATATTAATGGTGGCATATCCAGATTTGGCCCAAGAAGGGTAAAAGGCCAAAAGAAAAAGAACATATAAATTCTTAAAGTTTTACTTCTTCTAAAATTAAAGAGGAGTATGGTTTATTTGTCCCAGTACCATTTTGCTACCTCCGATTTCCATTGACCATGAGTTTGCTAACAGCAATACAGTACAATACCCATCTATTAACCCAGGCATTTGACACCGATATCTTCATGGTAAAGTACAAATAACACAGAAAAACTAAATGACAAATCATTTTGGAATTGTTCAATCACCAAGCCTCAAGTGTGTGAAGGATCAGCTGTAAACTGATATGCCGCCTTTTCTATTGACCTATGTTTCAAAGATAGAACGAAGCTATCTTTAATCACCTAGAATTCCATATACATAATGCTTTGAATTTGAATCATGAAATAAAAATCTAATAAAAGATCAGCTTTCACATCATACCTAACATAGTGCCTTTCAGCTGCTGCCCCATAACCAGTTTAGTTACGGCATGTTGCTCAACAAGTTCCACGATTCCTTTGCCAATGTCTCTCATTTGAAGGAAGCGCTTCTCTGCACGAACCTGCAAGAAGAAGCAACAGGTGTACCTTGCACATTATGGTTACGTAGCAAATAAATTTAAACAAAAGAACTAAGTGCATCGTGCAAACCTTGGCTTGGTTACATATGTGGATGTATGCATCCAGTGTTCGAAGCATCCTTTGCCTTTCATGCTCTCGTAGGTCCCTGATACTCTGATCAGTAAGCCGACCTGCTAAACATAGTTGTTAATTTGATAGGCACACACAAGAAAGCACCAAAATCTCACATCACCATATTAAACATAACTTATATCACTTATGTATCAACCTTACATTCATATCAAAGCAAGATTTTTAGTGTATGTAGAGAAGTCAGCCCATCAATAAATTGTTATATAAAAATCTCTATGTTGTTTGTGTCATGCTTTTCAGATCTTACTATGAAAATATAGTCCAGAATTAACTTACCAAAAGTCAATCAAGTATCTTAGCAGTACAATGCAAAATAGTTATTATGGTGGTTAGAGATCATACGACAGCCCATTGTGATGATGCTAAGCAGAGTTACTTCACTTGATTCTATGAAAACATTTGGTTGCATAATTTTTCATAGTACAGAGCTTAACAAAGATTATTGCACCATATTTGGTTTACAAAATGTATTTCCGACCAGATAAAACTTAAAATTCCTATCTCTTATACTTGATGGTATAAAAATATAGAAACTAGACAAAAATAAAATCTTTTAAGAAGAATTTGTCCAGTGTTGTTTATTACCATGTATACAAAGTATGATACAAGAGAATTGATTTGTCTAGTACTGTACCATAATGCCCAGTTTTCCTGATTCTGTCCAGTCTTTACAACCAACCGCTATCTATAAAGAATATCAACCATACTCGATTATCCAATCTCACCCCCTTAAACTATAAAAATATTTCCACTCTGCAATGGACAAATCCATCATAACAGGCATTTTGAATCATTGATTATCATAATGAATTTCCTTGCCATATTATGGCGAATCCTTCAATTTCCCTCATTTTCAAAGAGGCATGTAAGAGTGAGGAGTCTGGGTGAGATGCACAAAGATACAAATTCATGTGAAAGGTCTTACATAATTAAAATAGTGATTTACCTTCAATACTGAATCACAACTCCCCTCTAAAACTTTCCTTCCAAGCAACAGAATATAGGAAAGGAAATGGCAAATCTCCAAATTGACAAGTAAAATTTACCCAATCATGATGCATCACCAAGACCAAAACAAACCCGTAATCCCGTCAATATAGCACGCGTGCCACAACAATATAATCTTTACAAGTGCTAATGCTATTATGGATCAAAGGACATATATACTGTTCTTCTACCACGACGAATAGGGGGCTGGAAGAGCTTCCATCTTTATCAAACTGTGCTGGTGAATCAATGTTGCTCCCATGAGCCAAACCTTCAGCTCTATACCACCATTCACAAGTCCTCACCCCAAAAACTCTTAATTTCAGCAATCAAGTCCTAAAATTCTGGAACAATGTGCACTTAATGCTAAGTCCTAAATATCGTGCCCATCCCCATACCATGTATAGCTGCCAGCAAAGGAAATTGATCTTTACAGCTCAAATTAACATTTGGAAAAATTTCCATAACTATATATCAATAGCTATCCAAGCAAAGCACAATAACATAACCAAAAAGCAACAAATTTCAATAGCACCCAACACATAAAAACAAAAACTAAATTTGAAGAGATTTTGGCTAATTTTAACTCAAAAATTTCACACCCATTTGTAAACAGCAACTATCTAAGCAAGCACAAAAACGGGAAAAAAAAAAGGAAAAAAGAAAAATAATATACAAAACTCAACAGCACCCAACAAATAAAAACACAAACTTTACTCTTTCCAACACACAAAGAATAAAAAAAAAACACCCATTATACCACTGACCATGTACATGAGTATTGATCTCTTCAGGTTGATGAACATGAAGGATACGAAAATCATCACCAAAATTTTCCAACGCCCATAAAAGAATAGACTTGCTTTCTTCAACATCACTCCCTACTGCTACATAAACCCTCTCATTCACCACTCTTCTCGGTGATGTTGATGATAACGATGATTCAACGACACCGTTTGAGCTTGTTGCTTCTATGATCCCCTCCATAAACAAAACAGACCCAGATGAAAGATAATGACAATTACACTAGAATCTAAAATACTACCAAACTGACAAAAAGTTCAGAACTTTATAATCATTATTAACTGTTTCTATAGGAACCAATAGGAAAAGATTACAGAGACAGAGAGTTGCTGGTTGATGCGGGTACGGGTATGGATGTTTTTATTTAAGAAAGCGTACCAATAAAATGGAGGGAATTTCTCTGTCTCTCTTTTAATGATTTTTGTCTTATTGGCTTATTGTTTGGGTGAAGTCTTTATAGTCAATGGGGGACCTGCGGGGGAAGTGAAACTTCTAAGAAGGTTACTACAGTATTCACTGTTTAGCAGCGTCCGTGCTAATTCTTCATGAAATTATCGATCATCGTAATTAAATTTAAAATAATTAATATTTTAATTATATTTATGATTAGACAGCCTTATTAATATCATCATAAAAGTTTCTGAAAACTTAATATGATTATAAATCAATCAAATTTAATATAATTATAATATTTAAAAAATTATTTGGATGAATCAACTTCATTTTTTTATGGATAAATCAATTTTAATTCAACATAATCTAGTTGAGCTTAAAATTTGTTAGACGCTAATTTAATTCAATCTTGAGTTTGAAATTACAAATTCAATCAAATAAAGATAAGTTTGACTTTTAAAGTTTCAAATCAAGGTTAAAAATAAAATCGAGTTTTGTACTATTTACTTCAATACAACTTGTTTGGAGCTCTAGTCCAAATAAATATAGTAAACTATACACAAGCCTTCATTAATCTATCATAACCTAACAAGTGAGTATAAAATTTGATATATCTGTCATTAACAAAAATGGTTAAACTATAATTTTATGTAACCTATATCATAAATTTTATGAAGTGAAAATAATTCATTTTGATTTGAATCATTTAGATGTACAAAAAATTCCTATAATATTCTTTTATGGGATCGATTATATCAATTATTTAATGGTTTGAATTCATATTCATCCATAATCATATTATTAAAATAATTAATATATCACTTATATTATATATATTTTAATATTTAGATCTTTAACTAGAACATCTGTAGAAATTTATAGATAAATAAATGAAAATCTAATTTTTCGCTGAATTTTATAATTTATTTAAACCATTAAGTTCATCGAGTTGTTTACTTCTATATATTGAGCATGGTGCAAAAATTAAAAAATAATAATAATAATTAATAGGGAAAAAAAATACGGGTAGAACTTAAGGAAACAAAGTCTTTGATCAAATTAAGCATTACTAATTAGTAATTACACAAGTTATATAGGAAGGGCTTGAAATGAAGAAATATAAAAATGCCTTCCCAAGGAAGGAGAGCCGTAAAAGGACAGCATTCCGAGAAAAGAGAAAGGAATGATTGATGCAGTACAGAAAGCCAAGGAATCCGTAATCAATGGTTTGCCATTGTTCAGAAAAAGTGCATTTAGGTTTTTTAGTGTGTGCTATTTTTCCCCCATAAATTTTTCTTTTTGTTTTTTTTTTCTTTTTTTTTGGCCGGTGTTCCCCCATCAACTTGAATATATGAATTAATTCTTTTTTAAAAGTTTTCTTTAATAATATATATATATATATATCAAAACAAAGATTATTAAAATCTTTTAAATGCATCTTATGATATCATTATGATGTAACGTTATTTCTTATAATTTTAACAATTAAATACATGTAGTAATATTTTAAGTTCATAACTTGAAACAAAATTAGAAAGAAGTATATTTAAGGTCGGGATGGATTATTGGATTTTTATCTGTATCGTATCTAAATCTAATGTGCATATGTGACTTATCTGTATCATATTTTTTTAAGTTTATACATAAAACTATGAGTTTTTCGTTAGTATCTGTTTCTTGATAATCATCTGTTTTCTAAATGATAAAAATATGATGCAATAATAACTAGAATATAATGAAACAAATCAACCTATCATTTTGCAAGTTTTCTCTTCTAGTTGAATAAAATTTAAAAATTTTCCCAAAAATTGAAATTTATGGTGAAGGAAAACAACAACTCTCTGATAAAATTATTGGAATTTCTATAATAGTTTTGTATATATAATATCTTTAATAAAAATTTTATAATTGAATAAAAATAATTACCAGTACCTTTTAATATTATTTTTTAAAAGTTTTCTCTTTCTAAATAGGGAAGTGTAGAGTGAGATGATTGGAACTAATCGATTAGGTGCAATGGCCATACTAATTACATGGGCATGCAGTAAGGGCCATTAACTTTTCAGTTAATGGTCGAAACTAAATTAGAAAAAAAACATTAATTCGCTAAAATTAAAAATTAAGATACTAATTTGCAAAAAGTAAAGACACTTCCAATATCTTTATCCTATTCTTTCTAATTATTTACTCCTATTTTCTTTATATTCTAAATTTTTCATCCTTTGGTCATAGTGCAAGTAGTTCAAGGGTAGCTTTTGTTTTTTTCATGCCCCACAATTTATCTCTTCTTTTTAAATTTTTCATCCTTGGGTCATAGCGCAAGTAGTTCAAGGGTAGCTTTTGTTTTTTTCCCATGCCCCACAATTTATCTCTTCTTTTTAACTCTTTCATGCATTTTCTTTTTCACAAATGTAATCTGGCTTACGAAATAGGTTAAACATTCCCAAATTCTCTGCCGTACATTTAATCCTTTTATCTTTAAAATTAAATGATTAGACTCTTGAATCTTTTCTTTTAAATTTTTTCGTTGTAATATCCATTTATCTCTTAACAATAGTAAAGCAATGATTTCAATAGCAAAATAGGGTTAAATTAAGAAAACACTTTCAAAAGATTTTGGGTTGAGCTCTAAATTTCAGAGATAAGATAGGTGTGAATGTATATGATGCAAATACAAAGGATCTCTTTATAATTTATTGGAAAGTTTAATTATTTTTATAATGATTTAATAACGTAGTAATTTGAAAAAAAAAAAGAAGCAGATGAGAAGTCTAAATTTGTATAGGCTATGCATAAGACTCGAATTGATCATAATCGTCCAATCTAATTTTACAAGTTGTCTATTTATCATGTCGGTTTGAATTTGCTGAGGGTGCATATATCATGTCTATTGAAAAAAAAAAGTGAAATTTTGTATTTAAACTTCACATGGAAATTCGATGCAATATATTAACTTTGAAGTAATCAATTTAATATCTAATTAATCTTTTTTTTTTGTGGTTATTTTTACTACATTCTCAACATCATTTCTCTATTTACAAATGTAGAAAAGATAATATACCATTGAATTTTTACTAAATACTCTTAATACCTTATAACACAACAATAAACCATATTAATAAGATAGTAAAAATAGCCACGAACTTTAATTGTGTAAACCCTTGTTTTCTTAGCAAACCTGAGTTCAATTTCAGAAAAAACTTAAAACCGGAAACCGAAACCCTAAAAGGATACCTCTAGACCAATCAAACCTGGAAACCCCATGTTCGTCAATGCCAAGAATGAAAACCCGGAAGATTAGAAACAAGTTAACTCTAAGTAAAACCCTAAATCGGAAAGTCAAATGAAAACCTTAAGTCAACAAATGTCACGCCCCAAAAGGTACCCTAAACGTAGCAGCCCGCCACATATAATATCAAGACTCAAGAATGACTGCCTCAATCATGCGAAAGTCTTAGTATTACATGTAAGGTGTCTAGCATAGTAATAGGAGACGCTTTTGGGAATCATAGTCTAAGCAAGTAAAAATGAACATACAAGAATCCAAAAATAAAATATATTATAGAATTAATAACCAAAGGTCTATTACATAATTTCTTAGGGTATACCCCTGCTAAATCCCAAAGATCGAAATAGTTTTTGCAATATTTAAATACTACATCAAATATTTCAAAGGAATTCTAATCTAAATCTTCAAGTAGATTTCCTCCAAAAGCTTCAAAAGAATACTTACACGGATATGAGGAAACCTCAGGTGCAAAAATAGGTGTTCATGAGAATGCAAATACCTATAGGGGCGAAAACTTACGGACTTAGTGAATAAATCCCAAAAATTCATACTTGAAGTAAAATATCAACCAAGTTTATTAGTTAAGTAATGGAATGCAACAAACACATGAGCATACAAGACATATGACTTTCCGAGAATCATATGTTGAATGAATTATGCCCTTCATCCGGGGTTAGGTATTCAGGCCAATTACGGCCACAACTTTCAAAACACTTTTATAGATCTTACTAGCTCTTATACGCCATAAAAAACTTGTAGTTATTACAGGCTCCTACTAGCCACCAATTTATGTAGTTCTTACCGGCTCTTACTCGTCACTTACATGATATACCGGTTATACGTACCACCACTATTATACACTTGTCCCACCAATTGTATAGTAGTGAATGCAATGTGACTTTAAGATATGAAGTGCATGCATAATTTCTTTATTAAAGTCTAGTCGTTATATTTAACTTTTTTCAAGAGAGCAACCAATTTCAAACACTTCAAGATATTAATATACATGCAACTTTATTACAAACAAATCATGTTTCGATATACTTAATATTCTTTCAACATATTATCATACAACTTCCATTTGATTTTTGCCTAAATTCTAATCCAACTAAATTTGCAAGCACAATCATAAGTATGAAATATAACGGGGAATAGACTCACTCAGCCATGGTGACACCTTTCTTGTAATGGATGAGTCATTTGGGATTTCCACTAATCGTAGTAATCTTCGGGATATGAATAATTCTTCTCGAGATCACCTAATTAAGAAGAATACCCAAACAGAGTATTTCTTTTTTATTCTTATGTTACTAATAAGGAACTATGTCATAAGATCGTTAAAATTCGTATAGAGAGAAATTCTAACTTAAAATGGCCATACCTTGGTCATTTTAACTCGGAATTGCGCATATAATGTACCGTTTTCTATCTATTCGAAAATATCTATCCAATTCTAAAATTATTTTCATCAAACTATTATTTGAGCTCCGAAATAGTGGTGATCATATTCACCACAAATTTTACAAAACTTACTTTCTTCTTTTTATAAAAACTTGAATCAAAGAGATAGATATTATAATAGTTGTAAGACCTTTGAAAAATATACATATTTGTATTCTCATGTTAAATGCATGAAATCAATGAAGTTGTCTCAACTATAAATTTTTGGTAAAAGTGAAGTCTTCTAAAACTTTTGAAATTTCCCTCTTAGTTTGCAAGAACTTTCTCAAGTCATTTTGAAAGAGGTATTTTCTTAATTCTATTTCCTTAAATTTCGAAAATGACTTCCACTTTCTAAATTCCTTATAGCTTAGTTTATAATTCTTTTGAAAGTAATAATTCTATATTTTGAAGAAGTGGTTTACTGTGTTGTTCATTAATTCTATTTTTATGAAAGGAAATTTCTTGGTGTTTGTCAAACTAGCCTTTTTTGAATGATGAAAAGCGAAGTTTTAGTAAAACTTCTTATTTAAACAAGAATTTGAAATCTCTTAATCTTAAAGGATATTTTTCCAATAAATGTGTATTTTCTAAGAATTCATCTTTTCTTTAGTTTCTAACTTTTATTATGAGCTCCACTAATTTATTAGAAAAGATATACTAAGTTGGTTTCTTAAGTTTTCATAGAAAAATTGTTTCTTTCATGACAACATTTATTTTTTGGAGAAAAACTTCTATTTTAAGAAAACTTTTCTTCTTTATCTTTTTGATACAAAATCACTATGTTCATGCATGATCATGAAATAAATATATGAAAACATAGGAAAAACATAAATGGTAATAAAATAAGCAAGTAAAGAAATATATCAAGTATTGAGAGCCTTAACTTCATCAAGATATCCCGAGACTAAGAATGGACTAGTCCTAAAAGAAAAGAAAGCAAGTATGTTGTTTTGACTTGATGATGACAAGTCTAAGACTAGAGACTAGTCTTAAAATATCATGAAAATAAATAAATAAATTGCATTACTTGAAAGTAAATAAATAATAATGAGCTTATATGCTCTAAAGATTATATATAATACATAATTATATATAGTTACATATATATAAAGGACTGACATGAAATCAAAATATGAGCAAAAGTAACATAGAAATACATGAATATAATTCATGAACAAGAACAATACATGAACATATTGTAGATTCCATAACATTAAGTTTAGAAAACCCACACCATAGTCATGTAAAGTTATATGACATAGTAAGAGGACTCTTAAAGAAAATTTCTTACCTAAAGGTTTTGTAGAAGAAAGAAGAAGAATTTTGTGAGGGAATTTTGAGAGAGTTTTGGGATAATAATTGAGAGGGGATTTGGAGAGAGTTTTGAGAGTGAAATTTGTGAGTAGAAGATGTGTGAATAAAGTGAAAGAGGAGGGGGGTATTTATAGGAAAATATGGAGTGATTTTTTATTGATTTAATTAAAGAAAATGGAAAATAAATGAGAGGGAGGGAGAGAGAAATTGCGTCAGCCTAGGGGAGGAAAGAGAGAGAGAGATGTAATTTTTTTGGATTTTTGTGTATTAAAAGTAATAATTTGTAAAGTAGATATGATATAAAATTATGGAAAAGGTAAAAGGTAAAGATAATAGGTTATGGTGTTATAAGAGTCGGTGTTAGAAAATGTAAAGATAGATAAATAGTGTAGAATAGTAACAAATAGTGTAATGTAAAGTAGATGTGACAGTAAAATACCGGTAGTAAAAAAATAAGCGTATAATTGCGATATCTGATATTTTTAATTATCGAAAAATTACGAAACTGATATTTTTGAAATCCTTGCATTAAATCGGTCCTATTGGTGTTATTAAAATATTTTTATTATTTCGATCTTCGGGACATGATTTTCGAGAATTGATCTCGTTTGAATCCGAAGGACACTCGGATTTCGCAAATCTGATATTTTTATATAACCTAAAGCTATTACGAACTATTATCACTAATTATTCCAACTTCGTTTTCTAGGGCTAAAGAAAACGGGAATGCTGGATCTAAAATCTAGGGTTTGTACTAGACTTTTGTTGACCTTTAGGATTTCGGTTGACTTTTAATTCTAATATCAAACTTAAAATTAACCGAAAATTTTAGGGGTTTATAACAAAACTTCAGGAAACCCTAGCAGTTAGATCCGACAATCCCATGTTCTCAAACTAAGGAGTCAAAAAGTGAGTGAGAAGTGTAGGTTGGCTCATATAAATATTAGAATACTTAACAATATCCAATGAGTGGATTTTCGACCTATTTTGAGCACGATCAGATACAAATCTTAAAAAGCGTGTCCCGAGGCTCGGAATATTAAATATATGATATTGGTACCGTTAGATTCATAATTTCATAATATTTCTAAATATATCAGTTATATGATTTTTTGAGTTATAAAAGTTACGATTATAACATTTTTATCGTATTTTCATTATTACCAGTAATTTAATTGTCTAATCAAGTTTTTGCTTTCTTTCACACTATTCATCAAGTACAACCACTCATACCCTATTATTACATCTTTACAACCTATTCTTATAATTTTACATCATTTCCTTACAAAATTATTTTTTCAATATATTTTGTATTCAAACTACTTATTAAGTTTTAATTTTATTACACAAAACAAAACCAAAACTCTCTCTCTCTCTTCCTCCACAAGGATCGGCGCCCCCTTGCTCCCTCTCTCTCCAATTTGTTTGATTTTTTTAAAATAAATTATTCATACAAAACCTTAATTCATTTTCCTATATAATCTCTTTTTCACCTTTCACTTTTTCACTTTCTTTCTTTTTCTCACAAATCAAACTTTGGAAAGCAAATGTCTCTCCCTCTCCTCCCCTCTTGTGTCGTGACCCCCTCCCACAAGCACACACACGCACACTTTTGTTTTTTTCAAGTTTCCTTCACAAAAACACTAAATAGGTAATAGATATTGACCCTACCACTATAAAACATGTAATGGCAAGGTCATACATGTGTGGTTCCACCAAAAATCCCTACAAGCTTTATGCTAGAGATGTGGAAACACTAAAACATGATATCCTTGCCATCACAATATGTAGATCTTACCATTAAAGTAAATATACTAAGTATTTTGCTATATTATTGTTATATGTTGCTCATATAGAAATTTTGTGCATATATTCTCATTTTTACTCCCATCTACATATTGTCATTGTTGCATTACATTCATAACATGAGTAGTAGTATAGATCTGTTTGTTTAGAGTAGTTAAAATGACATAGCTACTTGTTTTACATGCATGAAGGACTTGTTACATGATAGTCTTAGTGAAGGTGTTGATCAAAACTCAAGATCCATTTTGTCTTTATCAAAAAGATTTTAAAAATTATGATCTTGGGAAAGAACCATTTAGAAAACATATTTTAACTTCAAAATGAAGGTTTTATATGTAAGATGAAGGGCTTAGGTAATAGGTATCATAAAGTAGTGATTTTTATAAGTTGATCATGGTTTTACTTAGAGAAATTTTCAAAACAAGAAAATGATTACAAAAGTTAAATTAGATCTATGATTCAACTCCAACAAAAATGTAGAAATTCGTAACTAGGGTGAAATGTCAAGAAAGTACTTATTTTTCAATCCTAAAACAAGAGTTTTATTAAATAAATGGAAGCCTTTGGGAGAAGGTTTTATTAGGACTTAGTTTTATAAAGATTAAATGAGTTTTTCACAAGAAACAATCTCAAAACAATTTTCCAAAATTCGGATCTAAAAATGATCCCTATTTAAACACCTATTTCCAAATGTCAAAATGAGTATTTTAGTGGAAAAATAGAAGCCTTAGGGAATAAAAGTAATAAATACTTGATTTTTATAAGATTAAATATGTTTCATCAAATTAGAAACTTAAAACAAAGGAAAGGTTTTCCAACTAAGATCAAGCAAAATTTTCCTTTCCAAAAATTGTGCAAAATTCGCCACTAGGCAAAACTCACTTTAAAACATCTATTTTCCAACCTTTAAATGAGGAAATTTATTAAGATAATGAAGGTATTAGGTATATAGGTTATCAAGGCCTCATCATAGTAAAAATATGCATGATTTTCAAAGGAATAAAGCTAATTTTCTCAAACAAGTGTTCATGACATTATTGCAAAGTGAAAGTTTTTGCAAAATTCATTTTAATAAAAAATCATAAAGGAATTACATGTAGATAGCTCATATCATGACATTCATGATCATAACTTATAGATATTGCATGTACATATAATCTACTTGTTAGAAATAATGCAAATTTCACAAAACAATTTCGGAATTTCAAATTTTAGATACTGATCAGATCTGATCAGAACATTCCGAGACCTAAACATTTTCAAAATTTAGTAATAACATCATAAATAGATAGATTTTTTGAAGTAGATAGAAATCGATAGCTTATTTGTGAAATTCTGAGTTAAAATGACCAGTTATGGCCATTTTAAGTTGGAATTTCTAATTACCATGGAAATTACGAATTCAAATAGTTTTATTTGAAAATTTTAGAATTAGTTATGGTATGAAATACTCATAGGGGTATTTCTTTAGTTTAGGTGATTTTGGAATCGGGGGAAATCCGTGTTTTGGATCACTACCATTAGAGACCGGAGAACATGGCCGAGTAAGTTCACTATCTTTAAATTATACGCTTGTGATTGTGCTTGTGCTTGTGCTTATAACACTAGTGGCATTAGAATTAGGGCAAGATAAAAATTTGATTGTGTGTATGTGAGTTCAACTTGGGTGAATCGATAATAAGAATATCGAAATGAGCTTTATTGTAAATACTTGTATGATTTAGTATAGAATTGAAATATTTGCTATATCTATGATCGCCCATAAATTGTTAAATTAATATGTCATGATCTTATAATCAAATTGGCCATGCATACCATATGTGAGTCACATTGCATAGGTTATTATACCTTTGTGGGAAGAAGGCATAATAGCTGGGCAACGAGGGGCCTGTAAACTCAAATGTTGGTGTAATGGCCGGAATTGAAAATGTATGTGGGTGGGTACCTATATCAACCACAATATAAATGAGAAAAATTGAAATCTATGGTCGTATGGGCCTAAAACACCTAACCTCGAATTGAGGGCGTAAATCCATTCAACATAAGATTTCTAGAAAGTGTTATGTATTGTATGCACACTTGCTTGTGCATTTTATATGGTTGTTAATATAACTTGCCTGATATATATTGCTTGTTAAGCATTTAATTTTAGAAGTGAAACTCACTAAGCTAGCGTAGCTTATACCCCCACAGTTTCTTTCTAATGTAGCTCCCGTACATACGGCTGCGTCCCCAGACCTGATTCCAGGTAATGCGAGACTAGGAGTTATCTCCTTAGAAGTTTACAATTGGTTTTGTATAGTTTTTAGTAGTGAACCTATAACGATCAAGTGTTGCCAAAAGATAATACCTAGACTTATGTGTAACAGGGGAATGCTCCTTAATGCTTTGTAACTGATCATGAGATATCTATGGTTTTATATTTTTATGCTTATCCTATCACGTTAAACTATCTATCTCCAATTGTTTATGTATTCTATTGTCGTAAAGGAACGCCTTACATACTAATACAAGACTTTTGAATGACCGTGGTAGTGATTCTTAAGTCTCGTTTAGCATGCGACGGATTGTTACATTTCGAGTACCCTTTGGGGCATGACAAATTGAGTATTAAATTAATTAATTCAAAATTCAGATACTAAATTAAACTTTCAATACCAAATTTAACATTTTTCTAAAAGTTTACGAAGGAATTTATCATTTTTACTTAGGAAAATATACTAAACAATACATATCTAGGCACTCGAATGTATATTTTGACTAATCAAAGTCCCTTTTTTCCCTTAAACAATAGTATGGTGGAAGGGTTTAGATGTAGTGATAATGTGTATGCTATGTGTAAATCACGCTTCACGTGACATGAGAGAAGCAATATGTGAAGAGTAATTAAGAGAATGAGAACATGGAGAAAGATTAGATTGTCTCAATATGCCTAGAGACACATGTGATATTGAGTTAGCAAGTATTAGATGCCACTAATAATAAAGAAATGATATGTGTTCTTAGTTTGAGCAAGTGTTTGATCCTTTGAAATAGAAATATGCAACATAAGGTGTTTTTCTCAATTTTTCTACTGATCTAAATAGAAGGGGAATAGAGGTATATGTCTTTTATTAAATCTTATGGATAATTAATGGCTAGATGAGTCCCAATCATTAATAGATCTCAATGTGGACTCAAGCCCATTAAGCACTATTTTATAGTACATAAGCCTTGTTGAGAAAAGTTGGTATTACGGGTTATATTTTGCCTATAGAGATTTGATGAGCCGGCAACAAAAGAGAAACCCATTAGTGGTGTGCCGATAGATTATTCGACATGGCCACTCCAATGATTAAGTTAGTGTGGGATCATGAGAGAACCAAGAGTGTCCCATTATATAGTTGTAGATGATGGTTATATCAAAATGGGGGTTTGCTGATTATGTTTCTATTACTTAGTGGTGGATGGGATCTCCTATAGAAGGTGGTTGAACAAGGTTGACGACTAACCTTTTTATGTGTCACTAAAGAGGTTTAAGGTATCCTATTGGAGATGAGGAGAATCGAGGAAGTATGGTCTACCTTTGAGGTGGTGTAGAGAATTGATGACAAGTTGTTCAATACAATTTTCGATGAAAAAGGGGAATCCCAGTAGAGGAATATCTTGGGTTAGGTCTCTAAGTACACCAAGGATTCCGAACTTATGGGTAGTTTCTATGTACATGTTCTTTTCAAACGAGGTTATTGGTAATAGGTTTCAAAAGGATTCAGGTAAAATATACACATACATGATGATGTAATTGGTTGTGCATAAAATTTTGACTTTATTTTATATTAGTTTACTGATATAGAGGATTTTGAGATATATATAATATATATAAGTGATTTTACATTGATCGAATAAAACCACTAGTTAAGTCTTTGCTTTATTTAATTGGTAATACATTAAATATTGTTAATACGAGTCTTTTTGTTTGACATTAGGAATAGTTAACAAAGAGACTATACATTATTCTTGTGTTGAAAGAGATAAAGTCATTGTATAATAACCATATGGAAAATTTGGTGGCACTTTCAATTGAGAAGAAGCTAATAATGTTTTTTATAGTCATTATATAAGAACCATATGCAAGATTTAGTGAATTCAATTTCTTTTTATTGCTTTTTGCATTCTTATAAATCTTATTATATATTGTGTGGTGAACGCATTTGAATCCATAAATTCTTTTTAAAGTCCATGATTGTTTTATAATCTATGGAATTTATCGAATTATTATCCAAATCACAAATTCGCTTGATTTTGTTAATCATAAGTAATATAATATAGCAATTTTGTTCAAATCCTTAAATTTACTTTACCCTTAAACACATACTGAACAATATATATATATATATATATATATCCCTTCAATTTGAAAACCCTATACTATGGAATAATAAAAAACTAATTAGATTACAACACCTATCAACCATGCATCATGGCTACAAAGATGACTAAGTAGTCGATTGACTATATTTGCAAATTGATTGGTAAATCAATATGATTCAAGTGAAGTTGGAAGCTCTCTAAACAAATGGTGGTATTATGTTAGTTTTGTGAGAGTCTAACACCAAGAAATGGCCTTTATGAGAGTAAGGACTAATATCATGAAATGGTTCTCATTCTTAGCATAACTCTTTATTTTTCTTTCCTCTTTTCACCAAAAAAAGTTGCATTTTATTACTGCTCAACTATCTTAATACATCACATAAGAGATAAATTAGCAATACTAGAATTAAAACAAGAAAAATTTGTCTTTAATAACTTCTAGAGAGAGAATGGGGTCTTTACCCAATTCTTCTTATAAAACTAAAGCTCCCAATTCGTAACTTAATTTGCGTTTCTTCTCATACTACAAAACTTAGCTTTAAAATTTTCTATAAGAGCCTAAAATGTTCCAAGCCTTCAGAAAAGAGGGAACCATTTGCTAATATAAAGGATCACACTTCCTACTGAAGCCCAATACAATGTTTAACAATGTGTATTGGTGAACACATAAAACTTAGACTTATTTTTCTCACTATTTCCATTGTTGAAATAAAAGCCTTGCAATCAATTGCCTCTGGACTCAAAGCAATTGTTAATTATGTGAAACCATTAGGATATTATCCCTTTTATCTTGCATCATCACTCCTAGGTCAGCCCTAATCATCTCCACCACCTAAAGGCATCTAACTTAATGCTTACCTAACCATAGGTCACAAAAGAGTCAGACACAACTTTGTTGCCTCCATTATCTTGAGGTACAAAAATCCTCTATGTCCTATCAACATTTCTCTGCACTTCCTCCTTGAAAACATCACCTAACCCCCTACTTTCTATTAAGATGACGTTAGATCAAATCTTTATGCCCTCATCTCAAGCCTCACTCCATGTATCTAATGAGTTGTCATCCACCTTGATTTGCTTAGACTTGATACACCCATGAAACCTAAACTGGTTAGTCATATAATGTCTTGTATCTTTAAATCTTGTTGTTACCATGACCTATAGATTTAGTTGTCTATTTTCATATAAAGATGAACAACACTCTTTCAAAATCTTCCAAGTAACTACGCACATCTTCCCCTTCCATACTTCTCTTTCTTTGTCAGATATTATTCAAATATCATCAACAACTCCATTTACCTACCCCATTAAAGACTTTAGAAATGCTCTATTGATTCTCAAAACGAACACTCCAAAGCATCCATAAAGCCCCTAGTCACATAAAACCACCGAATGTTCAATACTTTCCTCATGATCACATCATATAAAGATGGAGAAGAAGTAACATATCTCTTAAAGAGATAATGGAGACAAAATGTTTTACTTTGAGTAAAATAGGTAACTTCTATATTTCTTTTCATTTTTCTTTTTGAATCTAAAAAGAAGATGAGGCTTTTGAAATTGATGATTCCTCTTGAGATTTGAGATAATGTGGTACGTAGATTTAACTAAGCACTAAACGTTTGAATGGCCACATGGTATATCTCTATCTTGGGCATGATCAATAGGTATAGCTTTTATTGCTTCATACTTCATTTTTTATACTTTTTGTACTCTCCATTATTCCATAAATGTAAATTGTTGTTAATAAACCCTTCCACTTTTACAAATCTATCGTTAAAATGACTAGATCTTGACTTGTACTTAATAATTAATGGGATCTTTATCTTCCTAATAGTGGTACTATCTCCTAATCCGACCTTCAAAACTCCTCCTTGAAAAATCAAGTGTTTCCTCTCAAGAATATTGTGACATTTCCATGAATCCCTCTTTCCTCTTGTAGCATCTTGGAATTCTCTATTGAGGAAATGTATCCCTTTCAATACTAAAAAACATGACGTAGTTAGGTTTGTCTTAATACGCTACACCAATTTTATCAAGGCAAGTTGAAAATGCAAATCTTTAAAACCTATACCAATGTTTAGTTTGCATAAGCTTTTGCCATCTTACCTAATGTATTTTTCCTTCTCTTATTTTCTACCCCTATAAAAATTTCTCAATGAGAAAATACATCATTACATTACTTTGAAGAAAATTTAAAGCAAGATACAGAGCACATTGGAATTGTAGTAGCACTACCTCAATTGGTATCCTCTCCTAACTTTAGTTAACAAACACTACTTGTAAGTTGATAATTTCTTTACAACCTTGTCCTCTACAAATCCTAGGGCATTCATTTTGCCTTAACTAGTAAGAAGTCTCATTAAAGCATCAAGATTGTCATTTTCCCTCACTCTTAACACCTATTCTATCTCATCCTATATCTTAATAAGGGTGTTTGCACTAATAGGGACATTTGATATATGGAAATTAACCTTTGACTTGATGCCTTATGATACTTTAAAATAAACTCTTTTCGCCTCTTTGTTTCCACTTTCTTAGCATTCATAAAGAATAGTGAATAATTGGAAAAAAAAAAGGAAAGAGAATAGTTCAAGAAGCCTTCGAGGGTAAACTAAGAAGATGCCCCAAATTAATTTTCTTCAAATTTCCTCTTAACAAAGCATTTGCTACAAACACAAACAAGTATAGGGACAAAAAATTCCCTTGCTTGAGACCACATTTAGTAGTAACTTCATATCACTTTACCATTTAACTAGATTGTTAAACTTAATATATGTAGCATACTGCATAACCTTACCAACCTATTTATCATTTAAACCAAACTTCTTTAAAATTGCCTCAACAAAATCTCTCTCAATGCTATCTATGTTTTGCATATATCACAAAAAAGTCATTCCATCCTCTCTCTTTATTTTTTATAAAGCGAAAAAATTCATGTGCAATAACCACATTGTCGTGAATTCTCCTCCTAAGACTATTCACTTGATTTTTTTTTTTTTTGTAATAGAATGGTTTAAAGAAGGCTTTATTCTCAAATGATCTTATGTAAAAAGTTACGCAAACTTAAAGGCCTATGGAAAGATAATTTCTAGATTATGTATTTTAAGAATTAGAACTAAGTCAATGAGAAAA